>JAWDJD010000002.1:90910000-91510000 GCA_035047305.1 Bradypodion pumilum
ACCGGGTGATAAGGTGTCCAGGATAGTGACCCTTATCTCGGAATTGCTGGCCAAGCGTAAGGCATCCCTGAGGGAACTGCAGGTGCTGCATGGGCACCTCAATTTTGCCTGCAGGGTGGTCGCACCGGGCAGGGCTTTTGCCCGGCGCTTATGCGACGCCATGGCAGGGTTATCCAGGCCCCACCACAGAGTCAGGCTTACCCGGGGTATCAGGGCAGACATGTTTGTCTGGTTGCAATTCCTGAGGGAGTTTAATGGGGTCTCATTTTGGAGGTCTGACCTCCTGGCATCCCCCAATTTCCAGATCCAGTCTGATGCCTCAGGATCCCTGGGATATGGGATGTACTTCAATGGGAAGTGGGCCTATGGTGGGTGGCCACCGGCATGGGCAGGCACAGGTCGCCTGCGGGATCTCACATACCTGGAATTTTTTCCCATTCTGGGGGCTTTGATGCTATGGGGCGAACAGTGGGCTAATTCGGTGGTGCATTTCTGGTGCGACAATGCTGCCGTGGTGCACATTGTCAATGCACAGACTTCTAAATCGCCCAGGGTCATGGACCTAGTGCGCCATTTTGTGCTGCGCTGCCTGCGCCTCAACGTCTTGTTCAGGGCCAGGCATGTCCCAGGGGTTAATAACGATATTGCTGACGCTTTGTCCCGCCTGCAGATCTCCCGGTTCCGCGCCTTGGCCCCGGATGCGGAGGAATTTCCCTCGCCACTCCCGGACGAGATGTGGACTATTGGCAAGGAGAGGTGAACCGGGCGATTGGCCTGTCACTGGCGCCACGCACGCGTAAGGCGTATCAACAAGCATTCAATTTGTATAGGGCTTTTGCTACTCGATTTCAATGGCCAGAGACCTGGCCCATCCCGGTGGACCATGTTCTGCGGTTCATGGTTCACCTGCATGCACAGGGCCTTGCACCTCGCACCATAGCATCCAAGCTCTCGGCGTTGGCTTTTATGGCCAAAGTAGGGGGTCATGTGGATACCACCTCTGACTTCCGTGTGAGACACGTTCTGGAGGGGTGGGTGCGCGAGCGCGGGCGTTGCCCGGATGACCGGCACCCTATTTCCCCAGGGGTTCTTACCCAGTTGGCCCGGGGCTGGCCAGGCCTCTGTTTTGATCATTATGAGGCAGCCCTTTTTCATGCAGCCACAACGGTGGCATTTTTTGGAGCGCTCCGCATCAGCGAACTCGTGATGCTGTCTAAGGCGGATGCAAGTGGTAGGGCACTGGAACTCGGAGATGTATATGTTGCCAAAGACTGGGCCCAGTTGAGGATTCGCTCCTCCAAAACAGATCAGCATGGCGTAGGCAGTGGAGTAAGACTGCTACGGTGTTCTTTGGCAGACATCTGTCCGGTTGGTGCCCTACAGGAATACCTGGCACTGCGTGGCTGGCACCATGGCCCGTTTTTCTGTCACCAAGATGGGTCTCCCCTTACTAAATTTCAGTTTTGGAAGGTGACAGCCAGAGCCCTCACCAGGGTGGGACTACCAGGTGCCCGTTATGGCACACATTCGTTCCGTATTGGCGCAGCCTCTACAGCAGCTGCTTTTGGGTACTCTGGGGCTGACATACGCAGCATGGGGAGGTGGGGCTCGCAATGTTTTCAGTTTTATGTGCGCCCACTCCCGCCATGAGTACCAATCCAGTCACCTTACCTTCTTTTTTCTCAATTTTCTTACAGACCCTGGGTGTCGTATTACACCGGTGACAGTATGGCTGGTGGGCCACAGCTATGTGCTCAGGGCAGCGCGTTACGCTGCGGCGACAGAGTGGGGACCCCGACTGGGACTGGGTGACCACGCCAGTCTCTCATGGCACGGTAAGCCTGGGATGTTATGGCGGGAGCTGCGGCCTTTCCTTTTTTCTGGCCTGGGGGCTGACCCGCCTGACATTCTAATCATCCACTTGGGGGGCAATGATTTGGGCCAGGTCACCGGCTTATCGCTCAAGCATGCGATTTGCGAGGACCTCGCCTACTTGCATTATGTCTGGCCCGCCACAGCCCTGGTTTGGTCGGACATTGTTCCGCGCCACTCTTACAGAGGGGGCGTTAACCTCCTGGCCCTTGACCGAGCTAGGCGCGCGGTCAATAAGGCAGTGGCGCGGTTTCTCACCACCAGGGCTTGGGGTCGGGTTAGTCATCACCCCGATATTAGTCTACAAAATTGTGACTTGTATGCAGGGGATGGGGTCCATCTGTCGCGAGGAGGTATGGACCTCCTGTTGGGTGACTGGCGAGCAGGCCTGTTGACCGAGCTGACGGTCTGGGGGGGGCGCGTCAGGTCTTCTGTGAAGCCCCTCCGTGTGGCGGGTAGCACTGGTAAGGTAAACAGTATGACCCACAAGTATCCGGCAGGTTCGCAATTGACTGGACAACACTAGACAGGAATAAAGTAGTTAAACGTTGTCCGGTCAACGACGAATCAGGCGATGGGGTGATGATGATTGCTAACCAGCATGCATCACCCCTGTGATTTCACGGATACGCGTCAGAGGGTGGGGTCATGAGTTAGTTATTGACTACGGTCAACAATTTGTTTGTTGTTAACAAACAAATTGATACAATTTGATACATTGTAACCAATTGCCGTTGGCAATTTTGGGGTGGTACCTTACCAGTGTTACTTCGGCCTGCTTGCCTTAGGAATTATGATTGGTCGTTTTACCAATACAAATTTATAATTCGGACTAGGGCATTGAATCAATAAATGTGGCCCTTTGCTGTTATCCACTTTCAATGTTGTCTGTGTCCGTTATTGGGGGGGTGCGCCTGCAATGCAAGCGCGGCGCCAAAATGGCCGCCGCGCCCTTTGCGGCCCCCCCCCACAGGACAGAGAATCCGGGTAGTTAGGGGCGTGGCCAGCTCCCTTATAAAAGGGGTGGCCACGAGGCAGCCGCGCTGCCATTTTGCCTCAGCGACGGAGCGGAGAAGTTTTTCCCTCCACCCCCTCCCTAGTTAACAGTGTGATTATGGTCGCTTCGGGGCCGGGTGGGAATTTTTGGTTGGGACCCACATTGGCTTCGGGTCCTGGCTTTTTTGCCCATCCCACACTGTTGCTATGGTTTGATATAGGGGTCTTTCTTCGTTCCTACTGTTGACTTTGGTCACATGGGCGGGTAGCACTGGTAAGGTAAACAGTATGACCCACAAGTATCCGGCAGGTTCGCAATTGACTGGACAACACTAGACAGGAATAAAGTAGTTAAACGTTGTCCGGTCAACGACGAATCAGGCGATGGGGTGATGATGATTGCTAACCAGCATGCATCACCCCTGTGATTTCACGGATACGCGTCAGAGGGTGGGGTCATGAGTTAGTTATTGACTACGGTCAACAATTTGTTTGTTGTTAACAAACAAATTGATACAATTTGATACATTGTAACCAATTGCCGTTGGCAATTTTGGGGTGGTACCTTACCAGTGTTACTTCGGCCTGCTTGCCTTAGGAATTATGATTGGTCGTTTTACCAATACAAATTTATAATTCGGACTAGGGCATTGAATCAATAAATGTGGCCCTTTGCTGTTATCCACTTTCAATGTTGTCTGTGTCCGTTATTGGGGGGGTGCGCCTGCAATGATGCCGCTAGATTTCTTCCTTGAAGAAATATTTTGTAGCTAAGATTATTTCCATGCATAAAGTTGTCATTTGTCATTGAGCTTCAGAGAGCATTTATAATTTTCTTTTGTTGCTCTTGATGGTAAATTTATATTGTTTTAGAGTCCTATGCATTTTAATAGTGTTTATATAATATTCTTAATCCTAGAGGCATTTTTTCACTTGAGATGTATGTTTAATGTATGCTGTTCTGTATTTTGAATGATTTGCTGAATATATACTACAGAGGAATGAAGCAGCATTTCTCCCAGGAGATCTGACTGTTCAAGAAGCTCATATTAAAATTTAAGCAAGTATTTTGGTTTCCTTAGAATATAATGCACTGTTTCAGACATACTGTATAGTCTAAATCCAGTTGTTCATCTGACCTACCATAAACTCCCTAAATGAAATGAACTATGATGAATGTGCACTTATGAAAGTCCCACTCATGTAATATGTATACTCTGGTTGGGCTAAACATTGGATTTAGCCTCTGAGGAATCCTACTAGAGATGAGAAAATAAACTTTTGTGTAACTCAAAATCCTTTTTAGTTTGAGCATTAAGCACATAGATGGCAATTTAACTGCACTTAAATAAAAGGAACCAAGTAAAAGTTGTTGATATTATTGCTTATATTTAAATCCAGATTTCTTCTGGTGGAATATATACTTTACATCTACTCCATTTTATTCTCACAAAAACCCTGTAAGATGGGTCATGTTTTGAGAGACCAAAGTAATCCTCTGTGTTTCATGACCAATTGCTAACAGCTAGAAATTTTAACCCTGGTCTGCTGATCCAACACTCACCATTGCGCCATGCTGATTCTCAGAAACTTAAGGGGGGTATGAAGTTTTAGAGTCCTATGCATGACATGAACCGACCTCGCAAAAACCCTGCTTGATCTTTTTGAATATAGTTACCTAAAAAATTATTTAACCTATTGGCCAGAACCGCAGTAAAAATCTTTACATCCTGATTCATCAGCGAGATCGGTCTATATGATTCGATGTTTTCCACGTTTTTTCCTACTTTTGGTATTAAAATAATACCCTTTCAATCCTTGGTATCAAAACATCCTTGAAATCCTTATAAAATTCCACAGACAAACCGTCTTCACCAGGGGTTTTACCCACCTTTAACTTATCTATAACACCAGTAATTTCTTTAGAGGTTATTCTTTCATCCATGTAATTCCTATGTTCTTGATCTAATTTTATACTTGACCATTTATTTAAATAACTTTTTAACTCAACATCATTTATCTCCTTTTTAGAATAAAGCTCCCTATAAAAATTACTAGCAACGTGTATCTTATCTTTCATTTTGTTACATCTTACTGTTTATCAAAATCTGAATATTTCTACTATTTTTCTTTTCCTCTGCTACTTTAGCCAGTAGTTTAGAATTTTTATTACCATACTCAAAATAGTTTCTTTTAAGATAAATCAAATTCTTTTTAACTTCTTCAATATCCTTTTCAATAATTTTCATTTATTTGAATGTGGTATCCCTCAAGTTTGTTATCAGAAATAATGAGGATTTCAAAATTAAGTAGCCAGGGAACTACAGCTTTTAGATAAATATGGTATAGTCATTCCAGCAAGGTGATACTCAAGATAATACAGGATAGACTTCAGCAGCACATGGAGAGAGAACTACCAGAGATACAGACTGGGTTCAGAAGAGGCAGGGGAACTAAAGACCACATTGCCAACATACGTTGGATCATGGAGAAAACAAAGGAATACCAGAAACAGGTCTAATTTTTTTTTTAGACTACACCAAGGCAGGGATGGAGGAATCACAATATGAGATCAAAATTGCTGGGAGAAACATCAACAATTTGAGATATGCAGACGATACTACCCTAATGGCAGAAAGTGAGGAAGACCTAAAGATCCTCTTGAAAGAAGAGAGTGCAAAAGCTGGCTTGAGACTCAATATCAAGAAAACCAAGATAATGGCAACAGGTCCAATCAGTCCATGGAAAATAGATGGGGAAGAAGTAGAAGCAGTGACAGATTTTATTTTCCTAGGATCTAAGATCACTGCAGATGGCGACTGCAGCCATGAAATTAAAAGAAAACTGATTCGGGGAGACAAGCTATGAGAAACCTGGGGAACATAGTGAAAAGTAGAGACATCACCTTGGAAACAAAAATTCGCATAGTCAAAGCAATGGTATTCCTGGTGGTAATGTATGGGTGTGAGAGTTGGACCATTAGGAAAGCTGAGCACAGACGAATAGATACCTTTGAGATATGTTGCTGGAGGAGAGTCCTGAGAGTCCCCTGGACAGCAAAGAGAACAAATAGGGTGAATTTTAGAAAAAATCAACCCTTAAGTACTTTGAACATCACATGAGAAGGAAGGATTCAGTTGAGAAGGACTTGATGCTGGGAAAGGTGGAGGGGAAAAGAAGAAGGGGGCGGCCAAAGATGAGATGGCGATGGTATTGTAGACGGAATGGGTACAGAGCTTGGTGGGTTGAGGAGGATGGTGGAGGACAGAGGTCCCTGGAGGATAATGGTCCGTAGGGTTGCAAAGGGTCGGAATCGACTGTGCAACTGAACAACAACAACAGAAGAAACTGCGGTGACTCAGTGGTTAAGAAGCTCACCTTGTTAGCTGGAAGGTGAGCAAGTTGGCAGTTCAAAACCCGAGTACTACATGACAGAATGAGCGCCCATCTCAGTCCCAGCTCCTGCCAACCTAGCAGTTTGAAAGCAAGAAATTGCAAATAGATAAATAGGGACCACTTCAGTGGGAAAAGATCTTGGGGACATGAAAGGAGTCTCATTCGGTTTTCCCCTGAGTGGGGTTCCTCCAGCAAAAATCCTTTCAACCCAGAAAGCACCTTTGAGTGCTTCTGACACAGTTTAAAAAATAAATAGAAGAAACTTATTTATAGGAAGTTAAACTTGAGATGCTAACAGCTAGAGATGCTAGCAGTTAGCTCCATGATTGGATGAGAGAGAATATGAAACACATTAGTGCACATGAAGATGAAATCTGAATGCATCAGTATAATGAGATTATTAGACAAATTAGGGAAGATAAAGAGGATGACTTCTACACAGTGTTTCCACAACTATTGTTGTTGCCCCTTTTTCTACTTCCAACATCATTTTGTGCAAATCCCAGTGCAAATTCTGATCTAAATTTGTCCTGTTTCAACAATCCAGGTTTCAATCCATAATTTGTTTTGAGCCCAGAAATAAACCAGAACAGGAGTTGCGCTCAGATTTATTAACATAAAGGTAAAGGTCACCCTTGCTCGAATGCCAGACGTATCTGACTCTAGGGCATACCTGTCAAATATCCCGTTTTGCCTGGGAAAACCCCATAATGTAGAGCCCCTCTTCCCCAATCCCCAATCACTTTTTTTTATAATTTCCCATTTTTTTTTAAAAAAAACCAGGGGAATGTAAATCTCCCATATATTATTGTTCTGTATCTTTATTCATGAGGTGAGTGCCTTATAACAGAGCAGAGGAATGTTGGGCTCCCCCTGGTGGAGGAAGAACCACTCCTTAGCAGGGGGAAAAATAGTTAACAAGGCAGGCCTATTCTCTCCCTATTCAACTGCATTTCATATTATGGTGATTTTTCATGGAACTGTTTTTTACATTTTAATCAGTTAAATGTCTACTGTCTTAGTCTTTTCTGCCTCAATTTCTTTTTTTAAAAACTCTGTGTTTAAGAGAAAACCATGGAAGTATCCTGTTTATGCTGTATGCAAATATGCTTGAAGCCGATTGGCTCATTGACTTCCCTGTAACACCCTCTTTCCCAGGAGAGAGAGGGCTTCAAGTATATTTTCAAGTGTTGGTAATCTGATTGTTAGAAGGTTGAATGAGGGACATTTTAATTATTAGTGGGTTTAGAAAATCCAAAAAATATACACTAAAACAGACCATATCTATCTCTCAGGAATTTAGATATGGACTCAGTACAACATCTTCAACTGAAGTCTACATACTACTGCATAGAACAGTAATTTTCTTTACAAACACATTCTAACTCATGTTATTTTGAGGATGGAAAAGAGCAGTGTCGGGCATCACCCGGTCTGCCCCGGTCCGGGCGGACCGGTAAGAAACCTGGCTGACCACGCCCCCTCCCCTCCCCACCCCACCCACCTCTTCCCGGGAGAGCGGGCAACCCAACGGCTTTGGGCGGCGCTTCGTTCTTCTCCGGAGCGGCTGCGGGTGCCGCTTGGGAGGTGGTGGCGTGTGTGCACCTGGCCCTGGGGGAAGAGGAGGGGGAGCTGACATCATGCGCCACCCAGGAGAGCTCGCTTGCGCACCCCAGCACCCCTCCACCACTCTTTGCTGCCTTCTTCTAGCAGCAGCAACAGCAGCAGCTTTCGCAATGCCTGGACTTATTACTGCAGGAAGAAAACTTCGTGCAGGATATCTGTCTGACTCTGGGCATTGCGAGAGTTGCCCTGCCTGGACACCTCTCGCAATGCCCAGACAAACATCTTGCAGGAAGTTCTCTTTCCTGCAGGAATAAGTCCAGGCATTGCGAATGCTGCTGATGCTAGAAGGAGGCAGCAAAGAGTGGTGGAGGGGCGCTGGGGCGCGCAAGCGAGCTCTCCTGGATGTTGCGTGATGTCAGCTCCCCCTCCTCTTCCCCCAGGGCCAGGCACGCACTCGCAGCCACCTCCACCAGCAGCAGCCGCTCTGCAAGCAGCAGCACGGCTGGACTCGCTGGTCCTGGAGGACTAAAGGAGGAGGGAAATGCCCCTCCCCCCCATGGGAGGAAGGAACACCCAGACATGTCTCTTTCTGGGTAAGTGTGTCTTTTGGTTTCCTCCCCCTACCCCGGGGGTATGTGTGTGTGTGTGTGTGTCTTTTGGTTTCCTCCCCTCTCCTCCCCCCTCGTGTGTGTGTGTGTGTGTGTGTGTGTCTTTTGGTTTCCTTCCCTCCCCCTCCCCCTGGGGTGTGTGTGTGTGCATGGTATTTTGGTTTCCTTCCCTCCCCTCCCCCATGTGTGTGTGTGTGTGTCTTTTGGTTTCCTTCCCTCCCCTCCCCTCCCCCCGGGGTGTGTGTGCGTGCATGGTCTTTTGGTTTCCTTCCCTCCCCTTTCCTCCCCCCTGTGTGTGTGTCTTTTGGTTTCCTTCCCTCCCCTCCCCTTCCCCCCGTGTGTGTGTGTGTGTGTGTGTGTGTGTGTGTGTGTGTGCGTGCGTGCGTGCGTGCGTGCGTGCGAGCACGCACGGTATTTTGGTTTCCTTCCCTCCCCTCCCCTTCCCCCCCGTGTGTGTGTCTTTTGGTTTCCTTCCCTCCCCTCCCCCTGTGTGTGTGTGTGTGTGTGTCTTTTGGTTTCCTTCCCTCCCCCCCCCGGGGTGTGTGTGTGTGCATGGTCTTTTGGTTTCCTTCCCTCCCCTCTCCTCCCCCCTGTGTGTGTGTCTTTTGGTTTCCTTCCGTCCCCCTCCCCCAGTGTATGTGTGTGTGTATGTGTGTGTGTGTGTGTGTGTGTGCACGCACAGTCTTTTGGTTTCCTTCCCTCCCCTCCCCTCCCCCATGTGTGTGTCTTTTGGTTTCCTTCCCTCCCCTCCCCCCGTGTGTGTGTGTGTGTCACATACACACACACACACACACCTCCAGCACTTCAATTCTTCAACTTCATCTATTACATGGCCCTCGAGTCAAAAAGTTTGCCCACCCCTGTCTTAGAGCAATGGATTTAATTATGAATTTATACAGGCTTACTTTCCATTAGCATATTTAACAACTGCTGGAAGAAATAAAAGCCGAAATATGTATTGTACACAGTATTGAAGATACAAGGTCATTGTATTGTTTTAAATTATAGACATATTATTTTAATAAATGTTCCATCTTTTAAAAATATATTGTTCCTCCCCCCCCCCCCCCGTGTGTGTGTGTGTGCGTGCACGTGTAGAGGGGAGCAGAGGCTAAAGGGATTTCCCAGGGCAGGGGTGGGGGTGGGGTGGCAGTGAGTCTTTAAGGTGCCACAACATTTTTGTGTTTTTGTTTTGTTTACCTCCTGATCTGCTTGCACAGAATTAAACTTTAGAATTGGTGCCATTTTATTCTGTGCAAGCATATCAGAGAGTAAACAAAAAAATGTTGTGGCACCTTAAAGACCGATTAGGCTATGCCCACTGATTAGGCCATGCCCACTGATTAGGCCACACCCACCAGTTAGGCCATGCCCACCAGTTAGGCCACGCCCCACGGTGTGGTAGTAAATTTTTTTGGTGCCCATCACTGGAAAAGAGCCTTTTCGGTGGTAGTGCCTATGCTACGGAATAGCTTATTTCCTGAGCTATGTCAGACCCACTTTTCAAATGTATTTAAGGTTCTCTTTAAGATCATGCTGCATAAAGAGGCTTTTAAAGACCCACTCCTCATGGTCACTTAAATTTTGGTACTATTCAATTTTGAGCCTTTTTTTCTACAGGAGTTTCTTTTCATCCTTTTAATTGTCAGGTTTTGCACACACACTGTGTGTGTGTGTTTGAGAGAGAGAGAGGGAGAGAGAGAGAGTGTTTGTGTGTGAGAGAGTTGTTATATGTATTTTAAGATTTGTTTTTTACTATGTTGTAAACCAGCCAGTGTGAGAACTTTCTCCCAGATGAGCAGTATAAAAATATGTCTACTAAACATAAATAAATACATTTTACCAATGACTGCAAGTGGGATATTTGAAGCAACCCATGAGGAGTCAGTCATGTAAATGTTTGGATAGACAATTTAATCATTCTCAAAGTCACTACAGCAAGTTTACGCTGCTCCATACTGAACTGGGAATGCAGAGCAGATATCACATAAACAGGCTTACATAAACTATACTCTATCTTTTAAAACTGTTCAACACCAGTTAGTACAAGGAATAACATCCATCAGGGAAACTCAGAAACTATAAATGGGGAACTCAACCATCCACACTGTGCATATCAGCTTTGGCCCTGAGCGTCTCTGCAGCAGCGTATGCTTCTCCATTATGGAACACATCCACACATGCAAAAGAAGTTGACACTGCTGTTAATGAAGCCAGGCAGATATTGACAGGATGCCTTAAACCTACACCAGATAAGAAAATATACCCTCTTGTTGGTATTGCTCAACCTAAGACCAGGAGAGAAGTAGCAGCAGATGCTGAGAGAACTAAGCAAGAGAATGACCTCAACTCCCTCTGAACAGATATGAGCCTCAAATCCACAAGCTCAGATCCAGAAAGAGCTTTATGTCAGGAACAAACATCATTGAGGGTACACAAGAGCAAAACCAAATTAGAAGATGGAAGAAGGAGCTCACTGGGCAAGGAACAAAATTAAAGGTGAATACAGCTGAAGATCTCAATCTCCCTTATGTCACCGGGAGGACCCTGAATAGGCTGAGTCCCTAAATGGATGACCAACATGCTCAAGTGGGGACTGCTGGAGGATAGTAACATGGTTTGAATGTGGAGAGACACAGAATTCGGCACATTTGCTGGTCTGCTGATTGCTGCCAGAGATCTTGTGTTTGAGCAATGACAAGGCAAAGAAAGTGGCTTAATTTTGGCAGTCCAGGGTTTGATCAGGACATGAAAGAAGATTTTAAACATTGTAAATCTTGAGGCCAATGAATTTTTAAATGAACAGACCAACTTCCACTTGTAATGCTAATATTACAATGATCCATACATTACATTTCACCTTATCTAAACTTGAACTACTTCATTATAGGATACAGTTTCTAAACAAATAAAAGCGGTTTATCCATTTCTTGGTGCACTAAGCTAGTTGTGCTAGAAGAAGATATTTAAACTATACTGTAACTTCCATGCAGTAGATTGTTTAAAAAGAAAAAATGCATTCTACGAATTATAAGGTACAGTATTTTCTTACACCATTAGAATTCCAGTGTACTAACAGAGGTAGTAGCGTAGTTGGTAATGGTTTTATTCCATATCACTGCTGTTGCTTCTTAATTCTCCAGTTCCTCTTGGTGGTCATTCAGGCATTCCATGATATTCAATTTCATTTTATAATTTTTCCATGGGGAATTGCTAAAGTAGTCTTGGTCCATTTTAAAAGGGGATTATAATCTGAATATGCTAGGAACTGTTAATTAATTAACTATTTTATAATATTTATATACCACCAAATTAGTGCCTAGCACTACTCGAGGCGGTTTACAGTAGTACACCCTTTTACAATAAAACAAACAACCATGAAAGAAAAACAAATCAAGACTTCACAATTAAAACAACCTGGATGTCTTTGTTAAATATTTAGATAATGAGAATTTGTCCAACAAATGTAACATATGTGTTTATGAACACATTGATTAATGATATTTCTATTGCAGATTTTGTTTGAGAGGAAATCCATTTAAGTAGAGTATAATATAGAACTATCTAGGTTACCAATCTCATAAGTGGTAAATGTTCCTTAAAAGAGTCTAGCTCTTTTTCTCTGTGTCGTCAGTAAGATTTAGTCTTACGCCAGAGTAATTTTCGCCCCGAGGAGATGTCTTGGATTCTTTTTGTCAAAAGTAGGTCTGTTCTCTGCCTGACTGCTCTGCCTCAGGAGAAAGCTATGAGAACAATAGCTGTCAGTTGTTCAGGGAGCTGGGTGTATATGATCAGCGAGTAGTTACTCTGAAATTATACCACAGCACTATTGTTATTGTAGAATATGAAAATAAAAAGCAGATGCTTGGAGTGTATGTTTAGTAAATCCCCAGTGAACTTTGTATGACCTTTATTTATGTTACATGTAGTACCTCCCCTGAAAATGAATAATGGGGAGACTTTTTTTATTTTTTAAAAAAAACATTTTTATAAGACTTTGCCTTCTGATTCATTTGCATGTTTTTACAGAACCATTTCTCTGTAACAGCTTTTACTAAGGTCCACCATTGATGTGGTATCCATGTAATGAGTTTGTTGTTGCAGAATGCTTGTCTCTACCCATTGACTATATGTTGATGAATTGTGTGCAGACGCAGTATGAGGTCATTCCAGAGGAGAGCAATGCCATACACATCTTCTATATATCTGTGTTAGCCTTCTTATCAACATTTCATTGAAATTTGTAATCTGTTGTTTAGCAGAAGAAAAGGACTACATGCAGGGATGTGGAAGGCTTGTTTTGGTCCATATGCTCTTACAAGATGAAAGGAGAAGAAACAAGACTCTAGTACACCCTATGGCAGTGATGGTGCTGCCTTGGCACTCCAGCTGTTCTTGAACTTCTTGGGCTTCTGGTAATTGAAGTCCAACAACACCTGGACTGCCGAGATTCGCCATCACGGCCCTATGGTGATGTTTCTATGTGTGGGTGCTGAGTTTATGGTAAACTAAACCTCAATAAGCTGAAAACCTACAGTGTTGCTTTAAAACTAAAAATTTTATTGGAAAAAAGCAAAAGACAAAAAGGATGGAATGATACAGTAAAACAGATCTTTCACCAGTATTCTCCGTTGCTAATTTTCCTAAACTATCCTGAGCTATGTTAAGTTATTTGCAGTAGCTTTATAGCAAAGTGGGGCAGGTTTTAGGCCTCTTTGTTTAAATGCAAGTCTCCCAGTTCTCCCCTTTTTAGACCAGCTAATAAACATACGTGGACTAGATACTTGAGAGAAAGAAAAATATCATTTACTCACAAAATGAGGTCAGAAGATACATGTGTACTCAGAATCTTGATGAAGTTGGTTTTAGAAAGAAGTGAAATCTTTCTTCCAGCCATGTGGCCTGGAAGATGGAAAAGATCAAAAGGACATCTTTCCTCTTTCAAAGCAGAAAGCAAGAGAGAGAAGACTAAAGCAAACAAAGGCCTTAAGACATGCAAATAGGGTCAGGTGATCCCTGAGGCAGGAAAGAACTTTTCTAATTGTAATTATAGGCAAACAATGCAAAACAACTTCATTTAGGTCAGGCTAGTCTTTCCTAACTCTCTGGTTACTGTATGCTGGGGTTCCACTAGAATACTCAACAAGCTCCATGGGAGCAACACTTGCATGAAGCACCAGAGCAGGTTGAACCTGTTGGCTGACCTGATCCCTCAGCGATCTGTTCAAGACAGCCATACCTTAACCATCATTATGTTCTTCCTAACCTTCTCTTTATTCCCTTCATTTGATCTTACTTCATTTGGGATTTGGGATGTCAAGGCAGTGGGGCAATTTCTTCTCAGATACAGACCTCCCATCAGTCAGCTCATCCTGGCCCAAGTGTTACCCATTAATCACCCTCAATTGTTACATCCACCTGCAATTTTTGCATCTTCAAGGCTGCTGGTTTTGTTTTGTTCCTTCATGAACCCTTGAGGGGCAGTTTCTTCACAACTACCTTCAAAGTACAATCCATGGATCATAATTGGCCTCCTAAGGGGCCCCAATGTTCACTTTGAAGTGGCAAGCTTCATCAAGGCAACATTTCCAATTATAAAGCATGAATTATATCCTTCTTCACTCTCCCCCAATCTCTCTCTTTACACTTCCTCTATCTCTTAACTGCTATGCCTGAAGTTCTGTGTGACTCAGTAAGACTCCTTTGTGGCTTTTGCTACACCAGGTTTAACAAGGCTTCAAAAGAGATGTACTTATTTGTTTTTTCTTTCTCTTTTTAAAAAAACCAAAATGGCTCAATTTATTATCATCAGTCTCACTTTGCTAAAATCTAATAATTTTTTTTCTTGAGAACGTGTGGTTACAGATGCATATGTGATACTTACTTTCTGCTTTCTGCTCAGCTTGTGATAGTTATCACTGGGGACCACACTGCAGCAGTCGTTGCCAATGCAAAAATGGTGCCTTATGTAACCCTATCACTGGAGCCTGCCATTGCACTGCTGGATTTAAGGGATGGCGCTGTGAGGAACACTGTGACCAAGGAACATATGGAAATGATTGCCACCAAAAATGCCAGTGTCAGAATGGAGCCACTTGTGATCATGTGACTGGAGAATGTAGATGTCCTCCTGGATACACTGGAGCTTTGTAAGCAACAGTTGTGTTTGTTATGTGTGAAGTAACAGCAGATTTCACAATTTCCTTTCCCAAAGGCTTAAGGGGGAAGGGGGTGATTAGACCTTACCTTATTGCTATTGCAGCAGTGATAAGACACACTGGCTGAAATCTAGTACAAGTAAACCCCCAGTTAGTGACGTTTCTTGGTTCCTAACGTCGCATCGCTAAATGGGAAACGTCGTTAACCGGGAAGCAGAAACCTGCAGCAGATGAAGGGGTTTACCCTGAGGTTTCTGCTTGGAGCAGCGTCAGAAAAGGTATGTGGGGGTCGGGATTGCCTCCCCCGAGCCTCCCAGAGGTGGTAGGGGTGGTGGGGACCCGAAAATGGGTAAAAAAAAATCTCATTGTGATGGGATTTCCCCCCACCCATTGTCAGGTCCCCGCCACCCCTGCCACCTCTGGGAGGCTCGGGGAAGGCGATCAAAGCTGTTTCCGACCCCCATGGACTTTTTCCGATGCTGCTCCAAGCAGAAACCCCTGGGGTAAACCCCTTCGTCTGCTGCAGGTTTTTGCTTGCAGCAGCATCGGAAAAGGTCCGGTGGGGTCAGAAACAGCTTGGATCACCTTCCCCCCAGCCTCCCAGAGGTGGCAGGGGTGGCGGGGACCCGAAAATGGGTGGAATTTTTTTTGCCCATTTTCGGGTCTCCACCACCCCTGCCACCTCTGGGAGGCTGGGGGGGAGGTGATCCATGCCTCTGCCCACCCCTACGATGAGATCTCCTACCTTTTGAAGCTGGAAAATGGCCATCGGTGGGGTCCCTGTTTCAGGCTCTCTGCCTCTCCAGCAGCGTGTAGGAGGCTTGGAGGACCTATTCTGCACTATTCCCGCCTTCCTAGGTGCTCCCTGTGTCACGCAACAGCTGATAATAGTTGTAGTCGTCATTTTGAAAAACATTAAAAAAAAACCAAAATGGTGGCTGCAACTATTATCAGCTGTTGCACGGCACAGGGAGCACCTAGGAAGGCAGGAACAGTGCAGAATAGGTCCTCCAAGCCTCTCACACACTGCTGGGGAGACAGAGAACTGGAAACAGGGACACCACCCCCATGGTGATTTTCCAGCTTAGACGGTAGGAGATGAAACACGGTGCCTCGGATAACGATGCCAGATCGTTAACCGAGAGATGACTTTTCACAAAAAGTCACGTCGGAAACCGAAAACGACGTTGACCGAACACAACGTAAACTGGGAGTTTACTTTGTAGTAGGGTGCTCTTGGAGAAGTGAGGATTTGATGAGTCAACTCCTCCATAAGTTCCATTTATTCAATTGGCCTACTCTAGTTTTAGAGTATATTGCATTTTGATCTTGTTTCCCAGGTTATGTCTAGCTTACTATATCTGTTGGTGAATGTTGGTTATTCTTCTTCATTAGCAGAATGCAAGGTGGGAAAAACAACATCACAGAAACTCAGAAAAACATAGAGATTAGCCCAATGTCATACTGCCCTCTTCCTTTATTTTGCTTACACAAACTAGCATTTTTGTATGATGAAAACACTCTAGAAGCATTTCATGTAGAAAAATGTATCTTTACTTCCTGTTACCATCTATAGTTACAATCTGAAAAAAATATAGGAAGCTGTAGTCTCTAAGCATGTGGAAAAAACCTCCATTTTTGTTGTTTGATCAGAGATCAAAGAAGGGGAAGGAGTTATCAACTAAACAATAGAAGCAAGAGAGGCAGGGACTTGCCTCTAATGCCAGATGTGAAAAAATAACTTTATCAATCAAGTTAGTAGCAATCGATAATCACATTAGGCCCGTGATGGTGAACCTTGGCACTCCAGGTGTTCTTGGACTTCAATTTCCAGAAGTCCAAGTCAGCACTCCTGCTGATCTCAGGGCTTCTGGGAATTGAAGTTCAAGAACACCTGGAGTGCCAAGGTTTGCCATCAGTGCATTAGGCTGTAAAGCCCACTCCCACTGATACCTAGTAAGAGTAGATGCAAGATTGTTATTGTCCCACAACAATAGGAATAGAACAACAAGAATAGAACAGAACAGTCCTTTGGTTCCTTAAGGACTAAAAATATGTTGGTGCCTAAATGTCCACTTTTACTGAATGTTTGAGGTATTTCCTTTACTGACAGTAGCATTTCATGCCTCTGGAAAAGAGAGCCCTGACCCATAAAAAAAATTATACCATGATAAATATTTTCTGCAGAGGACCTTTTACAATCACCTTACATGGAATTAATCAGTGATGGGTATAAGCAGGTTCTCACCAGTTCGCCAGAGCCAGTAGCAGAAATTCTGGCTGGCTCTGCCCATCCAAGTTTTGAAATAAAGTAGTCCTTATTCGGATGCAACGCAGGGCTTTCTCCCTGGCCACGCCCACCATACCATACCCACAGAGAAGGTAGTAAAAATTTTTGGAGCCCACCACTGGAATTAATACATAGGTAAATATGAGGAACATTCAGTACACAGTATTCCCATGTCTTGGTAATGCAGTAGATAGCACTGACACAGGACAATTTAGTATCTAATTCTGGTCCAGTAATTAAAACATCATATAACACCAGTCTATTGCTATCTTTAGTAGCATAACCTAACTCAGGTTGTTGTGATTGGGGGAGGAAGAGCAGGATAAAATATAATATGCTATGGACTGCCAGTATGCTAGATTTCCCTGAAATGGATCATATAATTGTCATGTTTGTCCCAGAGCAAAATAAGTTCACAGCAGCAGGGTAATATATTTTGCTATAACAGTGGATATGTTAGTAACTCATGCTAAGAAATGCTTGAACAAGGTTGAAAGACAAAATAGGGACTGTGATCAAATAATGAGACAATAATGATGAACACGATGCAGACCTTTGGTCAGAAGTCAGCCAGCCAGAGAAGTAAAGGTAATTGCTTCAGCAGGGTTAAATTCTCTTTGCTGTACATATTGTTATATTTAAAAAGAGCTAAATTACTAGAAGGCTAGCCACTGCTTCAGTTCAGGTAGCAGCAACATAAATTATTGCTTAAAACTTTCCCCAGAATAGGATAAAAAAGGCAATTAAAAGTTATTTTGGGGGTCTAGAATTCCCAAAATGTGCAGAATCTATCTAGTAGAATCTCTAGTGGTGCTAAGCTAATATACTAGCACTTGTTAGGTTTTTTTTATAACATATAAATAACAACAACTCATGTATCAATCAGATTAGGGCAGAAAGATCTGTGAGAAAGAGTACACATCATTGCAGATCTGTAGTAGTTGCTTATGTAGGGGCAATCTGCAATCAATTATGTTCTTATATTAGACAAGTTCATGGAGGACAAGGGTATCAATGGCTATAATTATGGATACCTAAGAACAACCTCCGGGTTGGAGAGATAGGCAGGATATCTCTCAATGCCATTTCCAGGGAATCCTAAGCAGGTGAAGGCATCTGCTTGGGAATACCCTGAAGCAAATGGTGAGCCACTGTGTGAGACAGAATGCTGGACTGGATGGGCTGTGGCCTGTTCCAGCAAGGCTGTTCTTATGTTCTAATTATGTCTCTATATCCCATTGCAAGTAAGGAAGCTGTACTGCTGAAGCTGTGAAATTGATAGCAAAGTACTTCTGTCTTTTATTACATATTAGTGACAAATTTAGTGGTTTCTAGCTTCAAAATTTTGAAGATATTGGAATTTAATCATTAAACTCAAAAAGTTGTGACATGAAAAATAGAGAAATGACCTGATTTTTTAAAAAATAAAAAATTGATTATGTATTTATTTATTTAGTTGTGAGGATCTCTGTCCCCCTGGAAAACATGGGCCGCAATGTGAAGAAAGATGTCCATGCCAGAATGGAGGGGTGTGCCATCATGTTACTGGGGAATGTACCTGTCCTCCAGGATGGATGGTAAATATAACAGCTGAAGAAACTCTAATAATGTGGGCCTTTGATGAGTAGTTGACTTATAGCCTGAGGTCAAGCATAAGGCTGAGGTCAAGCATGAAGAAAAAAGGAAATGCATTAGCAAACAATATCACCACAAAGGATGAAAACTAAACCATTGCAAAAACACATGTACTCAGTAACTCTGGGGAACCTAGACAGCCTTTATTGAACAGAAAAGGAAAACATATGCTTTTTCTTTTCTCATAGGAGGAATCAGTTAATTTCCTAAGTCCCAGACTTATATTTATTAACATTTCTTTTTGCATCTTTTAGACTTTTTGATATAAATTTGCTTAATATTTTGCTGCTCAGTTTGTAATGGTACAATTTTTACACTATTTTATATAATTTTTAAAAAAGAAAGTACAAAATCCACAAAATCTCTTAAATAGGTAGAGCCTTAATTCAGCTGCAAAGAGGAGCTGGCTATTTGGCATGGAAGAATCCTTCTTTTGTTTAGTAGTGTTTTTTATTATATTTGATCTATAAAAGACATAATTGAAAGACAGAAGAATGGTACAATAATCTAGATTAGAAAGCATTAATTTTAGATGCACACATTTTCCTGTGTCAGTCAGTAGCTGTTGATATGTGATCTCAGCTGTTTATTGTTGCTTAAATTATTATCGTAGTTGCCATTCCATCTGCCAGCAATCTTTCCTTCATCACCATTTTTTGGGAAGGCATCGTCTGTTAAACAAGGACCAGTGAACAAGATCTGTTCTGTTTTAAACTCAGACTGAGAAAGGAATAAGAAACAAAACAAAACAAAAATAATTTGATATAATACTTCTTGTATTTCAGCCATTTTAATTCTCAAATATTTGCTTGTATGAAAATATTTGTATGCAGAAAGAAGGAAGAGCTACATATACGGTACATCTATATGTTTACTGTTGCTTAGAGATGAAAGCTAGGATTACCTTTATTTTGTAAGACAAAAATTCCAACAAGTTAACAGCCTAACACTTATAGTAAATATATATAACTAGCATGGGTAACCGGCTTCACCTGGGGGTTACTTGTATGCGTGGTGGCCCCCCAGGAATTTTTGTCCCCCCTGTTGTGAATCTCTCCCCATTTTTGCATACCTGGCAAGGGAGGGCTTGAGTCGTCAGCCGCCTCTGGCACCTGGTCCTCCACTGAGGCCTTCCGGGTCTCAGTGGCGGGGAGGCTTGGGCTGTCATTTTCTCCTTTGCCTCGGCCTCTCTGCCCAATGGATGTGTGGGCCTGCCCTCTGCATCATGTTGTGTTTTCCATTGCCCCATCCCTTTTCCCTTTTGCCTCATCCATGCCCACCACAGGCTTGACCAGCGGGTGGCCTCTCTGCCAGTGGACGCTGTGGCTCGATTCCCCGCGTCGCCTCCTCGGTGCGTGGTTTGTCACCCCAGCCCTTCTGCCCCTCGTCAATGTCTCCTCACGCGCCACCCTGTGTTGCCTCCATCCCCGCCAGGCTTGACCTGTCTGCCAGTGGACGTTGTGGTCTGACCCCCGTGTCATTCCCCTGGTGTGTTGTCAATCACCCTTGCCCGGCTGCTTGTGGGTAACCTCTGCTGCCACTTGGAGTTCTGAAGGCCAACAGGTGGCCTGTCTGCCAGTGGACATTGTGGCCTTGCCCCCCACGTCACCTCCCCGGTGCATCGTCCTTCGCCCCGGCCTTCACCTGGCTGCTTGTGGGCATCCACTGCTGCCTGGAGTTCTGGAGGGCAACACTTTGCATGCACAGTGGCCATTGGTGTTTCGGCCACATGGCCATTGCCCCACACCTCGTGTACTTCTTCTGGGCCATGGCGTGCCACGTTGCACACTGGGATGTGCAACTTTCTGCTGTTTGTCTCATTTGTAGGGCGCACAGCCCCTATGGTCGTCCGGACCCCAATGGTGCTGTTGTTGCACGTGCAAGGTAGGTGCGTGCCAAGTTGCATCGGGATCCATCCAGGGGTGCGTGAATGCATTCTGCACACACATACCCACACCTCTCTTTTATATATATAGATGTGATGCAAGGTTTGAAAAATCCGGCATTTCTAAGATGTGCATACTGCATTACAAGAACATATTAATCTTCCTGCTTTCTCCAAAATCTGCTTCATTATTCTCACTCATAGCTGTGCTACCGTGCATAAGACTGTGTTTTTTGTTTCCCACCAGGGCACAGTCTGTGGCCAGCCTTGTCCTGAAGGACGCTATGGAAGGAACTGCTCTCAAGAATGCCAGTGCCACAATGGAGGGACATGTGATTCAGCAACAGGTCAATGCCACTGCAGCCCAGGCTACTCAGGGGAACGGTAAGAAGATAATGACATAATCAAATTGCCCCACTATTGTTATTGAAAAGTGGGTACAAAGATGGAAGGAAAAGGAAATGTAAAAATCATAACATAATTATTCTGTTTCCATTTAGTGTCTAGTGCAGGAGTTCTCAATCTTTTTAAGTTGGGGGCTGGGTCATGCTCCCTCAGACAGTTGAGTGGGCCAGACTGGTGGTTCCCCTCCATTGTAAATACTGCCGTAAAACATGTCAATGGCTGTTGTAAATGTGTTTATGACTGCCGCAGGCGTATTTATGTCTGTCGCAGGCGTATTTATGTCTGGATGATTTGGTGCCATGAGCCAGGTATAGCCTGCAGGCCAAAGATTGAGAACCCCTGGTCTAGTGCATTGGTGAGAGCCTTGTCAGGGCACGGGGGCTTGAGCGGTCTAACTAGGCAGTATTGCCCATCTCTGTCAATGATGTTAGTCCGGGACTAAAACTCACCAAAGCGTCCTCCGTCAGATTCCTTGGGCCAGGTGAAAGTGGAGTGCACACGTCATGGTTTGCCTAGCCAGAGGGTGATGTGATATTCAAATGGCTAAAACCGCACACAGATGGACTTGCTTTCTCAAGTCCATTTGCATGTGTGAAATGTCGCTGCAGAGATGTCTACCAATGCACAGACTCCTTGCTGAATAATGACTCTAATGCATCTAAGATCTAGCCTATTGTGAAATTTTCTAGTCCTCAGGTATAGAGGATGATCTTAGGGACATGGCATTTTTTTGGGGTGAAATTAACAGCATCAGGCCTTAGTTAAGGGTTTTCACATGAATAACCGTTTTACCTCTTGTGCAGAAAAAAAGCAATCTTTTATGTCCATATCTTTAAAACAAATGAAATAAACTGAAAAGACCAATTTTGCTTATCTTGAAGGAAAAGTTGATTTAGTCTTGCCTATCCTGAAGGCAAAGTGGGTCAAAATAGTCTACATTTACATAGAGCAGTGATGGTGAACCTTGGCACTCCAGATGTTCTTGGACTTCAATTCCCAGAAGCCCTGATTAGCAGGAGTGGTGACTTGGGCTTCTGGTAATTGAAGTCCAAGAACACCTGGAGTGCCAAGGTTCACCATCACTGACATAGAGAATAATATCATTTATTCAGTATGAGACACCAAGCAAGAGAAAATTACATAAGCTGACTTCTTTTTTTCATCAGTTAATTACTCCTCAGTCATACACCAATAGGTTGTCATGACTGTATTTCAATATATATGAATTATAGTGAGCACAAGATAGTGTGTAGACCAGGAATTCACTACTTTTTTGCACCATGGGTCAGTCACACCCCCTCACACCGGTGAGCAGGCCAGAGGCTCAGTTCCTTCTGCCACTTCCGCCACTTCCAGTTGCAGGTGGCGGCAGGTGCAGTAACGGTGCAGTCCTAGCTGTTTTTGCCATTTCTGCGGCTTCCCATGGCAGCAGAAGCAAGGGTGGCACATTTTTGCTACAGTTTCTGCTATTTTTGCCACTTTTTCAGTGCTTCCGGGGCATTTTTGGTGCTTCCAGTGGCGGTGAATCCCTGTCATAGACCATTCTGACTGCTGCCCTTGTGTTGTCACCATTGTGGCTGCTGTTTGATATGTAAAGTTTTGCTGCTGGCAGTGTGAATGTGATATTGTTTAGCAACATTGTGCCATTTCCTGGCATTTTGTATTGTGGATACAGAAGCACACTATACCACATTCATAAGCTAGTTTTAAAAAAAGAATAACATTCTCAGAGAAAGCAGCAGTTTTCCCCTTATGTAAAGTTAATTTCGCTTTATACTTGCCAGAAATGGAATTTGTATCTTGCTCTCATCTACCGGTACATAAATATGGATCACACAGAACTTCCCAGTGGAACCTCTCTTAGTAATCAAGTAGTAAGAACTCACTGTGTTTTCTGTTTATATTTTATCAAATCTTGTGTACTGTCTGTATTGTTGGAAAAGAATCTGCACCAGCTGGCTATAACCCTGGCTTCAATTCCTAACCCTCAATTATCTCTGCATAACCATTTTAAAATTATAAACAGCAGACACCACTGGCACAGGCTTTTAAAGAAAAGAATATTCTTGTTTCAGCTGTAACAGAAAATATCACATTATTGTATGTGAGTTTATATATTACCCATCTGGCTGAGAGTTTGATTCCCCACTGTGACTCCTGGGAGAAGAGCCAGCCTGTGTACCCTTGCAAAGTCCTGGGGAACCCTCAGAAGAAGGGGTGGCTAAACCCTTGGAAAAGTCCACATAGGTTGGAACTGACTTGATGGCACATGATTGTTATTATGTGTTGATACACTGTTGGTTTGATCCTGAATTGAAGCCACTTCTGTTACCAGAATGAATTTTTTCCTCACATGAAAGATCCTATAGTATGCGGTGGGAGAAACATTTGATTAAAAATTACCTTGAATTTTACTTACATTTACTTACCAAAATAGTAAACACTTATTTTCTTCTGTTTGTGCAATTAATGTCTCTGGAAGAGGGCAATGATATCTTTCAGTAGAAGACCAGAATCCAGTTGGTAATTTACATGTGCAAAAGTTAAATCATCAAAGCAAATTGCTGCTAACTGAGACACTGACTGTCTTACAAAGCATGCACCAAATGATGCAATTGGCAAATACAAAATGCAACGGAGCCTCATTAGTTAGTGGCATTTCACCATGGCGAGTTACTTAATGTAACTTATTAATAGTAGTCACCAGAAGTGAAATAAAACTGATATAATATTAGAATATATGTAAAGATAACTAGATCAAGAAACATATCCTTTCATATATATATTTTAAAATAAACCTAATGGAAATGCAGAGTCTAGTCTAGAAGGCACATAGCCATTCCAAAAATGCTAGCTGGTGTTTAAGTGAAAGAGAGTCTACATTAGTGTGATATGTTCATGCACATTGATCTTAAAAGCTTAAATGTTGGCCTGAATAGAAAAAAGCATGTTCATAGCATTTATTCTTGTCTATTATTAAGCAATTCTTTCAAAGAGTTTTGCTTTTTTCTTCTTGATTTTGTGTTTTGTAGAATACAATTCTTTATGTGCCTCAGCTGGCAAATTAATAATTCTGTCTTCTTTCTTTGTGTTCACATTACTTCACAGAACTACTGACCCGAATAATTTTAAATGTGTTTTGCTGCTTGCCTCACTCCCTTCTCTCTGTGTACTGGTTACTATAGTGGTATTTACTCTAGAGAATCCCTCATGCTAAGCAAATTTATATATATTTATCTTTGTGCACCTGGATTTACTTGGCTGAAATCCTATTGTGCGATTCTGCCATATAAGTGGGGATGATGTCAACACTGGCAGCGTTAATCTTTAATTTAACTTAAAACATCCCTTTTTCAGGTTGGGGGGCCTCTTTTTGCCCTCAGAAAGCCCTTTGAAACCCCAGGCTGGGGAAACACCTTTACTATTGCAAAGTCACTATTTTTGGCCATCTAGCAGAGGAAACTTGACCTGTTTATTCCAGAGTTAGGGCTTTTTTTTTGTTGTTGTTGTAATTACTTAGAAGTCCTAGATGTCTGTTCCTAGAAGTCTTCACATAGTGCTTTTTCATAAAGCCTTATGGAAATCATTTTTTGGTTGTCCAGTTATATTTAACTAGGGTGTTTTGAATTTTTTTATAACTGTACTTTTTGTTTTCTGATTCCTTTTGAAGAGGAAATATAGAACATAAAATCCTTTAAATAAAATTAAATAAATAGAGGTCAAACTTCACTGGAATTATTTCTTGATATTTTACTATAGCATTCTGGCTGCAATTCATAGGATGAAGCAGTTAATTAGGCTGTATTGAGTTGGATCAAGAAGAAAGGGTAAAATTCCTTGTCTGGTTTCAGGATCAATGCATCAGTGTTTTTTTTTTTTACTGCTTTGTGGATCACTTTCTTATACATTAATTTTTAATAATTGATTAATACAATTGGATATGCTGGTTTTGTTATGGAATTCTGAACAAGACAAAGTCGCATTCCACACGCTAAGACAGATTTAGGAGTTTTATTGTTATTAATATTTGGCCAAACAGATTCAGGAAAGCTTTACCAAGCTAAATTATTCCCTGAATGAATATACATTTTCAGAGCCATCCTTTTATAGCATAAAATTTGGAAATTTCTACACATTACATCACTATGGGAAAAGCCAAAATTATTAATTAATCTTCTGGCATTTCATTAAGTTCAGGTTAGATCATTCCGTAACTGTTATTTAGATCATGTCATATAAGGAACATGTCTCATGTCACATCATGTCATGTCACACAAATATTATTTACAGTTCCCTGTCAGCTGTACAAACTGTGCTGAGCTTGTGGACACAAAGCCTTCTGTTTACTTAGCTTCGTCATCAGTTCTGTATGATAGGTCAATCTGATCTGTTTAACTTTACAGAGTACTGAGAAAATAATTTTTACTTTTAAAACAGAATTAATATTATCTTAATATCTTAATTCTTTCACCCCTATTTCAGTTTGAGTACAAAAGGGGGAAAGAGAATAACTAGAAAAGAGAAAGGGAGGGAGGGAGGAGAAAATTCTGTAAGGGATGTATGGATCTCCAATCTTTCATGCATATAGTTCTGTATATTCACCACAAATGTGCATACTGTATATAGATCAAGTATACCTAGGTACAGCACAGGTTCAAACGTTACAAGAATAGTTAGTTCTTCTGACCACAGTGTGATCATCAGGGTTTATTTAGATTTATACCCTTGCAAGATCACACACTTGGCAATCAGAAGGTCCTGCAAAGTCCATCTTGCAAAGATTTTCCAAGGTGTTGGGAGGTTATTCAACAATGCTGGGAAAGTGTCAAGTATGACAAGTCTGACAGCAGTCCAGAAGAAGGTCACTGCCATGCATGGCCATGTTTCAATAGATTATCTCTAATGGTACAGAATGGAATAACATTGGTGATGGCGCCTTTGTATGACATCGTAAGTACAGCCATTATATATTTGATCTGTAGTTAGTGTTGCTATGTTCCCCTTCCTTTTCCTAATCGTTAGTAAAAGGAGAATACAGTTGATCAAAGGTCAGTTACTTAAGAATTTATTTGTCACCAGGTTTGTGCCCAGATCGAGGCAAAGTATGACTGTGGCCGTGTTCACTCTCATATGTCATATAGTTTACATTCAGTCTTTATACTTGTGGAACAGGTGAGGAGATGACTGTGAACAGAGAATATAAAGACAGGAATATTAGAAGTCAGTAGAATGGCAAGTGGGATGATTTCAAATGGATATAGTTCTGGTTGTGAAATGCATCTTTTTTTCCTTTCCCACAGGTGTCAAGATGAATGTCCAGTGGGGACCTTTGGAGTACAATGTGCGGAAACCTGTCAATGCTTGAATGGTGGGAAATGTTATCACGTCACTGGTGTGTGTCTTTGTGAGCCAGGATATACAGGAGAACACTGTGAAACGAGGCTGTGTGCAGAAGCTGTCTATGGTATCAAATGTGACAAAAGATGCCCTTGTCATTTGCCAAATACTCACAGGTAAACTTCTGGAATAATCCTGTAGAGGGAGCTAACCTGAAGGCTAATTAAAAATATAAGACGTTTTCTGTTGCTTTCCAAACATCCTGCCTCAGAGATGACAATAATAATATCAGCTGCTCATAGACTTTGGGTTCCATTCATGTGTGTGCAATTACCAGAGAAGACACTAATTTTGAGATATGTTCCTAATGGTGAAAAAGCTCCAAAACACAGACTTCAGGTAAACATTCTCTTAGTAAAAACAAGTCCCACTTAGAAAAAGAGAATTGAACTCTTTCTAGTACCATCGCCTTATACAGCTTTGCAGGCTGCTATTCAACCTTGCCTAGTTTTCCTAATTAATACCTGCAACAGGCAGAACAGGATAAATTGTTTGGAATAGGAAATAAATGGACTCTGTTGGTCACATTCTTTGTGACTGAAGAGAGTGAGATTGCTGGCTTTCAGAAAAGAAGAAGCCACTACGTGTGCTCAATTCTGTGCTTGTATGAAGTGGGGGTGCCCTGTGTTTTAGCCAATATATGGGCTGAATTGTAAAGATGTTTTTGAATGGCATCTCTGTGGTAAGCATTTGGAGAAGTCATTTATTCCTAAATGGAACTAGGCTTTATTACAATTTATGCCTACTAATTAGAAATTGTTTGTTTACAACATAGCTGTGGGATCAAGTGTCAGAGAAACTTTATTAGAAACATCTCCACCTTCCTGTAACAGTATTACTAACATAGAATATATATTTGAAAGTTGTAATTGCTTAGTTTGTTCTGTAATTGACTTATTAAATAGCTACATCACTTTCTCGTTCTAATTAACATGCCTGTTCATTGCGGTACTTGCTGTTTTTTCATTTCATGTAGTTGAAAAATATTGTAGAAGACAAGGTTAGACAAGCACTAGCTTTTGGTTGGAATCTTCTGCCTACCCCTTCCACTTTGAATCTGCATATAATGTTGTATATATGAATTATGATGAGTTAATCTTTCAGAAAATTAACTAAACTGTATGTAAACACTGTACATTGAATGGAATGTCTGGCATGGCATTGTATAGCATTTCTGATATTTCAAGGATTATGGTTGATTCATGTTGAACACAGCTGTTCCCACATTTATACCACTGGAAGACAGCTTGTGGTCAAGTCAAACCACAAATGTTCCAATGTAAATAGAGGCACATAACTATCTTTGAATATGTTTTTGACATTTTCTCTTTGTTTTCTTGACAAATTGAATAGACCTAGCCTCAGTATAGCCATGGAAACCTCTGTTTGTACATTTTACAACATAGTGCAGAAGATCAAATGGCTTAACTTGTGGTGTAGAAGAAGAACAAAGCATAGTATTTACATGTGTCTCATAAAACCAAAATAACTACCACTAACTACATTTTAATAGTTATTAATCAGCTAACTTTTCCCAAGTTATTTATGCCTCCTGTCCGTGTGTTGTCTCTTCAAGTCAGTTAGTAATCTCTTGTACTGAAACTGAGTGGGGAATGGGGAGCGTTAGAGTGGCAGCAGTTATGGCTAGATGAAGAATTGATTGCAAAGTTATGGTTTAGATCAGGGGTGCACAAACCTTTTGGGCCGTGAGGCAGTCATGTGGTTCAGGGGGCTGGTCACTATGGCCTAGGGTCTGGATCCAGCCCCCGACACCAATTCATCCAGCCCACGAAGCACTTGTCGCTCCCGGAAGCAGAAGTAAAACGCACCCGTATGGGTGCGTTTTACTTCTGCTTCCGGGTGTGATGAGGGCTTCATGGGCTGGATGAGCTGGTGTCAGGGGCTGTATCTGGCCCCTGGGCCATAGTTTGGGCACCCATGGTTTAGGTTGTCATAATCTAGGCTGTATCTTTTTCAAATACAAACACAATTTCTTTTCCTTTCGTCCCACACAAATTATTGGAATGGAAAGAATAAGATCTGAAACAGAGATGCAAGTGTTTTTCCATAACCATTTTGCCTACAGCAGCCATGGGAAAAAATCAGCATTCGAAAATGCATTCACCACAAATATGTTGTGGCCAGACCTGAAAAAATATAAGTACTAGTAATTTGAAAACACCCAGCAGGTCTTGACAGTGCTTGGGTTTTTGATCTGGATATAGTCCTTGTCACTTCTACCAACTGCATAGCCATCTACTATGTTGTTAGCTGGGCAATTTTTGATGAGCTTCATACGCAGATACTAATTTGATGGCCTGCATTCAAGCAAATTCCTGAAGATATGAACTTAAAACAAGTATGTGCCCCATTCCTAAATATCCGTGTTAACTAGGTATGTCAATTAAACTAACTACACAAGAACCATAAAAAACCTCCCAAGTGTTTCTGCTTCCTATATTTAATTGCAAATCATAAAATACTAATTTTGGTGTCAATCAATATAGGTGTAAGTGTGCCTTCCTACCACTCATTCTCGAAAGGAAACTTGTGGACCTAGGGGGCAAGGATGGATAACTTGTGGACCTCTAGATGATAGCAAATATACAGCTGCCATCAGCCCTGATGAGCATAGCCATTGCAGGCGCACTCACCCAAATAAAGACTCAGACACCGGTATTGGATTAAAGGCATCGGGCCACTTTTATTGAATAATGCCCTAGTCAGAATTATCACTTTCAATTGGTGTATAATCCAATTGTAATTCTTTAAGGCAAGGAGGCCGCAGTAGCACTGGTAAGGTTCCACCCTAAATGACAATGGAAATTGGCTACATGTATCCATTTGTATCAATTTATTTGTTGACACAAACAAATTGTTGACCTGAGTCAATATTCTATCTACTGACCCCACCCTATGACGTGTATCCGTTCAAATATCAAGGTGATGCAGGCTGTGAAGCTCCTGACATCACAATTGCGAACCTGCCGGATACCTATGTGTCATAAATCTTTACCTTACCCAGTGCTACCCGCCAAAAGTGACCAAAGTCAACTTACCCCGTATCTCAAACACTAGCGACAGTGTGGGATGGGCGAAAAAGCCAAGAACCAAAGGGCCAATGTAGGTTCAAGCAAAAATTCCCACCCGGCCCTGAAGCGACCAGGAAATCATACTGTCCACTAGGGAGGGGGTGAAGGGGAAAAAACTTCTCCGCTCCGTCGCTTTGCAAAATGGCAGCCAGGCTGCCTCGTGGCCACCCCTTTTATGGAGGGGTGGCCACGGCCCCTAACTAACCCGGATGCCTGTGTCCGGGTGGGGGCCCCCCGCAAAGTGCACGGCGGCCATTTTGGCGCCGCACTTTCATAAGACTGGAATGGGGGAATGGCCATGAGGCAAATTGCCCGTCCTGGTGTTTACAGTAAGCCCAGCACTCAAAAGCCTGTCCCTCATAATTGTATTAAAACAATCCAACCTACAGGTTTCGAGTTTATTGATGGTCTTAAGGTCTCAGTCAGTTTAATTCTTCAGCTCTTCACATCTTTTCAGTGGCACAAGTCTGGCAAAATTACTTGTGAGAAGATATTGGGAAACCACACTTGGCTGAGATAGGAGAAAGCAAAGTCCTTGCAAGGCTGGGTTGAGTTTTGGAAAAAAGCAGCTGCATAACGAGTTGTGGTAGAATATGTGCAGCTGAACAATATGCAGGGCATATTAACAAATACTTCACTCCTACTTCCTGCAATAGAAACAGATTGGTACCTATTGAGAATGGCTCAGTCATGGTTTAGAAATCTAGCTCAGTCTGGGATCCCAATTCAGGCTCTAGATTAGTTTTCTGAGCCTCATATCAGGAAGAAATAGAATGACTCCTTAAAATTCCTTTCATTAGCATTGTGGCCTATTCATCTTGTATGTGTGTTTGTGTGTCTGCCCCTTTATCTGATGGCAAAGAAAGGAAAAGCATGATAGTATGAGAATCCTGGACAATGCCTCCAAAAGCTATGCAGAGATGATAAAAATATAATCTATATATAACTGCTGAATATAGAAACAGATGCTAATGAAACAAAGACAAAAATACAAAAATATTTGAATAGACTCAAAGCTTGAATATTTAAGATTTGTATAAACATAGATCTGAGCTGGGGAAAGTGGTGGCTTAGTGGTTAAGATGCTGAACTTGATGAATGGAAGGTCAGCAGGTCAGCAGTTCGAGACCCGACTGCTGCACGACAGAGTTGGCTCTCAACTCTGTCCCTGTGCTTGCCAACCTAGCAGTTTGAAAGCATGAAATTACAAGTAGATAAATAGGTACCACTTTGGTGGGAAGGTGAACAATGTTCCATGCACTCTGGTGCCTAGTCATGCCTGCCACATGACCATGGAAACGTCTGCAGATGCAGACAGCATTGGCTCTTTGGCTATAATTGGAGATGAGCAGCGAACCCTAGAGTTGGATATGTCTGGCTTTTGAGCAAGGGCGAACTTTACCTTCACCTCTAGATCTCAGTTATTATGGAAAATCCACCCTTCTTTTCATTGTGTGGTATCTAATTAGTGGTAATTTTGGTTTTGATTACCAGGTTTTTAATTTTAATAATAATAATGTGCTGTCAAATCAATTTTGACTAATGGCTACTATTACCAGTGTTTTCTATATTGAGGGTAGTCAGAAGTGTCTTACCATTCCCTTCTTCTTGTGGTATTCTGGGACTGTGCAGCTTGTCTAAGGCTACACTGTCTGGCTTTTCTCCTAGGAGGCACAATGAAGAATTGAATTCTCAATATCTAGCTTGGCAGACAGACACCTCACTCACTCAGCTGTCAGTGTTACATTTGTTCTCACTCTATTATCCTTCAATTATTTGTTATTTTGAATAGCTTTGAAAGCTTCATTAAAAATCAAAGACTAAGAAGTAATGTAAAGTACAGTGGAACCTCATGCAACAATCACCCCGTATAGCAACGAAATCACATAACAATTAGGTTTTGGGGGGAAATGGCATCTTGCATAACAATTTTCCCTATGGAAAAAATCGTACAACAATTTTTCAATGGGAAAAACCACTTAGCAAAAAAATATCATTGTATAATGCATCCCATAGGGAAAATTGTTATACGATGCATGTATCATATAGCAATTGTTTCGTACAACAACGAGCCACGTGGAATGGATTAAAATCGTTGTATGAGGTACCACTGTATTTCAAATATTGAAATAATAACAAATATTGACATATGTTTATGTTTGTTTGTTTATTGGATTTATACCCCGCCCTATTCAGTGCAAGGCCAACTCAGGGCGGCATTACAACATATTAAGTACAAATACAATATAACCAGTACAAAAATACAATAGGAGAAAAAAATACAGTATCAGGATACAATATCATAAATGCAATAAGAATGTACAATACAATTACAGTAACAGGTTACAAATTACAAATTAGAAAAAGCACAATGATCCAAGGGGGGTGGGTGGGCCGGAGCCCAAGGCTCAACGACCTTAAACGGGCCTTAACAAGGTCCGGGCTCAACGACCACATCGTAGCCCATTTGCTACATAGTCATTAGCAAATGGAAAGCAATTCTGAATTATATTGACATAAATGAGAAAGGAGCTTTGAATCTTATTTTTTTTTAACCACTGAAGGAAGGCAATCTTTTCTTATAGTTTACTTAATGCCTCTGAACCTGGTTTCAGCCCCTCTCCCCACATGCCTTAGGGAATCTTACTTCAATCATGATTAGAATCCATCTTTAAACAGGCTGCCTATTGTGCACATAATTGATCTGGATATTAGACCTTCCTTTTGGTGAGTGTTAAGCTAAGTGCTTTGTCTGCCAGAGTACCACAGAGAACTCCATTGTGCTCACTTTTCCCGGCACATATATCTCAGCACAGCTGATGGTGCCCATTTGTTATGAGATAACAGCTGTGTGGCAAGTCATTGAATGAAGCTGCTGTTTTCAGGTAGAGACAGCTGGTCTGTTACCAGGTATGGAAATGGCAGGCTGTTCACATCTTCCAAGGCCTCAAGAGTGCCCTTGACCTTTTGACTGCTAGGAAAGGAAGCAGTTGTAGGCTAAAGCCCCATCTTAAGTGAAACTCAAGAGTTAAAATGCATTTTGTGCACTTTTTAAAAATGCAGATAACATAAATTCCTGAGTCAGATAATTATGGAGATTGTACTGTATATAGAGGGTGGAATTTTACCCCTTGGTCTCCTAATGTGGTGCTCTGCAATCCCTCCTTTGAAGACAAAATTTCCTTTGTTGAAAATCCTTGGGTGTACTACTAAATGTGAAGGTTCATTTAACCTCATGTCTAATCTGGCCCTGTGAGTCGTTCACAGAGAGGTTTATGGAAGTATAATTTTTAAAATGCTCTTTTAATGTAATAAAATCAAATGCCAATTACAACCATGATCTCAATTATGGCTGTTGTTGATGTGCGAGTTGCAGCATAAAAAATGAGTGAAACAGCAGGATTGGTTTTTACTTCATTGGAAAGAACATTATTATTGTTATTTATTTAGATATGTTTTGGTCACACTCAATCTTCAACATTATTAACAACCATATGAATGTTAACTCTTCACAGAGCAAATTGAAGAAAAATGGTTTAAATTATTCAGAGTAGAAAATAGCTATTGCTCTTGTCACTGTCATTACAAAGTGGTGAAATATTGCAGGATATGTTTCTACTTCTCACCCTGCCAAATGCATGCATTTTTTAAAAAGCGCTCTGTGCTAAATTCTTTTATAATATATCTGTAACAGTATTTTGCTGCTTTGGGTTTGCTGGTATCATATTTAGCTCCAAGTGTTTTGTTCCTTTCATCCCTCTGTGGCAGCTGTCACCCAATGTCTGGAGAATGCTCCTGCAAACCAGGCTGGTCTGGACTATACTGTAACGAGACCTGTTCCCCAGGATTCTACGGCAAATCTTGTCAACAGATCTGCAGTTGCCAAAATGGTGCTGACTGTGATAGCGTGACTGGAAAATGCAACTGTGCCCCAGGATTCAAGGTACTGTACTCAGTTCTGATCCTTGGTGACAGCTATTATGCCCATTACCAGTCCCTCAGCAACAGAGTTCACACCTACCGTGTTTCCCCGAATATAAGACACTGTCTTATATTTTTTTTAAATTCCAAAATCAGCACAATGTCTTATTTTCAGGGATGTCTTATTTTCCCCAGCTGGAGGTGTGGTTTCCAGGTCCGGGCCGGAGGCCACACGGCCACGGAGGTAGTTGGCCTTCCTTCCCACTGCAGCCCAGCTCCTCCTCACCCCGGCTGGGGGTGTGGTCTTTGGGTCCGGGCGGCCCACGCCCGGCTCCGGACAGAGGCTATGCGGCCGCAGCAGTAGCTGGCTTTCCTTCCCGCCACAGCCCAGCTCCTCCTCACCCCCGGCTGGGGGTATGGTCTCCGGGTCTGGACGGCCCACGCCCGGCTCCAGACAGAGGCTATGCGGCCGCAGCGGTAGCTGGCCCAGCTCCTCCTCACCCCCGGCTGGACCCAGAGACCACACCCCCAGCCAGGAGTGAGGAGCTGGGCCGCAGCGGGGAGGAAGACCAGTTACCGCTGCGGCCGCGTAGCCTCGACCAGAGCCGGGCATGGGCCGCCCGGACAAGGAGACCACACCCCCAGCCGGGGGTGAGGAGCTGGGCCACGGCGGGAAGGAAGGCCAGCTACTGCCGTGGCTGCGTAGCCTCGGCCGGAGCTGGGCGTGGGCCGCCCGGACCCAGAGACCACACCCCCAGCCAGGGGTGAAGAGCTGGGCCGTGGCGGGAAAGGAAGCCAGCTACCGCCGCGGCCGCGTGGCCTCCGTCCGGAGCCGGGCAGGAGGTAAGGGGGTCTTATTTTTGGGTGGGGCCTTATATTTCAAAGGCAGGGGGAAAATGGGGGGTCTCTTATTATAGGAGGAGGTCCTATAATCGGGGAAACACGGTAGCAAAAATGGATAATGAGCACATGATCTGGAAATTGTGGGGTGGGTGAGGATCAATTAACATTTTTAAAAGGAATAGAAAATTTAAAAACTTCATCTACAGAGTATGCAGTATAATAAATGGAGCTACTAGAATCATTTCTCTTGTATATGAGACAGAAAAGGATGAAAAACTACTAAAGAAGCATGAATATTAACTATACTTCAGAAAAAGGTTTGAAGACCTGTTGAAATGAAGATGCAGTTTTTATCGAATGATTTTAAGCAATGGTGTTGCATAATGCTCACTATAAATAAAGCAAATGATATGTAGCCCATAGGTCAGTGATGGTGAACTTTGGCACTCCAGGTGTTCTTGGACTTCAATTCCTAGAAGCCCTCATGAATGGGAATGCTGACTTGGCCTTCTGGTAATTGAAGTCCAAAAACACCTGGAGTGCTAAGGTTCACCATCACTGCCATAGGTGCTCTCCCCGTGCAGTTAAGAAAGGCCAGCCAGTTCTAGAATTGTACTCCACCAAACCATTGATCCGCTGTTCTAGCTTAAGCACTTAGGAAAGACAATATGTATTCAAGATGTCTTCTCCTTGGAGGAACAAGAGAAAGGTGTGAGACAGAAGGAAGCAACCCTAAGAATAGTGATCTAAAGTTGGTTGAAGGAAGGTGAGCACAAGTCAAGTCTAGGAAACCTGGGGGAGCCTTCTCTCTCTCTCACTCTTTCCTTTCCCATGCAAGGAAATGCATCTTCTCAGGTGTAAGCTAAATTGCACTTGGTCGCTTCTAACAGGAAAAGCATCACATTCTGTACAAATGAAAATCAGCTTTTGCACACATCAAACACTTCTTGGACATTGGTTCCGCTTCAGAATTGAATAATGATAATGACTCATTCAGCACCTGCTGACCTAATCATTGCAATCACACACACACCAAGAGAGAGAGAGAGAGAGATCTAACGAAATTACCTTCAATAGATACCATTGTATTTACTTATCATTTGTCATACATTTTTCAGGGTTCTGATTGTTCTATTCCTTGTTCATTTGGAACATATGGAGTAAAGTGTTCATCTACCTGCAACTGTAAAAATGAGGCCGTCTGTTCCCCAGTTGATGGTTCTTGCACCTGCAAAGCAGGTAAGATAAATAATTCATCTCTTATACTATGTAATTCATATGAAACATTTTAGGAATTAGAATGGGCCGTTGACATATGTCAGAAAGAATTTAAGATGATTATTAATGTTAAGCTTGAAGATATAATGCTGCTGATTACACCCAGTGTGTTTGCAATATATTAAATATGAATAAAAATATGCGTAAAAATGTGCTTCAGTATTCCCTTCTCTCTCTTTCACTGCGACATCTAGCCACCACTTTTGTAATCAAGACTTCCTTCAAAACACTGATATTGACTGACTTATTCTGCAGTATTGTACATGTACCTTTATCCCAAGACATTTTAAAAATAAAATACAGTTACATGAAAAAATATCTAAAATGTCAACTGTAGCAGTACTATCTCAAATGCATGTTTATTTCTTATGGAAACGCCTTAAACAACACACATTCTCGCAAATGAAGCATTGTATTATGTCATTAGAAACTCAGATCATGCGTTTTGAATATAATCCTGATTGATTCAGTGCAGTTTGTGTTGCTGCTGATTACATAGAATTTATCAACTCAGTGATTGAAATTCTGTTGCACTTGGTGCACCATAAAGTTATGCCTGTGAAAGATGCTCCTCTAATCTTTCCAACTGTAAAACTGATTGCAGGCGCACCCCCCAAAAAAGGACTCAGACACCGGTAAAAGTGGATAACGGCATTGGGCCACATTTATTGATTCATGCCCTAGTCCGAATTATAAATTTCAATTGGTACTTCACCAATTATAATTCTTAAGGCAAGCAGGCCGCAGTAACACTGGTAAGGTTCCTCCCAAAATTGCCAATGGCAATTGGCTACAATGTATCCATTTGTATCAATTTGTTTGTTTACAACAAACAAATTGTAGACCGTAGTCAATAAACTATCTACTGACCCCACCCTCTGACGTGTATCCGTAAAATCATGGGGTGATGCATGCTGGAGAGCTCCTGCCATCACCCCATTGCCTGATTCGTCGTTGACCGGAGAACGTTAACAAACTTGTACCTATCTTGTCCAGTCAATTGCGAACCTGCCGGATACCTGTGGGTCATAAATAATTACCTTACCAGTGCTACCCGCCACACGGGGAGGCTTAATAAAGACTCACCGCCCCCCCCAGACTGTCAGCTCGGTCCACAGGCCTGCTTGCAAATCTTCTAGAAAGAGGTCCATACCTCTGGGCGACAGATGGACCCCATCCCCTGCATAAAGGTCATAATTTTGGAGACTAATGTTGGGGTGTCGGATCACCCGCCCCACACCCATGTCTGCAAAGAACCGGGCCACTGCCCCGTTCACCGAGCGACGAGCGCGGTCAAGGGACTGTAGGTTAATTCCCCCCCCTGTAAGCGTGACGCGGTATGATGTCCGACCATAGCAGCGTTGTGGCAGGCCACACATAACGCAAATAAGCCAGGTCACTGCAGATCTTATGTCTTAAAGAAAGGCCAGTGACCTGGCCTAAGTCATTACCCCCGAGGTGCAGCACCAGGACATCAGGCGGTTCAGCATCCCTGATGGAGAATAGGAATGACAACAGTTCCCGCCATAACATTCCGCGCTTACCATACCACCTGAGACATGCGGACGCACGTAGTCCAAGCTGGGGTCCCCACTCTGTCGCCGCAGCGTACTGCGCTGCCCAGTGCACATAGCTGTGGCCCACCAGCCATACTGCCACCGGTGTGCGGGGGCACACAGGGTCTGTAAGATAAAAAAGGAGAGACAGGCCAGTGGTACTCGTATTCGAAAAGGGGCGAATATATAATTCAAAACACTTAGAGCCCCACCTCCCCATCGTACATATACCAGCCTCTGAGTACCCAAATGCAGCCGCAGTAGAAGCAGCTCCTATTCTAAAAGAATGGGTGCCTTAACGAGCCCCGGGGAGGCCAACACTGGACAGTGCCTTACCAGTCACCTTCCAAAATTGAAATTTAGTAAGGGGAGACCCATCTTGGTGGCAGAAAAGCGGGCCAGGGTGCGTACCACGCATTGCAAGGAACTCTTGTAGGGCACCAACCGGACAGATGTCTGCAATGGAACATCGTAGCAGTCTAACACCACTGCCTACGCCGTGCTGATCAACTTTTGAGAAACGAATCCTCAACTGAGCCCACTCATTGGAGACATAGACATCGTCGAGTTCCAGTGCCCTACGAGCCGCATCCGCCTTAGACAGTAGCACCAGCTCACTGATGCGGAGCGCTCCGAAAAAGGCTACTGTGGTAGCCGCATGAAACAGAGCTGCCTCATACCTGTCAAAACACAGGTCATGCCAGCAAGGTGGGTAAGAACCCTTAGAGAAATAGGGTGGCGATTGTCCGGGCTGCGCCCACGTTCCCTCGCCCACCCTTCCAAAACATGTCTTATATGGAAATCGTTCGTGCTGTCAGCCGAACCCCTCACTTTGGCCATGAATGCCAGTGGTGACAGCCTGGATGCAATGGTGCGGGGAGCTAGGCCCTGACTGTGTAAGTAGACCATAAATTGTAGAAGGTGGGCAACTGGTATGGGCCACACCTCGGGCAACCGAATTTGCGCGCAAAAATTTCTAAATTGACTGTATGCATGGTGATACGCCTTACGCATGCGGGGCGCCAGCGACATGCCGATCGCCCGGTTCACCTCTCCTTGCCAAACATCCAAATCTCGTCCGGGAGCGGCGAGGGGAATTCCTCTGCGTCTGGAGCCAAGGCGCGGAACCGGGAGATCTGCAGGCGGGATAAAGCATCAGCAATATCGTTATTAATACCTGGTACATGTCTGGCCCTGAAGAGCACGTTGAGGCATAGGCTGCGCAACACAAACTGGCGAACTAACTCCATGACTTTGGGTGATTTAGAAGTCTGGGAATTGACAATGTGCACCACCGCAGCATTGTCACACCAGAAATGAACCACAGAATTGGCCCACTCTTCGCCCCATAGCATTAAAGCTCCCAGGATCGGGAAGAACTCAAGGAACGTCATATCATGTAGACGATCCATGCCCCTCCATGCAGGAGGCCATCGGCCATAGGCCCACTTCCCCTCAAAGTAAATCCCATACCCCAGGGACCCCGAAGCATCCGACTGAACCTGGAACCTAGGGGAAGCCAAGAGGTCAGATCTCCAAAATGACACCCCGTTGAAGTCCTTCAGGAACTTAATCCAAACCCACATGTCAGCTCTCATGCCCCCAGTCATTCGAACCCTGTGATGGCGCCTGGATAGGCCAGCCATGGCGTCGCACAAGCGTCGAGCAAAAGCTCTGCCTGGCGTTACCACCCTACATGCGAAGTTAAGGTGTAGAACCTGGAGCTCACGAAGTGACACCTTGCGTTTGGCCAGTAAGGCCAAAATCAACGCAGTGATCCAGGTAACCTTATCCATGGGCAACCTGGATGACTGCGAGACCGTGTCAATTTCAATACCCAGGAATGTGAGCTTAGTCGATGGGCCCTCGGTCTTTTCGGGCGCTAAAGGGACACCGAGTTCCTGCATTAGCGTCTGAAATGTGTTGAGGAGACGCATACACGTGTCACAGCCCCGTTCACCCCCGAACAAGAAATCATCGAGGTAGTGGGCTACAGACTGAGACCCAGACCTGCGAACAAAGGCCCACTGAAGGAAAGTACTAAAACGTTCAAATGCGGAACAGGAAATAGAGCAGCCAAAGGGCATGGCTTTATCCACATAAAAGTTTCCTTGAAATTTAAAACCTAACAACTCAAAGTCGCCCGGGTGCACAGGCAACAAACGGAATGCTGACTTAATGTCACATTTTGCCAAAAGTGCACCCGTGCCACAAGAGCGCACCATGCGCAGGGCCTGGTCAAATGATGTATACCTGACTGAACAAAGGTCGTCAGGTATGGCATCATTGACCGAACGGCCAGTCGGGTACGACAAATGGTGAATTAAACGAAACTCCCCAGGGGTCTTTTTAGGAACCAAACCTAAAGGGGAAACCTTCAGATTGGGAAAGGGTGGCGTAGGAAAGGGGCCAGCCACCCTGCCTGCCTTGACCTCCTTAGCAATACTCAGGGCGGCCACCTCCTCCCTACCCTTCAGTGAAAGTAAATTAGGGGCATCTTGGGGGCACCTCTCCCCTCTAAATGGGATGCGGAAGCCCCACTAGAAACCTTCGAGGAGGTACCTAGCATCCTCCCTCCTCGGGTAAGTTGAGAGCCACCGCTCCAACATAGTGACGTTAACCGGGGAGGGGGCCTTTTGAGTGACCAGCTCCATCAGTGGCAGGTCTGCCCGCCCCCTGTCCACCTCTACCTCTGCCCCGTGACCCACCCGCTCGCGGACACGCAGCGGCGGCGTGGGGGCCAGCACAAGAGGGACACTCATGTTTGTAGCGACACTGTTTTTTATTGCATACGCCGTTGGCCGAGAAGCCCCAACACAGCAGGCGGGCTGGAACCCCCTGCCCCGCCAGCTGGCGGGGAGCCTGTGTTGGAGCAGCTCGATGGACCGCATGCCCACAATGGTACCTCTCCCCAGGCGTGGGGCGCGTTGGGGTCATGTATAAAAGCCACACTTTCTGGCATGGCTCATCCCACCTCATCTCCGGGTGTAAGGGCACTCTCATTCTAAATTCCTCATCGTAAGCCAACCACGATGGGCCAGGAAAATCCACCATTGCCCGGTAAATGTTGTCCAAATATTGGACCATAGGGATGGCCAGGTCTGGCCGAGCCCTGAGATACACCGCCATGTATATGAGATAGGCAGGTAACCAGTTGGCCCAGGTGCGTGGTGGCTTGCGACGACGAGACAGCTCTTTGTCATCATCCTGCCCTTCCTTTTCGTCCTTGGTGGGCTCACGGTTCAATAGAGAGAAAATGTCGACATACTCCCCCCGCCAAATCTTTTCCCTCGTGGCCTGGGCCAAATGATCCCCAAGGGGCAAGGAATACCCGGCTGTAGGCACAGTGTTGACACGGGGCATCAGGAGAGGAGCCTGGACCGTCCCTGCGACACCCGGTGCCGCCCCGGGGGCGTAAACCCCGTCACTCCAGGGTATGCCCATGTGGGACCAAGCTGCACCCAGGTAAGCCAGGATCTGGTGCCCACCCGTCCCTACAGTACTAGGCCACGGCCACTGGAACCTATCCCCGGTGGCAGAGTGTGGTGTGGGTACATTAGTTTGAACCTGATACTCACTGGGTGCACCCCCGTGAGCCGCCCCCACTGGGGGTTCCGGCCCACAGCGGGCGTCGGAGCTCGCGACAAAAGTCGAGCTCTGTGGGTCCCCCCGACCACCATCCGTCTGCGCTGCTTGAGGCACGGGGAGCTGCGAGGCCGCGGCGGGCAGAGGCCGGCGCGCCTCTAGCAACTCAACCCGACTGGCCCGCCTGCTGGAGAGTGACGGCTGTCGAGGCAGGAGGCTGGCTGAAGGGTACCCCCAACGAGAGTGAAGCCCCCCCAACGGGGTTGTTGGTGATCCGTAAGGACGCCTCTAGCGCCGCTACGCGGGCCAGTAAGGCATCCACCGTTGCGGATCCCCCCGCATACAGAGGGCCAGGTGGGCCGGCCGGCCCACTGAGCAATGGTCCGGGGCTGCCGACTTGGATGCCATGCCCCAAGTAGGGCCATGTCCGAAACTCCAGCCCTTGCTGGGCCAGTGGTAAGCCCTGCCTTGCATTCGGACCAACCCCCCCCTGCTCAAAACCCATGGCCTGTATTTGCGGGCCGGGGGCCGAGGCCCCACCCACACCATACCCACCCCCATGCTGAAGGGCCAGGGCCGGCCATTGCGGGCTGGGGGCCGGAGCCCCTATGGGGGTCGTCTGAGGCTGGGTAGCCGCGGGCTACGGGCTAATCTGCCCCATCCCACCGGTCCCGGTGGGTGCATCTGGCACGAGAGCCCGACTGCTGCCTCCTAGTTGGGCGAGACTGGGTCGCCATAGCCTTCTTCTTAGGAGGCATAAGGAAAGTGATCCCTTTGCAGGGAAAGATAAGAAGATTAAAATCGACGAGCAGTGAAGGCTCCGAAAACAATCCCTTTGCAGGGATAGAACCCTATGGCTGGAAAGCCGAAGATTGAATTAGAGCAGCGAAGACTCCGGTGCCGAGCACAGCTCCCTGAAAGCGGCGAAGAGCGAGAAAAACTTCTCCGCTCCGTCGCTTTTTAAAATGGCAGCTCGGCTGCCTCGTGGCTACCCCTTTTATAGAGGGGTAGCCCCACCCCCTAACTCACCCGGATGTCTGAGTCCAGGTAGGGGGGGCCCGCAAAGAGCGCGGTGGCCATTTTGGCGCCGCGCTTTCATTGTCTTAGTTTGCTATCAAAATACTGTACGCACATAGTATAAGCATACAGCTCCTGTTCTTCATTAAGACAATAGGACAACAGTGAATACGTTGGATTCCAGGGTAAACCCTCAAGACCCTTCTATTATTATTATGAGAGTTGAAGCAACTTTTAAAAAATCATTAATAACATTTGCTTACCCCCCCTATTTTTATTCAAGAAACCTTATATTTTGCATTAAAATCTTATATTTTTCAAAAATGCAATTTTTAACACACATTTTTAAAAAGTTGTGCAAATAATTCCTGCAAAAATATGAAACATGTACTTTTATAATCTCCCTAGTGGGGAGAAAACTTTAATAATAACTTATTGCCTCTGAGAATGAAATAGGCAAAGATTTGCATCCATAGCTTGGAGTAAAACCTGAGGCAGTTTCAGGAGGGAAAGAAGGCAGTTTCTGCACAGGCCAGGATTTGCTCCTTTTGTTGTTAAAAGTGGATATATCCAGGGTTTTACGTAATTACATCTGATTATGGTTTAAGTAGATGGTGCCCCCTCATGATGTCTAGGCAACATCTTGGGCAAAGGAGAGTATTTCCACTCCTTGACGTAAATAGGAGGCTGGCAGCAGCTGATGCTTACCGTTACTGCAGAGTGGTGGGACACACGGGTTTTTTAAACCAGAACTCAGGCCTGCGCCGCCCTTTTGGCTCTCTTGTGGTGGGTAGTGCTGGTTTAGAATGGCAGCAGTGATTTCCTCAGAGCATCATTAACGAGGTGGAATCTGTATCCTGAGCTGGGTTTGTGTGAATTGGTGGGGATGCAAGGAATGCTATGAGGCATTCAACTGTACGACCAAGATCCACTCAGGAGAGGGGTAGTGGAAATGGCTATGTGGATGCCTCCCCGAAAAAGCTGGCCTGCCAGGGGCTAGCATGTGCAGCACTGAGTGGAGGCTAGGGATTTGCCCATCCGGACCAGTGAGGGGGGGATTAGCTTCCCATGCTCTGGTGCCAGGTTATGCATTACGAGCTTCTCGGTAGGTCCTTGGTGTGAGAATCTTAATAAACGTGGCCTGAGCCTTTAAACACAGCAGATTGTGTTTTGCCTCTTTATTTTGTGGTGGAGGTGGAATTAGTGTTCCTGGGTACATCTATTTAGATTATTATTATTTTTGCGTGGGACTGGAATACCCTGACAACAATAAGCATGTAAATGCTTTGTATTTGTAATAAGCTTATAAATATTTTGTATTTGTAATAAGTATGTAAATACTCGTGCAGTGGAATGATTCTCAGAACCTTCTCTGCGTATCTTTGAGATGACTTCTCACTTTGCTGTTAAGTGCTGCTCCTGCTATTCATCAAGGAAGGATTTCAAAATTAGAATTTAATACTGAAAATACACTTTTTGTTCTATCATGGCAGGTTGGCATGGAGTGGACTGTTCTGTAAAGTGCCCAAGTGGGACATGGGGTCTTGGCTGCAATTTAACATGCCAGTGTCTTAATGGTGGTGCATGCAACACTTTGGCTGGAACCTGCACCTGTGCTCCTGGATGGAAAGGGGACAAATGTGAACAACCTTGCCCAGTAAGGCAAATACGTTTGGAGTTAAGATTTTGTTTTTATAATTATTGTTTCACATTTTTATTGCCAGTATTATAGTATATAAAGGTAAAGGTTGCCCTTGTTCGGAAGCCAGTCATATCCGACTCTAGAATACAGTGCTCTTCTCTGTTTACAGCCAAAGAGAAATTTCTGTGTCTGCAGACATTTCTGTGGTCATGTGGAAGGCTGACTAGATGCTGGAGCACATGGAATGCTGCTGCCTTCCCACCGAAGTGGTACCTATTTATCTACTTCCAATTTCTTGCTTTCAAACTGCTAGGTTGACAGGAGCTGGGACAGAGATGGAAGCTCACTCTGACATGCAGCTCTCGGGTCTCAAACTTCTGACCTGATGACTTTCCAGTCATCAAGTTCAGCATCTTAACCACTAAGCCATCGCATAGAGTTAGACAAATATATTTGGTCTGTTTCAAAATACCTAATATACTGAGAGAATTTATTCTCCTCATATCTAATTAGATGCATGAGAAATTAAAATAATAATTCAACAGGATCTTGATAGGCTTGAATACTGGGCTGAAACCACAGAGTGAAAGGTGGGGGATACTTGGCTCAGTAATACTACAAGTGAAAAGGATCTTTGCATTGATGTAGATCACACACTAAATATGAGTGGAGCATAGCTACAAAAATGGCCAATTCTGTTTTAGGCTATATTTACAGAAGTCTAGCCTCCAAAACCCATGATGTACTAACCCCCCCTCCCACTAGACCACATCTAGTGTACTGTGTCCAATTCTGGGCACCACACTTTAAGAAAGATGCAAACAAATTAGAGTAGGTACAGAGAAGGGGAACAAGGATGATCAGAGGACTGGAAACAAAGCCATATGAGGAAAGACTGGAGGAACTAGGCATGTTTATCCTCGAGAAAAGGAGCCTGAAAGGTGATATGATAGCACTCTTCAAATACATGAAAAATGGTCATAAAGGGCAGGATCTGTTCTCAGTCATCCCAGAATGCAGGATATGTAATAACAGGTTCAAACTAAAGAAAGTGGATACAGACTGAACATTAGGAAAACCTTCTTAACAGTTAGAGCAGTATGACAATGGAACCAATTGCCTCAAGGTGGTAAGCGCTCCAACACTGGAAGCATCCAAGAGAGAATTGGACAACTATTTGTCATACAGTATCTGCTTTGATTCGGATTCCTGCATTGAGCATGGGATTGGACTTGATGGCCTAAAAGGCCTCTTCCAAATCAGTTATTCTATGATTCTATGGAATTCTTCTTTAATCTGTCATCCTATATGTGAAAATAGATTACAAAGATAAATTGAAGACTTATTTTCTACTCACAAAACATGTTGTACTTATGAGTAAATGAGACAGCTTGGTAGCTAATTTATAAACTTTATTATTATAAGATTGTAAGTGTGAATGTCAAATATCTACCAGCAAATAATTTTTATTTTAGTCCATATTTTAGATTCCCTTGTTACTGTGAGCATTTTTAGCTTTGTGCCCCTCCTTTTGGTTTTTCTCTACCCATAGAGATAAAAGTTGCAAAATATTGCTGCCATGTATTTCTATGGTCATCAAATCCCTTTTTGAAATTTTTCCTGTTTCCCCCTCTGTGATGGAAAGGAATTCTTGTGCTAACATTTTATGCCAAAGATAGACCCTGGTACGTGAAGAGTTAACTCTTTGCTCCATGTGTTATTTTTCTAGTCTGAATCCCTGCCTTTCAAGCAACTGTTTCTCCACTTACTGTAAGCAAAACAGTTGTTAAGCATTGTCAAGTCACTTCTGGACCCTAATAGAGTTTTCAAGATATGTGAGTTATTTGAGGAGTGATTTTACAGTGAGTTTCCATGCCTGAGCAAGGATTTGAATCCATGTCTTTAGAGTCCAACACTCAACCTACTACGCCACACTGACTGTCCGAGTAAACATACTGTAGTGTATTAGACACATAATGTTAAAAAATTACCAGTTAAAAACGACTTACTGTGACAGAACCTTTTGTAGGTTTGGTTGGTCATGAACAGCAAAAATTATTAAATAAGACTGTATACTCCTTCAGCAGGCAAAATAGTATTTAACACTAATATTCCTGAATATTGCCTCTTTGATAGGCAGGGAGATAAACCTCTTCTGGTTCTCACTGAGGCGATTGTCCCAATCTTCCCTTGTATATGCCAAAATGTATAAGGTAAATAGATATACTGTCAGTAAACATTCTTCTTGATCCTCTTCATGATTTTCTTAGGATATGTACATATTGCCTGGTATGGTGAATGGGTTCATACACTCTTAGAAATAAAACTGCCATCATTAGTGATCTTTACCCAATCAAAGATTTCATATGTCACTTACATGCTAGCTGCCCCTAGAAGTACATTAATCATTTCTCTTAACTTTTCTTTTCTGATAGGATGGCACATATGGATTGGATTGTTTAGAGCGCTGTGACTGTAGTCATGCAGATGGCTGTCACCCAACTACCGGCTACTGTCGTTGTCTCCCAGGATGGTCAGGTAGAGTTGAAATCAATGGGACAATAAGGAGACAGTTTCCAAAAGATGATTGGTATAGCTCTTCTGCTGTAAATGGATAATATGAAAGATTCCAAAATTACCTTGTGTAATCAAAAAGGAAAAAAATACTTCTGTGTTTTAGTGAATTTGATTAATCTAATCACTTCACAGGGTTTATATCTGGAACTTTACTGCAGGTTGAGAACCCATGCTAGCTCTTTATTGAAAAGTTCTCTCTGCTACAATAACCTGCAATGCTGAAAAATCATTCAATAGTGGCTTGACTTGGGAATCTGAAATCTCTTCCTATATATTTTTGAATATTGCAATTTCCACTGTCAAATATTGTTCATTTATTATTTTGAGCATACATTGACCAGTGTGGAACTTGAAAAGGTGATGGTAAGTAGCATATATGAATTTTGTGGGTTATACTATTGGTTTACTTACCTGTGTTGCTAGAATAAATATTCAGAAAGAATTGACTTCTGTGTTTGTGGCAGCATCTTGTCCCAATGCTTATGAACTTCTTGTGTGTTTATATCCCTGTGTTTAAATTCTTACTTGTTGTTATCACCAAATAGTTGTTTTAGCTTGGTTGTTTATAAGAATACAGGATTACTGTCTTACTACCAAAGCCTTTAAGTAGAGCTATAGCTCATTGATAACATTTCATTTAAGTGCTGAAAGTGATCGCAAGTAGTGTTCTGTCATTTTCTCTCTTAAGTCTTATCTGTGATAATTACTCTAAGTATTAGTCCAAGTTTAACTACGGTAGTGTCAATTTTTTCCATACAGTGGGTGAATATATTGGTTTGAGTAATTCTAGGTATAAGTCCTTAATTTGCCAACCTTTTGTCCAGCAAAGACTGATATAGTTTTACAATGCAGCTTGACTGCACAGTGGAATTTGTGAACAACACATGTATGCATGGCAAATTATTTGTTTTAGTATAAAGTTGCTCACAAAATTCCAGTGTGAATAGGTAAAAGGATAAAAATTATTGGACATCTCAAGTAATTTTTGTCTATGAGTCCAGATGATTAAAATATCATAAATGTATCCCTTGCAGAGCAGAAGATTTTTTGGTGTATGAGGCTAACAAACCATTGTTCCAGATCAACATTTGTATATTGCAGTGATGGCAAACTTGGCACTCTAGGTGTTCTTGGACTTCAATTACCAGAAGCCCATCAGCACTCCTGCTGATCAGAGTACAGTTTCTCTTTCTTTGGTGTATGCAAACCAAGACACGGGACACAGCCTCGGGCTGGGTTAACTCAGGTTTATTGCATCGTGGACAGAGGGAACATGAGGTAATGGCGGATCAATAGCTCTTTATATACAGCAGTAATACATTTGAACGTGGTGCCATGGTAGCCCATTGGCTACTGTCTGCGTGACGTCATTGCAGGTCACGCCCTTCTTGTCCAGGTGTAGGTAGTGGCGGGAAAACTTCCCGCGCTGTTGCCTTTGATGAGTTCGGACCAAGAGAGCTTGGACGCTCGCTGCTGCCAGCTGGTGGTCATTAGCTCGCGTCCTATTACAGGGCTTATATGATACAGCTGAAGGCTACATTGTTGCTATAGGCAAGGTTACATTGACTCAGATACATTGCAATCCATGTGTACAGTAAAACCATCAGAACACAACATCCCTCCCCCCTAGGACGAGACAAAGTCTCGAGCCCACCTTAACACACTCCCCCCCCCTTAGGAGACAAAGTCTCTCAGCCAAGATGGCTTATTTCGAACACGCTGGGGTCTCGGTGCGGGCTGCCTCTCCCCGGGTTTGCTACCTTCTCTTTGTCCCCTGGTCTCCTGTCCTGCAATATGAGAGGGAGACTCGTTAGTGACTTTCCGCGGCTCCGCGGCGCTGTTGGGAGGTGTGCTCTTTCTTAGGGAGGAACCGGGGGCACTGGGGGCTAACGAAAAACCCCTCTTCTCGCTTGGATGGGTGGGGGAACACTCCTGAAAACCCCCCCGGCTCGCCAAATCAAAATCAAAATCACTATCGGGGGCAGCGGTCGCGAACTCCTCTCCCCCTTCCCCGGCCCCTGCTAGAGCTGGCGTATCAAAGGGATACGAGTCGGGGCCGCTGCTTCTGCTTCCTTCCCCCCATGCTTGGGACTGTTGTCCACTGCTGTCTCCCCCTTGGGTTAAGCGGGTGGGGGAGAACCCTAACGCTGAATCCTGTTGCTGAGCTCCACTGACTGGCCCAATCACTCGGTGCCTCAGTTGATCTGCGTGCCTCCTCCAGAGGAGGCCGGTGTTCGTCTCGACCCGGTACGACACTGGCCCCGTCTGTTCTACAACCGTCCCTGGTACCCAGGCTGGCCCTGCGCTGGAATAGTTCCTGCAGTGAACAGGGTCACCGGCAGCGAAACCTTTCGAGACTGCCAACCCCACGTTTTTCCCTTTATCCTCGACTCTCGTTGGGTCTAGCCTGGACAGGAGCGTGGTCAGTTTTCGCCGCATCAAGAGCTCTGCCGGCGAGTAGCCGGATGCCAAAGGGGTCACCCTATACGCTAAGAGGAATTGGCACACTTGGTGATTCAGGTCCCCCGGGCCCATGCGCCGCAGCGCCTCCTTCGTTGTACGCACCAACCGTTCCACTTGGCCATTCGTGGCCGGGTGAAACGGTGCGGACGTGATATGCCGAATGGCGTTTGTCTCCATGAATGCCCCGAACTCAGCGGAGGTGAAACAACTAGCGTTATCGCTGACTAAAGTGTCGGGTAAACCGAACGTGGAAAAGACTCTCCGTAGCCGGCTAATTGTCGTGGCGGAGGACGTGCTTTTTACCGGGATAACCTCCAGCCACTTGGAGAACGCATCCACGACTAGGAGAAACATGGTTCCTCGGAATGGGCCAGCGAAATCTACGTGCACCCTGGACCATGGTCCCCGTGCTGTGTCCCATTCCCTATGTGGAAGACGGGCCGCCTCAGGGCGGGACCCCTGGCAAGCCTCGCAAGTGCCAACCATGTGCTCAATATCCGTGTCCAGCTGCGGCCACCAGAAATAACTCCGGGCCAGCGCCTTTGAACGAACTATGCCTGGGTGGCTGACGTGCAGCAGTTCGAGCACCCTCGTCCGCAGGGGCGCAGGGACCACCACCCGTTGGCCCCACAGAAGGCACCCCCTCTCTAGGGACAACTCTAGCTTTTTCCTAAAGAACGGGTCGAACTCCGTACTCGGGGACGAACCCGGCCACCCCTTTTGCACCCATGAGCAAACCTTCGCCAGTGTCCTGTCCTTGCCTGTCGCCCTGGCAATGTCGGCTGGCACTATTGGGGGAGCGTCTAAAACCTCAATTAGCAACACCTGGCGGTCCTTTTCTGCTCTCGCCTTTTGGGCATCCGACAATGGCAAAGGGGATCTCGAAAGCGCATCAGCATGGCTGATCTCCTTTCCGGGCCTGTACTCCAACTCATGTTGGTACGCGTTGAGGAAAATAGCCCATCGCAGCATTCTCGGGGACAGGATCTGCGGCGTTGGCTTGTGTGCCGTGAAAATCCCTAACAGCGGTTTGTGATCGGTCACGATTTTGAACGGGCGGCCATACAAAAAATCGTGAAATTTTTTGGTCCCCGATACGATTGCTAATGCTTCCCTGTCGGTTTGTGCGTAATTTCGCTCCGCTTGGGACAGGGACCTTGAGTAAAACGCTACCGGGGCCTCCCTCCCGTCCTCCAACACGTGGCAAAGCACCGCCCCCACCCCCACCGGGGATGCATCACAAACTAGGACCACAGGCCGTTTGGGGTCGAAATGCGTCAGGATTGCCTCAGATGTTAGGAGTTGCTTTAGCTCCTTGAACGCCCTCTCGTGCTCGTCACCCCACATCCACGGCTCCTCCTTTTTCAGCAACCGATGGAGCGGTTCGGCCACGGACGCCTTCCGCGGGAGGAATGTATGGTAAAAATTTAGGAGCCCCAGGAAAGATTGCAGCTCGGTCTTGGATGTGGGGCGAGGGGCCTTTTTAATGGCTGCTACCTTGGATTTAGACGGTTTAATCCCCTCGGGTGTGATTCGGAACCCTAAAAACTCGACCTCTGTTTCGAAAAAAACACATTTATCCTTCCTCAATCTCAGCCCCGCTTTCTCGAACACGGTCAGTACCTTGTCCAACCTTTTCGCTAGTTCGGCCTCACTCCCCCCTGTTATCAACACGTCATCAAAATAAGGCAACACCCCCTCCAGGCCCTTTAGGAGGCGTTCCACGAGCGATTGAAAAAGACCGGGTGCCGAGTTCACGCCGAACTGTAACCGCGACACCTGGAACGCTCCCTTATGTGTAACTATCGTTTGTGCCGCGGCCGTGGCGGGGGTCACAGGAAGTTGCTGATAGGCTTGTGCCAAATCGAGCTTAGCGAAACACTTTCCCCCATTTAGCCTGGCCAAAAGGTGGCTTATCACTGGCACCGGGTATGCATTAGGGCGGATCGCCTTGTTAATTGTACACTTATAATCTGCGCAAATGCGCACCTCCCCGTTAGCCTTTAGAGCCGTTACAATTGGAGTTTCCCACTCCGCGGAATCAACAGGAATAAGAATCCCCTGGCCCACCAGTTTGTCCAATTCCGCCTCTATCTTGTCCTTGAGTGCAAACGGCACCCTGCGTGGTTTGAGTCTTATCGGGCGGACCTCCGGGTCTATGTCGAAAGCTACAGGGGGTCCCTTGAACTTTCCGAGTCCTTTCTCAAAAACGGCGGGATGCGCATCGCAAACCGCTTGTATTGGGTCTCCCCCCACGGTATGGACCCCCCCTATGAACAACCCTAAGGGCTGAAACCACTGTGTTCCCAGGAGGCTACAGCTTCCCCCTTTCAGGACAACTAGGGGCAGTTCCGCAGAATGTCTCTTAAAATTGACCCGAAACTTCCCAACCCCCAATACCGGAATGTTGTTTCCCTGTACGTCCCGTAGTGTGGACCTCAACGCTTTAAGCTTTGGCCGCACGTGGGGGTCGATTTTCAGGAACTCTTTCTGGGGAATTATGGAAAAGGAGGACCCCGAGTCAATTTCCATCTTAATAGGGGCCCCTTGTACTAATACCTCAACGAAGTAATGGGACTGTCCCGCGGACACGCTGAACACTGAGGCGTCGTCCTCGCTGCTGTCCGAGACGCGGCCCACGCCGTCCTGCTTCCTCGTGGTCTGGGCGCCATCTTTGGGCCTTGCTGGACGGTCCGGCCTGGCCGCGCGGTCTTGTGATTGCCTCCGGCCCTCTTTCCGCTTTCTGCACGCCTTGGCGATGTGCCCCCGACGGCCGCAGATGTAACACTCGGCCTTCCTGAACGGGCATCTCGCGCGCTCGTGGGCCGCTCCGCAACCCTCGCAGCGTCGACCGCCCTTCCGGACCTTCTGGACCTCCTCGCCGTCGCTGCCTTCCGTAGACGACTTTGAGGCCCGCCGAGTCGCGTGCACCGACTGTCCGGCCTTCCCGTGCACCGAATTTTCCGCCTTGCCGGCTTTAGGACGCCACTCACGCCACTGATGCATCTCGTCCACTCCGGCATTCGTGGACTCTGCGGCTTCCGCGGCCTCTATGACTTCGGCCAGCGTGGGTGGCGGCTCCTTATTCATCAAGCTGCGCTGCACCTCCTTGTCTTTCAGGCCACATAACACGCCGTCCCTGAGGATCATCTCCAGGATGTCGCCCCATTTACAGGGGGCGGCGGCTATCCTCATGGCGGCCACGAATGCCTCAACCGACTCGTCTGGCGCTTGGACTCGCCTCCAAAACGCGCTCCGAGCGGGAAACATTGCCCTCGAGGGGCAGAACCGCTCTCGCAGCAGCTTCATGATGTCGCTCGCCTTAAAGTCGCTCACCTTCTTCGGAGCGATTATGCCCACCAGCGTCCGCTTGGTTTCCATCCCGAGCATTCTGGTGAGGATGGCCCTCTTCCTCTCCTCGTCGTCTTGTTTGACTCTGAGTTCCACCAGTGCCGCCTGGAAGTCCATCTCAAGCAGCTCCCAGTCCTGCGGTTTGGTGATGTTGAACCCGCTCTGTGCCCTGGCTGTTCCGTGGGGATCCATAATCCCACCTTCGTCGCCAATTTGGTGTATGCAAACCAAGACACGGGACACAGCCTCGGGCTGGGTTAACTCAGGTTTATTGCATCGTGGACAGAGGGAACATGAGGTAATGGCGGATCAATAGCTCTTTATATACAGCAGTAATACATTTGAACGTGGTGCCATGGTAGCCCATTGGCTACTGTCTGCGTGACGTCATTGCAGGTCACGCCCTTCTTGTCCAGGTGTAGGTAGTGGCGGGAAAACTTCCCGCGCTGTTGCCTTTGATGAGTTCGGACCAAGAGAGCTTGGACGCTCGCTGCTGCCAGCTGGTGGTCATTAGCTCGCGTCCTATTACAGGGCTTATATGATACAGCTGAAGGCTACATTGTTGCTATAGGCAAGGTTACATTGACTCAGATACATTGCAATCCATGTGTACAGTAAAACCATCAGAACACAACACTTTCTTAAGGTGCTCTCCATTTGAAGAGCTGTCTAGTGCAAGTCTGGTTGAATATATGAACCATAAAGAGGCATATCAGAGACATTGAATATCCTTGTCGACAGTGAATACTTGGATAGCAGACTCAGCACAGGTCACCTGTCCGCAGTCTTCCCCACTCAAGTGATGTCTTGTGATTCTGTTTACATGATGAAAGTTGTTTTGAATTGTACAACTGTATACTGTACAAATCAGCTTATACAATTCTATGCAACCAAGTGTCTTCTTTTGTACTCCTTTTTGGTGATGTGCAAGTTGCCACCCTACATATATGCATGTTGCATATGCATGGAGCCATATAAGTGCCCAAAGTAGTGCTGTTGATCAGAGATTCATATTCTCCCCAAAGGTGGAGCAATGTGAGTTTGTATAAAGACTTACTGATTGAGCATTAAGCTGCCTGCATGTGTATTGAGCATGTGCAGTGTCAGTTCACCAAAAACTAGGAGCATTGGGAGGGTGCTTGATAGAGAAGGGACCAATGGGACCACTCGGTATACCTGGATTGGGTTCTGGCCCATTTATATATTAGCCAGCCCAGAAGAAGTTCTGCCCTGCTTTCAACTTTTGCCTGGTCCATCTTTGTGACATCACAAGCACCTATGTTTTTTGTCCTGAAATTTTAGTGAATGGAGTAATGATAATGTTGTGTTCTGATGGTTTTATTGTACACATGGATTACAATGTATCTGAGCCAATGTAACCTTGCCTATAGCAACAATGTAACCTTCAGCTGTATCATATAAACCCTGTAATAGGACGCGAGCTAATGACCACCAGCTGGCAGCAGCGAGCGTCCAAGCTCTCTTGGTCCGAACTCATCAAAGGCAACAGCGCGGGAAGTTTTCCCGCCACCACCTACACCTGGACAAGAAGGGCGTGACCTGCAATGACGTCACGCAGACAGTAGCCAATGGGCTACCATGGCACCACGTTCAAATGTATTACTGCTGTATATAAAGAGCTATCGATCCGCCATTACCTCATGTTCCCTCTGTCCACGATGCAATAAACCTGAGTTAACCCAGCCCGAGGCTGTGTCCTGTGTCTTGGTTTGCATACACCAAATTGGTGACGAGGATGGGATAATGGATCCCCACGGAACAGCCAGGGCACAGAGCGGTTTCAACATCACCAAACCGCAAGACTGGGAGCTGCTTGAGATGGATTTCCAGGCGGCCCTGGTGGAACTCAGAGTCAAAGGAGAAGACGAGGAGAGGAAGAGGGCCATCCTCACCAGAATGCTCGGGATGGAAACCAAGCGGACGCTGGTGGGCATAATCGCTCCGAAGAAGGTGAGCGACTTTAAGGCGAGCGACATCATGAAACTGCTGCGAGAGCGGTTCTGCCCCTCGAGGGCAATGTTTCCCGCTCGGAGCGCGTTTTGGAGGCGAGTCCAAGCGCCGGATGAGTCGGTTGAGGCATTCGTGGCCGCCATGAGGATAGCCGCCGCCCCCTGTAAATGGGGCGATATCCTGGAGTTGGTCCTCAGGGACGGCGTGTTGTGTGGCCTGAAAGACAAGGAGGTACAGCGCAGCTTGATGAATAAGGAGCCGCCACCCACGCTGGCAGAGGTCATAGAGGCCGCGGAAGCCGCAGAGTCCACGAATGCCGGAGTGGACGAGATGCACCAGTGGCGTGAGTGGCGTCCTAGAGCCGGCAAGGCGGAAAATTCGGTGCACGGGAAGACCGGACAGTCGGTGCACGCGACTCGACGGGCCTCAAAGTCGTCTACGGAAGGCAGCGACGGCGAGGAGGTCCAGAAGGTCCGGAAGGGTGGTCGACGCTGCGAGGGTTGCGGAGCGGCCCACGAGCGCGCGAGATGCCCGTTCAGGAAGGCCGAGTGTTACACCTGCGGCCGTCGGGGGCACATCGCCAAGGCGTGCAGAAAGAGGAAAGAGGGCCGGAGGCAGTCACAAGACCGCGCGGCCAGACCGGACCGTCCAGCGAGGCCCAAAGATGGCGCCCAGACCACGAGGAAGCAGGACGGCGTGGGCCGCGTCTCGGACGGCAGCGAGGACGACGCCTCAGTGTTCAGCGTGTCCGCGGGACAGTCCCATTACTTCGTTGAGGTATTAGTACAAGGGGCCCCTATTAAGATGGAAATTGACTCGGGGTCCTCCTATTCCATAATTCCCCAGAAAGAGTTCCTGAAAATCAACCCCCACGTGCGGCCCAAGCTTAAAGCGTTGAGGTCCACACTACGGGACGTACAGGGAAACAGCATTCCGGTGTTGGGGGTCGGGAAATTTCGGGTCAATTTTAAGAGACATTCTGCGGAACTGCCCCTAGTTGTCCTCAAAGGGGGAAGCTGTAGCCTCCTAGGGACACAGTGGTTTCAGCCCTTAGGTTTGTTCATAGGGGGGGTGCATACCGTGGGGGGGGACCCAATACAAGCGGTTTGCGATGCGCATCCCGCCGTTTTTAAGAAAGGACTCGGAAAGTTCAAGGGACCCCCTGTAGCTTTCGACATAGACCCGGAGGTCCGCCCGATAAGACTCAAACCACGCAGGGTGCCGTTCGCACTCAAGGACAAGATAGAGGCGGAACTGGACAAACTGGTGGGCCAGGGGATTCTTATTCCTGTTGATTCCGCGGAGTGGGAAACTCCAATTGTAACGGCTCTAAAGGCTAACGGGGAGGTGCGCATTTGCGCTGATTATAAGTGTACAATTAACAAGGCGATCCGCCCTAATGCATACCCGGTACCAGTGATCAGCCACCTTTTGGCCAGGCTAAATGGGGGAAAGTGTTTCGCTAAACTCGATTTGGCACAAGCCTATCAGCAACTTCCTGTGACCCCCGCCACGGCCGCGGCACAAACGATAGTTACACATAAGGGAGCGTTCCAGGTGTCGCGGTTACAGTTCGGCGTGAACTCGGCACCCGGCCTTTTTCAATCGCTCGTGGAACGCCTCCTAAAGGGCCTAGAGGGGGTGTTGCCTTATTTTGATGACGTGTTGATAACAGGGGGGAGTGAGGCTGAACTGGCAAAAAGGTTGGACAAGGTACTGACCGTGTTCGAGAAAGCGGGGCTGAGATTGAGGAAGGATAAATGTGTCTTTTTCGAAACCGAGGTCGAGTTTTTAGGGTTTCGGATCACACCCGAGGGGATTAAGCCGTCTAAATCCAAGGTAGCAGCCATTAAAAAGGCCCCTTGCCCCACGTCCAAAACCGAGCTGCAGTCTTTCCTGGGGCTCCTCAATTTTTACCATACATTCCTCCCGCGGAAGGCGTCCGTGGCCGAACCGCTCCATCGGTTACTTAAAAAGGAGGAGCCATGGATGTGGGGTGACGAGCACGAGAGGGCGTTCAAAGAGCTAAAGCAACTCCTAACATCTGAGGCAATCCTGACGCACTTCGACCCCAAACGGCCTGTGGTCCTAGTTTGTGATGCATCCCCGGTGGGGGTGGGGGCGGTGCTTTGCCACGTGTTGGAGGACGGAAGGGAGGCCCCGGTAGCGTTTTACTCAAGGTCCCTGTCCCAAGCGGAGCGAAATTACGCGCAAACCGACAGGGAAGCGTTAGCAATAGTAGCGGGGACCAAAAAATTTCACGATTTTTTGTATGGCCGCCCGTTCAAAATCGTGACCGATCACAAACCGCTGTTAGGGATTTTCACGGCAAGCAAGCCCACGCCGCAGATCCTGTCCCCGAGAATGCTGCGATGGGCTATTTTCCTCAACGCGTACCAACATGAGTTGGAGTACAGGCCCGGAAAGGAGATCAGCCATGCTGATGCGCTTTCGCGATCCCCTCTGCCCTTGTCGGACGACCAAAAGGCGAGAGCAGAAAGAGACCGCCAGGTGTTGCTGATTGAGGTTTTAGACGCACCCCCACTAGTACCAGCCGACATTGCTAGGGCGACAGGCAAGGACAGGACGCTGGGGAAAGTTAGTTCATGGGTGCAAAAGGGGTGGCCGGCTTCGTCCCCGAGTACAGAGTTCGACCCATTCTTTAGGAAAAAGCTAGAGTTGTCCCTAGAGAGGGGATGCCTTCTGTGGGGCCAACGGGTGGTGGTCCCTGCGCCCCTGTGGACGAGGGTGCTCGAACTGCTGCACGTCAGCCACCCGGGCATAGTTCGTTCAAAGGCGCTGGCCCGGAGTTACTTCTGGTGGCCACAGCTGGACGCGGACATTGAGCACATGGTCGGCACTTGCGAGGCTTGCCAGGGATCCCGACCTGAGGCGGCCCGTCTCCCGCATAGGGCGTGGGACACAGCGAGGGGGCCGTGGTCCAGAGTGCACGTGGATTTCGCTGGCCCATTCCGAGGAACCATGTTTCTCCTGGTGGTAGATGCGTTCTCCAAGTGGCTGGAGGTTATCCCAGTAAAGAGCACGTCCTCCGCCACGACAATTAGCCAGCTAAGGAGAGTCTTTTCCACATTCGGTTTACCCGACACTTTGGTCAGCGATAACGCTAGTTGTTTCACCTCCGCCGAGTTCGGGGCGTTCATGGAGGCAAACGCCATTCGGCATGTCACGTCCGCACCGTTTCACCCGGCCACGAATGGCCAAGTGGAACGGCTGGTGTGGACAACGAAGGAGGCGCTGCGGCGCATGGGCCCGGGGGACCTGAATCACCAAGTATGCCAGTTCCTCTTAGCGTATAGGGTAACCCCTTTAGCGTCAGGCTACTCGCCGGCGGAGCTCTTGATGCGGCGAAAACTGACCACGATCCTGTCCAGGCTAGACCCGACGAGAGTCGAGGATAAAGGGAAAAACATAGGGTTGGCAGTCTCGAAAGGTTTCGCCGCCGGGGACCCTGTTCACTGCAGGAACTATTCCAGCGCAGGGCCAGCCTGGGTGCCAGGGACGGTTGTAGAACAGACGGGGCCAGTGTCGTACCGGGTCGAGACTAACACCGGCCTCTTTTGGAGGAGGCACGCAGACCAACTGAGGCACCGAGTGAGTGGGCCAGTCAGTGGAGCTCAGCAACAGGATTCAGCGTTAGGGTTCTCCCCCACCCGCTTAACCCAAGGGGGAGACGGCAGTGGACAACAGTCCCAAGCAAGGGGGGAAGGAAGCAGTAGCAGCGGCCCCGACTCATATCCTTTTGATACGCCAGTCCTATCAGGGGCCGGGGAAGGGGGAGAGGAGTTCGCGACCGCTGCCCCCGATTGTGATTTTGATTTTGATTTTGCGAGCCGGGGGGGGTTTCAGGAGTGTTCCCCCACCCATCCAAGCGAGAAGAGGGGTTTTTCGTTGGCCCCCAGTGCCCCCGGTTCCTCCCTTAGAAAGAGCACACCTCCCAACAACGCCGCGGAGCCGCGGCAAGTCACTAACGAGTCTCCCTCTCATATTACAGGACAGGAAACCAGGGGACAAAGAGAAGGTAGCAAACCCGGGGAGAGGCAGCCCGCATCGAGACCCCAGCGTGTTCGAAATAAGCCATCTTGGCTGAGAGACTTTGTCTCCTAAGGGGGGGGGGAGTGTGTTTAAGTGTGGGCTCGAGACTTTGTCTCGTCCTAGGGGGGAGGGGTGTTGTGTTCTGATGGTTTTATTGTACACATGGATTACAATGTATCTGAGCCAATGTAACCTTGCCTATAGCAACAATGTAACCTTCAGCTGTATCATATAAACCCTGTAATAGGACGCGAGCTAATGACCACCAGCTGGCAGCAGCGAGCGTCCAAGCTCTCTTGGTCCGAACTCATCAAAGGCAACAGCGCGGGAAGTTTTCCCGCCACCACCTACACCTGGACAAGAAGGGCGTGACCTGCAATGACGTCACGCAGACAGTAGCCAATGGGCTACCATGGCACCACGTTCAAATGTATTACTGCTGTATATAAAGAGCTATCGATCCGCCATTACCTCATGTTCCCTCTGTCCACGATGCAATAAACCTGAGTTAACCCAGCCTGAGGCTGTGTCCTGTGTCTTGGTTTGCATACACCAAAGATAACCTGTCAGTTTAGCTTTCAAATGACTACAGTTTAATCTCTTCCTTGGTGTGGAATATTTGTCTTGCTAGAATGATGTATCGTAGTTTCAATTCATGAATGTTTACCAGATCCCATAGATGTGCACTGAAGTTAATTACAGATATTGCACTTAATACTGCTAACAGGAAAGAATACTGTCTTTATAATTGCAGAGTTAATCTTAGCCATTATACTTAAAGATATGGATACATTGAGAATCTCTTTTTGAGAATATGTTGTCCAATTCACTCAAATGCTTTGTTTAAATCATCCATTTCCCTTTGTTCCTGATTTTTTTCCTCTAATGTCGTAAAAAAACCTCAACATCATCACTCACTTCTATACTTTAAAATAAAATGTGATCCAACTATTTTAAAGCCTTTCCTTAAATATTATCTCATTTCATAGTTTACATTCACAAATACCAGTGTGTGCATTATTGCTGACAGCAGTATCACTTGTCTGTGGGTGGGGAATTTTTTCAGACACTAAATACCAGAACACTGTCTTGTTTGTGTCATGTGGCATGTCTAGACATCTCTGACATATCTCTATCTTTTCAAATAATAGAATCAAATGGGAATATAGATTACTTTATTATTTCTTGATATCCACCATCCAGTGTATTAGCTTTTCCAAAAAGGATTAACAAAAACAAGAAACTATCAAAATAAAACATTAAAATAAATCATTTAAAAACAGTTAAAAATAGCCGCTCAGTGAAACACATTTCTTAGTAAACTGCTTGCTTGCATCAAAAGTAATTGGATGGTTCAGGCATGAACCAAAGCATGAGATTATGTGGCCCTCTGGAATGTTTCAGTTCCACAGTAGGAGTGCTTTATATATACAGTAAAACCCGACTTACAAATGCCCCAAGTTACATAAAATTTGACTTACATAATGATTTTGTGCTAAAACCATGTCCCGGTTTACATAAATGTCCCAATTTACATAAATGTACGTAACATGATTTCCTATGGGTTTGCTTTGAGTTACATAAAAATTCATTTTTCCTATGGGGTTGCTTCGATTTACATAAAAATCATTTCCCTATGGATTTGCTTCAATTTACATAAAAATTTCATTTTTCCTATGGGTTTGCTTCGAGTTACATAAAAAACCGATTTAAGCAAAAGCCTACGGAACTGACTTTTTGTGTAAGTAGGGGTTTTACTGTATATATAAAAAGAATGTGACAATTCAAAGTTTCCTGTCCTTAAGGTGCCACAAGACTTATATGTTTGTTGCAACAGACTAACATGGCTATCCCTCAGAAAATTCTTAAAGGTATCAATTCTTCATGGCCCTCTTTTAAAAATACTCTCCTATATTTTGCTTCAAGTATGACTCCTTTCTATACTTTCATACCCAACAGCTACTATTTTCTTTCACTCCTGTGGGTTGCACTATTGTCAGGGTCAGAGCTGTGGCTGGCAGGTAAGGTTAACACTAGGAACCAACATCCAGGTAACAGGCCAAACAGTAACCATATCTCAGTCCAGAGTCCAAGTCCAAGTGAAACCAGAGCTTCTGGGAGGAAGGACTGGTTCTTATACAGCCAAGCCACCTGGGGTCTGTAGGTGAAGTTTATGAAGGTCTGGAAGCCTCCCAAGGGCTCTCTGGTGGGAGCAGATGCAGCAGGTTGAGAGCCCAGTCCTGTAGGACTTAGAGGAGCAGCTGCAAATCCTGCCAACTATAATATGAAATGCAGTGTTCAAGACTGCCTGGAAGAGTTACTTTTTGGACTATAGCATCCTGAGTCTACAAGACAGGTTGTCTAGGAGAGTTTTTTGGGATCTGTTGTTCAAGGCAGTGATCTTATATTCCTAATATATACAAAAATATAAATCTTGGGGGGGCGTGGCTAAGATGGCCGACGAGTAACATCTTGATCCGGACGCTCGCGCTTATCAAAGTGGTAACTAATGTGACTGAGCAAAATGGGGAAATTTTAAAGTGGTATTTTTTGTCGATAAGATTTCTGCTTGCCTATCTGGAAAGTTTTGAAGTCGGGCGGTCGAAGTTTGGGAGGTTTCCTGGGCAGGCGAGGCTCGCGACGGAAGCCGCGGCTTTCCCTGCCGAGGAGCCGAGAACGGGACCAGTGAGACGACGGAGATCTGAGGTGGCAGTAGAATCGGCAAGAAAACAATTTTATGTAAGTTCACGAAAGTCTATATGGAAAAGTTAAAGTTAATTGGGGATCTTGCTTAGAAGAGCCTGAACTTGGAAGCGGGTGGAAGTGGATGAAATCGGGCGGTCATCCTGTTAATGGGCGGTCCTGGAAAACGAAAGTGATTGTGCTTTGGTCTATGGCTTCCCTGCGCCCCAGGAGAACTGTGGCGTGTTTTGGCGATAGTAAAGTGGCTTAAGAAGTTCTCATCTGGGCTCCAGCTTTTGAAGGCTGCAGTGTATCTCGAGTCTAAAGTGTGTGGGGAAAGTCTGCCGATTCACAGAGGAAGAAGGGGGGTTTCCCCCTGAAGTTAATGTACCCGCTGGAAAAGGGCGCTTTGAGTCGTTCGCTTCAAGAGAAGGATTAACTTGTTCTTTTTTTTTATTCCTTCACGGTGTGGATTACAAATAATATATATTTTTTTGGACATATTGCTCCTCCTGTTTTTTTTTTCCTTCCTTGCTTGGATTTTGGGCTTTTTTTCTCTTCTCACCCCCCTTCCCGGTGGCTTAGACTCAAATGAAAAAATCTGGGTGACCGTTTCCTTGGAGCCTCTATTTTCGTGGTTTGGAAGGTGAATAGTTGGACTGCTTGCTTTGGGGAAACGGGTCGGATGTGGATTATTCTTTTTTTCTTTTGTTTTTGTTTGGAGCATATTCCGGTCCCTGTTCTCTTTTTGTGGATTATAGCAACTAACTCTCTGCTGGATTCCTTCCTCCTTATAAGCTTTGTTTACCTTGTTTGGATATGTGGTACTAGTGCTAGCAGTGGCACAGGCTTGTCTGGACTGACTAGGACTTTGCAACGTTCTGCAACACTGGACTCTCCTATTGCGTGTCATTATGGATAAAGGCACAAGAGGGAAAGCAAAAGAGGAAGAACCAGTAGTGAAGTCTAAGAGGAAAGAAAAAGCACCAATGGAAGAAGCCCCTCAGCCGTCATCACCGCCACCTGAGCCCTATGATCATACTCAAATTATGGTGGAAATCGGAAAATTGTTCCAGAAATTGGAGAAGAATGAGGAATCAAGGGTGAAAGATAGAAATGAAATGATGAAAAAACAAGATAAGGTGGTATCATCTGTTGCAGATTTTTCAAAAAAAGTGGACTTAAGTTTGCAAAAAATAGAAGGAAATGTGAAATTGGTTCAAAATGAGGTAATTGCCATAAAAAAGGAAATAAAAGGGACTCAGGAGGCGGTGCGAGAGAACAAGCTGAAATTGGAAGAGCAAGAGAGAAGGATTGATGCTGTGGAAGATATGATGAGAAAGCAGAACATTGTGATCCGTCAGGTGGTTGAACGGACACCGGATCAGCTAAGACAAAGAGTGGTTCAGTGGTTAAATGGTTTGAATATGGAAAAGGAATTTGTTCAGGAAGATATTGTAAGTGTATTCAGGGTGGGCCCAAGAAGAGGGAGGGTGGTTCAAAGAAATGTTTTGGTAAAATTTACAAATTGGGGTGATAAGCTTAGAGTAATGGCTTTTCTGGGTACTAGTTCTCAAACAAATAAGAGAAAGTACTTTTTCACCCAGAGGATTACTGGTCTATGGAACTCCCTGCCAGAAGAAGTGGTGACAGCTGTCAGTCTTGACAGCTTTAAGAAAGGATTAGACAAGTTCATGGAGGAGAAGAGTATCAATGGCTATAATTATGGATACTTAAGGACAACCTCCGGGTTGGAGAGATAGGCAGGATATCTCTCAATATCATTTCCAGGGAATCCTAAGCAGGTGAAGGCATCTGCTTGGGAATACCCTGAAGGAAATGGTGAGCCACTGTGTGAGACAGAATGCTGGACTGGATGGGCTGTGGCCTGTTCCAGCAAGGCTGTTCTTATGTTCTTATGAGCTGGACCTGATGCCCTGAAATTTGATGGTTCTGATGTAGAAGTTTACAATGATATTTCATTGAAAGAAAGAACGTGGAGATATAAGATGAGGCCTGTAACCAAATTGTTGATGAGTAAAAATATAAGGTACAACTGGAGATTTCCACAGCAACTGCGCTTTTTCTATGATAAAAGAATGCAAGTAATTGATGAAGGGACCAATCCATTGGAGTATCTGAGTTTGCTGGAGTTGGTAAAAACAGACTCGGAAGAGTGGATAAATTTTAAGAAAGAATTGTTGGAATCGGGTGCTCTGGGGAGGGAGTATGAGAGGGCAGAGGCCGGTGGTGCCACAGGTGGAACACCGCAGGGAAAGGAGGAGGAGCTGTCGTTGATCATGGTGGAGGAGGAGACAAGTAAGGAGCAATGAGAAATAGATTATTAAAAATTAAAGCATTTAAATGATATAGAAGGGTGAGTAGCGCATAGCACTGGTAGGTAGGCACATCTTACATGTCCCCCCTCTCCCCTCTTTGGTTGTCGAAGGCGTCTTTTTTTTGAAGAAGGTGGGGAGAGAGATAGTGTGTGTTCTATGTAGATTTGTGTTTTTTTTGGGGAAGGGGTTGGTGATGGCACGCCCAATGGAGAGTTTAGAAGTTAGAAAGGGAATAGATTATGGGAAATATTAAAATATTAACATGGAATGTGAAGGGTACAGGTTCTGTTCTTAAGAGGCGGAGGCTGGAATTGGCGTTGAAGAAAGATAGACCCGATATAGTGTTCTTACAGGAAACGCACCAGAAGTCAAAAGACACGAACAAACTTTTTTTGGGATGGATTCAACATTATGAGATGGCATTTGGAACTTCAAAAGCAAGAGGTGTGGCAATTATGATTTCTAAAAAATTAGGATTTGAGATTACAAAAAGTATTGCTGATCAAGAGGGTAGATACTTGATTGTAAGAGGAAAAATAGAAGATGAGGAAATTATGTTGGTAAATATATATGCTCCAAATGACCAACAAGCGGATTTCTTAGAAAAAGTTCGGAAAGTAATGGAGCCAGAAAATGTTGCAAAAACTATTGTGGCTGGAGATTTTAATTTGATAAGGTCGGGTTTAGACTGTACGAATATAGCAAGATGTGGAATTGGCTTGAAAGGGAAGGTTTTAGACAAATGGATGGCTGCGATGGGGTTGAAGGACTCTTGGAGAGAGATTAAGGGCTCTGAAAGGGCATACTCTTTTTTCTCACACGTCCATGGGACCTACTCGAGAATAAATTACATCTTTCTTACGGAAAACTTGATTAAAGATAGAGAGGGAATGGAAATTGGGATCATCAAGGAATCAGATCATGCCAAAGTACTTTTGGAACTGAAATTACAAAAAGATATTCGAAGAGGAAGAAGTTGGAGGTACGATCCTAACCTATTTAAAGACCGAAAATGTAAAGAGCAAATCATGGAAAGGTGGAAAGAAAGTTGGCAGTGGAATGACAATAATGAAGTTAATTTTAACGTTGTATGGGATACCATGAAGTCGGTTTTCAGAGGGGAAAGTATAAAGCTGGCGAGTATTAAATATAAAAGACATAAGGTAGAACAGATAGAAAAAGAAAAAGAAATAAAGCAGTTACAGGAGGACCATTCAAAAAGTAAAGATAAAAAAACTTTCACTAAATTGCAAAGACTCAAAGCAGAGCTAATGGGCAAGGATATTGATAAAGTTAAAAGAGACTTGATTTATCTAAATAGAGAGTATTTTGAATTTAGTAATAGAAGTTCAAAACTATTAGCAAGAGCAGCTAAGGCCAAAAGGGAAAAAAGAGAAATTGGGGTGTTGGTTAACAAACAAGGTTTAAGGTGCAACAAGAATAGGGATAAATGTAAAATTGTGAGGGAATTTTATCAAGCATTATATGCAAAAAAGGAGGTAGATGTGGAGAGGCTCAAAACGATTTTGGAGAGACAGTTAGGGAACGGAATAAAACAAGAACATAGAGAAAAAATGGAGGAAAGGGTCACTGATAAAGAGGTAAAGGAGGTAATTAGTGGCTTGAAGATGGGGAAAGCCCCGGGAGATGATAGATTTAGACAGAATTTTATAAAGAATTTAAAGACGTTGTGGTTCCAAAGTTAGTGAAGTTATTTTAGACGGAGGACAAATCCCGACCTCATGGTATAATACCATAATCGTTCTGCTGCCAAAACCGGGAAAGAATTTGGAAAGGGTGGAATCGTACAGACCAATTTCTCTTATAAATCAGGATGCCAAGATCTTCACAGCAATCTTGGCTAATCGTTTAAACAGTTTTATGGGGGAATATATAAATGTTGACCAAGTTGGTTTTTTAAAAGGCAGGCACATGGCGGACTTGACTAGAAGGGTATTAGATCTAATTGATAATGTTAATCAAATGAAGGAAAAGGTGGGTTTATTATCATTAGACATTTTTAAGGCATTTGATTCATTACAATGGTCCTCAATCAAGGAAATAGTTAGAAATTATGGATTTGGGGATAGATTTAGAAGGGTAATTGATCTATTATACCAAAAAGGGAATGCTAGGATTAGAGTAAATGAAGAGGTTACAGATGTGGTAAAGCTTGAGGCAGGTACCAGGCAGGGATGTCCACTATCTCCTATCCTGTTTATCATGGCAATGGAAATATTAGCCAAAAATATAAGGGATGATCCAAGTATAGAAGGGATAATGGGTAATAAAGTGAGTATGTATGCAGATGATACGTTGTTAATGGTGAAACATCCTGAGATGGTAATGGATAGGATTAAAGATCAACTACAGGTATTTGAAGCTATAACCGGACTGATGATAAATTGGGATAAATCAGAACTGATGCTGTGCAATATGGGGGTAAACGAGATGGGAAGGATAGTGGGGACACTCAATATACAAATTAAAGAAAAGTTGAAATATTTGGGGATAACTATTTCAAATAAATTGGAAGAACTTAAACGATTGAATTATGACAGTTTGAAAGTAGAATTTAAGAGTAAATTACAAGAGTTTCAGAAGCTGAATTTGTCATGGTTCGGGAGGATTGCAATTTGCAAAATGATATTGCTGCCAAAGATTAATTTTCTATTTGATGCACTTGTGATCCATTTGAAGGAGAAGGAAATTAATGAGTTTCAAAAGATGTTTAATAATTTTTGTAATGGAGGTAAAAAATCTAGACTTCCAAAGAAGTTTTGGTACTTATCTCAGAAAGAAGGGGGTTTGGGTATGCCAAATTTGTTAGCATACTATCGAGCATTCCAAATTAAGAATGTCGTGAAGATCTTGGCAAGAGAAAAGGCAATTTGGGAGGAATTGGAGATGAAAGAATATAGGAATATTGGCAAAATGATCTTTTTGGGAATAAAGGATAAACCGATAAAGACAAGCAATACTATGATGAGAGGCCTCATGGAGGTGTGGAAAAGAGCAAAGAAAGATATGGTCCCAAATCTCTCTCCAATCTTGGAATTGACTGATATGGTGTGTTTTCCGATAAAAATAGATAAGGAAAAAAAGGAAATATTGGACAAAAATGAAATTTCTTTATTGAAGGACTGGTTAAAAGTATGTGATGATGAAAATAAGAGGAAAAAATATTTAAAAAGTTAAAACTGGACTGGTTTCAGAAATTGAAGGTTGATAATTGGAATAAAAAATATAGAAGGGAAGTAGGGATAGATAGAACAAAGACCGAATTTGAAGAATTGGTATTAAAGATTAGAAGAGGGGAAAAGAATATTAAGGGTCTAGTAAGCAAACTTTACATCATATTGAATAAGGGTATAGATCCACAAGATGATTTGAAACGGAAGTGGGAACAAAATCTGAATATAAAAATAGGAGAGGTTGAATGGAGAAACAAATGGAAAAAGAGGATAATGAGAACAATGTCAGTAAGAATTAAGGAACATAATTTTAAAATGTTGTGGCAATGGTACTTGACACCACTGAGGCTTCATCAGATGGATAATAAAAGGGATAATTTATGTTGGAGATGCAAAGAAACGGTTGGAACATATGAACATATGTGGTGGAGTTGTAAAAAAAATGATTTTTGGAGAAGAATAGAAGGAGAGATTGGGGAAATAATGGGTAAAAGAATTAAGCTTGTGTCAGGTACCATCCTATTAACAAATGTGGAAGGCATGGGTTTGAATAAGGAGGAAAAAGAATTATTGGAAATTATATTAACTACAGGTAGACAATGCATAGCCAGAAATTGGAAAAATGATGTAGTTATACAGATGGGAGAGTGGTATAAGGAAATGTGGAGCTTAGCATTGAATGACAAACTGGCATGGGAGATTAAAGTAAAAAGGGATAAATTAAAAGAAAATAGGTTCTGGAGTATTTGGAAGCCGTTTGTGGATCACTCTCTTATGGCAAGGGACAGTTTTGGACCTGTACCATCTCAAAGAGGTTTTTGGAGATGATATAGATACTAAACTCTCCGGGCATTGTATATATTCACAGGGTGATGTGTAATTAGTAAAGAAACAAAAAATAGTTGTAGCACTGAAAGTTTTTATGATTGTTATGGTTATAGTAATAATTCATAATGTGGGTATTCAATATTGTGGGCTATATGGCAAATAATCAGTTCAATTATTATCATGTGCTATCTCTTACGAATTTGATGTAATATTGTATTGTATTGTTATTGTTTTTCTTTTCTGTATGTTTGTTAAAATTTAATAAAAATTTATTTTAAAAAAATAAAAATAAAAAAATATAAATCTCCTAGACCCATGATTGTGAACCTTGGCACTTCAGGTGTTCTTGGACTTGAATTCCCAGAAGCCCAAGTACCTGTGAATCCACATGAATGGGTTTACTGCACGTAAATGTAAACCCATTCGTGTTGATTCACAGAGACTTGGACTTCTGGGAATTTAAATCCAAGAACACCTGGAGTGGCAAGGTTCAACCCCACTGCCCTAGATGTCGGGGGGGGGGGGCAGACAGGCACCTTTGGTGGCTTTTAGATTTATGGTGGGCCTGGAATTTTGGTTAGCACGGCTAAGGAGGCGTTTTCCGCTCCAGCTGGCTATGCCATGACGGACCTCCTAATGCCCAGATTAAACTGGTTATTAAAATGGAGACCCCTTATTAAACAGGTGTCGGATGGCAGAGACCCGCTCTTATGACACCTCCCTGATCTGATATTTAGCAGGGACCTGGTTGGCCTTCAGGGGTGTTACGTAGTACCTTAGAAGCGAAACTCAAGGTTGAGCTGATGAGGAAGTCCAGTCTGGAAATGAAACCTTCTGGATCTTATTCACTCCTCCTGGTAAAAACCCTGCAAGTTAAACTTGAGAAAAAGGCTTTCCTTTGTTAGTTGTTATCTCCTCCCTGCGTCTTCCTTCCTTTCATTTAGTGGAAGAAAAGAACGCTACGTGGCTTCTTCAAATTAGCAGTGTTTAATTGAGTAAAATAAGCAAACAGAGTATGCGGAATATTTCATTAAAAAGTCATCTATTCTACAAGACGTAAAATACTGGATACAAAAGTAAAGTATAAAAATAAGCATTACAGAAATAAAAACCTGATCTAAGGCAGGCATCTTGTGCCGCCACGGACATAGTAGCTGGATCCATGGCAATCAAGGCATCTTGAAAGAATCGGACAATGGTTCCCCTAGCATCGGGGAAGACTCCCGTTGAGGTCCAAAAACCTGACCTCTTTATACCACTTTGCCCCCTTAGCACCCCACCCTTAGAATGTAGAAATATTCCAAAATCATGGCTGTTTTGATTAACGAAGCACCTGTATTGAACAGATGTTCGTGGCACCTGTGTCCAGGCAGATGTTCTTATCTTGGGTTCCATCTCTAAGAGATAACCCATCTTCTTAGATTCCACTCACAGTGTCCTTGGACACTTGGCAAGCTTTTGTGATGCTAAGCATCTGCAGAATGGGTGGTGAGTGTGTGGGCATTTGGAATGATAAACAATGACATCAGAGGTTAGAGTACTCAAACTAAAGTAAATGCAATCAAACTACAGCATAATGTAACTTAACACACTACTGCTTTTAAGATTGATAACACCCTTTAAACGTTCCCCCTGACACATTGACTTAACTATAGACCCCATTTAACTTAACAGGATATGTCTCAGGGTAAGCAGATAAAAGGGTCACATTGTATTCTCAAGACAAAAGTAAAATTAGAACAATAAAAGTAAAAGTAGAATATTCCAACCCAGCCCATTTACTGGTATCTGAACCATTCTTCACTCAGTGAAAAATAAAACTATTTCCAAAGTGGCTGTGTTAATGTGTTCAGAAGTATAGTGCTAGGATCAGTTAAGATCTGTTTGACAAGGATTTTCCATTAAACCATTATAAAAAAACAGATTTTTTTATAGGAAAATTTGAAGAATTTTATAGGTCATAGCACATTATTTCTTTCACTGTGCAGTGACATTTTGTGGAAAATGTCAAAGCTTACTGGTAAAGTCAGTGTAGTTGGAACAGTACTTCAAAATCTTAGCACTATAAATGACAATAACATAGCACATGGTAATGCTGGATTGTATATTGTTCCTGCTTGTTTTAATCAGCATATGGGATCTGAGTTACTTTGAACTGTTCATGACACTAAGCTTTTCTGATGTAGGATGGTGCTTAATTCATATAACTGAAGAAAGAATGGAGTATTGTTCTGTAATGTTATGTAGGAATACAACACAGCAAAGCAGAGGTCTATTATTTATATCCCATCTGACCACTAGAAAGTAGAGTTCAAGGTTGTCACAATACCAGGTCCCAACTTCCCCCTCTGGAGTGTCACAAGAACCTTCGCTCTTTGCTTACCTGGGCATTACCTATGATGCTTACCTTTGCTTACCTATGATGGCTTAGAAGCAAACAGAACAGACTAATAATTCCTAACAGTCAGTCTACCTAGCTGAAAATGCTCCAAGGAAGGATTGCTCAAAACAAAATTCTCTGCCACCCCAACACAATCAGGGGTTCTCAAACTTTTAAAGCCATGGGCTGGACCATGCCCCCCCCCCAAAAAAAGTTGATGGTCCAGACTGGTGGTTCCCCCCACCACAAATGCTGCCATAAAACATGTCCGTGGCTGTTGGAAACACATTTACGACAGCCACTGGTGTATTTATGGCTGTCATTAATGCGTCCACATCTACTTCTGGTGGTGGGGGAGGCGGCACAGGCTGGATTATTTGGCAGGTTGCCCACCCCTGCACTAAATTATGCAAAGAGAAACTTCAAAGGGAAAAATCTTGAAAAATCCTTGGTAGATGGTTGAATGATTTAGACTATTTCATTCAACCATATATTTAGGACACAGAAACCCCTTTCATGTAAAAATGATTTAGGTAAACTTATTAAAAGAGAACAAATAAAATAAAAATAAAAGGCAGTTTAAAGGAGTAATAATCCTCAAATGAGTACAACACAAGTTCTAAAAAGCAAAAAGACATACAGTACATGTGGACAAAATTTTAGGCATCACAAAAGAACCACACTAATATTTAAAAAGTCTAATCTAATTCCTTACTTCAATGTATAACTCTAATAGAATAATTGTATGTATCTTGGTCTTCTTGTGAATCAAATCAAGCCACAAGGGGTTAGTGTGCCCTCTCTTTCTTGTGGGTTATTAAGATGCTTAACTCACTGGCTCTGAATGATTATCTATTTAGCCCTTACTGGCTGACTGCTAGACAGCGTGCCAGATTAGCTTATCATTCAGGGAAAACAAGAAGGTAAACATTTCTAAGAATCCTTTGAAATAAAAAAAATCATTTGAAGTGTCTTTTGCTGAGAGTGTTAGCCTTCTGGTCAAAGAGAAGAGATGCAGAAGGAGTCTACTTTCTTTTTGTTTCTTAATTCAATGTCACACATTTAAAAGAAATAACAAAAAACAAACAAGAAACCATAATTGTCATTTTGATTCCCCTGATTCCTTGTTAAAGGAAGCTTCCAGTTTCATAAAAGAATAAAAAAAGTCAAAACAAATGTAATTATCAAATAATAAATCAGGTAAAAATCAACCTCACTGAAAATCCAGTAGACTCAACTAAATTTATTAAAACAATTCAAATCAACAAAGTGATAGCACTGAGGTTGTATGATTGTAGTTCTGTACACCAGTTAGCAGCACCTTGCACTTTCTCGTGGGGGAAGCCAACCATTTTTCAGGAAATAATGCAATATGCACTCTTTTAAAAAGGCAATGGGTTTGAGTGATTTTGCAAATGTTGCCAAACTCCAAATTCCAATAGTTTAACCAGTGCAGTTAATGGTGAAGACTGATCAGTGTTGAGCTGCTCCTGCTGCCCACAGGTGCCCGGGCACCAGTAGTGGAAATTCCCCCAGGCCACGCCCACTTAGCCAGCCACACCCACCTCCCTACCCCCAGACCATGATGTAGGGAGGCCAAGTGGCCGTGGCCCACAGAGTAAGCCACGCCCATGGTGGGGGTAGTATATTTTTTTGCAGAGCATCACTGAGACCAATGATAGTTTACAAGGCCACAGATTGCCCAGCCTTACTCTGAAAATTTGCTTTTAAAATTGCTCTCTGAATGTTCATTTGGATTAATTTCTGATACAGAGAAACAAGATTTTAATATTCTTTTTTTCCATGTTTCCACCATATGAACTAGATGTCAGAAAAGTACAGGAACTGGCAAATATACTTGCTGTACACTAGGAGACAATCTTAATCAGGCAAAAGCAAAACAAATATGATAGTGGTGTGTATTGCATGTCTCTGTGTACATGCTTTTGCATGGTGATTTACACTGTCAAGTAACACCAGCTTTTGACCATTCTTTCTTTACCTAATTTGGGATTTTCTGTTTTTTCTTCTTAATTTATTTTTTGCTCTGCTTGTGATATTCCCACTAAGATTGCCTTCTAATAGAAGGGAAATTTCTCAGTTCATTTTTGAGTATTCTGCTTACGAATAATTCTCTGGTGTTTTATTTTCTGTACTCCCTGGGAAGTTGCACCTGTATTTCCTTGAGAGATAATGCTTGTGTAGGGCTTCTTTAACATTAAAATCAATTCGAGAATTTGTAAGAGCTTTTGAATAATTATATATAACATTTGTAAGGACTTCAACTAAGCATATTTCATGATTAATTCTGTTATCGGAAGGGAGAGGTCCTGTACATCCTCTAGCAGTGATGGCGAACCTTGGCACTCCAGGTGTTCTTGAACTTCAATTCCTAGAAGGCCTGATCAGCAGGAGTGCTGACTCGGGTTTCTGGTAATTGAAGTACAAGAACACTTGAAGTGCCAAGGTCTACCATCACTGCCTTATGGCATATGGCCTAGGATCTAACTTCATTCACTAGTCCTAACTAGATCCGGCCAAGTAATTTAGCAGGATATACATAAGTATTAATTTATCACTCACTGTTTGATTCAATAGGTGTACTATGGCTGGTATTAACAATTTGATTTAGGCTTGGATAATTTATCATGACATAGACTTAAATGGAGGACTACAGTGGCTCAAGTGGCTGTGACACTGACTAGAAGGCAGCAGGTCAGCAGTTCGAAACCAAAATACTGCAGGATGGAATGAGCGCCCATCTTTGTCCCAGCTCCTGCCAACCTAGCAGTTCGAAAGCAAGAAATTGCAAGTAGATAAATAGGGACCACTTTGGTGGGAAGGTAACGGCATTCCGTGTGTCTAGTCATGACCATAGAAATGTCTGCAGAAGTAGACAGCGCTGGCTCTTCAGCTGTGAAAGAGATGAGCACTGAACCCTAGAGTCGGATACGACAGGCTTTCGAGCAAGGGTGACCTTTACCTTTACCTAGACTTTAATGGACCAGAGTTGATTTTATATGATAGAAACTTTTTAGCCTGCAAGGGAGCGAAGGACTCCTTGTGTTCTTATCACATTATAGTTGTGCTTGTTGGTGTACTGTCAGGAATTAATGGAACAATTATAGTAATAGTTCCAATGTAAAGGCTGGGATGGAAGAGCAATAAAGGCATTTATAACAGGTTTGTTTGTTTGGTTTTATTTTTCAGTTTAGGATTTATTGACTTAATCCAATAATGTGCTAGTTGAGCATCTATTCGCCCAGTAAAATATTCTTTGCTTCCCCTAGTGTCTTCCCCACCACACAAAAACCTGCTCTGGAGTATTTCTCATTTACCTTTCAAGCAGGTTTTGGACATGTATTAGGGTGGTTATTATGGGAAGGCAATCAACCATTCTCAATTGCACTGAAGGAAGCATCTCTATCAGTAAAACAAGCCTGTCAGATATTGGACTCCTTCCCCCTTCTATTGGAAGCTGGTAAATAAGAGGATAGAACGTTTGCAGCATGTGAAGAGGATTTCTGATTGTGGCTTTGCAGTATGATCGGTTATAATGTTTGATGACTGGCAAGCATTTCAACACGATAGCTGTTACAGCTGTTTTGTAGTAGTAATTGTAGAGCTGCACAGTTTGGTCCTGGTACTCGATGGGTTCTCCCATTAGATCAGTTCTCCCATTTGTGTCACCACCACAAAGCAGTGTGCCATAGCATCAGGCTGTTAGCATGCAGCATTCCAACAATATAACAAAATAGATGATACCACCCAAGGGTTATTTCCTTCATCCACACAATTACAGATGCAATGCTGTAGGAATGCTAATTTAGATGTGAAGCTCTTGGCATAGTTCTTTAAGCATTAAATGCATGAGGATTTCTTTGGAGCTACTTAGCTGAAGTTATCAGGACCATTTAGCTATTGCCTAGCAACTTGTAAAAGCCATCAAAGAGTTCTTTGTCCAGTCTGCCGGCAAAAAACATTTCTTTACAAATCTGCGTATCAAGAATAAAATGTACAAATTTATTAATATTTTTATTTTCTTAAACATGCATTAAGTGATGTCATTTACATGCACAGACATTATTCCTATTGGTATTAGTTAAAACTTTCAAAAGCTTTGCATGCCACAATTGCACTATTGTTGTCTGTAGACATAAATCATTTGTAAAATAAGACAGAGCAGATTGTTGGTATTTGTTATTCAAAATCTGAGCATGCACAAGTTTGCTCCCTATTACAGATTTTCTTAGAGATGTTAAATTATGCAGAGTTAAAACATCAATTGATTCCATTTGTTTTACATACATGAACATAACCTTGTTGAAGAGTGGAGAACTTTTGTTACACATTTGCAAGAATACATGCCTTCTTTCTTTCTTTCTGCATTGACGCATTGTTTAGTGCTATAAAACAAGCTGCAAGATTCTTCAGTTAACAAGCTGCTTTCTCCCTTGATTGCAGCCATAGGAAGCAGTTTGAAAATGGCTATTTTCACTTTTGGCTAACCACAGCTTGCAGTAGCATCTGATCACAAGCAAACCACTGTTGCTTTGTGATTTATTAAAACAAGCCAACTTCAAACCAGACGTTACAAATCTAGCTTATGAAATAAACTAGGGTAAGGGGAGCTTTAAAGATTTGCATAAACCAAAACAAATCTGTTGTTGTTGTCCTTCTTGGGTTCTTCTACATTTATTGCCCAGCCATTTTCACTAGAATTTAATTTTTTTAAAAAGGTCTAGATATGCACATTTGAATTTCTACACATAAGCCTTTGAATTAATGGTTAGCAGACTGGTTAAAGTTTCTGAGGTACAGTGTTCACACAATTATCAATAGCACCTATTAAGTAGATTAAGTATTTCTTATTCTGGAACCTAAATTAAATGCAAATTTAGGTGATGGTTTAAATTTCAAGGTGAAAAATACTGTTCCAAACTGTTGGGAAATACGTTATTTTGTACACTAAAACCCCTACTTACGCAAAAAGTCCATTCTGTAGGTTTTTGTTTAAATCGTTTTTTTATGTAACTCGAAGTAAACCCATAGGAAAAATTGTTTTTTTACGTAACTCGAAGCAAACCCATAGGAAAAATGAAATGTATGTAAATCGAAGCAAACCCATAGGGAAATGAATTTTTATGTAACTTGAAGCAAACCCATAGGAAAAAGAATCTTTATGTAACTTGAAGCAAACCCATAGGAAATTATGTAAATCAGGACATGGTTTTAGCACAAAATCATTATGTAAGTCGAATTTTATATAACTCGAGGCATTTGTCAGTCGGGTTTTACTGTATCTTGATTCAGATAACTCTGCAAGGGCTACAAAAGTCAGCTTGTTAGATACTGATGGTATAACAAGATTTTTGTGTCATGACAATCCTTTCAAATTCCATTCAGATTTGCACACTGGAATAGTAGTCCCTTTATGGTTGTTCAGTATCCCATGTAAAATTAGTTGTGGGGTTTCTGTTGAATTTTGTTGTGAGGCATTTCCCTCCATAGTTGTTTCTCTGGTCTTTCCTCTGACAGGCATAGGTCAGAAGAAAAATCTAAGATGTAAAGTTTTTGACCTTCATTCAACTTTCTTTCATATAAGATGAGATACTTCCCAAATAGAATTTACCCCCCATAGAGTTGGTCGGTAGGGCTGTTTATTGTATAGACAGGCAGAGTAATTAATTGTCCATGTTGACAGTCTCTCCTAGTTCTTCTGCAGACTGAACAAAATATTCATTCTGGTGTTTTTTTAAAAAAAAGAGAGAGAGAGGCTGTTTTCTTCTTGCAAAAGCACAAAGTCTATTTTGCTGATCTGCTCCTTCACAAAACCTGACATAAAGTGTGAATGAAGGATATTTTGCAGAGAATTTATACAAAGCGAGTCATTCTTCTGGATTTAGCTCCATTTTTCTGTCGCTAATATGATTCAGTAGCTGTATTTCAATAGTCAATAGAAAGCACTGTCAACACAATAGGGTTTGAGAACTGCAGTGCATGCCTACTGGCACTTGACATGAAAGAAGACTTTTTGAAAGTGCGGAAAACAGATGGACAAAGATACCAAGAAAGTTAATTGTAGTAACTGTAAAAAGGAAAAAGAGAGTTGGGGAAATAATGAGCAGCTGCTTCTGTGAATTTGTATTACTAGAAATAATTTTGCAAGAGACGGTGATAAAAACATCTAATGGCCTTAGCATAGCTAAGTGCTTTGGAATTTTATCCCCCTTCCCTGCAGTTTGGCATGAAATATAATAGCAGTCAACTAATTAGAACAGAAATAACCCACTTTAGGGTTTGCCTTGCAAATTTTCCCAGTTAAACAAAGGAAATAAAAAGGGAAGTGAACTTGGGGTCTTTGTTTTCTAGGATAACTAAAATAGAAAATCTTAACAATAATTTGTACTTGTTTTTAAAGTTCAGAGCAAAAGTTTATCTAATTTGAAATTCTGTTTGCACTAGGAAGCAGAAACAATATGTGCTTCTGGAAGCATGCAGGCAGAGTGGGTAGTTTTCATCTATAATTTGTTCCTTGTATTTATATATATATATATATATATAAGGAGAGGCTACCTTGGTGCGTGTCCGGCAATAGTGGCCAAAACACCGCCCAAACATCCTGAACAGAGCTGGCCACACTTAACATCCTGTGAGGGTCGCCACAAGGGTCTGGTCACTGAGAGTGGGGCAACTGCCCCACAAAAATGACCAGAAAAAAGAACTACATTTCCCAGCATCCTTCGCGCCATGCCACCCTCAGCCAATCAGGCTGAAGGGTGCGAGCGCGTAGAACGCTGGGAAAGCCGGCTCGTGTGGTAAAAAAACCCGCCAGAGCACCAGCAAACAACTTCCCTTCAGAAGACACTTTGTCTCCCAGAGGAAAACCATCCCCACCATCCCGGCGAGCGAGACTACCGCCGACCTCGCAGCCGTTTCAGCAGGGTTACGGGAAAGAGGGGTAGCCCCTCTTCATCCCATGGCCCTGGTAAGTGAGGCCAGCACCGGCCTCCCAGCTGCTTCAGCATGGCGCCCCTGGAAAACCAGCCCCGCCAAATACACGGCAATGCCACCACTGGCCATCATCTCCGGAGCAATGGGAAGAAGAGGGACTCCCCCTCCTCCCCGCTACCCCACTGAAGACGCGACAAGGACGCCGCTGGCCACAAGGTAAGTTGAGGATGGGGGGAAAGCAGCAGTCAACGCTTCATCAGGGGAGGTGCTCTCCCTGGGTCAGCACCTCCCCTCATGAATATCTGCCTGCTGCCTTTGTTTTTTCCCCCATTAACTGTTTCAAAGGTTCTTCGAAACAGTTAATGGGGAAAAAACGCCTCCCACCCCCCATGGCAGGGAAAGTGGTATACGGAAAAAATCTGACTTCCACCTTCCCTGCTCCCCCACCCCCCAAACACCCCAGGCAGGGAAAGGGAAAAAAAACCTTCCACCTCCCCCCTTCCCTCCCTACTCACCCGGACCCAGCCTCCACACCAGCAGCCTCCTCTCTCTCTATCTCCTTATCCCTCTCCCTCCCCCCTCTCTCACTCACATCCCTCTGCTGGACTGCTTCTCTGTCTGTCTGTCTGTCTGTCTGTCTGTCTCTCTCTCTCTCTCTCTCTCACACACACACACACACCTCTGCTGGGCTGCACAACTCAAATGTTCCTAGCTTGCCGGGCAAAATATGCTAGTACAATGTAGTGTTTCTGCATGTGGACAGACCTTTTAAATATCATATTGTTTAAAGTAATCTCCAGCTTGGCTGTACCTAGACCTGCCAACAACCACATCTGCAGACCTAATACGAATCCCTCTCAAAACCCTGTTGCTTGCTTTTCACTGTTTCTCCAGTTGTTAAGAAAAAATCCAAATGTTTAGTCTTACACTTTCTGCATTTAGTCAACTAATAATGCACAAGACCTGAGGTTTTAGTCCATGATTGCTTTCTAATATGTTTCCTTGACTGCTATAGTCTATAAATTTATAGATGTCCCAAATGGTTGGGAAGACACCTCTTTGCGGGAATGAGGATGTTTTTTTTCCTGGTGGTCAAGCTGACTGGAGGGAAATAGAAGCTGTGGTCAAGCACATCTGGAGAACATTGGGCTGAGGAAGGATGTTGTGCAAGTCTAGTTTTTCTTCAAGTATGAAAAACCATGTTTTCGACAATGAGAGATTAGGCTTGTAAACCCATAATTTTCTTTGTACTACATTGGATGGCTTTACATCAGTTGACAATGAAATGACTTTGTGTTTTACTGTGTTTTTTTTAAAAAAACTTCTAACTTTATTTATTTCATAGCAAACATCCACAAAAAAGTAAACCATAACCATACTATTAGATCAGATTGAAGTCCTAACTGATGCCTCTGAGAAGCCCATAAGCAGAACGTAAGGGTAATATTGCCCTCTCTTCCAGCAGAAACTAGTATTCACCAGCATGATTCTTCTGATCCATATGGTAGTGTAATAGTTATCATAAATGGTAGGCATTGACACCATGAATTTGTCAAATCCTTTTTTAAAACAATTATCTAAGGACAGAAACAGACACTGAAGATAATAACAGTACAGTTAAAGAGACATTATTCAGGCAGACTTTGGTGTTTGAAAAATCAAAGGAATTCTATGCTTAAGTTATGAAGACCAATCACTGAACAAAGCAAGCAAATTTGCAAATTATGTCACCTAGTAAAAGCTCCAGCTGTGACACTCAAGAGTCCTTTAGCATTCAAGACATTCCTAGTGATTATAAGTGATGTCTGTTTTTGCCAAAAAGTGGTGATGTCACAATTCTGAGGTAGCTAATTTCATAACAAAAAATCCCTCCCTCTTTCTGAACATCCCACTTGCTTTCTATGATTGTTCCAGAGGGTTGCACAATTAGATTAGCCAAACTTTGTGACTTCACACGAGAAATGCCAGAAATCATTTCCACAAAGATAAGCCAGCTCTAGCAGCTTCCCACTATTCAGTCTCACTGGATGAACTTGTGTTCTAGCATTCTGAGAATTGGAGAAATCCTTCTCTCAATATAATTTTTTCACACCACACATACTTCCTTAAACTTGTTCTGCATTCCACCTCATGGTAACATTGTCTCTAAACTGAAAATGACTCCAGTAGAGTAACCTTTTATCATAAGAGTGAAGTTTTAGCACAATCTTTCTGCATATTTTCACCTCTAAATTATATTTTATGAAATTCAGCAACTCAGACTATATGCTATATTCTAAGAGTAGTCATTATCCCACTCAAACTAATACATAGCATTATAGTTCAGCAAGGGAAAATATATATACAGTGATACCTCATACAACGTCCAAACTTGGTTCCACAAGTTTGGACTTTATAAGGATTTGGACTTTGTATGAGGCATGCAAAATCCTAGCCACGATGCCTCATACAACGTCCAAATCCTTGCCGCGATGCCTCGTACAACGTCGTTTCCATAGAGATACATTCTACTGTAACAGCACAGACTTCAGGGCAAAGTCAAGGAAACAGACAGGAAACTGACGGAACTTTAACAAAACATTGTGTAAAGGCTAAAAACATTACAAAGACATGTCAAACAACCCTGATTTTAGGGGACAAACCATACAACAAGTTTTTAAAGAATGGTCCAAGAACCTGAAGAATGCTGCAAAAATCCCAGGAATGCTTCCAAAAATTCTGATGAAAAAATCCAAAATCGCGCTCAAAACCACTCCTAAACACTCTTTGCCTCATGCAAAACACACAAGAGCAATGCACACATGTGTTCTGCCTTTTATACTGCCCAGGCACAATGCAACCTGGGAAAACCCCCAATGCCTCATACAAAGTCGCAGCGACTTTGTATGGGGCAACTTTTTTCAAGGAATTAGGCGATGTTGTATGAATTCGATGTTGTACGAAGCGGACTTTGTATGAGGTATTACTGTATTAGAGAAAGAGACTGATTTCTTGTGGGTGAGTCAGAAATTAGCTCCACAGGCATAGACCTTTACTCAAAATTTGAACTCTGTCTTAGACTACCTTAGGAAAGGGCCTGGCTTTATCTAGTATAATCCAATCCTTAATCATATTAACCAAGAGATATGTGGTTTGATGTATGAGAAAGAATACAGCTACATTGTGCTTTCTTCTTCATTCCAATAGCTGTGCAGCACTGGCTACATAATTAGTACCTCTTGTAATTTGTAATATCTGGATGAGCTCTAGTGGTGCAGCGGTTAAACTGCTGTACTGCAGCCAAAATGTGTGTTCGATCCTGACAGGGATCAAGGTTGATTCCGCCTTCCATCCTTCTGAAGGCAGTAAAATAAGGTCCCAGCATGTTGGGGGCAAAATGCTAATTAACTTGTGAACTGGCCAGAGAGTGCACTAAGCACTATGGGACGGTATATAAGTGTAATTGCAACTGAATATTTCCTCTCGGTCTCTTAATAACCTCTATGCATATTAATTTCTTGTAGGTATGCATTGTGACAGTGTATGTCCTGAAGGACACTGGGGTCCAAACTGTTCATTGTCCTGCTACTGCAAAAATGGAGCATCATGTTCTCCAGATGAAGGAATCTGTGAATGTGCACCTGGCTATAGAGGAACTGCTTGCCAAAGAAGTAAGTGTTAAAAGTCTCATTTTCTTCAATACAATAATAATTACATGCCATCAGTTTGAGTGCAACATGTGGTGACCCTTCCCAGGGTTTTCTACAGATAGTTAGAAATGGTTTACCATTCCTTTCTTTGGGAGGAACTTTGGGTTTGTATAGCTTGTCCATGAATATGCTGACTGGCTATCCTCCTAGGGGGCACAGTGGAGAGTCAAAGTGCCAGCCTCTGCTTCCAGTATCTAAGCTCCTGGGGCTGATGTGGCTCAGTGGTTAAGAAGCTTGCCTTGTTAGCTGGAAGGCCGGCAAGTCGGCAGTTCGAGACCCGGGTACTGCATGATGGACTGAGCACCTATCTCTGTCTCAGCTCTTCAGGACATGAAAGGAACCTCATTCGGGCATCCCCTGAGCGGAATTTCTCCAGCAAAAATCCTTTCAGCCCAGAATAATTTCTGCCATGAAATTATTATTATTATTATTATTATTATTATTATTATTATTATTATTATTATTATTATTATTATTATTATTATTATTATTATTATTATTAGTAGTAGTAGTAGTAGTAGTAGTAGTAGTAGTAGTAGTAGTAGTAGTAGTAGTGGTAGTGGTAGTGGTAGTGGTAGTGGTAGTGGTAGTGGTAGTAGTAGTATACTGACTAAGCCATCCATCCTTTCTTGATCTGGTTTTATTACAGAGTTGAATGATAGTACTGTAGATCAAAATCAGATAGTAACTTCAGTTTTTTTGACTTTAATTTCTGCAGTATGTACTTTTCATGTCCTTAATAAAATTAGCATAGATTGATCTTTTTCTTTGTACAGTACTATTGTTTAATTTCAAAATTTAATGTTAATCATATATGTATTATCTATAATGTGCCTTATTTGTATTGTTTTTATTATAGATACTAAATAACACACCACAAGAAATGTCAGGAAATGCATATGCTTGTACATAATATTTTCAACCATTTCAGTTAAATAAAGGTAAAGGTCGCCCTTGCTCGAAAGCCAGTTGTATCTGACTCTAGGGTTCGGTGCTCATCACAGTTTACAGCCAAACAGCCAGCGCTGTCTGCATTTGCAGATGTTTCCATAAGACAAGTGGCAGGCATAACTATATGCCGGAGCATCTATTCAGTTAAATAGGATGAAATAAATGAATGAGGGCTGATACAACATGACAACATACACACGAAAACTGCTGAAAATAAAAATGTTGCTGTTTAGTAGTAGCATTATGCTTGAGCTGACACATTTCTAAGCTTTTTACCAAAGTGAGTATCCATAGATATAAGCAGAAGTATTCTTATAAGATCTGCAAATTCCTGGCAATTGCTAGAGCTGGCTTACAGACTTCTTTTTTTTTAATCTGGCTAATCCTTGCGGAAGTGGTTTCTGGCATCCTTTATGTGAACCCACAGTGTTTGGCTTGTTTTTTAATTGCAAATCCAACTTGAAACAAAATTCATGAAAAATAATACCAAATAAGCATGTGCCTAGATGATCTAAATGGGGTTCTCATAATCTTCGCCCATTTTTTTTGTTTCATATTACACTTAATTTATAAACCCATTAAAATTGAGGTGAAACTATAGGTTCAAAAAGTGTGGCAGGACGACTAAAAGAATAAAAACAGCACATAATTATATACTCTAAAGGAAAGGAAATAATAGAAGAAGATGATAGGAGCATCAAGGGAATCAAACAATGATAACAAATAGCATGAAACTGGGAGCTGGTGCCCAAGAGAATTTAACGTAAGACATTACTTGGAAATGAAAAGGACAGATATTTTAATATCTTTCCCACTTTGAACACAGATGTTTCATTGCCAATATGAAGTCTTTCATATATTTTCTTCATAGCAATGGTTGTATATCTGACCAATAGCAATTATCTATGCATATATAACTTTTAAAAAAACCTCAGCAAATTACAAGATGATATATTCAACTATATACCCAATACCTGCTTTTCTCACTGCTTCTATTAAAAGGAGTTCTCTGTTCCTTTATACAACTCTCTTCTCTGACTATTTGTCGGCTTCCCAAATATAATATCTTTACGATTCTGGCATGGTTTTTTTTATGGAAGTTGCTCGATGTCATATAACCCCATGCTAGTTCCTCTCTCTGTTTTCACCATCTACATGCTATGGTTTATATTCTTATACCCTAATTGTAGAGTGAACACTTCTGGTGCTTAACTATTACATTTATTCTGTCATACACAAATCCAATGATTTCTGGATTGCATCTAGCTTTTATGCTTTCTGAAATGAAACTGGTCACCAGTTCCCATTATGCATTGTTAGGTACAACATCACGTGCACACCTACTGGTGAGTCATTTATTCTTCAATCTCTGTCCCAAGACAAAGTCTTAATTGCAGGCTACATTATCTAGACTTACCGTATTTTTTGGACCATAAGATGCACTTTTTCTCTCCCAAAAGTGGGGAGAAAATGAGGGGGCATCTTATAGTCCAAATGCTGGTCTTTGGCCAGCTGTGGCTGTTGTAAAAGGATATTTTACAAGAGCCGCAGCTGGCCAAAGACTACTACTGCCGCCTCTCAGCTGTTGGGGCAGGGGGGAAAATATATGAAAAACAAGTGGCCACTAGAGGGCGAAAATCGCAATTTCCCATTTAAATGCATTGGAAATAAATTTCTTGTATTCAAAAGTTTTTTATGTTCCCAATGCATTTAAGTGGGAAACCAAACCTGTGCTTAAAAAGAAAGGGTTTCACTACCTTGATGCCTTTGTATCTATTCCTCATTGACAAAATGGAGAGAGAAAACATGCTTCCTGGTTGAAAGGAGAGCAAGAGGCTAGGCTAGAGTATCACTTCCTTCCTCAGTGCAATTGGCTGGCCTGCCCATTTCCCCTGCAGCACCACCACTGGTTGGTAGTGCAAAATACAGTATTTTTGTTTTTGTTTTCCTGCTCTGAAAACTGGGTGTGTCTTATGGTCAGGTGTGTCTTATGATCCAAAACCACGGTATTTTTACAACATTTATTAAACGTATCTTGGATATAGAAGGTGATGTATCTTCTGCTAGTTCCTGACTTTTTTGTACAATCTACCATGCCAAAGAATTCTGGAGAATTCAAAAGCATGTAAATTTGGTGACATTTTGTTTTGTTCTTCTAGAGAAGTTGTCTAACTCTGCATTTTATACAAGACCTGATTCTTACACAGACTTCTAATGTTGTGAGAAAGCATATCACAGTATGGTAACATATACATCCTTTAAGCATTTCATGTATTTTACTATAAATTTGAACCTGTTGTGGGAACAGATAATAGTGGGTAAATGAATATACCAATATAACACCCTGTTGTGTTATTGGATATAGAAACTGATGTATTTTAATTAGTAAAAAATTATAAACACCCATTATATGCAGTCTATCAAGCATTGCTCACACAGATCCTGGTGACTTGAAGCTGCATAACTTCAATCCTTGAGTGACTATTCCAAGGTTGGACACAGTCTATATGAGCTTTAGAATTAATTATTCTGTCAATGTAAAGGGGTTGCAAATAAAGATTATATAACAGTATACAGTATCATGAACTTAATATAAAGCAGTGGTTCTCACCACTATAACACTAAAATGACTCATGAAAGAAGCAGAGTCTTCATCAAACAAGAGTACAAGTTCAGTGATCAATGGCTGTACAAGTAATTTAAATTTAATTTTCATGCTTATATACCGCCCACTCGGGCGAACCCAACTCAGGGTGGTTTACAAAGTGGACAATAAATACAATATACAATAATGCGCATACACAGTAAATACAATAATATAATATGAAGTTTAAAAAACATACAATTACAGATTACAAAATTACATAATATCAATACACATATCAGCACGAAATAAATGTCCAGTAATACAACGAACATAACAGAGCAAGCTTATGTACTCAATGTCGACTGCAGCCACAATAGCAGCAGAGTCCCTATAAAGAGGCTGCCCACAGGTGCTTCGACCTCATTCCACTACCACCAGCTGGGACAGGGGAAAGGAGCTCTGTCTGTAAACAGCTCTGTCTGTAACAGAGAAGGAGGAACTTTTGCCTGACCTACAATTTCACTCGGGAAGCCATGTGTCTCCCTGGAAAGTTTCTTTGATTGGGAAACCTGGGCCAAGCATGCAGTCAAGCTGGCTGACTTCTAAATGACTCAAATAATTTACACGTAAAAGTTAGCTTTGTAAATGTTAATTGCCGCTTAACAACATCCACTTAAACTTGAAATATTGCTTAATATACTAATTTGTCAATAAAGAAATGCCAGACAAGTTTAGAATTGTAAAGAAATGAACTCTGCCCAACAGCCTCTTTCTTCCTCTGTCAATCCAAAGGGTGATGTATGTGTAAAGAAAAAGGAGTTAGTATATTTGGCATAAAAATGAATCGTAGCACTTTCTGTTTAAAGTTCTGAGTTAAATAAAGCTGAGCAGTCTCTGTTGCTCTCCTACTTTTACTTGTATTCTGTGGGGAACCATCAGGTTGCAGTGAATCCATCTTATCCAGCTACAAGGAGAAAATTCTAGACTACAGATAATTGGAACAGATGCTCTAAATGGTGTCATAGTAGTAATGATAAAAGTTATCCTAGGCAAACTTAAATGTGTATCAAAATAAAATTTTAAACTCCTAATTGCTCAGTGAAACTGTTAGTTTTACTGTGTGAAGCAAAGGACTGGCACAAATCACATATGCTCAGGTATTTCTAGGTCCTCCTGACTCAACCTCTTCTAAGTAATATTTACAGATTAGTCATTGTTGTGTATTGATGGATTCTGACTATAGTGACATCTTTCTGCTTTCAGTTTGCTCTCCTGGATTCTATGGTCATCGCTGTAGTCAGGCATGCCCACAGTGTGTGCACAGCAGCGGTCCCTGTCATCATGTAACTGGACTATGTGATTGTCTACCTGGATTCACAGGCGCTCTTTGCAATGAAGGTACAGTTCATAACGTCCTTTACCACTTGTCCTATTTCCAATTGACAGCAAACTGATAGTTTAAGAAGTTGGATTTGCTTATTGTATAGTTTAAGATGATTATTCACTTTCTTGGCTTTGTCATTGCCCAAACTTAAGTCCTCATCGCTGCATGTTTCTGGCAAAACATACATTTAAAAGAATGCAGCAAATAATGTGAATCATTGTACTAAACTGTCTACAACATTGTTTCATTTGACAGCCCATACGCTTATCTGTCTACTGGGTCATTGCAGGCGCACCCCCCAATAAAGACTCAGACACCGGTATATGGATAAAGGCATTTTAGTATATGAGAGTCAAGACACAAGGCACAGCCAAAGGCTGGGTTAACTCAGGTTTATTGCATGGTGGACAGAGGGAACATGAGGTAATGGCGGACGAACAGCTCTATATATATGGTAGTAACGTATTTTGAATGTGGCTCCACGGTAGCCCGTTGGCTACTGGTCCGCGTGACGTCATGGCTGGTCACGCCCTTCTTGTCCAGGTGTAGGTAGCGGCGGGAAACTTCCCGCGCTGCGGTCTTTGATGGGTTTGAACCAAGAGAGCTTGGACGCTCGCTGCTGCCAGCTGGTGGTCATTAGCTCGCGTCCTATTACAGGGTTTATGTGATACAGCTGAAGGTTACATTGTTACTCATAGGCAAGGTTACATTGGTTTAGATACATTGATATCACATGTGGAAGGTTACACTATTAGAACACAACACTCCTCCCCCCTAGGATGAGACGAAGTCTCTCAGCCAAGGTGGCTTATTTCGAACACGCTGGGGTCTCGGCGCGGGCTGCCCTGCCCTGGCTTCGCTCCCTCCTCCTTGCTCCCTGGCTGCCTGCCCTGTAACGGGAGAGGATGACTTGTTAGTGGTTTGCCGCGGCTCTGCGGCTTTGTTGGAAGGTGTGTGCTTTGTTTGGGAAGAACCGGGGGCACTGGGGGCTAACGAAAAACCCCTCTTCTCGCTTGGATGGGTGGGGGAACACTCCAAAAAACCCCCCCGGCTAGCAAAATCAAAATCAAAATCGGCTTCGGGGGAAGCGGCAGCGGCGGCCGCACACTCCTTTTCCCTCCCCCCGGGCTCGGATAGAACTGGGGTATCAAAAGGATATGAGTCTGGCTCACTGCTTTCCCTCCTGGCTTCGGACTGGTGTCCCTCTCTGTCTCCCCCTTGGGCTAAACGGGTGGGGGAGAACCCTATCGCTGAATCCTGTCGCTGAGCCCCACTGATCGGCCCCTCACTCACTCGGTGCCTCAGTTGGTCAGCGTGCCTCCGCCAGAGGAGGCCGGTGCTAGTTTCCACCCGATATGACACTGGCCCCGTCTGTTCTATTATCGTCCCTGGCACCCAGGCTGGGCCTGCGTTGGCATAGTTCCTGCAGTGTACAGGATCGCCTATGCCGAAACCTTTCGAGACCGTTAAACCTATGTTCTTCCCTTTGTCCTCGACCCTCGACGGGTCCAACCTGGACAAAAGCGTCGTCAGTTTCCTCCGCATCAGCAGCTCAGCCGGCGAGTATCCAGACGCTAAGGGGGTCACTCTGTACGCTAATAGGAATTGACAAACTTGGTGATTTAGATCTCCCGAGCCCATGCGCCGCAGCGCATCCTTTGTGGTGCGCACCAACCGTTCCACTTGGCCATTCGTGGCCGGGTGAAACGGCGCGGATGTGACATGCCGAATTGCATTTGCCTCCATGAATGCTGTGAACTCAGCGGACGTGAAGCAACTGGCGTTATCGCTGACCAAAGTGTCGGGTAAACCGAACGTGGAAAAGACCCTCCTTAGCTGGCGAATGGTAGTGGCGGAGGATGTGCTCTTTACCGGAATGACCTCCAGCCACTTTGAGTATGCATCCACCACCAGGAGAAACATGGTTCCTCGGAACGGGCCAGCAAAATCTACGTGTACCCTGGACCACGGTCCCCTTGCTGCGTCCCATTCCCTATGCGGGAGGCGGGCCACCTCCGGTCGGGAGCACTGACATGCCTCACAAGTGCCAACCATATGCTCTATGTCGGCGTCCAGCTGGGGCCACCAGAAGTAACTCCGGGCCAACGCCTTGGAACGGACGATTCCCGGGTGGCTGACGTGCAACAGCTTTAGCACCTTCGGCCGCAGAGACGTAGGAACCACCACCCGTTGGCCCCACAAAAGGCACCCCCTCTCTAAAGACAACTCTACTCGCTTTCGGAAAAATGGGTCGAATTCCGTGCCTGGGGATGACGCCGGCCACCCCTTCTGCACCCACGAGCATACTTTCTCTAGTGTTCTATCCTTTCCGGTCGCCCTGGCAACGTCGGCCGGTACTATCGGGGGTGACTCCAAAACCTCTATTAATAATACCTGGCGGTCTCTTCTTACCCCTGCCTTCTGGTCGTCCGACAGGGGTAACGGCGACCATGAGAGCGCGTCTGCATGGCTGATTTCCTTCCCTGGCCGGTATTCTAACTCATGTTGATATGCGTTAAGAAAAATAGCCCACCGCAGCATCCTCGGGGACAGGATCTGTGGCGTGGGCTTATTTGCAGTGAATATTCCTAACAGGGGCTTGTGATCAGTAACGACCTTGAACGGCCGACCATACAGAAAATCGTGAAATTTCTTGGTTCCCGCTACTATCGCTAGTGCCTCCCTATCGGTCTGTGCGTAATTCCGCTCTGCTTGGGACAGGGACCTTGAATAAAACGCTATCGGGGCCTCCCTTCCGTCGTTTAACACGTGGCAAAGCACCGCCCCCACCCCCACCGGGGATGCATCGCAGACTAAAACTATGGGCCGTTTGGGGTCGAAATGAGTCAGGATTGCCTCGGATGTGAGGAGTTGCTTTAACTCTGTGAACGCTCTTTCTTGCTCGTCACCCCACAGCCATTTTTCCTCTTTTTTAAGTAACCGATGGAGCGGCTCGGCAACAGACGCCTTCCGTGGAAGGAAGGTATGGTAGAAATTGAGAAGCCCCAGAAACGACTGTAGCTCGGTTTTGGAAGTGGGGCGAGGGGCTTTCTTAATGGCGGCTACCTTAGATTTGGACGGCCTAATTCCCTCAGGTGTGACACGGAACCCTAAAAACTCAACCTCTGTTTCGAAAAATACACATTTGTCTTTTCTCAGTCGCAGCCCCGCTTTTTCGAACACGGTCAGGACCTTATCCAATCTGCGAGCCAGCTCGGCCTTACTCCCCCCCGTTATCAACACGTCATCAAAATATGGCAACACCCCCTCCAGCCCCTTCAGGAGGCGTTCCACTAGCGACTGAAAAATGCCAGGTGCCGAGTTCACGCCGAACTGTAACCTCGACACCTGGAACGCCCCCTTATGTGTGACTATTGTTTGTGCCGCCGCTGTGGCGGGGGTTACCGGGAGTTGCTGGTAGGCCTGTGCTAAATCGAGTTTAGCGAAACACTTTCCCCCATTTAGCCTGGCCAGAAGGTGGCTGACCACTGGCACCGGGTATGCATTAGGGCGGATTGCCTTATTAATGGTACACTTATAATCAGCGCAAATGCGCACCTCCCCGTTAGCCTTCAGTGCTGTTACAATTGGAGTCTCCCACTCCGCGGAATCCACAGGAACAAGAATCCCTTGACCCACCAGTTTGTCCAGTTCCGCCTCTATTTTGTCCTTTAGCGCGAACGGTACCCTGCGCGGTTTAAGTCTTATCGGGCGGACCTCCGGGTCTAAGTCGAAGGCTACAGGGGGTCCCTTGAACTTTCCCAGTCCACTTTTAAACACAGCGGGGTGTGCGTCACACACCGCTTGTATTGGGTCCTCGCCTACGGCATGCACCCCCCCTATGAACAGACCTAAGGGCTGAAACCACTGGGTTCCGAGGAGGCTACAACTCCCCCCTTTTAGCACCACTAGGGGAAGTTCCGCAGAATGTCTCTTAAACCGAACCCGGAATGTCCCGACCCCCAACACTGGAATGCTGTTCCCCTGTACGTCCCGTAGTGTGGCCCTCAACGCCTTAAGTTTGGGCCGCACGTGGGGGTCGATTTTCAAGAACTCTCTCTGGGGAATTATAGAATAGGAGGACCCCGAGTCAACTTCCATCCTAATGGGGGTCCCTTGTACTAGTACCTCAACAAAGTAATGGGGCTGTCCCGCAGACACGCTGAACACAGGAGCGTCGCCCTCGCTGTCGTCCGAGATGCGGCCCACGCCGTCCTGCTTCCTCGTGGCCCGGGCGCCATCTTTGGACCTCGCTGGACGGTCCGGTCTGGCTGAACGGTCTTGCGACTGTCTCCGGCCCTCTTTCCATTTCCTGCACGCCTTGGCGATGTGCCCCCGACGTCCACAGTTGAAACACTCGGCTTTTCTGAATGGGCACTTCACGCGCTCATGGGCCGCTCCGCAACCATCGCAGCGGCGCCCGCCTCTCCGGACCTTCTGGACCTCCTCGCCATCGCTGCTTTCTGAAGACGATTTCGAGGTCGGTCGGGTTGCATGCACCGACTGACCGGACTTCCCGTGCAACGAGTTTTCCGCTTTGCCGGCCCTCGGACGCCACTCGCGCCACTTGTGCATCTCATCTACTCCAGCATTCGTGGATTCCGCGGCTTCCGCGGCCTCTACAACCTCTTCCAATGTGGGTGGTGGCTCCTTGTTCATCAGGCTGCGCTGTACTTCCTTGTCCTTCAGGCCACACAGCACTCCGTCCCTGAGGGCCATCTCTAGGAAGTGGTCCCATCTGCAGGGGGCGGCGGCTACCCTCATAGCCGTTACGAAGGCTTCTACCGACTCGTCCGGCGCTTGAACTCGCCTCCAAAACGCGCTCCGAGCGGGAAACATTGCCCTCGAGGGTCGGAAACGCTCACGCAGCAGTCTCATGATGTCACCGGCTTTGAAATCGCTCATCTTCTTTGGTGCAAGAATGCCCACCAGCGTCCGCTTGGTTTCCATCCCAAGCATGCGGGTGAGGATGGCCCTCTTCCTTTCCTCGTCGTCTTCTTTGACTTTGAGTTCCACCAGTGCCGCCTGGAAGTCCATCTCAAAAAGCTCCCAGTCTTGCGGTTTGGTTATGTTGAACCCGCTCTGTGTCCTGGCTCCATGGGGATCCATTATCCCACCTTCGTCGCCAATTTAGTATATGAGAGTCAAGACACAAGGCACAGCCAAAGGCTGGGTTAACTCAGGTTTATTGCATGGTGGACAGAGGGAACATGAGGTAATGGCGGACGAACAGCTCTATATATATGGTAGTAACGTATTTTGAATGTGGCTCCACGGTAGCCCGTTGGCTACTGGTCCGCGTGACGTCATGGCTGGTCACGCCCTTCTTGTCCAGGTGTAGGTAGCGGCGGGAAACTTCCCGCGCTGCGGTCTTTGATGGGTTTGAACCAAGAGAGCTTGGACGCTCGCTGCTGCCAGCTGGTGGTCATTAGCTCGCGTCCTATTACAGGGTTTATGTGATACAGCTGAAGGTTACATTGTTACTCATAGGCAAGGTTACATTGGTTTAGATACATTGATATCACATGTGGAAGGTTACACTATTAGAACACAACAGGCATCAGGCCACTTTTATTGAATAATGCCCTAGTCCGAATAACTTTCAATTGGTGTCATCATCCAATTGTAATTCTTTAAGGCAAGCAGGCCGCAGTAACACTGGTAAGGTTCCTCCCAAAATGCCAATGGCAATTGGCTACATGTAACTATTTGTATCTGTTGACACAAACAAATTGTTGACCGGAGTCAATAAACTATCTACTGACCCCACCCTATGACGTGTATCCGTTAAATATCAAGGTGATGCAGGCTGTGAAGCTCCTGACATCACCCCTTGCCTGGTTCGCCCTTGACCTGCCAAACCTATTTCCCCTGTACCTGTCTACGTGTTGACCAGTCATTTGCGAACCTGCCGGATACCTATGGGTCATAAATCTTTACCTTACCAGTGCTACCCGCCACATGGGGAGGCGTCCATGATGACTCACCCCCCCCCAGACTGTCAGCTCGGTCACCAGGCCTGCTTGCACCTCACCCAGAAAGAGGTACATACCTCTAGCCGACAGGTGGACCCCATATCCTGCCTACAGGCCAAAAGTTTTGTAAGCCTATCTGCAGATTTCTAATGGCTGTCTCCAAGCCATGCTCAGCAAGGGACCAGGCAACAGCCCTGTCCACTGACCGCCGGAACGGTCCGAACCACGGAGATCCATGTCTCCTCTAAATCGGTGTCTCGGCACGATGTTAGACCATAGCGACCATGTGTAAGCCATACATGATATAAAACGCCAGGTCACTGCACCTCGACAGTTTAAGGAAAGGTCAGTGATCCGTATAAGATCATTGCCGCCGAGGTGCAGAATAAGAACATCGGGCGGTCCAGCATCCCTGATGGACATCAGGAATTGCAACAGTTCCCGCCCCCTCGTGCCGCGCATACCATACCATCGCATACGTGCAGATGCACGCAGCCCGAGCAGGGGTCCACACTCTGTCGCCACAGCATATACTGCTGCCCAGTGTACATAGCTGCGGCCCACCAGCCCCACTGCCACAAGTGTGCGGAGACACACAGGATCTGTAAAAGAGAAGAAGGGGTTAAGGACATAACTAGGTACTCATACAGTGAGGGGACGTACATATAGGAAAATTACGCGCACACCCCCCGCGTGCCCACATATATCCGCCTCCGAGTACCCCAAACGTAGCCACGGTCAACACGACGCCTATCCTAAATAAATGGGTGCCAAAACGGGCCCCACACTGTGAAGCGCGGTACCGATCACCCTCCGTAACTTAACTTTGGTAAGGGTAGACCCATCCTGGTGGCAGAAAAACAGGCTGGGGCGCGCAGCAGACACTGCCAAAAACTCATGTAGGGCACCAATCAGACAGATGTCTTCAGTGGAACCTCGTAGCAGTCTAACTCCATTGCCTACGCCGTGCTGAACAACCTTTGAGGACCGTATCCCCAATTGAGCCCACTCATGCGTGACATAGACATCGTCGAGTTCCAGTGCCCTACGAGACACGTCTGCCTTACACAATGGTACCAACTCTGGTACTAACTCACTGATGCGGAGTGCTCCAAAAATGCTACCGTGGTAGCTGCGTGACAAAGAGCCACCTCATACCTATCATAACATAAGTTATGCCAGCCTCGTGCAAGGTGGGTCAGAACCTCTGGTGAAATCGGGTGACGTGTGTCCAGGCGGTGGCCACGTTCACGTGTCCACCCCTCCAAAACACGACGCATGCGGAAGTCATTCACGCAGTCATTGAAGCCCCTCACTTTGGCCATAAATGCCAGTGCCGAAAGCCTAGAGGCTATAGTACGGTGGGCCAAACCCTGATTGTGAAGATAAACTATGTATTGTAAAACCTGGTCCACTGGTATTGGCCAAACTTCAGGCAACTCTAGTTGCTCGTAAAAAGGTTCTAAATTGTATGAAAGCATGTTGATATGCCTTACGCGTGCGAGGTGCCAATGACATGCCGATCGCCCGGTTCACCTCTCCTCGCCAAACGTCCAAATCTCGGCTGGGAGTGGTGAGGGGAATTCCTCTGCTTGTGGAGCCAAGGCACGGAACCAGGGGATCTGCAGGCAGGATAAAGCATCAGCAGTGTCATTATTAATACCTGGTACATGTCTGGCCTAGGCTTCTCAAAACGAATTGACAAACCAATGCCATGACCCTGGGGGATTTGACGTCTGGGCGTTGACAATGTGCACCACTGCCGCATTGTCACACCAAAAATGGACCACTGAGTTGGCCCACTCGTCGCCCCATAGCATCAGTGCTCCCAAAATGGGAAGAAACTCAAGGAAGGTAAGATCGCGGAGGCGATCTGTGCCAAGCCATGCGTGAGGCCATCGGCCGTAAGCCCACCTCCCCTCAAAATAAATCCCATAACCCAGGGAGCCGGAAGCATCCGACTGTACTTGAAATTTAGGGCAGACCATAAGGTCTGATCTCCAGAAAGAGACCCCGTTAAAATCATGGAGGAATGTGAGCCAAACCGAAAGGTCTGCCCGTATGCCCCTGGTCAGTTGGACCCTGTGGTGGCATTTTAACAGGCCGGCCATGGCATCACACAGACGCCTGGCAAATGCTCTGCCAGGTGTCACCATCCTGCAGGCAAAGTTAAGATGGCCATGAAGTACCTGCAGCTCACGAAGGGACACTTTACGCTTGGCAATCAATGACAAAATCACCGCGGAGATCCGGGTCACCTTATCCATGGGTAACCTGGATGCCTGTGCGACAGTGTCAATTTCAATGCCTAGAAATGTGAGCTTGGTAGCTGGGCCCTCGGTCTTTTCAGGCGCTAAGGGGACACCCAGTTCCCACATAAGCATCTGAAATGTAGTGAGGAGACGCGTACACGTGTCTGAACCCCGTTCACCCCCGAACAAAAAGTCATCGAGGTAATGGGCTACAGACCGGGACCCTGACCTGCGAACAAAGGCCCACTGGAGGAAAGTGCTAAATCGTTCGAATGCCAAACATGAAATAGAGCAGCCAAAAGGCATGGCCTTATCTACGTAAAACTTTCCTTGGAAACGAAAACCCACAGCTCAAAATCCCCTGGGTGCACTGGCAGTAATCGGAATGCCGATTTAATATCACACTTTGCCAGGAGGGCACTGGGACCACATGAGCGTACCATCTGTAGGGCCTGATCAAACAACGTGTACCTGACTGAGCAAAGGTCATCAGGAATAGCATCATTGACCGAAGAACCCGCAGGGTAAGAGAGATGGTGTATTAGACGAAATTCACCTGGGGTCTTTTTCGGTACTAGCCCCAGAGGGGAGACCTTCAAATTAGGGAATGGTGGTTCCGTAAAGGGGCCCGCTACTCTCATAGCCTCAACTTCCTTAGCTGTGCTTCGTACAGCAACCTCCTCATTACCCTTCAAAGAAAATAAGTTCGGAGCGTCCTGGGGTCCCCGAACACCCCTAAATGGAATACGAAAGCCCAACTGGAAACCCTCCAGCAGGTACCTCGCATCATCCCTTCTTGGATAAGCTGAGAGCCATCGCTCCTGCATGTGGGCATTCATTGGGAAGGGGGCCTTTTGCATTGCTAGCCCCTTCAGAGGGAGCTCTGACCACACCCTGCCCACCCCTACCTCTGCCTCATGACCCACCAGCCCGCGGGCATGCGGAGGCGGCGTGAGGGCCAGAGCAAGAGGGACACTCGTGTCGGAAACGACACTGATGCTTACTACACACGCTGTTAGCTGAGAAGCTCCAACACAGCAGGCGGGCTGGAACCCCCTGCCCCGCCGGTTGGCGGGGAGCCTGTGTTGCAGCCGCCCGCTGCACGGCATGGCCACAATGGTACTTATCACCAGGCGCCGGACGCGTGGGAGTCATATACAAAAGCCACAATTGCTGGCAGGGCTCATCCCACCTCATTTCAGGATGTACGGCCACCCTCATCCTAAATTCCTCATCGTAAGCCAACCATGATGGGCCAGGGAAATCAACCATCGCCCTGTAAATATTGTCAAGGAATTGAACCATCGGAATGGCCAAATCAGGCCCTGAGGTATACCGCCATATATATGAGGTATGCTGGCAACCAGTTGGCCCAGGTGCGCGGTGGCTTACGACGACGGGACAGCTCTTTGTCTCTGTCATCCAGTCCCTCCCTCTCCTCCTTTTCCCTCATGGCCTGTGACAAATGATCACCCAGGGGCAAGGAATAGCCAGTCGTCGGCAAAGCCATCGTCGGCACATTTTGGATGGAAGGTATGCACAGCGGGCCCTGAACAGCCCCTGTGATGCTCGGAATACCCCCAGGGGCGGACACCCCTGCCCTAAACAAGGGACCATTTGGCAACCAGGGGTTAATGGGGCAGTGTGGAAGCAGCTGCCCACCCACATTAACTTGACGTGGCCATGGCCACTGAACCCTCCCAGTGTAACTGGACAGTGTCGGTGGTGCACTAAATTGAACCTGATACTCACTAGTTGCACCCCCGTGAGCCGCCCCCACTGGGGGTTCCGGCCACGGTGGGCGTTGGAGCTCGCGACAGGCATCGAGCTCTGGGACCACACCTGACTGCTCCCTACTGGTAGATCAGGTCGCACGGGGAGCTGTGAGGCGCCAGCCAGAGCTGGTCGGATGGCCTCAAGCAACTCAACCCTGTTGGCCGCCCGCTGGAGAGTCACGGCCGATGAGTTGGCCAGGCTCGACGAAGAGGCCACAGTTGAAGTAGTGACTGCGCCCCCATCGGAAGGTGGCCGGGCAATGCCCAATGATGCTTCCAGCACTGCTATACGTGCTATGAGTGCATCAACTGCCTCCGAGCCCCCAGTGTAAGGTGGGCCGGGTGGGCCGGATGGCCCACTAGGCAGTTGATGAAATGGAAACCCAAAAGGGGATCCGGGGCCAGAATAGGGCCATGTCCAGAACTCTGGCCCATGGGGGGCCGGAGGAACGGTGGGGTGGAAACCCGCACCAGGCCCCCCTTGGCCACCTTGTCCAGGGCACTGGAAAGGCCCTCCGAGGGCTGAGTTCCCCAAGGGGCCAGCCTGTGCCGGCCTGGCCGCCAGGCAGGAGCCTGATCGGCCCCACTGGTAGCAGTGGGCAAGTCCCGCCCGCTCCCCGGTTGGGCAAGTCCCGCCCGCTCCTCCAACCCGCAGGCTGCCCCCTGTCCGATGGAGGGCTATAGAAAGTCCTTCCCCTTGGCCGCGGCTTGACCGCCGGAGCCCTACGCTTGGGAGCCATGTCTCCCGAAGAGAACGGAAGGATCCCTGGCCAGGGATCGGAGTCAAAGCCCGGAGTACCGCGGTAACAAGAGCAAGCGAACCAGCTCTAAACCCGGTACAAAAGGCAACGTACAAAGGCAAAGCTAAGCAATACGCGACGGAGAAAACTTCTCCGCTCCGTCGTAAATCTAAAATGGCAGCTCGGCTGCCTCGTGGCCATCCCTTTTATAGAGAGGTGGCCACGCCCCCTAACTCACCCGGATGTCTGAGTCCGGGTGGGGTGGGGGCCCCGCAAAGAGCGCAGCGGCCATTTTGGCACCGCGCTTTCATTTTTCTAGCATAGGAAGGAGTGAAATCCTAGAAATATTGCAAACTTAATATTGCTGAAATTGCTTCCAGTGCGATATGCCACTTCTGATTTATGTTTCCCTTGGATATCTGTACCCTTGAAAATATGTTTATTTTGATATTTAGATTTCAATACCATTCTGGTACCACCAGCTAATTTATACACCAGTCCTGTAATTCTTCCACTAGTCCTATTTGCATCCATCTGCAGTGACAGTACAGTACAGCTGAATCAAAACATAAGTAAAAGCTCTTCAGCAACCAGTAAAGTCTGCTTATACAGTATATTCTGATGAATGAAGCATTTGGGAAGAGTTATCTGTTGTGAAAAATTAAAGGAGGAATTTTCCTTCCCAAAGCTTTATTGGTGTTGCTCCTTCCTACCTGATATGCAGGCAATTCTGTAGCATTCATAGATCTAGGTGAGCAGCACATGCCAAGTCAATCTGTTGGGGGTTTAATAAAGACGAAACAGGAAAGCAACTGTGCTTTGAGAGCCATGGGCAAGAGCATACCTGTCAACCCGCGGCTCTGGAAAAACGGTACCTGCGCACATCGCTTGTGTGCAGGTCACGTTCCACGCATGCGTGGAAAGGTTTTACCCCTTCCACGCATGCACGGAAGTGCTACGCCGCTTGCGCAGCCCTTATGCAAGCAACGTAGCGCTTCCACGCATGCGTGGAAGGGGTAAAACCCTTCTGCGCATGCGCGGAAAGCGTTTCCCCCACTGCCAAATTACGGGTTTTTGGCAGCGGGGGCCGGGTTATGATGTCAATCGTCATCAATTTACGGGGTAATCCCGGCCAAATCGGGAAGGTTGACAGGTATGGGCAAGAGACAGGAGAAGAAAAGAAGAGGGTTGACATAGGTGCGGGTGGGTGGGTGGGAGCAGAGATGAAGGAGACTTAGGGGGAAAGTGATGGAGAATTGGATGACAAAGTAGAGTCCCAAGAAAAGGAAGCTGGAACCACATCAGTTTAGGTGCTCAGGGAGGGATAATGAATTGCTCCTTAAGCAAAGACAATGAATGGCAAATGCTGGCAGCATTTGAAGTTGCCTGCAAAGACGAGGAAGCCAGTAGAAGGAGGAAAATTAAAGAAGGAACAACATCTGTTGAGAAAGGGAAGAGAAGAGAAACTGATCACTCAATCCTCAGCTATGGATTTACATCTGATTTCTCATTATTTTGTGGGCATCCTTGAAGACGTTACATTTTTCTAATACAGCTTCCAGGCTTGCTCATTCAATGCCAATGCCGGTTGGAAAATGTTTTAAGAATTATTATCCCCCAAAATATCTTTTCCAATCTCTGATATCTCTTATATTAAATTAAAACAGAAAGAACAGTGACCAAAACAACAATTCAAGTGTAGATTATTCATGAATTCTACAACTGCTGTTTTTACAGTCTGTCCCAGTGGTAGATTTGGGAAGAACTGTGCAGGAGTTTGCACATGCACCAACAATGGAACTTGTAACCCAATTGACAGATCTTGTCAATGTTATCCTGGCTGGATTGGTAGTGACTGTTCTCAGCGTAAGTACAAATATTTTCTTTGCTCAGAGATTCTGTTAAATTGATTAATCACAGTTTGACTCTGCTTAGTTTTCTCCTAGACAACGAGTGCACAGTTTCTAAGTAACCTAAAAACAGTAAAAGAATACACAGAGCTCACATTTCAAATACTTTATCAAATATTTGCAGTAAGGATTTTGCATAGGAAATTTCACTTCTGAAAAATTCAATTTTAAGTGTAGATATTTCTGCATTTTCTAAAAACAGAACATACAAATACTCCATAAGTATTGGTCACTCTTTGTTGTACAAATTAATGCCTTCCAGCATTTCCTGCTTAAATATTTGTGAACATTATGGTTTTGGTATAAGGTAGTGTTCATGTGTATACTGTGCAAATGTGAAGAGATACTTAAAAGTAAACCTGCTGCAATGCTTAGTCAGTTCTCATGTTGATAATGGTACATAGCCAGTTGGAACTGATAGAGTTTTGAAGAATGCTTCTAGCAGAAGTCAGAAAGCTATATATTTAGCCTACAATGCAGAATCCCCAAACTAGGTTGCCTGAAAATTCTGGAAATTATAATCTAAAAGGTGGTGTTTCAAACCTCTGACAAATCCTGAAATCCTGTTGCATAATTAAGCAAATAATGTAACTTTTAGAGACAAATTGCCACAAGTTAAGAAATTTCAATAAACAATGTCTGTTGCTTACTGAGTTGTATGACTTGGCATGCAGCAAATAAGGTCTGCAAAGATTTCTTAACATACAGCAATTTGTCTCTAGGTGTAACACTATTTGTATAAATGTCCAACAGGATTTCAGCTACTGCGACATATTCCCCAAGATCTGTCTATATTTCTTTGTATTATGGTTCATTATTTTAAAGAAAGTGAACCCAGTCTTGTCTCACTGAAAAACTTAAGTGGCAGTGTGTGGCAGAGTGCCATACTAACTTCCAACTGTGGTTTAATTAAGTCTGCTTTGAATCCGTAGACAACGGAATTAAATAAGTGCTTGACAAGTATTAGATGTGGCAGAATCAACTGCATGTTTCTTTTCTTTTTTTTAAAGTCTTGATCAGCTCTACCCAAAGTTGTGTTTCAGAGGTCTTTGAGGATTAAGAGTGTAAAAAAATTGTTTTGTTCTGCAACTCATGTAGCATTGCAACTCCTTTTAATATTATCTCATTGGTTCACATAATTCCTGATTTCAGATAAGGTTTTTATATATTACTGTTGTGCAACATCAAATGCATTTAGAAATTTTAAAATTTTATGGTTTTAACAGATTTATCTACATAACAGTGAATTTGATTATTTTATATATTTAAGAAACCCTTCTTTTTGAGACAAGCTACAGAAAAAAACAACAGTTGTATTGAAGAAGACTATTGCCAAGATGATAGCCAATGTCCGGAATGGATATGGCACCTGAAGAATGTATCAAAATAAATTTGTTTATTATTTTAATGAGTATTCTTTTAATGCATATTCTCTTTAATGCTTTGGGATGTTTGTGTCTTTGTTATTTTAGAATCCAACTGTAAAATGTAATGTTGAATAATGGCTCTTGTTCTATTACTTTCTCATAATGGACAAGTGAAAGCGGATGTCTACTAAGTCTGACCTTTAGACCAAGAAAAGGGAAGGGGTTTTGACTTGTATTCCTGCTTTTAGTTCTAGAAAAATGTGATCACATTACTTTAAAATGTCTTCAATGTGACCTCCATGAACATTCTAAAAGATTTCTGTGTTCCTGTCTTGACAGTTCTTATTTGTCTAAGTCATTTGACTCTCACCCCGCCATATCTTTGTTATAAATAATAATGGTAAGGAAAAAATTAGGAGGAAAATTATATTTTAATGTACACTTTTTCTCTAGATAAATATTTTTTCATTAATACCCAAAATTGCTCCAAACAGATCTGAAAGCATGCCCTTAATGATTGTTTACTATACTGTTCTATAAGTAATGAGCTATGACATGGAAATAATTATTGATTAGTGGATTGATTAAAACAAAATAACAATCCTGAGGCAAGAGCTGTGATCCTAATCTCATTAATAGCTTCTCATGAAGCTTTTCTGCATTGATGAAAATGAATTTCAGTTGTGGGATTGCAATATGCCTGTAGATTGAGAAGCCAATTCTTTTCCATGGTATCATATTGAGTTTACATTTTATGTGGTGAAACCAGCTATAGAATGTTTGATAAGGTGTAACAAGAAACAGAATCCATTGTCACAATGGTCACTGTGATTTATCCCCACAGTGCACTGGCCAGTGAACCACTTCAGATAATTGTATTTAGAAATTATTACTGTCCATACAGTCTGGGAATTCAACAATATGCTTCTGTTTATCTTATACTGTGCAAAAGGGAGAATCGCTCCATATCCATCCTTAGGGCACATTCACTTGGGCAATTTTTAAGGGATTCATTGCATATCCTTTATCTTTTTGACACCTGCATTCACATAATGCCTACATTTAATTTGCACTGGCCCTCCATCTACATATAGGCAGACTTGCCCAAAATTGTAGTGGACCGTATTTGAGTTCTTTCAGAAAGCATGAAATCATTTCTCTGTGGCTGAAGTATTGACACATCTGGACACAGGCTTCCCCATCCAGCCTGCTTACTCTCAGTTCTTTTAAAAGTATTCTTGTGTCTCTTCCTCTCCCTCCATGTTGCCCTAATGCGCCTCTGCATCCAATGATTAATGGCATGTTTACAGTGTGCAAAAAAATCATATTACACGATGGGGGAGAGACATCACATTGAGATCAGATACATTCTACTATTTATGGGCAATTGTCTTATTTTTGTCTTATTTATATGATGAAGATTCACAAAATCTGTAAGAATACAAGGTGCTTTTTCTTACCTGGAAAAGCATGTTAAGGAAAGAAAGATAGAATAGTTGCATAGTGTCTATGGTTAGCCATCTGTCTGTCCAGAGGCACCAATGCACAGTGTTTTTGTTTAAAAGACTTAACAATTCATTTTGGCTATTTCAGCTTGTCCTCCCTCCCATTGGGGCCCAAATTGTATCCATACTTGCAATTGCCATAATGGAGCTCGATGCAGTGCTTATGATGGGGAGTGTAAATGTACACCTGGATGGACTGGACTCTACTGTACACAAAGTAAGTTTGTCCATATGTTTATCTATAATTTATAGATAAAAGTAGTCAACACTATGAAAATTGTAGCTCAAGAACTCCTACTGAAAATCAGGTGAGTATTTTTCAATTTGTAACCTAATGTAGGTTTTGTCTGAAGGAAGGTTCATGCTGTCAGCAGTAATGGCATGAACATAATGGGAAAAAGGTTGTTGTTGTTATTCAGTCATACAGTCGAGTCTGACCCTTTGCGACCCCATGGACCACCACACACCATGCTCCTCTGTCATTTGCCATCTTCTGCAGCCTGGCCAGATCTACGCCCTCAACGATGCCATCCAGCCATCTCATCCTCTGCCACCCCCTTCTCATTTTACTTTCGATCTTTCCTAGCATCAAGGCCTTCTCAAGTGAGAAGGTGGCCATTTGGTGGCCAAAGTACTTGAGCTTCAGCTTCAGTATTTGTCCTTCCAATGAGCAGTCAGGATTGATTTCCTTCAGGATTGATTGATTTGGTCTCCTCCAGCATCACAGTTCAAAGACGTCTATTCTTCTGCGCTCAGCCTTCCTTATGGTCCAGCTCTCACAGCCATACATGACTACTGGGAAGACCATTGCTTTAACTATGTGGACTTTTGTTGGCAGAGTGATGTATCTACTTTTTATTATGCTGTCTAGGTTTTCAGTCTTTAATTCCCTCAGCAAGGGCTTCATATGAGATATTGGGCTGAGTGCCAATTATGGAAAATGTCTTCTTACTGTATTGAGAATCAGGATAAATCCCAGGTTTCCTTACCTTCAGAAAGTCAGCCATAGTTACAAAAGAAGCATAGCCTTCCTTTTTCAAACAACAAAACTTTATACTATTAGTATTATAAACATAAATCTAGATATATAATGAACTCTTGCTAAGTGTTGGGTTTTCTTTGATTTAGGCTGTCTCAACTTGATGAGTTGCTTCACTGATAAATTTTTAACTATCCACTTTAGTCTTCCCTTTGGAGAAGCAAAGCATGCGTACTTCTGTGTGAACAGAAAAAGAAATCTCTATTTCTCTAGTTTGAATTCTCAAGATTCTTGTAATTATTTCCTGATGTTGTGCAGGGATAAGCAACAATGTTTTTTTGTTATTTTACTTTTTATGCTTCTGGACCATGTATGCACAACATATATCCAAGGATGCTCTTGATTATTCAAAGGTCTTCCTTATCTCCCTCTGCCTAAAATCCTGATTGGTTGCATTGGACATTGTGGAGGAGTCCTGTGCATATTTATTTGGGACTATGACCTTTTAAATACAACAGAGAGTAATGTAGAACCTTAAAGTGTAACAAATTTACTTTATATGGCCATATGTATGACCATAATGAGTGTTTATATGCAGTTCAAATTCTTAGAAGTAGATTGATATACATTGGAACCTTGGTTAATGTAATTAATGCATTCTCTGGGATGTTTCTTATAGCGAAAATTCATTTAACTGAATTTTCCATAGGAATGCATTGAATGCAATTTCCCAGAGAAATGTATTGAAAACCAAAATACATTAACCGAATGTGGTTCCCCATAGAGATGCATTGAAAACCAATTAATCCATTCCAGGAAAAATTCTGTAAACTGAGCCACTATTTTCTATGGATTTCCTTTTGTTATGCAAATTTTATGTTAACCGAGCCGTTTGTTAACCGAGGTTCCACTGTACAGTGAAATCAGAAGGAAACTGAAAACAGAATTTACTGGCAATGATTTGTTGTTGTTGTTCAGTCGCACAGTCGATTCCGACCCTTTGCGACCCTATGGACCATCGTTCTCCAGGCGCCTCTGTCCTCCACCATCCCCCTCAGTCCTCCCAGTTTTGTGCCCATTGTGTCTACAATACCATCTATCCATCTCATCCTTGGCCTCCCCCTTCTTCTTTTGCCCTCCACCTTTCCCAACATCACGGCCTTCTCAAGTGAATCCTCCCTTCTCATTTGATGCCCAAAGTACTTTAGCCTCATCTTTACTATTTGACCTTCCAATGAGCAGTCAGTGTTGATTTCTTCTAAGATTGACCTATTTGTTCTCCTCGCTGTCCAAGGTACCCTCAAAACTCTCCTCCAACACCACATTTCAAAGGCATCTATTCTTCTGCGTTCAGCTTTCCTAATTGTCCAGCTCTCACATCCGTACATTACCACTGGGAATACCATTGCTTTGACTATTCTAATTTTTGTTTTCAAGGTGATGTCTCTGCTTTTCACTATGTTCCCCAGGTTTCTCATGGCTTGTCTCCCTAGAATCAGCCGCCTCTTTATTTCATGGCTGCAATCTCCATCTGCAGTGATCTTAGATCCTAAGAAAGTAAAATCTGTCACTGCTTCTACTTCTTCCCCGTCTATTTTCCAGGAACTGATTGGGCCTGTTGCCATTATCTTGGTTTTCTTGATATTTAGTCTCAAACCAGCTTTTGCACTCTCCTCCTTCAGCCCAATCAAGAGATTCTTTAGGTCTTCCTCACTTTCTGCCATTAGGGTGGTGTCGTCTGCATATCTCAGATTGTTGATGTTTCTCCCAGCAATTTTGATCCCATATTGTGATTCCTCCATCCCTGCATTGCGCATTATGTGCTCTGTGTATAAGTTGAATAAGCAGGGTGACAAAATGCAGCCTTGTCTTACTCCTTTTCCTATTCCAAACCACTCGGTCATTCCGTGTTCTGTCCTAACTGTTGCTTCCTGGTTCATGTACAGACTTCTCAGGAGGCACATGAGGTGTTCTGGTATTCCCATCTCTTTAATCACCTGCCACATCTTGTTGTGATCCACACAATCAAATGCCCTAGTGTAGTCAATAAAGCAAAAATAAACTTGTTTCTGGTATTCCTTTGTTTTCTCCATGATCCAACGTATGTTGGCAATGTGGTCTCTAGTCCCCCTGCCTCTTCTGAAACCAGCCTGCACCTCTGGTAATTCTCTTTCCACATGCTGCTGAAGTCTATCCTGTATTATCTTGAGCATCACCTTGCTGGCGTGTGGGATGAGCGCAATTGTTCGATAGTTTGAACATTCTTTGGCATTGCCCTTTTTTGGGATTGGAACATATACTGATCTTTTCCAGTCCTGTGGCCACTGTTTTGTTTTCCAAATCTGCTGGCATATTGAATGCAGTAATTTGATGCCATCATCTTTTAGAGCTTTGAAAAATTCAACTGGGATACCATCATCTCCACTAGCTTTGTTGTTTGCAGTGCTCTTTAGGGCCTTTCTGACTTCACTCTCCAGGATGTCTGGCTCAGGTTCAATTTCTTCATCATTGTGACTATCAGGAGTGTTGAGTTCCTTTTTGTAGAGTTCCTCTGTGTACTCTTTCCATCTTTTCTTAATCTCTTCTGCATCAGCTAGCTCCTTTCCGTCTTTGTCCCTTATCATGGTCATTTTTGCTTTAAATGTTCCCTTGATTTCCCGGATTTTTTTGAAAAGATCTCTGGTTCTGCCTTTTTTGTTGTTTTCTTCCATTTCTTTGCACTGTTCTTTTAGATAGTTTTCCTTATCTCTCCTTGCTTTTCTTTGAAATTCTGTGTTCAGATGATTGTATTTTTTCCTTTCTCCTTTGACTTTTGCGTTCCTTCTTTCCTCTGCTATTTTAAGAGCCTCATCAGACAACCACTTTGCTTTCTTACTCTTCTTTTCTTTTGGTATGGTTTTCTTTGCTGCTTCCTGCATGATGTCCCTCATCTCTGTCCATAATTCTTCTGGCACTCTATCTATTGAGTCTAAGCCATTGAATCTGTTCATCACCTCCACCGTGTATTCTTTAGGGATGCTGTCTAGGTGATATCTGTCTGGTCTCTTTGTTTTCCCTATTTTCTTTAGTCTAAGCCTGAATTTTGCAATCAGTAGGTTGTGATCTGAGCCACAATCTGCTCCAGGTCTTGTTTTTGCTGACTGTATGGAGGTTCTCCATCTTTGGCTGCAGAGTATGTAGTCAATCTGGTTTCGGTGTTGGCCATCTGGTGATGTCCATGTGTAAAGTCGCCTCTTGTGTTGCTGGAAGAGGGTGTTTGCTATGACCAGTGCGTTCTCTTGGCAGAACTCTATCAACCTTTGTCCTGCTTCATTCTGTGTTCCAAGACCGAACCTGCCTGTTATTCCCTCCACTTTTTGATTGCCTACTTTGGCATTCCAGTCTCCTAGAATAATTTGAACATCATTTCTTGGTGTTTGTTCTATGAGGTGTTGTAAGTCCTCATAGAACTGGTCCACTGTGGCTTCATCTGCACCCGTGGTTGGTGCGTATATTTGGATCACAGTAACATTGAAGGGTTTGCCCTGAATTCTTACTGACATCATTCTGTCATTTTTGAGGTTGTATCCCATTACTGCTCTTCTCACTCTTTTATTGACAATTATGGCTACTCCATGTCTTCTAAGGTTTTCTTGTCCACAGTAGTAGATGTGATGGTTTCCAGAGCTGAATTCGCCCATCCCTGTCCATTTGAGCTCACTGATTCCCAAGATGTCAATGCTTATTCTTTCCATCTCATTTTTTACCACTTCCAGTTTACCTTGGTTCATTGATCTCACATTCCATGTCCCTATGCAGTATTGCTCCTTACAACATTGCATTTCCCCTCCCCCTTTCCTGTCCATCCCCTTTCTCCCCTCTGAGGTGTTAAGCATCCTGTATCACCTAGCCTGCCCTTTTGTTTTGCCTTTTGTTTTGGTCCATAGGGTTCTCTTGGCAAGCTTTGTGGCGTGGTTTGCCGGTTTCTACGCCATTTTTTTCCTCGCATCATACATCATATCACAGTTTTAAAAGTTTAGAACAGTTTACACTACATATTGTCATGCATAATTATCACACTCTAAAACACAGTCTCTATGTTACTTGCTATATTAAGTCAGTATGAAGTCTCTATGTCAGTCTCTATATTAATTCAGCTACATTTTTCACATCAGCTACTTATCCTTGTGTCCTCACTCCCCAGGTGGGGTTGTTGTCTCTGGGTCCCTTGCTCCAGGGGCATCGCAGTGGCGGGCAGTGGATGTTTTCCCTGTGTCTCAGCTGTTCCTCTTCCTCTGCCTCTGGCTGCAGTGGTGGATGGTGACCTTCTCCCTCCCAGGCCTCTGGATGGTTTCTGGGCAGTTGGGGCCTGGTCTTTCTCTGCCTCTTTCTTCCTTGCACCCAGGTTTTAGGATGGGGTGGAAGGGAGGGGCCGATTCTTCACTCACCTCCCTCCAAGGCTTCTGGATGGTTTCTGGGCAGTTGGGCCTGATCTTTCTCTGCCTCTTTCTTCCTTGCACCCAGGTTTTAGGATGGGGTGGGGTGGGGTGGAAGGGAGGGGCCGATTCTTCACTCACCTCCCTCCAAGGCTTCTGGATGGTTTCTGGGCAGTTGGGCCTGGTCTTGTCTTTCTCTGCCTCTTTCTTCCTTGCACCCAGGTTTTAGGATGGGGTGGAAGGGAGGGGCCGATTCTTCACTCACCTCCCTCCAAGGCTTCTGGATGGTTTCTGGGCAGTTGGGCCTGATCTTTCTCTGCCTCTTTCTTCCTTGCACCCAGGTTTTAGGATGGGGTGGGGTGGGGTGGAAGGGAGGGGCCGATTCTTCACTCACCTCCCTCCAAGGCTTCTGGATGGTTTCTGGGCAGTTGGGCCTGGTCTTTCTCTGCCTCTTTCTTCCTTGCACCCAGGTTTTAGGATGGGGTGGAAGGGAGGGGCCGATTCTTCACTCACCTCCCTCCAAGGCTTCTGGATGGTTACTGGGCAGTTGGGCCTGGTCTTTCTCTGCCTCTTTCTTCCTTGCACCCAGGTTTTAGGATGGGGTGGAAGGGAGGGGCCGATTCTTCACTCACCTCCCTCCAAGGCTTCTGGATGGTTTCTGGGCAGTTGGGCCTGATCTTTCTCTGCCTCTTTCTTCCTTGCACCCAGGTTTTAGGATGGGGTGGGGTGGGGTGGAAGGGAGGGGCCGATTCTTCACTCACCTCCCTCCAAGGCTTCTGGATGGTTTCTGGGCAGTTGGGCCTGATCTTTCTCTGCCTCTTTCTTCCTTGCACCCAGGTTTTAGGATGGGGTGGAAGGGAGGGGCCGATTCTTCACTCACCTCCCTCCAAGGCTTCTGGATGGTTTCTGGGCAGTTGGGCCTGATCTTTCTCTGCCTCTTTCTTCCTTGCACCCAGGTTTTAGGATGGGGTGGGGTGGGGTGGAAGGGAGGGGCCGATTCTTCACTCACCTCCCTCCAAGGCCTCTGGATGGTTTCTGGGCAGTTGGGCCTGGTCTTTCTCTGCCTCTTTCTTCCTTGCACCCAGGTTTTAGGATGGGGTGGAAGGGAGGGGCCGATTCTTCACTCACCTCCCTCCAAGGCTTCTGGATGGTTTCTGGGCAGTTGGGCCTGATCTTTCTCTGCCTCTTTCTTCCTTGCACCCAGGTTTTAGGATGGGGTGGGGTGGGGTGGAAGGGAGGGCAATGATACTTAAGGTATACAAAAACCATGCACAAAACAGTTAACAAAATATCCTGCTAGAAACAGTTAAGAGTAAATGGGATTACTCTGGAAATCTCACATCCAATACATGACTAGAAACAACAGTATTCCAGATATAGAATATTTTACAATTTTCTATTTCCTTCTGTTACAGGGTGCCCTTTGGGGTTTTATGGGAAAGACTGTGCACTGATCTGCCAGTGTCAGAATGGAGCTGACTGTGATCACATCTCTGGCCAGTGTACCTGCCGCACCGGATTCATGGGGAAGCACTGTGAACAGAGTAAGTTGGAAACTAGCATCCTCAGCACACTTAAGAGGAAACATGTACTCATTAATTTACAGCCAGGAAACTAACTTTCAATGTGAAATATTTTTGCCTAGATTTAATCCTTTATAATATATGTTGGGACTGCAATGGCTCAGTGGTTAAGAAGCTCACCTTGTTAGCTGGAAGGACGGCAAGTCGGCAGTTCAAGACTCAAGTACAGCATGAGCACCTGTCTCTGTCCCAGCTCCTGCTAACCTAGCAGTTCGAAAGCAAGAAATTGCAAGTAGATAAATAGGGACCACTTTGGTCGGGAAAAGACCTTGAGGTCATGAAAGGAGCCTCATTCAGGCATCCTTTGAGCAGAATTCCTCCAGCAAAAATCCTTTCAACTCAGAAAGCACCTTTGTGTACATCAGACATGATAAAAAAGTGAAATTATTTTTGCTCTGTGAATTCACCATCTAACCTTTATATCAGGAGTTCTCACCCTTTTTAAGCTGGGGGCCGGATCACGCTCCCTGAGACAGCTTCAGGAGCTGGATGGCCATTTTGCCCTTCCTCCACCACATGGCACTTCCAGGTGTGCTGGAGGTAGTGGGGGGCCACATGAAATGGTGCCACAGGGTGCAGGTTGAGAATCCCTGCTTTATATAGTTTCCTGACTTAGAAGGCTTCTTAGCTTCCTAGGAAGAATGTTGCCAACCTTTTCTGTTGCTGCATTAATGTTAATCTTACAAGCCTACATGATTCCCAATCTGCACTTCACAGCTACATTCCGTCCTGATCTCTTCTTGAACTGATATGATTAAGCATCACCACCTAGTGGTTCGACTTTAAATCTACATCATTTTTTAGTAAACTAAAGCAGGAGTTTGCAATCTACAGCCTGCAGGCCAGGTTCGGCCCACGGCACCATTCCGTCCAGCCCATGGCGACGACTCCAGAATTGGATGTGTTTACAACAGCCATAAATGTGCATGCATAAATGCACCTGTGCATGTGCAAACTCACCTGACATGGTTTACGGCAGCGGGAAACCATGTGTCCAGCCCGCTCAGCTGTCAGAGGGGGCATGATCTGGCCCATGGCGTGAAAGGGTTGAGAAACTCTGTCCTAAAATGTGCTCAGTGCCTCTGGGAAGAAGAGACAGCCTTTGTAGTAATGAGCAAGCTAAACAGTCCCAGAGTACTCCCAGAAGAAGGAAGTGGTCAACCACTTCTGTGTACTCTCTAGCTAGAAAACCCTAGAAAGGATCGCCATAAGCCAGAAGTGACTTGGCAGCACAATTATTATTTAAAGAGTGCAAAATTTGGCAATGGCTAATTGTCACATTTTTCATAATGTTCTCTGCCCCCAAGGTTTTAAGATTCACATGCCTAATTAATAGTAAATTTTATATAAAAAAATTACCTGACATAGTTCCTGCTTATGCTCCATTCTAACATGGAAACCTTGAAATGTCTTCTTTATTGGCTTTGATTCAGAACGCTGCAGAGCACTCTGGACCCCTGTGGTTAGGAGTGGAACAATGAAACTCCAGAAGCATATGGAGTGCTGTGTTTTCATTTCCCATCATTGACAGTATGACAGTGCCTGCTACCCATACTACGGGTTGACTAGATTACATTCACTGTCAATGTCTGTGACCTTGCATACAAACTTCAATATGTTAAAAGGCAAAATCATCAGATTATATTTGTCATTTGTACAGAGTGCCCTCCAGGTACATACGGTTATGGCTGCCGGCAAATCTGTGACTGTCTGAATAATTCAACTTGTGACCACATCACTGGAACCTGTTATTGCAGCCCTGGCTGGAGAGGAGCAAGGTGTGATCAAGGTAATGTTTTCTTTCACAAAATGTATATCTAAAATCCAAGTTAGCTATGCAGTACCACAGCAGTCATCCCAAAGGAGAGGGGGTGAAAGGTTATGCTTAATTTAGCTGTCTAAAATCTGTGAGAGAAACATAAGAGAATGCAAATGTTTATAGGACATATTTGTTGCTTCTAATTAGGTGCTTTGTAATATTAGGCTCAGTGGTTAAGAAGCTCGCCTTATTAGCTGGAAGGCTGGCAAGTCAGCAGTTCGAGACTCAGGTACTACATAACTGTTTGAGTGCCCGTCTCTGTCCCAGCTCCTGCCAACCTAGCAATTTGAAAGCAAGAAATTGCAAGTAGATAAATAAGGACCACTTCGGTGGGAGAGATCTTGGGGACATGAAAGGAGCCTCATTTGGGCGTCCCCTGAGCAGAGTTCCTCCAGCAAAAATCCTTTCAACCCTTGACAGCCAGAGGTTTGGCAGGTCAGTAGTTCAAGTGCTGAGTGCTCTTGCCACTCTAGCAGTTTGAAAGCAAGAAATTGCAAGTAGATAAATAGGAACCACTTTTGTGGGAAGGTAACAGCATGTGCTCCAGTGTCTAGTCATGCTTGCCATGACCATGGAAACATGTGAGAGATGAACACTGCCCCCTAGAGTCAGACATGGCTTCGAGGAAGAGAGACATTTACTTTTGCTAATAATAGGATAAGAGCTTGTGTAGTCAATTGAGTGTTGAACTAGGACTTGGGAGGCCTAGGTTTACTTTACTTCAGCATTTATATACCGCTTTCCTTATCATACAATAACTCAAACCAGTTTACAACAGGGTACATAAAAATACAAGCAAGCAATAAACATCAAAATTACAATAGCAAAAGTACAATAATCATACATATAAGCAAAAGAAATAGCAATACAATAATAATAAGAAACAATAATAAATACAACTACCCAGACCTTCCTACCCGACCACTGGGAGTCTGGGACTACGAGGGAGATGGTGCAAAAAACCAACCTCCCACCACTAGCACAGTCCTTAAATCCAACTCGGCAAAGGGGGGGGCACTAAGGATAAAGGCAGTAAGACGACAATAGAAGTCCAGCTGTAACCGCCCGCCAACTACATCCCAACAGGGCGGTGAGGGTCAGGGCGATGAGGAGCAGTGTTGGTGATGACTCTTATAGTCTTAGCTGCAGGAGCAACCACCAAAAGCATCTTCACCTCAAATGGTTGACCGGACCATATGGAAAGCCGTGAGACCAGAAGTTTCGGCTCCCCTCTGACTGGTTGGGCCATGAGAGGAGTGCATGGGCTTCTTGGCACAGACGGCAGCTGCCTTTTGTAGCCTCGAAACTGCTGCACCAGGTGTTTCGGCTCCCCTCTGACCAGCCGGGCCATGAGAGGAGTGCGGGCTTCTTGACGGAGACAATCATCTCACCTTGAAAACCCTTCTAGGGTTGCCATAAGTCAGAAGTGACCTGATGAGACATAACATACTAAGATGCTGCAACATACCATGAGTGTTTTCATGGTGCAGCTTACTGTGTTTTTACTCAGGAATAATTTACATTGTGTACAGTGAGGATTATTTCCTCATATGTATTACTGGAATTGCAGCTTAACAACACAGTGATATTTATGTTCAATCAATACTAACTTTCATTTCTAAATGAAACTTCCACCATTAGAATTGCAATTTTCTTCATGTTTGCTCTTAAGACATTCCATAGACTACTGCCCAAATGTCTTTGAGATAAATGTTGAGTACAAAATTGGATCTTGGCTTAGTGGCACTTTGACCTCCATGGCCATAACTTAGGACAAGAGACATCTCTCTTAAATATTGTGTTCCCATATGACACTTTACATTTTGTTCTATCTGCTATAGTATAACTTTTTTTCCAGTTTTCAGTATATTTTACATGTTTCAAATGCATTCACGAGTACTGCAGGACGGAATGAACTGCCGTCTTTGTCCCAGTTCCTGTCAACCTAGTAGTTCGAAAGCAAGAAATTGCAAGTAGATAAATAGGGACCACTTCAGTGGGAAAGTAAATAGCATCCCATGTGCTCCAGTGTCTAGTCATGCCTGCCACATGACCACAGAAACGTCTGCAGAAGCAGACAGCGCTGGTTCTTCGGCTTTGAACCAGAGATGAGCACTGAACCCTAGAGTCAGATATGACTGGATTTTAAGCAAGGGAAACCTTTACCTTTACTTACTAAATGCAGATATGTAAAGAAATAGCAGTACTGTTATGTTTAATTGTGCAACTGAGATAGAGATACTAGACTATAATTTTTCAAGAATATAAAACGTTTAATGCTCATAATATGATTTATTTTGAAAGTAACTTGCTGGGCTGAATGGTTTCACGAAAAGGTATTCCTTCATCCATTCCCTCTTAGTGCCTGAAATTCTGTTACTTAGTGTAGTAAGTCACAATTAGAGAAAGTCCATTGAATTGGTGTGGTGATGTTCCATTGATTCAGTGGGCCTATATTAGTTGCAACTTACTTTACTTAGCAACAGGATTTCAGCCAGTGCCCTACTGAACAGATAAATTAAAAATGCCAAAAATTTGTAACCTAAGTTACAAATTACACATTGTGAAAACAACAATAAAATTAGAAGCTTGAAACAACCTCACGTAGTTACGTAGTTTTAAAGAACAACAAATTTAAACACATTCATGCAAAATATGTTGAATAGGTGTAATGCATCTTAACTTTTAAAGCATGGATTTCCAGAACTCCAGTCTAGTGGCCATCTGATCTTCAAATATTTATTGAAATTAATTTAACCATAACTTAATAGCTACAACCAGGTATTGGATCAATAGTTCAAATTGTTGCTTTCATGAGTGATTATGTCTTCTGTGTATTCATAGGCTGTATTTTCATTTTTCTTGTTTTCCAGCTGGTGTAATCATAGTGGGAAATTTGAACAGCTTAAGCCGTACTAGTGCTGCTATCCCTGCTGATTCTTACCAGATTGGAGCCATTGCTGGCATCATTATTCTTGTCCTCGTTGTTCTCTTCCTGCTAGCTCTATTCATCATTTACAGGCAAAAACAGAAGGGAAAAGCAACAAATATGCCAGCAGTTACTTATACACCTGCCATGAGGGTCCTCAATGGAGACTACACTATTTCAGGTAAGAATAGGGTGGTAGAAACTTTAACTCATTCTGTGTAAAGCATGACTTTATCAAGTACAAGTTTTGTTTCCTCTGACATTCATAACTATTTATGTTCTGCTGCCTGTATTTATATTGTGGAAAAGAGAGACAGAATGGTTTCCTATAGGCAAAGGTATCAGGCAATGGTGCTTTTTATTTTTCTCTCTGTTCAATCTGTACAAGAATGTATAATACAGAAAACCAAACTAGATTCAGATGAAGGAGAAGTGTGAATTGATGGAAGATAAATCAATAGTTTATTGCAGGCGCACCCCCCAATAAAGGACTCAGACACCGGTAAAAATGGATAACGGCATTGGGCCACATTTATTGATTCATGCCCTAGTCCGAATTATAAATTTGAATTGGTACTTCACCAATTATAATTCTTAAGGCAAGCAGGCCGCAGTAACACTGGTAAGGTTCCTCCCAAAATTGCCAATGGCAATTGGCTACAATGTATCCATTTGTATCAATTTATTTGTTTACAACAAACAAATTGTTGACCGTAGTCAATAAACTATCTACTGACCCCACCCTCTGACATGTATCCGTAAAATCACAGGGTGATGCATGCTGGAGAGCTCCTGCCATCACCCCATTGCCTGATTCGTTGTTGACCGGACAACGTTAACAAACTTGTACCTATCTAGTGTTGTCCAGTCAATTGTGAACCTGCCGGATACCTGTGGGTCATAAATATTTACCTTACCAGTGCTACCCGCCCATGTGACCAAAGTCAATATCAAAGCCCCTATATCAAACCATAGCAACAGTGTGGGATGGGCAAAAAAGCCAGAACCAGTAAGCCAATTGTAGGTTCCAGCCAAAAATTCCCACCCGGCCCCGAAGCGACCAAAATATCACACTGTTAACTAGGGAGGGGGTGGAGGGAAAAACTTCTCCGCTCTGTCGCTTTTTAAAATGGCAGCTCGGCTGCCTCGTGGCTACCCCTTTTATAGAGGGGTAGCCACGCCCCCTAACTCACCCGGATGTCTGAGTCCGGGTGGGGGGGGGCGCAAAGAGCACGGTGGCCATTTTGGCGCCACGCTTTCATTGCAGGCGCACCCCCCAATAAAGGACTCAGACACCGGTATAAGTGGATAATGGCATTGGGCCACATTTATTGATTCATGCCCTAGTCCGAATTATAAATTTGAATTGGTACTTCACCAATTATAATTCTTAAGGCAAGCAGGCCACAGTAACACTGGTAAGGTTCCTCCCAAAATTGCCAATGGCAATTGGCTACAATGTATCAATTTGTATCAATTTGTTTGTTTACAACAAACAAATTGTTGACCGTAGTCAATAAACTATCTACTGACCCCACCCTCTGACGTGTATCCGTAAAATCACAGGGTGATGCATGCTGGAGAGCTCCTGCCATCACCCCATTGCCTGATTCGTCGTTGACCGGACAACGTTAACAAACTTGTACCTATCTAGTGTTGTCCAGTCAATTGCGAACCTGCCGGATACCTGTGGGTCATAAATATTTACCTTACCAGTGCTACCCACCACATGGGGAGGCTTAATAAAGGCTCAACGCCCCCCCCCCCAGACCGTCAGCTCGGTCCACAGGCCTGCTTGCAAATCTTCCAGAAAGAGGTCCATACCTCTGGGCGACAGATGGACCCCATCCCCTGCATAAAGTTCGTAATTTTGAAGACTAATGTTGGGGTGTCGGATGACCCGCCCCGCCCCCTTGTCTGCAAAGAACCGGGCCACTGCCCCGTTCACCGCGCGACGAGCGCGGTCAAGGGCCTGGAGGTTAATTCCTCCCCTGTAAGCGTGATGCGGTATGATGTCTGACCATAACAGGGTCGTGGCAGGCCACACATAACGCAAATAGGCCAGGTCACTGCAGATCTTATGTCTTAAAGAAAGGCCAGTGACCTGGCCTCGGTCATTACTCCCGAGGTGGATCACCAGGACATCAGGCGGTTCAGCATCCCTGATGGAGAATAGGAATGACAACAGTTCCCGCCATAACATTCCACGCTTACCATACCACCTGATACATGCGGATGCACGTAGTCCAAGCTGGGGTCCCCACTCTGTCGCCGCAGCGTACTGCGCTGCCCAGTGCACATAGCTATGGCCCACCAGCCATACTGTCACCGGTGTGCGGGGGCACACAGGGTCTGTAAGATAAAAAAGGGGAGAGACAGGCCAGTGACTTATGTGGTACTCATATTTGAAAAGGGGCGAACATACAATTCAAAACACTTGGAGCCCCACCTCCCCATCGTACATATATCAGCCTCTGAGTACCCACATGCAGCCGCAGTAGAAGCAGCTCCTATTCTAAAAGAATGGGTGCCATAACGAGCCCCGGGGAGGCCAACACTGGACAGTGCCTTACCGGTCACCTTCCAAAATTGAAATTTAGTAAGGGGTGACCCATCTTGGTGGCAGAAAAACGGGCCAGGGTGCGTACCACGCATTGCAAGGAACTCTTGTAGGGCACCAGCCGGACAGATGTCTGCAATGGAACATCGTAGCAGTCTAACACCACTGCCTACTCCGTGCTGATCAACTTTGGAGGAACGAATCCTCAACTGAGCCCACTCATTGGAGACATAGACATCGTCGAGTTCCAGTGCCCTACGAGCCGCATCCGCCTTAGACAGTAGCACCAGCTCACTGATGCGGAGCGCCCCAAAAAAAGGCTACCGTGGTAGCCGCATGAAACAGAGCTGCCTCATACCTGTCGAAACACAGGTCATGCCAGCCTCGTGCAAGGTTGGTAAGGACCCTTAGGGAAATAGGGTGGCGAGTGTCCGGGCTGCGCCCATGTTCCCTCACCCACCCTTCCAAAACATGTCTGATACGGAAATCGTTCGTACTGTCATCCGAACCCCTCACTTTGGCCATGAATGCCAGTGCTGACAGCCTGGATGCAATGGTGCGGGGAGCTAGGCCCTGACTGTGTAAGTAGACCATAAAGTGGAATGGGCCACACCTCGGGCAACCGAATTTGCGCACAAAATTCCCTAAATTGACTGTATGCATGGTGATACGCCTTACGCGTGCGGGGCGCCAGCGACATGCCGATCACCCGGTTCACCTCTCCTTGCCAAACGACCAAATCTCGTCCGGGAGCGGCGAGGGGAATTCCTCTGCGTCTGGAGCCAAGGCGCGGAACCGGGAGATCTGCAGGCGGGATAAAGCATCAGCAATATTGTTATCAATACCTGGCACATGCCTGGCCCTAAAGAGCACGTTGAGGCGTAGGCTACGCAACACAAATTGGCGAACTAACTCCATGACTTTGGGTGATTTAGAAGTCTGGGAATTGACAATGTGCACCACCGCAGCATTGTCACACCAGAAATGAACCACAGAATTGGCCCACTCCTCGCCCCATAGCATCAGAGCACCCAGGATCGGAAAGAACTCAAGGAACGTCATATCACATAGATGATCCGAGCCCCTCCATGCGGGAGGCCACTGGCCATAGGCCCACTTCCCTTCAAAGTAAATCCCGTACCCCAGGGACCCCGAAGCATCCGACTGAACCTGGAACCTAGGGGAAACCAAGAGGTCAGACCTCCAGAATGACACCCCATTGAAATCCTGCAGGAACTTAAGCCACACCCACATGTCAGCCCTCATGCCCCTAGTCAGTCGAACCCTGTGATGACGCCTGGAGAGGCCAGCCATGTAATCGCACAAGCGTCGAGCAAAAGCCCTGCCCGGCGTTACCACCCTACATACAAAGTTAAGGTGCCCATGTAGAACCTGGAGCTCACGAAGTGACACCTTGCGTTTGGCCAGTAAGGCCAAAATCAACGCAGTGATCCGGGTAACCTTATCCATGGGCAACCGGGATGACTGCGAGACCGTGTCAATTTCAATACCCAGGAACGTGAGCTTAGTCGATGGGCCCTCGGTCTTTTCGGGCGCTAAAGGGACACCGAGTTCCTGCATTAGCGTCTGAAATGTGTTGAGGAGACGCATACACGTGTCCCCGCCCCATTCACCCCCGAACAAGAAATCATCGAGGTAGTGGGCTACAGACCGAGACCCAGACCTGCGAACAAAGGCCCACTGAAGGAAAGTACTAAAACGTTCAAATGCTGAACAGGAGATAGAGCAGCCAAAGGGCATGGCCTTGTCTACATAAAAGTTCCCTTGGAATCTAAAACCTAACAACTCAAAGTCGCCCGGGTGCACAGGCAACAAACGGAATGCTGACTTAATGTCGCATTTAGCCAGAAGTGCACCCGTGCCACAAGAGCGCACCATGTGCAGGGCCTGGTCAAATGATGTATACCTGACCGAACAAAGGTCATCAGGGATGGCATCATTGACCGAACGGCCAGTCGGGTACGACAGATGGTGGATTAAACGAAACTCCCCAGGGGTCTTTTTAGGAACCAAACCTAAAGGGGAAACCTTCAGATTGGGAAATGTTGGCGAAGGAAAGGGACCAGCCACCCTGCCTGCCTTGACCTCCTTAGCAATACTCAGGGCGACCACCTCCTCCCTGCCCTTCAGTGAAAGTAAATTAGGGGCATCTTGGGGGCACCTATCCCCTCTAAATGGGATGCGGAAGCCCCACTGGAATCCTTCGAGGAGGTACCTAGCATCCTCCCCCCTTGGGTAAGTTGAGAGCCACCGCTCTAACATAGGGAGGTTAACTGGGGAGGGGGCCTTTTGAGTGACCAGCTCCATCAGCGGCAGGTCTGCCCACCCCCTGTCCACCTCTGCCTCTGCCCCGTGACCCGCCCGCTCGCGGACACGCAGCGGTGGCGTGGGGGCCAGCACAAGAGGGGCACTCGTGCTTATAGCGCCACTGTTTTTTATTGCATACGCCATTGGCCGAGAAGCCCCAACACAGCAGGCGGGCTGGAACCCCCTGCCCCGCCAGCTGGCGGGGAGCCTGTGTTGGAGCTGCTCGCTGGACCGCATGCCCACAATGGTACCTCTCCCCAGGCGTCGGGCGCGTGGGGGTCATGTACAAAAGCCACAGTTTCTGGCATGACTCATCCCACCTCATCTCCGGGTATAAGGGCACTCTCATTCTAAATTCCTCATCGTAAGCCAACCACGAGGGGCCAGGAAAATCCACCATTGCCCGGTAAATGTTGTCCAAATATTGGACCATAGGGATGGCCAGATCCGGCCGAGCCCTGAGGTACACCGCCATGTATATGAGGTAGGCCGGTAACCAGTTGGCCCAGGTGCGTGGTGGCTTGCGACGACGAGACAGCTCTTTGTCCTTATCATCCTGCCCTTCCTTCTCCTCCTTGGTGGGCTCCCGATTCAACAAAGAGAAAATGTCGACATACTCCCCCCTCCAAATCTTTTCCCTCGTGGCCTGGGTCAAATGATCTCCGAGGGGCAAGGAATACCCGGCTGTAGGCAGAGCCGACACCGGCACAGTGTTGATACGGAGCGCCAGTAGAGGAGCCTGGACCGTCCCTGCGACCCCCGGCGCCGCCCCGGGGGGGCAAACCCCGGCACTCCAGGGTACGCTCCCGTGGGCCCAAGCTGCACCCAGGTAAGCCAGGACCTGTTGCCCACCCACCCCCACGGTACTAGGCCATGGCCACTGGAACCTATCCCCGTTGGCAGAGTGTGGTGTGGGTACATTAGTTTGAACCTGATACTCACTGGGTGCACCCCCGTGGGCCGCCCCCACTGGGGGTTCCGGCCCACGGCGGGCGTCGGAGCTCGCGACCGAAGTCGAGCTCGGCGGGTCCCCCCGACCACCATCTGTCTGCGCCGCTTGCGGCACGGGGAGCTGCGAGGCCGCGGCGGGCAGGGGCCGGCGCGCCTCCAGCAACTCAACCCGGCCAGTCGCCTGCTGAAGAGCGATGGCTGTCGAGAGAGAAGGCTGGGTGAAGGGTACCCCCAACGAGGGTGAAGCCCCCCCCAATGGGGTTACTGGTGATCCCCAAGGACGCCTCCAGCGCCGCTACGTGGGCCAGCAAGGCATCCATCGTTGCAGAACCCCCCGCATATAGGGGGCCAAGTGGGCCGGACGGCCCGCTGAGCAATGGGCCAGGGCTACCTACTTGGAAGCCCTGTCCCCAGTATGGCCATGTACTAAACTCCGTCCCATGCTGGGCCGGGGGTAAGCCCTGCCCTGCAATTGGACTAAACCCCCCACCAAGCTGAAAACCCATGGCCTGTATTTGTGGGCCGGGGGCCGAGGCCCCACCCGCGCCATACCCACCCCCCTGCTGAAGGGCCGGGGCCGGCCATTGAGGGCCGGGGGCCAGAGCCCCAACGGGGGTCGTCTGAGGCTGGGTAGCCACTGGCCACGGGCTAACCTGCCCCATCCCACCGATCCCGGTGGGTGCATCCGGCACGGGAGCCTGAAGCGGGGGAGCAGTCGCGGTCCTCCGACCTGACTGCTGCCTCGTAGTTGGGCGAGACCGAGTCGCCATGGCCTTCTTCTTAGGAGGCATGAAGATTGATCCCTTCGCAGGGAAAATTAGGAGCAAATCGGCGAGCAGCGAAAGCTCGAAAACAATCCCCGTGCAGGGATAGAAGCCCTTGGCTGGGAAGCCGAAGAGTTAAAGAAAGCAGCACAGGCTCCGTTGCCTAGCACAGCTCCCTAAAGCGGCAAAGGGCGAGAAAAACCTCTCCGCTCCGTCGCTTTTTAAAATGGCAGCTCGGCTGCCTCGTGGCTACCCCTTTTATAGAGGGGTAGCCACGCCCCCTAACTCACCCGGATGTCTGAGTCCGGGTGGGGGGGCCGCAAAGAGCGCGGCGGCCATTTTGGCGCCGTGCTTTCAAAATATGCAGATGATGCCTTCTTACTGGCAGAAAACAGCAATGACATGAAATGACTTTAAGAAAGTGAAAAAAGAAAGTGCCAAAGCAGGGTTGCAGCTGAACATTAAAGAAACCAAAATTATTACTACAGAAGAACTACACAAATTGATGAAGAAATTGAGATGTTGCAAGATTTTGTATATCTTGGCTCAAACATCAGTTGAAATGGAGACTGAAACCAGAAACTAGAAGAAACCAGAGGAAACTGAAACTTGGAAGGGGAGTAATGAAGGAATTTAAAATGATCATCAAGTGTAAGGATTAGTCAATGGAAATCATTCATACAATCATGTTCCCGATTACCATGTACAGATGTTAAAGGTGGACAGCACAGAAAACCGATAAGAAAAAAAATTGATTCATTTGAAACGTGGTGCTGAAGGAATGCACTGTGTATATCCTGGATTGCTAGAAAGACTAAAACATTTGGTCTAGAGCAGGGGTGCCCAAACTATGGGCCGTGGGCCAGATCTGGCCCCTGATGGCAGTTCATCTGGCCCACAAAACTCTCATTGCTTCTGGATGTAGAAGTAAAATGCCCCCGTATGGGCACATTTTACTTCCACTTCCGGGAGCAATGAGGGCTTTGTGGGCTGGTTAAATTGGCATCGAGGGCCAGATCTGGCCCGTGGGCCATAGTGATTGGTCCCCTGAACCACGTGACCGGCCCACAGCCTGAAAAGTTTGGGCACCTCTGGTCTAGAGCAAATCAAGCTTGAACTGTGAGGGCAAAAATGATGAAGCTGGAGCTGTCTTACTTTAGGCACATTATGAGAAGGCAGGAGCCTTTGGAAAAGATAATAATGTTGAGGAAGGTGGCAGGAAAAGTAAAACATTAAATATGAAATGGATTGACTTTATGAGGAAGCCAAAGGGTTGTGTTTGCAAGTACTGAGTAGGGTTGTTAAGGACAGAACATTTTGGAGACCTGTCATTCATAAAGTTGTCATAAGTCAGAGATGATTTGATGGAACATAACAACAAAAGCTTTATTCAACGCGTTGACTGCATAATCAGTTGCATAACCAGAAAAAGACCAAGCAGACATCAGATAGCCTTTAAAGTATTTTACAAAACAATACTATGATTGCCCTTAAGTGTTCCAGAATTCCAACAAGATGCATCTTTTGCAGCTGAGAAGGATGGAAATCTGAAGTTGGCCCATCAAAAACATCTCCCCATGCAGCACCTACTATCTGTTAATCAACAGCCATTCTCATAGCACTGGCTACATTAACAGTCACCTACAGAATGTCACTTCAGATTTCCATTTTAAAGTCTTGCTTAAGAGGAACCCAGGTTAGCAATAACAACCACCATTAGCATTCCTTCCTGGTTCATGGGTGGAACTAAAGGGAGTTTGGTATGTTACTAAAGTTGGGAACGTTACCAGTTTGCTAACCTTCAGGCCAACTACAGTGTACAGTGGTACCTCAGGTTACAAATGCCTTGGGTTATGAAATTTTCGGATTACGAATAAAAATCCATTGAAAATAATAATCCATTGAAAATTTAAATTCTTAACCCAAAATGCGATTTTCCCATAAGAATGCATTGAAAAACAACCAATCTGTTCCAGAGGTCAGAAAAAAGGTTTTCAATGCATTCCTATAGGAAACTGCATTTTGGGTTATGATTTTTTTCGCAATATGAAAACTTCCGGAGAACAAATTACATTCGTAACTCGATGTACTACTGTATTATATTTGTGATTTGGAATATGAAAGGAATTTGGGGACAGAAGACAATGTGTCTGATCTTGCCTAAACTGAATTCAATATGTTAATCTATAATCCCTGCGAAACAAAGTAATACAGTAAAACCCCGAGTTACATATGCCTTGAGTTACATAAAATTCGACTTAGATAATGATTTTGTGCTAAAAGCATGTCCCAATTTACATGATTTCCTATGGGTTTGCTTCAAGTTACATAAAGATTCTTTTCCCTATGGGTTTGCTTTAAGTTACGTAAAAATATTTTTCCCTATGGGTTTGCTTCGAGTTATATAAAAACCCAATTTAGGCAAAAGCCTACGGAATGGACTTCTTTTTAGTAAGTAGGAGCTTAACTGTACTAAACTGGATGAAAAAAAGAAAAGCTGTTCAGTACAAGTGGGGAAATTGGCTCTTCAGGTTATTGGACTCCACCTCTCCTTAGCACCAGTCCACATGTCCAGTGGTCAGACGTGATGGGAATTGTAGTTCCATAAACATATACATGGGGCACAGGTTCCCTATCCTTCATCTAAAATATATATAGATGCAAGGAAGAAAATAAAAATGAGATATCACAGTAAATTTCCAAATGTGGTTGGCAACATTTTAAAAAGGATGATGACTTGCAACTGTCATATATGAGAAAAGGTCAGATGAGTTAGGACATTTTAGAAACAGAAAAACAATTGATATTTATCATGTACCGCTATATTAACATTTTGTTTGTCTTAGCGTAAATATTGATTTGTTCTTGGTGTCAAAGATGTAAATCCAAAAGGATGGCAAATGATATAGTATTTACTTTTCATTCTGTCTTCCTCCCAGAAACTATTCCTCAGAGTAATGGTGGGAATATAAATAGTCACTACTTCTCCAACCCAAGTTACCACACTCTGTCACAGTGTGCAAACCCAGCAAATACCAACAACATGGACAGGATGACTCTGGCAAAGGTCTAAAATTATTTATTTATTTTATTTATTCATTAGTTTTGTTTATATTTTGCCTTTTCTGTTCTTGCTGGATTCGATATGTTGCTTGCATTAAATCAGGAGCCCCTAACCTTTTTGCATGAACCGGTTAGTGCGGGTGGTGGGATTGGATGGTGCAAGTGCATAATAAAATACGTTAAAGTGCACAGGCTGAGGAGGAGCCCCGCTCTAGCTCAAAAACAAGGAGGAAGGGCCTAGCCACCTGCCAGTCACACTGTTCGACTCAGGCAGTGAGATGTCACACTGCACACAGGTGAGGGGGTGGAGCCCCATTAAACAACTTGGAGGAGGGGCCCACCCACCTGCCTATCTGCTGTGTCTGAAGACTGTGTTCTTGTTCCGTTTGTCGGGCACGTTGAGGGCAGAAGGCTGCCATCAGGGCTCTCAGCGCCACCCATCCCTGTGGCCCATTTCAGGACAGCCTGTGGCCCAGTACCAGTCCACAGCCCAGTGGTTGGGGACCCTGAATTAAATGATCACACTTCCTATGTATGCTATACAATTACTCTTTGTGACAAGCAATACTAAGTTATCAGCTTTACTGAGTGGGCATTTCTCTTTATTTGAAACAGACAAACAACAACCAACTGTTTGTTAATCTCAAGAATATAGACCCTGGGAAGCGAAACCCTGGCATGGACTACACAGGAACGTTGCCTGCTGACTGGAAACATGGAGGCTACCTTAATGAGCTTGGTATAGAAACAGAAACAGTTTAAAATATGAGGTTTTAAGAAAAGAGAACAATTTGTCTCACTCCTATTTAGAAGATCACATTGATTCATTCCCCCAGTAGCATGGGTTTTGAGAACTTAAGCATGATTTACAGAATGCATGCTCTTCATTTGTGCAGCTGTACATATCTCAGTGGGTGTTATAATATATAGGAAGTCCCCAGAGTCATAGTTAGGATGGAACAGTTCGACATTTGGGTACAAAATTTGTTATTGGAAGAGTGAACCCGGCCACTGATATTTATAGCTGGAAGGGAATGAACCAGATTGCCCCAACCACGATGTTGTGTTCTGATGGTTTTACTGTACACATGGATTGCAATGTATCTGAGTCAATGTAACCTTGCCTATAGCAACAATGTAACCTTCAGCTGTATCATATAAGCCCTGTAATAGGACGCGAGCTAATGACCACCAGCTGGCAGCAGCGAGCGTCCAAGCTCTCTTGGTCCGAACTCATCAAAGGCAACAGCGCGGGAAGTTTTCCCGCCACTACCTACACCTGGACAAGAAGGGCGTGACCTGCAATGACGTCACGCAGACAGTAGCCAATGGGCTACCATGGCACCACGTTCAAATGTATGACTGCTGTATATAAAGAGCGATTGATCCGCCATTACCTCATGTTCCCTCTGTCCACGATGCAATAAACCTGAGTTAACCCAGCCCGAGGCTGTGTCCCGTGTCTTGGTTTGCATACACCAAATTGGCGACGAGGATGGGATGATGGATCCCCACGGAACAGCCAGGGCACAGAGCGGGTTCAACATCACCAAACCGCAAGACTGGGAGCTGCTTGAGATGGACTTCCAGGCGGCACTGGTGGAACTCAGAGTCAAACAAGACGACGAGGAGAGGAAGAGGGCCATCCTCACCAGAATGCTCGGGATGGAAACCAAGCGGACGCTGGTGGGCATAATCGCTCCGAAGAAGGTGAGCGACTTTAAGGCGAGCGACATCATGAAGCTGCTGCGAGAGCGGTTCTGCCCCTCGAGGGCAATGTTTCCCGCTCGGAGCGCGTTTTGGAGGCGAGTCCAAGCGCCAGACGAGTCGGTTGAGGCATTCGTGGCCGCCATGAGGATAGCCGCCGCCCCCTGTAAATGGGGCGACATCCTGGAGATGATCCTCAGGGACGGCGTGTTATGTGGCCTGAAAGACAAGGAGGTGCAGCGCAGCTTGATGAATAAGGAGCCGCCACCCACGCTGGCCGAAGTCATAGAGGCCGCGGAAGCCGCAGAGTCCACGAATGCCGGAGTGGACGAGATGCATCAGTGGCGTGAGTGGCGTCCTAAAGCCGGCAAGGCGGAAAATTCGGTGCACGGGAAGGCCGGACAGTCGGTGCACGCGACTCGGCGGGCCTCAAAGTCGTCTACGGAAGGCAGCGACGGCGAGGAGGTCCAGAAGGTCCGGAAGGGCGGTCGACGCTGCGAGGGTTGCGGAGCGGCCCACGAGCGCGCGAGATGCCCGTTCAGGAAGGCCGAGTGTTACACCTGCGGCCGTCGGGGGCACATCGCCAAGGCGTGCAGAAAGAGGAAAGAGGGCCGGAGGCAATCACAAGACCGCGCGGCCAGGCCGGACCGTCCAGCAAGGCCCAAAGATGGCGCCCAGACCACGAGGAAGCAGGACGGCGTGGGCCGCGTCTCGGACAGCAGCGAGGACGACGCCTCAGTGTTCAGCGTGTCCGCGGGACAGTCCCATTACTTCGTTGAGGTATTAGTACAAGGGGCCCCTATTAAGATGGAAATTGACTCGGGGTCCTCCTTTTCCATAATTCCCCAGAAAGAGTTCCTGAAAATCGACCCCCACGTGCGGCCAAAGCTTAAAGCGTTGAGGTCCACACTACGGGACGTACAGGGAAACAACATTCCGGCATTGGGGGTTGGGAAGTTTCGGGTCAATTTTAAGAGACATTCTGCGGAACTGCCCCTAGTTGTCCTGAAAGGGGGAAGCTGTAGCCTCCTGGGAACACAGTGGTTTCAGCCCTTAGGGTTGTTCATAGGGGGGGTGCATACCGTGGGGGGAGACCCAATACAAGCGGTTTGCGATGCGCATCCCGCCGTTTTTGAGAAAGGACTCGGAAAGTTCAAGGGACCCCCTGTAGCTTTCGACATAGACCCGGAGGTCCGCCCAATAAGACTCAAACCACGCAGGGTGCCGTTTGCACTCAAGGACAAGATAGAGGCGGAATTGGACAAACTGGTGGGCCAGGGGATTCTTATTCCTGTTGATTCCGCGGAGTGGGAAACTCCAATTGTAACGGCTCTAAAGGCTAACGGGGAGGTGCGCATTTGCGCAGATTATAAGTGTACAATTAACAAGGCGATCCGCCCTAATGCATACCCGGTGCCAGTGATAAGCCACCTTTTGGCCAGGCTAAATGGGGGAAAGTGTTTCGCTAAGCTCGATTTGGCACAAGCCTATCAGCAACTTCCTGTGACCCCCGCCACGGCCGCGGCACAAACGATAGTTACACATAAGGGAGGAACCGGGGGCACTGGGGGCTAACGAAAAACCCCTCTTCTCGCTTGGATGGGTGGGGGAACACTCCTGAAAACCCCCCCGGCTCGCCAAATCAGAAGCAGCGGCCCCGACTCGTATCCCTTTGATACGCCAGCTCTAGCAGGGGCCGGGGAAGGGGGAGAGGAGTTCGCGACCGCTGCCCCCGATAGTGATTTTGATTTTGATTTGGCGAGCCGGGGGGGTTTTCAGGAGTGTTCCCCCACCCATCCAAGCGAGAAGAGGGGTTTTTCGTTAGCCCCCAGTGCCCCCGGTTCCTCCCTAAGAAAGAGCACACCTCCCAACAGCGCCGCGGAGCCGCGGAAAGTCACTAACGAGTCTCCCTCTCATATTGCAGGACAGGAGACCAGGGGACAAAGAGAAGGTAGCAATCCCAGGGAGAGGCAGCCCGCACCGAGACCCCAGCGTGTTCGAAATAAGCCATCTTGGCTGAGAGACTTTGTCTCATAAGGGGGGGGGAGTGTGTTAAGGTGGGCTCGAGACTTTGTCTCGTCCTAGGGGGGAGGGATGTTGTGTTCTGATGGTTTTACTGTACACATGGATTGCAATGTATCTGAGTCAATGTAACCTTGCCCATAGCAACAATGTAACCTTCAGCTGTATCATATAAGCCCTGTAATAGGACGCGAGCTAATGACCACCAGCTGGCAGCAGCGAGCGTCCAAGCTCTCTTGGTCCGAACTCATCAAAGGCAACAGCGCGGGAGAGCGTCTAAAACCTCAATTAGCAACACCTGGCGGTCCTTTTCTGCTCTCGCCTTTTGGGCGTCCGACAATGGCAAAGGGGATCTCGAAAGCGCATCAGCATGGCTGATCTCCTTTCCGGGCCTGTACTCCAACTCATGTTGGTACGCGTTGAGGAAAATAGCCCATCGCAGCATTCTCGGGGACAGGATCTGCGGCGTTGGCTTGTGTGCCGTGAAAATCCCTAACAGCGGTTTGTGATCGGTCACGATTTTGAACGGGCGGCCATACAAAAAATCGTGAAATTTTTTGGTCCCCGATACGATTGCTAATGCTTCCCTGTCGGTTTGTGCGTAATTTCGCTCCGCTTGGGACAGGGACCTTGAGTAAAACGCTACCGGGGCCTCCCTTCCGTCCTCCAACACGTGGCAAAGCACCGCCCCCACCCCCACCGGGGATGCATCACAAACTAGGACCACAGGCCGTTTGGGGTCGAAATGCGTCAGGATTGCCTCAGATGTTAGGAGTTGCTTTAGCTCCTTGAACGCCCTCTCGTGCTCGTCACCCCACATCCACGGCTCCTCCTTTTTCAGCAACCGATGGAGCGGTTCGGCCACGGACGCCTTCCGCGGGAGGAATGTATGGTAAAAATTTAGGAGCCCCAGGAAAGATTGCAGCTCGGTCTTGGATGTGGGGCGAGGGGCCTTTTTAATGGCTGCTACCTTGGATTTAGACGGCTTAATCCCCTCGGGTGTGATTCGGAACCCTAAAAACTCGACCTCTGTTTCGAAAAAAACACATTTATCCTTCCTCAATCTCAGCCCCGCTTTCTCGAACACGGTCAGTACCTTGTCCAACCTTTTCGCTAGTTCAGCCTCACTCCCCCCTGTTATCAACACGTCATCAAAATAAGGCAACACCCCCTCCAGGCCCTTTAGGAGGCGTTCCACGAGCGATTGAAAAAGACCGGGTGCCGAGTTCACGCCGAACTGTAACCGCGACACCTGGAACGCTCCCTTATGTGTAACTATCGTTTGTGCCGCGGCCGTGGCGGGGGTCACAGGAAGTTGCTGATAGGCTTGTGCCAAATCGAGCTTAGCGAAACACTTTCCCCCATTTAGCCTGGCCAAAAGGTGGCTTATCACTGGCACCGGGTATGCATTAGGGCGGATCGCCTTGTTAATTGTACACTTATAATCTGCGCAAATGCGCACCTCCCCGTTAGCCTTTAGAGCCGTTACAATTGGAGTTTCCCACTCCGCGGAATCAACAGGAATAAGCCATCTTGGCTGAGAGACTTTGTCTCATAAGGGGGGGGGAGTGTGTTAAGGTGGGCTCGAGACTTTGTCTCGTCCTAGGGGGGAGGGATGTTGTGTTCTGATGGTTTTACTGTACACATGGATTGCAATGTATCTGAGTCAATGTAACCTTGCCCATAGCAACAATGTAACCTTCAGCTGTATCATATAAGCCCTGTAATAGGACGCGAGCTAATGACCACCAGCTGGCAGCAGCGAGCGTCCAAGCTCTCTTGGTCCGAACTCATCAAAGGCAACAGCGCGGGAAGTTTTCCCGCCACTACCTACACCTGGACAAGAAGGGCGTGACCTGCAATGACGTCACGCAGACAGTAGCCAATGGGCTACCATGGCACCACGTTCAAATGTATTACTGCTGTATATAAAGAGCTATTGATCCGCCATTACCTCATGTTCCCTCTGTCCACGATGCAATAAACCTGAGTTAACCCAGCCCGAGGCTGTGTCCCGTGTCTTGGTTTGCATACACTAAATTGGCGACGAAGGTGGGATGATGGATCCCCATGGAACAGCCAGGGCACAGAGCGGGTTCAACATCACCAAACCGCAAGACTGGGAGCTGCTTGAGATGGACTTCCAGGCGGCACTGGTGGAACTCAGAGTCAAACAAGACGACGAGGAGAGGAAGAGGGCCATCCTCACCAGAATGCTCGGGATGGAAACCAAGCGGACGCTGGTGGGCATAATCGCTCCGAAGAAGGTGAGCGACTTTAAGGCGAGCGACATCATGAAGCTGCTGCGAGAGCGGTTCTGCCCCTCGAGGGCAATGTTTCCCGCTCGGAGCGCGTTTTGGAGGCGAGTCCAAGCGCCAGACGAGTCGGTTGAGGCATTCGTGGCCGCCATGAGGATAGCCGCCGCCCCCTGTAAATGGGGCGACATCCTGGAGATGAACCTCAGGGACGGCGTGTTATGTGGCCTGAAAGACAAGGAGGTGCAGCGCAGCTTGATGAATAAGGAGCCGCCACCCACGCTGGCCGAAGTCATAGAGGCCGCGGAAGCCGCAGAGTCCACGAATGCCGGAGTGGACGAGATGCATCAGTGGCGTGAGTGGCGTCCTAAAGCCGGCAAGGCGGAAAATTCGGTGCACGGGAAGGCCGGACAGTCGGTGCACGCGACTCGGCGGGCCTCAAAGTCGTCTACGGAAGGCAGCGACGGCGAGGAGGTCCAGAAGGTCCGGAAGGGCGGTCGACGCTGCGAGGGTTGCGGAGCGGCCCACGAGCGCGCGAGATGCCCGTTCAGGAAGGCCGAGTGTTACACCTGCGGCCGTCGGGGGCACATCGCCAAGGCGTGCAGAAAGCGGAAAGAGGGCCGGAGGCAATCACAAGACCGCGCGGCCAGGCCGGACCGTCCAGCAAGGCCCAAAGATGGCGCCCAGACCACGAGGAAGCAGGACGGCGTGGGCCGCGTCTCGGACAGCAGCGAGGACGACGCCTCAGTGTTCAGCGTGTCCGCGGGACAGTCCCATTACTTCGTTGAGGTATTAGTACAAGGGGCCCCTATTAAGATGGAAATTGACTCGGGGTCCTCCTTTTCCATAATTCCCCAGAAAGAGTTCCTGAAAATCGACCCCCACGTGCGGCCAAAGCTTAAAGCGTTGAGGTCCACACTACGGGACGTACAGGGAAACAACATTCCGGTATTGGGGGTTGGGAAGTTTCGGGTCAATTTTAAGAGACATTCTGCGGAACTGCCCCTAGTTGTCCTGAAAGGGGGAAGCTGTAGCCTCCTGGGAACACAGTGGTTTCAGCCCTTAGGGTTGTTCATAGGGGGGGTCCATACCGTGGGGGGAGACCCAATACAAGCGGTTTGCGATGCGCATCCCGCCGTTTTTGAGAAAGGACTCGGAAAGTTCAAGGGACCCCCTGTAGCTTTCGACATAGACCCGGAGGTCCGCCCGATAAGACTCAAACCACGCAGGGTGCCGTTTGCACTCAAGGACAAGATAGAGGCGGAATTGGACAAACTGGTGGGCCAGGGGATTCTTATTCCTGTTGATTCCGCGGAGTGGGAAACTCCAATTGTAACGGCTCTAAAGGCTAACGGGGAGGTGCGCATTTGCGCAGATTATAAGTGTACAATTAACAAGGCGATCTGCCCTAATGCATACCCGGTGCCAGTGATAAGCCACCTTTTGGCCAGGCTAAATGGGGGAAAGTGTTTCGCTAAGCTCGATTTGGCACAAGCCTATCAGCAACTTCCTGTGACCCCCGCCACGGCCGCGGCACAAACGATAGTTACACATAAGGGAGCGTTCCAGGTGTCGCGGTTACAGTTCGGCGTGAACTCGGCACCCGGTCTTTTTCAATCGCTCGTGGAACGCCTCCTAAAGGGCCTGGAGGGGGTGTTGCCTTATTTTGATGACGTGTTGATAACAGGGGGGAGTGAGGCTGAACTAGCGAAAAGGTTGGACAAGGTACTGACCGTGTTCGAGAAAGCGGGGCTGAGATTGAGGAAGGATAAATGTGTTTTTTTCGAAACAGAGGTCGAGTTTTTAGGGTTCCGAATCACACCCGAGGGGATTAAGCCGTCTAAATCCAAGGTAGCAGCCATTAAAAAGGCCCCTCGCCCCACATCCAAGACCGAGCTGCAATCTTTCCTGGGGCTCCTAAATTTTTACCATACATTCCTCCCGCGGAAGGCGTCCGTGGCCGAACCGCTCCATCGGTTGCTGAAAAAGGAGGAGCCGTGGATGTGGGGTGACGAGCACGAGAGGGCGTTCAAGGAGCTAAAGCAACTCCTAACATCTGAGGCAATCCTGACGCATTTCGACCCCAAACGGCCTGTGGTCCTAGTTTGTGATGCATCCCCGGTGGGGGTGGGGGCGGTGCTGTGCCACGTGTTGGAGGACGGAAGGGAGGCCCCGGTAGCATTTTACTCAAGGTCCCTGTCCCAAGCGGAGCGGAATTACGCGCAAACCGACAGGGAAGCATTAGCAATCGTATCGGGGACCAAAAAATTTCACGATTTTTTGTATGGCCGCCCGTTCAAAATCGTGACCGATCACAAACCGCTGTTAGGGATTTTCACGGCGCACAAGCCCACGCCGCAGATCCTGTCCCCGAGAATGCTGCGATGGGCTATTTTCCTCAACGCGTACCAACATGAGTTGGAGTACAGGCCCGGAAAGGAGATCAGCCATGCTGATGCGCTTTCGAGATCCCCCTTGCCATTGTCGGACGCCCAAAAGGCGAGAGCAGAAAAGGACCGCCAGGTGTTGCTAATTGAGGTTTTAGACGCTCCCCCAATAGTGCCAGCCGACATTGCTAGGGCGACAGGAAAGGACAGGACGCTGGCGAAGGTTTGCTCATGGGTGCAGAAGGGGTGGCCGGGTTCGTCCCCGAGTACGGAGTTCGACCCGTTCTTTAGGAAAAAGCTAGAGTTGTCCCTAGAGAGGGGGTGCCTTCTGTGGGGCCAACGGGTGGTGGTCCCTGCGCCCCTGCGGACGAGGGTGCTCGAACTGCTGCACGTCAGCCACCCGGGCATAGTTCGTTCAAAGGCGCTGGCCCGGAGTTACTTCTGGTGGCCGCAGCTGGACACGGATATTGTGCACATGGTTGGCACTTGCGAGGCTTGCCAGGGGTCCCGCCCTGAGGCGGCCCGTCTTCCACATAGGGAATGGGACACAGCACGGGGGCCATGGTCCAGGGTGCACGTAGATTTCGCTGGCCCATTCCGAGGAACCATGTTTCTCCTAGTCGTGGATGCGTTCTCCAAGTGGCTGGAGGTTATCCCGGTAAAAAGCACGTCCTCCGCCACGACAATTAGCCGGCTACGGAGGGTCTTTTCCACGTTCGGTTTACCCGACACTTTAGTCAGCGATAACGCTAGTTGTTTCACCTCCGCTGAGTTCGGGGCATTCATGGCGACAAACGCCATTCGGCATATCACGTCCGCACCATTTCACCCGGCCACGAATGGCCAAGTGGAACGGTTGGTGCGTACAACGAAGGAGGCGCTGCGGCGCATGGGCCCGGGGGACCTGAATCACCAAGTGTGCCAATTCCTCTTAGCGTATAGGGTGACCCCTTTGGCATCCGGCTACTCGCCGGCAGAGCTCTTGATGCGGCGAAAACTGACCACGCTCCTGTCCAGGCTAGACCCAACGAGAGTCGAGGATAAAGGGAAAAACGTGGGGTTGGCAGTCTCGAAAGGTTTCGCTGCCGGTGACCCTGTTCACTGCAGGAACTATTCCAGCGCAGGGCCAGCCTGGGTACCAGGGACGGTTGTAGAACAGACGGGGCCAGTGTCGTACCGGGTCGAGACGAACACCGGCCTCCTCTGGAGGAGGCACGCAGATCAACTGAGGCACCGGGTGATTGGGCCAGTCAGTGGAGCTCAGCAACAGGATTCAGCGTTAGGGTTCTCCCCCACCCGCTTAACCCAAGGGGGAGACAGCAGTGGACAACAGTCCCAAGCATGGGGGGAAGGAAGCAGAAGCAGCGGCCCCGACTCATATCCCTTTGATACGCCAGCTCTAGCAGGGGCCGGGGAAGGGGGAGAGGAGTTCGCGACCGCTGCCCCCGATAGTGATTTCGATTTTGATTTGGCGAGCCGGGGGGGTTTTCAGGAGTGTTCCCCCACCCATCCAAGCGAGAAGAGGGGTTTTTCGTTAGCCCCCAGTGCCCCCGGTTCCTCCCTAAGAAAGAGCACACCTCCCAACGGCGCCGCGGAGCCGCGGAAAGTCACTAACGAGTCTCCCTCTCATATTGCAGGACAGGAGACCAGGGGACAAAGAGAAGGTAGCAATCCCAGGGAGAGGCAGCCCGCACCGAGACCCCAGCGTGTTCGAAATAAGCCATCTTGGCTGAGAGACTTTGTCTCATAAGGGGGGGGGAGTGTGTTAAGGTGGGCTCGAGACGTTGTCTCGTCCTAGGGGGGAGGGATGTTGTGTTCTGATGGTTTTACTGTACACATGGATTGCAATGTATCTGAGTCAATGTAACCTTGCCTATAGCAACAATGTAACCTTCAGCTGTATCATATAAGCCCTGTAATAGGACGCGAGCTAATGACCACCAGCTGGCAGCAGCGAGCGTCCAAGCTCTCTTGGTCCGAACTCATCAAAGGCAACAGCGCGGGAAGTTTTCCCGCCACTACCTACACCTGGACAAGAAGGGCGTGACCTGCAATGACGTCACGCAGACAGTAGCCAATGGGCTACCATGGCACCACGTTCAAATGTATGACTGCTGTATATAAAGAGCGATTGATCCGCCATTACCTCATGTTCCCTCTGTCCACGATGCAATAAACCTGAGTTAACCCAGCCCGAGGCTGTGTCCCGTGTCTTGGTTTGCATACACCAAACACATAGACTCCAGTCTTGTCTCCTGAGACAAAAAGAAACACAAAACAGGTGGCCTCAGCATGGAACCAATATGTTCATTGCACGCTCTGATTGAGCATTTCTGGCTAGTCTTCTGTCCTCTCCCTATGTATGCCAGTGTCATATGACCTAAACTTAAAGTGTAGGACAGCAAAATCTTGGATACCAAAAGTGCTAGTTACAACCCTGTATGTGTCAACAATGTCCTAAATTATGAAAAGCAGGGAAAATACCTGTTCAAATAATGTAATCAAAACATGGAAGTAACTTGCTGCAAGAATGAGTTACTTGCAGTTAATTTCTGCTTCCAACAATTGAGTCATAAGTAACTAAGAGCCTGTCCAGATGGGCATGTAGTTTACTATTTGGATCACTGTTACTGTATTGTGGTTTGATTAAAATAAAATTACTGCATCCACATATGATTTGATTTATGTTCAATCCCACTCATTTTTAGAACTGCCCCACTCCTTTTTGGCACAATAGTAAGGCTACAGTTATTTTTCTGCACATTGGTTTGAAGCATGTGAGCATAGTTAGTTTGCCCAAAGTATTGCTATGGACAGCATTATCTGAGGCAACAAACCTCTGGTGTATTTGGTGGCTTGTGACATTTATATCAATGACAGAAAAACCTTGTCCTTTATTTTTGTCTTCTCTACTTAAAAATAATAATTTCCCTAATGGAGGCAGCACAATTCTAGTTACAAAAATATATGTGTATCATGCTAGGCCAGTGATGGTGAACCTTTTAGAGACAGAGTGCCCAAACTGCCGTCTGTGCTGCACCCTCATGCCACATGTGAGCCAGCCGCCTTACCCCAGACAGGGGAGGGAGGAAGCAGTCCCATTGGGCTGCTGGGCAGAGGGGTGGGGTGAACTCTATGCAAGGGGGAAGGAGAAAGCCCTCCCATTGAGCTGCTGGGCAGAGCACTTCCCCTAAGACAGAGACACACATTGCTTTGAGTAGATAAAAAGGTTCCTCTGGGAGAATTACACCAGAGAAGCCAAAAGAATGTGGAAGGGGGATGCCTCCAAATACACTCTATACTGTAGGAGGGCAGGGCAGGGAGATGAACGTCAATAATTGACAGATGGTTAAATGGCACAATCCAAAGACCTGTCTGGATCCTTTTCATGGGAGAACAAGGAAGGACCACTCAAGTGTAAGATAAAATAGATCACATACACAAAGGTTTGAACTTTTAATGTGCAAACCAGACTGCTTTAAATTCCTGTCTGCACTGGCCCTATGTTGCATAATGGTTATAATGTAAAGAAGGGTAAGGTCTCTCTTTTGCAGTGCAGCTGTTGCTGAAATGTGTCATGTGTGACTGCATTACTAAGGTGTATTTAGCAGCATTTGGATGGGTTTTTAAAAAAGCAACCCTGAAGGCTGCACACACAGCATCTGGAAGACCACATCATTCAATCTCAATACTTCCTGCTTTTGGGGTGTCAATGAGGTTGTTTGCTTAATGGGGAAAAATGCCTTCTTATATATCTAGGCGGCATGAGGGGCTTTTGTGTCATGGGGTTGTTGTTTTTTTGCTCACAAGTAACTTTGATTTTGTGTTGCATTTATTATATGTATCTTCCAACCTTCTTTCACAGTGCTTCCTTTCCTTATTTGCAGGGGCTTTTGGAACTGATAGAGGTTGCCTGGGGAAATCCCTGAAAGGTGAGTTCACATTTCTTCACGGATTTAAACATATCAGGGTTAAATAAATGGTCTTGGAGCAGCTGATGTTGCAGTCTTTCTGAAAGTGAACAGCCTCCACATTCTACAGAATGGAAGCTGTGAGATAGTAAAACTGTTAGTATTGACAAACTTTTTATGGGTTTATGGAGCATAGTCTAATGACTAGAGTTGTTGTTTGTTTCACTGTATATTGTTTTATAAGGTTTTAAAAAATGACAAGAACTATTGTCGTTTTAACAGAACTATTAAATTTACATATCATAAAATATATTCCTGTTTGCAGTATTCCATTAAAGTTTTGGGTTGTTTTTTGTGTGTGTTTTCTCAGATCTAGTGAAGAATTCTGAATACAATTTAAGTAACTGCTCTCTAAGTAGCTCTGAAAATCCATATGCTACCATTAAAGACCCACCAGTTCTCACCCCAAAAAATTCAGAATGTGGATATGTTGAAATGAAGTCACCAGCACGCAGGGACTCTGCATATGCAGAAATTAATAACTCTGCTTCAACTAACAAAAATGTATATGAAGTTGGTAAGTTCTAGTTTTAGTGCTCTTTAGTTTCTTCATGTCTATTATACAAAGCCTTTTGTAAGTTTGAAAAAGAGTACATAAGTAGCTGAACTGAAAACAAAGTAAATTCAAGGTATGTAAGAGATCAGAGAAGTGAGCATAGACAAATCATTGTAATTAGCAACTATCAGAATAATTAAGCACCTGAATCTTTTGTGATGTCTCATCTTGGTTGCTTCTCTGAAAATACCCTCTTTCTCAGTGCTGCTACATTTGTCTGTGTTGATATCTTTCTCAGTAGGAAACATATTTTAGAGGAATTACTGCCACATCATTTTTATTGGGTACAGCTGAAACTCAGAGAATTAGAATATTGTGCAAATGTTCATTCAGTTCAGTAATGCAACTTAAAAGGTGAAACAAATATATGAGATAGACTCGTTACATGGAAAGCGAGATAGTTCAAGCCTTACTTTGTTATAATCTTGATGCTTATGGTTTACATCTTATGAAAATCCCAACCCCCCAACCTCATGTACCCCATAATCATCACATAATCTCATGTAAGATGTATGCCATGATCATCACAATTATAACAATTTAAGGCATGACATATCTCGCTTTGCATGTCGTGAGTCTATCTCATACATTTGTTTCACCTTTTAAGTGAAATGAATGAACAGTTCTAATTTTCCGAGTTTCACCTGTAGAGGAGGAAACCACTAAAAGCAGTTGCATAGCATAGTTTTTTATTATAATTCAGGCTTAGTGGAAAGCATGATTAAGAAACATTGGTTTGGGTCATTCTACTGAGCATAGAAGGTGCAGTTCTGCTTAAGTATAATAGTATCTTGCACCCTCATTAATATATACTGAATTATATTTTATACTCTGCCAGATTGTTTAATATCATATTAGAACGATCTAGAAAGAGGAGAGGACTGTAGAAGGATGAGCTCACTAATATCCTTCAAATGTTGTGCCCCCCCCCAGTTTGTCAATAGTAGAGCACCAACACATATTTTTTATATTGCAGAACCTACTGTTAGTGTTATCCAAGGAACAATAAATAATAATGGACCTTTCAGTCAAGACCTTTATGATCTACCAAAAAACAGCCACATCCCTTGCCATTATGATCTGCTGCCTGCTCGGGAAAGTCCTGCTTCTTCAGAGAAAGATGATAATAGTGAATGACACCTGATGAGCATTCTAGAGTACAGTGATGGAAACTTGGGATATAATTATCCTTCGCCTTTTATTTTGCCATTCAGCAAACATTTGCTGCATATTAACCAAGACAATCAAACTATGGTTTTTATGGATACGCATGGCAGATGGGTAGATGTCAAGGTTGGAAGCTGCTGATGGAAACTCCATTGCAATAATGTTACTATTTTTGGAAAAACAAATGCCAAACATTTACACTGTAATCTACTGGCTCAAATGTACGAGTTTGCAGAAACGTTTTCTACCAACAGAATAGCTGTTCCTCCATTTTCCCCAAGCTCAGCTTGCAAAGTTGATATGAAGCAAGACCTGTACAACCAACCAAATACTCACTTCACCAAGCCATCTGGATTCCCAGTTATACTGCGTGGTGCAGAAGGGAACCAGTGTGTTTATATGTTTTCCTCATGACATTATCTATTCCCTTGGCCATGGTTTATAAAGAGATACAGTCCATTAGAGTATAACTAACTAAAGTGCTGGATTCATTTGGAAAAGCTGACAAGATGTTTTCTCCATTGCTGGTAATGGAAATAATATAAGAATTGTTCTGAATGGAAGGAAATCCTTGGAAGAATATGAGTAAGGAACTGTTGCCATAAAATGGGAATTCTTGGGAAATCATGTGCAGAACAGAGGCTCACAGTTAGCATTTCTGGTTACGCTATTTGCTAAAGTCAGGTACTGTACTAGTTCACAACATATCGGTAATTGTTTCATACATGTAAGTAAAATAGTTTATTTTTGTCAGAATGGATTAAATGACTACTACAAGAAGAATAAATGTAGTGATTGCTGCACATTTTAAATACCAGACAAGTTTGAGTATTACTGCAAGTAGTACTATTAATTGTAAATGGAATAAGAATAGTAATTTTTTGAATATTTTTCACTTGGATTCAGCTGATCAATCTTTGTGCATACCTGTTAAAACACACCTTTTCCTTTTATAATTGATTTAGAAAAATATGCTGAAGCTGGTCTTTTGCATTGCCATACACCTGGCGCGTATAAACCACTTTTCATTAACTTGTATCTATATTTTAAAGTAATGTAGCTATGTTTTCTAGTACTTTAGTGCAGAAATATTTTGTGTCCCTTGTATTTTTGCCAGCCCCCACTTCCCCTATTCTGTCTGATTTACAAGCATTGTTTTTTTAAATGGAGAAAAGATATTTAGATTATGTCATTTTTCCTGTTGGAGATAGGCTAGAAATATCATCTTTAATTGACGTAAACACTTTGCAGGTAGTCTGACTTTTTAAAAAATGAATTAATATTCATGGAAGGGATGTTTATAATAAAACTAATTCCATAGGAAAGAAATATGATGTTTCCCATCTTCCGTTTGAATTAATTTTTCTACAATTGTCATCTCTCTGTTCCAAAAACCTTTTCTGTGTGTTCTAGTGACATAATTGATACTTGGATTTTAATATAAAACTTAAAAATTGAGAAGTAATCTGTATCTCTGTGTAGACTTGTTCTATACAATTTAATAATCAATTTCCAGATTATTTTATAGTCCTAACAGTAATAACATTCCTTCAGCTATGTATTACAGGTACTGTACTTGCTATGATCTCTTTAGTTTACAATGCCCCATTTAATATCTATGTTATCATCGGCTGTGGCCTGTTCCAGCAAGGCTGTTATTATGTTCTTATTCATCTTAAAGCCCTTAAATTAGGAGGTTCTTGCAGGTATGTTTAAAGAATCATTTCCTCCCTTTATATTCCAAGCTGTTATGTCAGTGTTCAGGTTATCCAGTAGCAGGACAAAGCTCATGGAAATATATTAACCATGAGCCATGCCTGTTAAGTTTCGGGACATTTCTGTCAAATAAGGGAAATTTCCTGGCCAAAACAGGAAACTGGAGAGCTATGCTTATCCAGTGCTGGCCTCCAGTCTAACTCCAGTCTAGTTGCAGTCTAACTAATATGACAGCGGGAAAGAGTGTAAAATACGGGGGTTTGACAGAAATTTCCCAAAACTTGACAGGTATGCCATGAGCCAAGATGTAGAGGAGAAAACAGCTACAGATGATGGTGGGAATTAAAACTACTTAGTACTAAAGCAGGGGTTCTCAACCTATGGCCTGCAGGCTGGCCCCGGCCCACAACACCATTTCATGTCGCCCACATCACCACCATCAATGCCACTGGAAGCGGACGTGTTTTACGACAGTGCTTACGGCAGGGGGAATCACCATTCCGGCCCATTCAGCAGTCTGAGGGGTCATGGTCTGGCCCACAACTTTAAAAGGTTGAGAACCCCTGTACTAAAGAGAGACTGCTATTGAATTAGAAGTATATTTTCCTTTGCATTATTCAGTAATTTTAAGGCATTCTCCAACAAAAAACATAGCTTAATCTAACTTTTGACATCCTGTATCTTTATATACTGAAAGCTTGTGTGATCTTTGACATGCAAATATGGAAAACAAAAACATGGAGTCTGGGAAAGCAAGCAGCAGAAATTCTTTTCTGTAGGGTAGGTTTGCTATGGTGTTTGAGTAGCAATACACAATTTTGTATTATGTTATACAAACTCACAAATAAAGCCTATCTTTTTTGAAATGTGATTACAGTGGTAATTTCCTAGCAACATAAGAGTCATATGAACTGGTGCCATCATCTTTAAACGTTTTACAGGAAAAATTGCACAGGACAAAAATTGGTTCCAGATTGCAAAGGTCCTATTACTTGTCCACTCCTTCTACCAAAAAAATTATCTACCCAGAGCAACCACAAATTTTGAAAATATATATTTATCAATATTTGACAAAGCAGGCCAATGAGCAATGACATGTTTTTGGATTACTGAATAGCAGCAAGGAACTCTTGCCTCTCAAATAGCTTGGAAGGGAGACCTCCAGATGACTGTATGGAATCTCCTTGGGATAAAACCTGGATGCAATACCATTTAGAAGCCATGTATCCTCACGGAGAGAAAATGTTTTCAACACAATACATACGGGTTTTTACATCCAACAAATCTGAACAAAATAGACAGGAGGTTTTTTCTCCTATGTTAGAGGGGTCACAAGCAATGGGGAGGGAAACACTTAAACATGTGTGGTTTGAATGCTCAATAATTGCTTCATATATTAATCCAAAGTATATCCATAGATTAGCATAACGACAGCAATTCCAATTCTGCTTTTTAAAAATTGTGTTTTGTTCTTTTTAAAGATTACACTAATCTTATGGCTGGCTCTTCAATAAAAAAAATTCTGAATATCGTATGATCTTGTATTTTTATGCTAAGTAACTTTTGACTTAGTGGTGACCTGATGAATTGATTACTTCTTTAAAAAGTTCTATCATTAGCAGCCTTGACCACATCTTGCCCACTGAAGCCCTTTATTGAGTCAATTCAACTCATGTTCAGTGTTGTCTTCTTTTGTTGCCTTCAATTTTCCCTAATGTTATTGTATTTTCCAAAGAGACAGGTCTTCTCATGATATGGCCAAAGTATGATAGCCTCACTTTAGTCAGTTTAGCTCTGTGCAAAGTTTAGGCTTGATTTGAGTTGTTACATACTTTCAAGGAATGTGAAATGGTTCAAAGAGTAGCTTACCGTCGGCAACTTCCTCAGTGAATTTCCATAGCAGTGGCTCAAGTGGCTAAGACGATGACTAGGAGGCGGAAGGTCAGCAGTTTGATTCCCGAGTACTGCAGGACGGAATGAGCTCCCGACTTTGTCCCAGCTCCTGCCAACCTAGCAGTTTGAAAGCAAGAAATTTCAAGTAGATAAATAGGGACCACTTCGGTGGGAACGTAACAGCATTCCATGCGCTCCGGTGTCTAGTCATGCCTGCCACATGACCACGGAAACATCTGCAGAAGCAGACAGCGCTGGCTCTTCAGCTTTGAAACAGAGATGAACACCGAACCCTAGAGTCGGATACAATTGGCTTTCGAGCAAGGGAAACCTTTACCTATTCCAGCATTCTGTCTACTACACCACACTGGCTATGTGGTTTGATATATTTAATAAGAATGATGTACTACCAAGTTAGCATCCATTTCCAGGGTTTAATTATACTCCAAACTGGTTTACCATTTCTTTCTTTTGATGACACTCTGGGATGGTACAGCATACCCAAGGCTGGCTTTTCTCTTCAGATAGACTGCATAGAATTGAACTCCCAAACCTTGGCTACACAGCCAGATATTCCAATGTACTGAGCTATTCAGCCAGTTTGGTTTGCTGTAGAACCTACTTATTTGTCTTCCAAGCATTCCTCCAACACTGCTTGTAAAAAGAGTTAATTTTCCCCATCTTGAGAGAGTTCAGGTTTGATTTGATTCATCATCAACTTGTTTGTCTTTCTGGTAGTCTGCGAAATTTTCCTCCACCACCACATTTCAAATGAATCTCTTTTTAAAAGAGAAACACAGAGAGAAAGACAAGTTTTGAATTTGGAAAGGAGGCGTTGGACAGTAACATAAGATAAAGATACCAAACTTTCCTGTCATATTGCAGGCGCACCCCCCAAAGAAAGACTCAGACACCGGTATATGGATAAAGGCATTGGGCCACATTTATTGAATAATGCCCTAGTCCGAATTATAACTTTCAATTGGTACTCAGCCAATTATAATTCTTAAGGCAAGCAGGCCGCAGTAACACTGGTAAGGTTCCTCCCAAAATTGCCAACGGCAATTGGCTACAATGTATCCATTTGTATCAATTTGTTTGTTGACACAAATTGTTGACCGAAGTCAATAAACTATCTACTGACCCCACCCTCTGACGTGTATCCGTCAAATCACGGGGTGATGCATGCTGAAGAGCTCCTGCCATCACCCCTTTGCCTGGTTCGTCGTTGACCGGTCAACGTTATTACACCTGTACCTGTCTAAGTGTTGGCCAGTCAATTGCGAACCTGCTGGATATCTGTGGGTCATAAATATTTACCTTACCAGTGCTACCTGCCCATGTGACCAAAGTCAATAGCAAAAAAACCCTATATCAAACCATAGCAACAGTGTGGGATGGGCAAAAAAGCCAGAACCCAGAGGCCAATTGTAGGTTCAAGCCAAAATTCCCACCCAGCCCCAAAGCGACCAAAATATCACACTGTTCACTAGGGACGGGGTGGAGGGAAAAACTTCTCCTCTCCGTCGCTGTTTCTAAAATGGCAGCTCGGCTGCCTCATGGCCGCCCCTTTTATAAAGGGGTGGCCACGCCCCCTAACTCACCCGGATGTCTGAGTCCGGGTGGTGGTGGGGGGGGCGCAAAGAGCGTGGTGGCCATTTTGGCGCCGCGCTTATATTGCAGGCGCACACCCCAAAGAAAGACTCAGACACCGGTATATGGATAAAGGCATTGGGCCACATTTATTGAATAATGCCCTAGTCCGAATTATAACTTTCAATTGGTACTCAGCCAATTATAATTCTTAAGGCAAGCAGGCCGCAGTAACACTGGTAAGGTTCCTCCCAAAATTGCCAACGACAATTGGCTACAATGTATCCATTTGTATCAATTTGTTTGTTGACACAAACAAATTGTTGACCGTAGTCAATAAACTATCTACTGACCCCACCCTCTGACGTGTATCCGTCAAATCACAGGGTGATGCATGCTGAAGAGCTCCTGCCATCACCCCTTTGCCTGGTTCGTTGTTGACCGGTCAACGTTATTACACCTGTACCTGTCTAAGTGTTGGCCAGTCAATTGCGAACCTGCCGGATACCTGTGGGTCATAAATATTTACCTTACCAGTGCTACCCGCCACACGGGGAGGCATCCATGATGACTCACCGCCCCCCCCCCAAGACCGTCAGCTCGGTCACCAGGCCTGCTTGCATCACACCCAGAACGAGGTACATACCTCTAGCCGACAGGTGGACCCCTTCTCCTGCCTACCAGCAAAATTTTTGTGTAAGCCTATCATCCGGTCTCCAATGGCCGTCTCACAGCCATGCTCAGAACGGGATGGAGCCAGAGCCCCGTCCACTGACTGCCGGAACAGTCCGAACTAGGGAGATCCGCATCTCCCCTAAATTGGTGTCTCGGCACGATGTTAGACCATAGCGACCGTATGTAAGCCATATGTGATACAAAATGCCAGGTCACAGCCCCTCGACGGTTTAACAACAGCAGTGAGCCATATAAGATCGCTGCCGCCGAGGTGCCTGTAGAACATTGGGCGGTCCAGCATCCCTGTCAGACAGCAGGAATGGCCACAGTTCCCGCCCCCATGTGCCGCGCATACCATACCATAGCATACGTGCGGATGCACACAACTCTCTGTCGCTGTAGCATATACTGCTGCCCAGTGTACATAGCTGCGGCCCACCAGCCCCCTGCCACTGGTGTGTTGAGACCCCTAGGATCTGTAAAAGAGGAGAAAAAAGGTGAAGGACATAACTAGGTACTCGTACAGTGAGGGGATGTACATATCTGAAATTGCGCGTAGACGCATATCCACCTCCGAGTACCCCAAACGTAGCCGCGATCAATGCGACGCCTATCTTAAGTAAATGGTTCCAAAACGGGCCCCACACCGCGAAACGCGGCACCGGTCACCCTCAGGGACTGTACTAAGGTAAGGGTAGACCCATCCGGGTGGCAGAAAACAGGCTGGGGCGCGCAGCAGGCACTGTCGAAAATACATGTAGGGCACCAACCGGACAGATGTCTCAAAAACTTCGTAGCAGTATACACCACTGCCTGCACTGTGCTGAATAACCCGTGAGGACCGCATCCCCACTCGAGCCCACTCATGTGTGACAGAGACATCTTCGAGTTCCAGTGCCCTACGAGACACATCCGCCTTACACCGGTGGCACCAACTCTGGCACCCACTCACTGATGCGGAGCGCTCCCAAAAAGGCTACCGTGGTAGCTGCGTGGTCAAGAGCCACCTAAAACCTATCTGTACATAAGTAATGCCAGCCTCGTGCAAGGTGGGTCAGAAACTCTGGGAACAGGGGTGACGCGTGTAAGGGCAGCGGACACATTCCCGTGTCCACCCCTCCCAAACACAACGCATAAATGCATAGTGATACGCCTTCCGCATGCGAGGTGCCAATGACCTGTCCGGTTCCCCTCTCCTCGCCAAACGTCCAGCCATCGGCCAAAAGTGGCGAGTGGAATCCCTCTGCTTCCAGAGTACGGCACGGAACCAGGTGATCTGCAGGTGGTGGAAAGCAGCAGTAATGTCATTATAAATACCTACAACATGTCTGGTCTAGAACGGCACATTTAGGCGTAGGCTTCTCAAGAGAATAGACGAACTAATGTCATGACCCTGGGGGATTTGCATGTCTGGGTGTTGACAATGTGCACCACTGCCGCATTGTCACACCGAAATTGGACCACTGAGTAGGCCCACTCCTTGCACCATAGCATCAGTGCTCTCCAAAATGGGAAAAAATGCAAGGAAGGTAAGATCGCGGGGCGATCCGTGCACCCACCCTCGGAGTAAACCCCATAAGTCCGGGAGCCGGAGGTATCCAACCGTACTTGAAATCTAGGGCAGACCATCAGGTCTGATATCCAGGAAGAGACCCCGCCAAACCCAGGAGTAATTTGAGCCAGACTGGACAAATTAAGGTGGCCATGAATTAACTGCAGCTCACGAGGGCACACTTTATGTTTGGCAATCAATGCCAAACTAGCCGCGGAGATCCAAGCCACCGTATGCATGGTTAACCCGGATGCCCGTGCGACAGAGTCGATTCAGAAATGTGAGCTTAGTAGATGGGACCTCGGTCTATTCAGGCGCCAAGGGGACACCCAGTTCCCACCTGAGTGTCTGAATGGTAATGAGGAGACGCGTGCACGTGTCCAAGCCCCGTTCACCCCCGAACCAAAAGTCGTCGAGGTAATGGGCTAGAGACCGAGACCCCGACCTGTGAGCAAATGGCCACTGAGTGAAGTCCCCAATCGGTCGGGTGCTGAACATGAATTAACTCAGTCAGAAGGGGGTTGGCCTTATCTAATTAAAATTCCCCTCGGAACCTAAAAAACCCAATAGGTCTAAATCATTGGGTGCACTGGCAATAATCTGAAAGCCGAGTGCATATCACACTGTGCCAAAACAGCACCAGAACTGCGTGAGTGTGCCACCCATAGTGGCCGAACCAACTACGAGCACCTGACTGAACCAGGTCATCAGGAATGGCATCCCTGAATGGAGAACCCACAGGGTAAGCTGAATGGAGAATTAAATGACGTTCCCTAGTTCTAGCTCAGTATGAGCTTCATGGGGGAGACATTCGACTTAGGAAAGGTGGTTCCAAGAAGGGCCCCCGCTACTCTCATAGCCCCAAGTCCCTTAGCTGTGGACAGTGGAGCCCCCTCTTCGTTACCCTGCAAGGGAACCAGAGTAGTAGCATCCTGGGACCCCCAACACCCCCGAATGGATACAAAAGCCGCCATAGGAAACCCACCGGCAGGTATCCCGCCCAATCCCTTCTTGGATGAACTGAGTGCCATCTCTCCAGGTTGACTATACTAATTGGGGCGGGGGGGGGGGCTTATGACAAGGTTAGTTGCTTCAGACGGAGCTCTGATCGCCCCTGTGCACCCCTACCTCTGCCCCGTAACCCACCAACCCGCGGGCACGCGGAGGCGGCGTGAGGGCCAGCGCAAAAGGGGACACGAAGTCGGTAACGACCGTGGTGCTTAGTACACGCATCATCAGCTGAGCAGGCCGAACACAGCAGGCGGGCTGGAACCCCCCGCCCGACCAGTTAGCGTGGAGCCTGTGTCTGAGCAGCCCGCTGCTCAGCATGACCACCATGGTACCTATCACCAGGCACCAGCCACGTGGGAGTGATGTACACGAGCACACATGCTGACAGTGCTCATCCCACCTCCCCTCAGGGTATAGAGCCACCCTCATCCACATGCCTCACCATAAGCCAACTGCCATGGGCCCATCTAATCAACCATCGCCCTGCAAATATTAGCGATGGATGGAAGCACCAGGATGGCCCAAGCAGGTCAAGCCCTGCGTCATACCACCATACGTACAAGGTATGCCGCCAACCAGTTGGCCCAAGGTGCGCGGTGGCTCACTACGATGGGACATCTCATTGTCTCAGTCGCCCTGTCCCTCTCTCTCCTCCTAGTGGGCTCGCAGTTCAATAGGGAGAATATCCACATGTCCCCCTCCAGCCCAATAACACCCAGGGGCAAGTAATAGCCGGCCATCGGCAAAGCCCTCGACGGAACAGTCTGCATAAAGGGCCTGCGCAGCAGGACCCGGACAGCCCCTGCGAAGCTCAGCACTGTCCCGGGGGTGGACACCCCAGTGCGTGGTGGCTTACTACGGCGGGACCGCACATGTCTCTGTCCTCCTGTCCGCACCGCCTATCCTTATTGGGATCTCGGTTCATAGGGAGAATATATCCACGTACTCCCCCCACCAAATCTTTTCCCTCGTGACCTGAAAGAAATGATCACCAGGGTGCAATAAATAACCAGACATCACGGAAACCCCCACCCCCAACGTCGTGCCAGAATGCAACCAAGGGGCACTGGGATAGGCTGGCAAGTGATGCCCACCAACCTCAAATTGGCGAAGCCATGAACACTGAACCCCACCGGTGGAAGTGGACTGTGATGTGGGTGCATTCAACTTGAACCTAATACTCACTAGTTGCACCCCCATGAGCCGCCCCCACTGGGGGTTCCGGCCCACGGCGGGCGTCGAAGCTCGCGACCGAAATCGAGCTCTGGGGCCACATCCGACCACACTCCAGTTGCAGTTCTGGACAAACAGGGAGCTGCGAGACGGCGGCAGGCACAGGCCGGAGTGTCTCAAGCAGCTTGACCCGGCTGGCCGCCTGTTGCAGAGTGGCAGCAGTCGAAGTAGCCGGCAGACCCGAAGGGCCCAGGTAGATAGGGAAGGGCCCCCTCCCACTGGATTGCCCAGGATGCCTCCAGCACAGCCAAACATGCTAACCAGGCATCCCCTGCCACGGAAACCCCTAGTATAAAGTGGGCCAGGTGGGCCGGCCAGCCGGCTAGGGATTGGGCCAGAGGCCCCAATTTGAGATCCTGGGCCAGAATAGGGCCATGCCCAAAACTCCGGCCCCTGAGGGGGTAAAACGTGCTGTGTGCCAGCACCAGGCCCTCCCCCCAATCGTTCCGGCCCATGGCCGGCAACTGCGGGCCAAGGGCCGAATCCCCTGAAGGGCCAGCCTGAGGCTGAGAGCAGAGGGCCATATCGCAATCTGCCCCATCCCACCGGTAACGGTGGGCAAAGGTGTTGTCTTGCTCCATTGCAGGGGAGCCATGGCAAGGTGGGCCACACGGCCCACTGGTTGATACACTGGGGACCCCCATTTGGGAGCCAGGTCCAGAATAGGGCCATGCCCAAAACTCCGGCCCATGAGGGGCTGGAGGCAAGCCCTACTGGGTGACCGCACCAGGCCCTCCCCCGTTGTCTGGACCCATGGCCGGTAATTGCGGGCCGGGGGCCGAAGCCCCTGCAGGGCCATCCTGAGGCTGGAGAGCCGGGGGCCATGCCCTAATCTGCCCCATCCCACCGGTAACGGTGGGTGCCTTTGATGTGGGGCCCTGTTGCGGGGGCGCGGTCGCGGTCCTCCGACCCGATTGCTGCCCCCTAGCAAGCGCAGGGCAAGGCAAGTGCCTCCCTCTTGGTCGCGGCTCGGTCAACGGGGCCTTCCTTCAGGGAGGCATGCTGAAGAAGACAATCCCTTTCGGGGATCAGAAGCACCGAAATGGCTCAACAGCCGAAGACTGGGCTGGAGAGCCGAGAAGAAAAAAGGAGCGACGGAGAAAAAACTTCTCCTCTCCGTCGCTGTTTCTAAAATGGCAGCTCGGCTGCCTCATGGCCGCCCCTTTTATAAAGGGGTGGCCACGCCCCCTAACTCACCCGGATGTCTGAGTCCGGGTGGGGTGGGGCCCCCCGCAAAGAGCGCGGCGGCCATTTTGGCGCCGCGCTTTCATCCTTTGGGCTTCAGTGAAGAAGGAGCCTGAAAGAACAGGCTGCAAAGCAACATGTAAGATAAGGATAGAGAGTGGGTAGTTTCAGATATTGTTGAACGGTAGCTCCTATTATCTCTTGGCACTGACCATGCTGGGTAAGTCTGCTTGGAACCTCATAGGCAATCAGCCCCAGCCTTTGCCAATTCCATCTTGTAGTGCCTGTGTTTGAGAAGCCACCATTTACTCCAACAACATCAATGTAAACAGCAAGGTAGAAGTGGGATTGAGATTAGGAAAGCAACAGAGGCAAAACCATTCAAGCCCTTTTCCATTTTTGGATCCAAATACAGTAATGCCTCATACAAAGTCCGCTTCGTACAATATCAAATTCATACAACATCACCTAATTCCTTGAGAAAAGATGCCTCATACAAAGTCGCTGCGACTTTGTATGAGGCATTGGGGTTTTTCCCAGGTTGCATTGTGCCTGGGCAGTATAAAAGGCAAGACGCATGCGTGCATTGCTCTTATGGGTTTTGTACGAGGCGAAGATTGTTTAGCAGTGGTCTTGAGTGCGAATTTGGATTTTTTTGTATTTTTCCTTCAGAATTTTTAGAAGCATTCCTGGGATTTTTGCAGCATTCTTCAGGTTCTTGGACAAATTACCAGGGTTGTTTGACTTGTTTTTGTAATGTATTTAGCATTTAGACAATGATTTCTTAAAGTTCTGTCAGTTTCCTGTCTGTTTCCTTGACTTTGCCCTGAAGTCTGTGCTGTTACAGTACAATGTATCTCTATGGAAATGACGTTGTACAAGGCATCGTGGTGCTGTTACAGTACAATGTATCTCTATGGAAATGACGTTGTACAAGGCATCGTGGCAAGGATTTGGACATTGTATGAGGCATCGCGGCTAAGATTTTGCATGTCTCATACAAAGTCCAAATCTGTATAAAGTCCAAACTTGTGGAACCAAGTTTAGACGTTGTATGAGGTATCACTGTACTGTAATAATAATTTCGTGCCAGAAATTATTCTGGGTTGAAAGGATTTTTGCTGGAGAAACTCTGCTTGGGATGCCTGAATGAGGCTCTTCTCATGTCCCCAAGAGCTGGGACAGAGACAGGAGCTCAATCCATCATGCAGTACCTGGATCTTGAACTGCCAACTTGCCAGCCTTCCACCTAATGTAGGATGCTGACTATATGGGCATGCAACCTATTGTTGGGAGCACAGCAGAAATGGTTGGTGCACTCTTAAAGACAGCATTGAGATGGTTGTTGTTGTGTATGTGTTTGTTTGTTTTTTGCTAGAGTGCACTAGTTTATCTCCAGAGTGCTCCATCTACACCAGGGGTTCTTGACCTATGGCCCCTGGGCCAGCCCTGGCCCACAGCACCATTTCATTGTCCTGCAGCGCCGCCACTGCCAGAAATGTAAATGCACCCATGGCTGTCATAAACGCATTTACAATAGCCATGGACACATTTTACAGCAGCGATTATGGCGGGGGGAACCACCAGTCTGCCCCACTCAGCTGTCTTAGGGGGCGTTGTCCGGCCCATGACTTGAAAAGATTGAGAACTCCTGATCTACACCTTTCTGACTTCTGTCAATCAGCCTCTTATATTTGTTTGGTACAAGTAGGATTACTGTGGATTGGATTAGTTTTAAAACATGGGTGATTCCTGGAACTGTTTCTAAAGCAAGCCTTCTAGTTTGAATTTGCCAATACATAAAAAATGCTTCATATAACAAAAAAATCGCATAACGAAGCGTTCATTAGGCAATGGCGATACCTGACATAACAAAAAAATTCCGTTATGCGGGGGTTTTTGGTAACCGGGGTATAACCGGTCAATGGGAACCCCGTATAATGAACATTTTTTGTTCGTTATCTGTGACATCTCCCATTAGCTTCACATAACAAAAAAAACCCCACATAGCGAAGAGCTCCGTGGAACAGAGTTTTTTCGTTATGCGGGGTTCTACTGTATTGTTAAATTGCTTAATCCTGCAGGAAATTGTTAAATTAATCACTTTTCCTGCTCATCAGATGACAGGGAAATGCATTTTTGACAGTAGGAAGATGCACTGCATCAGTTATTTTTCAAAACATTTAAGTTTTTTTGCCTTTTCTAAGGAGATGACTTTGGCTTTAGCAGCTTTTTGACTGGCTCATCAAGAGAAGTCAAAGAAAATATTTTTTTAATTTTTAAAATAAATAATGCAGTGCATCAGTTATAGTTTATGAATAGTAAAAAAATAATTCCCCTGATCTTTGAAAAGTAATTAATGTCACAATATTCTGAAGTGGCTCAGTTCAGAATATTGGCAGGAGCCATTTCTATGTGAATAGTTGGCCTTGATTAAATTATTAGATCATTAGCCAGCTCTTTCCCACCTCCATGATTGAAATTCATTTTTAAAAAACCATTTATACAAATCCTGTGGTAGGTGTCATATTCTCTTTAGTTTTGAGAGCTACTTAGTGAAGTATTTGGTTTTTTTTACAGACTATTGCTAGCAGCTAAATACTCTATGGCATGGTGCTGTGAGTTTGTAAACTTTCATATTTTAGCATCCTTTCTTTTTATTTACTCCCCTTTCCCTCCCAGTTTCTTTGGTTCAGCTTAAGCGGTGAGCGCGACATCATTCTGTGACTCTTTCTATTGATGATTTCATTCTTTGTGGGCTCAGAGGGCCTCGAAAAAGACTGACAGCTTGTGTGGGGCAGGAGTGACGCAGAAAAAGCAGGCTGCTAATGTCTGTTGAAAACTTCTTTTGCAAAATTGCCTCACTAAGTGAGTTTGGTGTTCAAGGAAAAATGACGACTCACATTTAGAAGTGAATTACAGCTCTTTATTGGTGGGGTTTGAACACACTTTGGATGGGGCAAAACTCGGACTTATATACAGTATAAACAGTTACAGTAACAATAATAAACAATGCCAATTGGCTAACAAGTTGTGCACACATTTCCATCCACTTATTTGCATATGAAAGATACATTGCGTGCCTGTCAGATTCTAATTTGTGCGCCTCTCGAAATCTTGCGAAACTACACTGTCTGGCGAGATTTCGTAGCAGTCAAATAGAGATGCTGTTTGACAGCTAGGAAAACGCGGGAACATGGCAGTTTGAATCGCCTTGACAGTTAATACACAGTTATCATAAAAACAAAATCCTTTAACCAGGATGGCGGTCTAGTTTCCCTTCTTGGTTGGATGCTCGGTTGAGCCAGTTCAGGGGCTCATAGGATGGGCAATCCGGCTGAAGTGAGGGATTGACTAGAGGGAGAGGACTGACGACCCAAATCAAAAACCCGTTTGTCAGATGGAGGAACAGGGGATCGCTCAAAATCAAAGTTTAATGCTGGGGGTGAAAACGCCAACTGAGGGTCCCTCCTATGTTTACTAAGAGTGGAGGGCGATTCTAAACAATAGTGGTCATCATTAATAAAGGAGTCCAGAGTGCTAGGCTGGGACAGTGTGGGGGTACACATGGCTGGAGTAGGGGAGCATTCCGCAATTTCCCCCTTGAAGTCGGTCCCTAGAACACACTTCTGGGTCAAGGTTTGCTGTTTGCTGACTATTACCTCTGCCCCCTGGGTTTAAATGGGTGGGGGCCAACCCTAACTTTGAGTGTCTGTATTCGTCTTGTGGGTCCAGTATTCTGGGTCTCGATTAATCCGCATGCCTCCTCCAGATCAGACGAGTGGCTGTTTCAATTCTGTAAGAAACAGGACCAGTTTGATCGATCACTAAACTAGGCACCCACATTGGACCACCGGCTGCATAATTGCGGCAATGTACAGGGTCTCCGGGCGAGAAACCCTTCTGGTGTTGGATCGCTATATTTGTGCCCTTGTCCTCCACCCTAGAGGGATCCAATCTGTCCAGCCAGGATGATAGCTTCCTTTGCTGGAGCAATTCAGCAGGGGAGAGCCCTGAAGCAAGGGGGGTGAGCCTATACGAAAAAAGGAACTGACATAACTGGAGCTCCAGATCCCCTTCCCCCATGTGCCGAAGCGCGTCCTTGGTTGTGTGCACCTGCCACTCCACCTGGCCATTGGTGGCAGGGTGGAATGGGGCGGCAGTGATGTGTCTGATTGCATTCCTTTCCATGAAGGATTGGAATTCTGCAGATGTGAACGTGGCGTTGTTGTTGGACACCAGCACATCTAGAAGTCCAAATGCTGCGAACAGCCTCCTTAGGTGCATTATTGTTGTAGCTGAAGTGGTATTAGGCACTCTAATCACTTCCAGCCACTTGGAGAATGAATCTACAACTAACAAAAATAGGGCTCCCCTAAATGGACCTGCAAAATCTATATGTAACCTGGACCACGGGCCCCTGGCAGAGTCCCATTCACGAGAGGGAAGGTGGGATTGCTCTGGGCGAGAGCATTGCCAGCTGGCACAAGTACCAACCATCTGTTCTATGTCACGATCTAGTTGAGGCCACTAAAAGTAGCTACAGGCTAGGGCTTTGGAATGGAGAATTCCTCGGTGACTTGTGTGGAGTAAATTTAAAACCTTTTTTCTGAGGGTGACAGGAATGACCACCCGCTGGCCCCATAGAAGGCAACCCCATTCCACAGACAATTCCAAGCGTTTGCGGTGGAATGTTTTGAATTCCTCGGCTGGAGGAGAGACGGGCCAGCCTTTTTGTACCCAAGATATGACTTTAGATAAAACCACATCCTTGGCCGTGGCTTTAGCTATATCGGAAGGGATGACCGGGGGCGAATCGAATGCCTCAATCATGAGGACTTGGTGATCGCTTTCGATCTCGCAATCTGGTTCCCCCACCCCAGCAGTGGAGAACTGACAGGGCATCAGCGTGGCTGATGTCCCTGCTGGGCCTGTGCACTAGAGTAAAATCATATGTATTTAAGAAGATTGCCCAGCGCAACATCCTTGGGGACAGGATTTGTGGCGTGGGCTTCCCGTTTACAAAGACTCCAAGGAGGGGCTTGTGGTCAGTCACGATGGTAAAAGGCCTCCCATAGAGGTAATCATGGAATTTCTTAGTGCTTGCCACGATTGCCAATGCCTCCCTATCAGTCTGAGCATAATTTTTCTCAGGCTTTGATAGGGAACGGGAATAAAATGCTACAGGGGCTTCCCTCCCGTCATTTAACACATCACACAACACAGCCCCAACTCCCACAGGGGATGGATCACACACAAGGACAACCCTTTTGTTGGGATCAAAATGAGTTAACGCAGCATCCGAAGACAATAGTCTTTTAAGCTCTTAGAACGCTTTCTCCTGGCAATGGCCCCAATGCCAAACAGTATCTTTTTTAAGGAGCCGATGCAATGGTTCAGCAACTGAGGCTTTGCGATGGAGGAAAGTGTGATAGAAGTTTAACAATCCTACAAATGATTGCAATTCAGCTTTACATTGTGGCCTGGGTGCATTCCGCATGGCCGTTACCTTGGAGTCTAAGGGCATAATACCTTGAGGTGTAATCCTGTACCCCAGGAACTCCACCTCCCATGCCAAAAACACACATTTGTCCCTTCTGAGACGTAGACCAGCCAGCTCGAAACATGACAGTACTCTATTGAGCCTGGCCGCTAGTTTGACTGTGTCCTTAGCGGTGATCAGGACATCGTCGAAGTATGGCAGGACTCCGGGCAACCCTTTTAAAATACATTCTACAAGAGATTTAAATATTCCGGGGGCCGCATTCACCCCGAACTGTAGTCTGGTCACCTTTAATGCCCCCTTATGCATGACTATGGTCTGGACTAAGGCAGCGGCAGGAGTCACAGTTAACTGTTGGTAAGCCTGGGTAAGGTCAAGTTTTGCAAAGCAGTTCCCTCCATGCAAGGAGGCAAGAAGGTGGCTTACCACAAGCACAGGATATACGTTCGGGCGAATAGCTTTATTGATTGTGCATTTATAGTCCGCACATATCCTGACCTCCCTGTTGCTTTTCAAAGCAGTCACAATCGGTGTCTCCCACAGCGGAGTCCACCAGCACTAGGATGCCCTGCCCTACAAGTTTGTCCAGCTCAGCTTCTGTCTTCTCCTTGTGGTCAAAGTGTACCCAGCGCAGTTTCATCCGGATGGGCCAGATGGCAGGGTCAAGTTCAAAGTCAACAGGGGGCCCTTTGTACAAGCCTAAACCCTTTTTGAACACCTCGGGATGTGCAACACAAACGTCCTGGATAGGGTCAGAGTCTATTGCATGAATGCCAGATAGCCGGATCCACAGGGGCTTAAACCATTGAGTCCCAATAAGATTGTTAGTACCCTGTTTAACCACAACCAAGGGCAAAGTGGTGCGTATATTTTTAAAACTAACCAAGAAATTACCCACCCCCAGGACCAGAGGGAAGTCTTGAAGGCTTTAAGCTTGGGCCGAGAGGCTGGGGGAATCCTCAAAAACTCCTGCTGTGGAATTATAGAAAATGTAGTACCTGAATCCACCTCCATTCTGAAGGGGATATCCTGAAGGCTCAGGTTGGCATAAAAACGCTCACTGATGCTGCTCACTTGGCACGGTATCTGGCTCAGGTGACACCTTGACGATGGATGCATTGTGGTGATGACCATGCTTGGACTCAGGTGCTGAAGGCTCCACTTTCGTTCCAGTCATACCTTGGCTATGTGCCCCTTCCACCCGCAGTTGTGGCATTCTGCAGTGCGGAATGGATACTTCTTGCGGTCATGCCGGGCCCCACAGCCATCGCACTTATGAAGGAATTTCTTCTCCCGATCGTCGCGGTGCTCTTGGCGCTTCTGTTGAACCGCTCGGACTTCACCCTCTATGTCGCTGGACTCCGAGGAAGAGGTGGAACCAGGAGATGCTGATGAGGATGAAGATGAGCATCGGTGAGCTTCCACGGCTGAGTCGGTGGCACTGGTAGTGGAGTGGTGATGCCGGATCATGCGGCCTCAGACACTAATGCCTCTTCAAGTACGGCCTTGAATGTTAGCGTCTTCCTGACCATGAGGCGACATTGAGCATCTTCATCCCTCATGCCGGCCAGCAGACGGTCTCGGAGCGCTTCTTCGGTGTTGTCCCACTTGCATGGGGTGGCAGCGAGGCGAAGAGTGGCGGTGTATTTGGCAACGGAATCACCAGGGAGCGGCTCCCTTCTGTGAAAGGCCACCCTGGCCGGGAAGATCGAGACCTCTGGTTGTAGGTGCTTCCTCAGTGCTGACAGGATTTCAGTGAGCAGCACCTCATCCACGTCCTGAGGAAGAACGAGGTGGATGGCCAGCTCAAGCGTCTCAGATCCACACTGTGCGAGGAAACAGGAGTGCTTCTGGGAGGCCATAGTGTGGCAGAACCGGCATTCGTAGACTGCCCTTTTCTCTGGATGAGCCGGGTTGATTGGGCCAATGTTGCTGCCTTGTGGGGACGCCATCCTGCCTTGGTGGCCAGTTTTGTGTTCAAGGAATAATGATGACTCGCATTTAGAAGTGAAATACAGCTCTTTATTGGTGGGGTTTGAACACACTTTGGATGGGGCAAAACTTGGACTTATATACAGTATAAACAGTTACAGTAACAATAATAAACAATGCCAATTGGCTAACAAGGTGTGCACACATTTCAATCCACTTATTTGCATATGAAAGATACATTGCGTTCCTGTCAGATTCTAATATGCGCACCTCTCGAAATCTCGCAAGACTATGCTGTCTGGCGAGATTTCATAGCTGTCAAACAGAGATGCTGTTTGACAGCTAGGAAAGCGCGGGAACATGGCGGTTTGAATTGCCTTGATAGTTAATACAAAGACTTTAATATCTTGCTCAAAATAAACTTCTGTTCTATATTGCATTGATGGAGCTCATAAAGAGGTGTTGTCGCATGACATTTTGACTGGGGGTGTAAAAAGGACTGTTGTCTGCCTATTGCAGGAACCTGGTAACTTCTGCTGTGATGCATCACAACTTCTTTCTCTCAAAACTCTTAGGATTAGCTCTATAATATCATAGTGCAACAACAGTTTACATAAACCAAGACTGTCCACATAGGCATATATCCCACTCTTTTGAGTGGTTTTGAGGCAGGATAGGTTGGGTTGGTCCAATTGCATGCTCATGGGTTAAGAGACACAGCAGGCCAATCAGCCCCATCAGGGAGTTCTCCTAAACTGCTTCGTTGTATTTTACCCCATTCCTGGTGTATACTGGAGGCATAATAAAATAGAGTGAAGCTGCTGGGAGTTGGCTGCTACAGCCACATTCCCAAAATACCAGCTTCAACAGCCCAATCTGTAGCAGGGCAGCTGTAGAGGCTGCTTCCTAGTTGTCTAGTGGCAGCGTTGCAGCTGATCAACTGGAAAACAGCAACTATAGTCAGTCAGGCTGTTTCGGCTATTCTCTTTTGTTGTCATTGTTAATGTGCAGTTGGATGTTTTGATGCCTCACTTACATCCGCTGTCATTTAAGTGATGCATTGAAACAGTAATCATCTACTGAATGTTAAGAAACAACAACAGTACAGCTTCAGCAGCCCAATCAGTGGTGAGTGACCGTGTAGATGTGGAAAGCAGGCTACACTTCATTTACAAAACCATCTACTTCTAAGGCTTGTTGTACAATGTGCTTAGTAATTCCAATGACTGCTTGGGAATACAGTTCCATTAAAGCAAAACTGTCAGATCAACAAAGAGGAGGAAAGTTGGGGGTGATCAATTCATTGGTTTACATTTGTGCTTCAAATGAGACAAAAGCATTAACTGTCTATTCTGGCTGAAGACAATTCTCCCCTCACACTAGTTCCTCCACTTTGTGAATGGACAGTTTTTGCCTTTGATGAGAACAAGAAGAAAATAGTTTACCTTAAAAAGGAAAATTCACCTAGTAGAATTAATTCTTACATCTCTAGACATGCCAGAAACAAGGCTGGAAATTTCATTAGGGTTTTATACAGAACCCTTGAAATTCTCCAATATCACACAAATGTTCTTACCCCATTATCAAATATTAAATCCACATATACCGGTGCTTGAGATGCTAAGCTCAAAGGTTTTGACAGTCACCTTTATTAGGCCACCTGCTTTTGAGCCACAAGAGGGCAGTATAATAGCAGTGAATATCCAGTTTTCAAAAATATGAATATGAACTGAACAAGTAAATATAGTGTAATTTAAAATATTTGCTGTCAATATACTTAGACATATTAAAAATGTTTTGGCAAACATGATCACAATATTTTCTAATTCCAGATCATCAGAAATAACAACAATAACGATATTGGGACTTGAGAGTCAAAGTAGATATTCAGAGGAATCCCATGGATTAACCTGTTTTCCCTCCTGTAACAGATTTCCTTAGTGATAGAGATAAACATCTCAGAAATCAGCTTTGCAAAATTAAATCCATATTTATATTCTGCTCAGCATTTATAAAGGAGAGCATGCTGAATGCAAAAAGTCATTTGAGCCTTTAAAATAAATGTGAATGGCACCCAGGTCAATCGCTCCTTGTCACTTAAACACAAAGGAATCAACAGTACTGGATAGGAATGGGAACAGGAACAGTTTTCATATTTGTTTTGTCAGATTCTTTTTTAGGGGATGCTGTTTTGTTTTTCATGCGCTAGCCCAGGGATTCTCAACCTGCTGCCCGTGGGCAAGATGCAGCCAATGGCACCGTTTCATGTGGCCCACCACCACCTCCACCACACCAGGAAGTGCCATGTGATGGAGGAAGGGCAAAATGGCCATCTGGTCCCCAAAGTAGTCCGAGGGAGTGTGAACCGGCCCCCGGCTTTAAAAGGTTGCAAACTCCTGCACTAACCCCTTGGTATTACATGAAAGGGAAAGCATATTCCAGGACACTTCATTTTGTCTTTACCCGTTCATGTTTTCTAATACTAGGACAAAAGCCTTAAAGAACCCATAAAATATCTTCCAAAGCAGGAGTAAATCCAAAGAGAATCAATCCACTCCAAAAGCAAGGAACAACACATGAGAAGAAGACATAGTATGCTACCCACCCAGAACAACAGACCATCTGTGTCTGAGAAACACAACGCAAGCGCAGCGCCAAAATGGCCGCCACGCTCTTTGCGGCCCCCCCCCCATCGGACGAAGGCATCTGGGTAGTTAGGGGGCGTGGCCAGCTCCCTTATAAAAGGGGTGGCCATGAGGCAGCCGAGCTGCCATTTTGCGAAGCGACGGATCGGAGAGGTTTTTCCCTCTTACCTCCATCGCTTTTGCCTTGACTGGGAAGCTTTTTGGCTGCTGATTTTCTTCTTTCGGCTTCCCATAGGTTGGACTGAGATGCCTTCGAAGAAGAAGGCGGCCGCGAGCGCGGCTCGCGCGGTTCGGAGGCGCAATCCGGGTCGGAGGACCGCGGCTGCGCCTCCCCAGCAGCCGCCTTTGCCTGCACCCACCGGGACCGGTGGGATGGGGTCTATTCCCCCTTGGCCGGAGGCTGGGGACCCAAGCATGGGTCCAGCAAGGGCTGCGGCCCGCGGCCCGCAAGCGGTGGACACCGCTCCTGGTGCCCATTCTACTGGGCCTTCCTCTATAGGGGCGCAGCTCACTCCGGGGCCTTCCAGCCTTGGGGGGTGGTGTGGTCCCCTTCCCTGGCAGGTGCCTACATCGGCCCTACTGGGCCTGGGTGTGGGGTCATGGCCCTATTCGGGCCCCGGGGTACAAGGACCTGTACCCACGCCTGTAGCAGGCGGGCCAGCTGGCCCTTGGCCCCACGTCAGTGTGGAGGCCTTACTGGCCCGCGTTGCGGCCCTCGAGGCTTCCCTGGCTCGGGCCAGCCACGCTGGGGCTCCCTTTGGGGTTCATTTTGACGCGTCGTCTGCTGGGCAGCGGCAGGCGACGGGACGGGTCGAGCAGCTTGAGGCGCGTGGCGCGACTTCGGCCACTGCCTCGCAGCTCCCCAACCAACAGGCCAGTGCGGGTCAGGCCCCAGCGACGAGCTCTACGGCGGTCGTGAGCTCCGACGCCCCCAGTGGGCCGGAACCCCCGGTGGGGGCGGCCCGCGGGGGTGCAGCATGTGAGTATGCGGTCCAAACTAGTGCACCTACACACGTGGCCACGTTGGGGGGGCTTTCCAATGGCCTTGGCCTCGCGTGGGTGGTGCGGCGGTACAGCCGCTGACGCCCCACCCGGCGACGACAACTACCACCCAGGGCCCCGGGGTGGGGGGTGTTTCCTACCCTGTGGGGAATGTTTTGGGGGTGGCTGGGCTAGTCCAAGCCCCTTTCCAGATGCCCGCAGTTTCTGCGGTGCCTGTCTCGGCCTCGCCGACAGCGGGGTATTCCTTACCACTGGGTGACCACTTGGCACAGGCCACCAAAGAGAAAATATGGCGGGGGGAGTATGTAGATATCTTCTCACTCCTAAACAGGGAGCCCACCAAGGAAGAGAGGGAGGGGCAGGATGAGAAGGATAAGGAGCAGGCACGTCGTCGCAAGCCACCACGTACGTGGGCCAACTGGCTGCTGGCCTACCTCATCTACATGGCGGTGTACCTTAGGGCCCGGCCGGATTTGGCAATTCCGATGGTCCAGTATTTGGACAACATCTATCGGGCGATGGTTGACTTTCTGGGCCCGTCGTGGTTGGCTTATGACGAGGAATTCCGTATGCGGATTCCCCTGCACCCTGAGATGAGGTGGGATGAGCCATGCCAGAGGCTTTGGCTTCTGTACATGATGCCCACACGCCCCGCGCCAGGGGAAAGATACCATTGTGGACATGCGGTCCAGCGAGCGGCTCCAGCACAGGTTCCCCGCCAGGTGGCGGGGCAGGGGGTTCCAGCCCGCCTGCTGTGCTGGACTTTCTCGTCCTATGGTTCCTGCAATAGGAAGAATTGCAAGTACAGACATGAGTGTCCCACCTGTGCGGGCCCCCACGCAGCCTCTGCCTGTCCCAGGCCTGGAGGGACGCGGGGCAGAGGGAGGGGCGGACAGTGGGCTGGCAAGACTGCCACAGATGCAGCTGGTTCACCGAAAGGCTCCCTCCCCAATTAATGTGGACATGTTGGAGCATTGGCTCACATTGTACCCGAAAGGGGAGGATGTGGATTATCTCCTTCAGGGCTTTAGGCAGGGGTTCCGTATCCCTTTCATGGGTGATAGGTCCCCTCAGGATGCCCCCAACCTATTGTCCCTTAGGGGGAGGGAGGAGGTGGCTGCTGCCAGCATTAATAAGGAGGTCGATGCGGGCAGGGTCGCTGGCCCTTTCCCTGCACCCCCGTTCCCCAACCTTAAGGTATCGCCCCTCGGCTTGGTTCCCAAAAAGTCCCCAGGCGAGTTTCGCCTTATCCATCACTTGTCTTACCCAGCCGGCCGATCGGTCAATGATGCTATCCCTGATGACCTTTGCTCAGTCAGGTATACATCTTTTGACCACGCGCTGCGCATGGTGCGCTCATGTGGCCCGGGTGCGCTGCTGGCTAAGTGCGACATTAAGTCGGCTTTTCGCCTCTTGCCGGTGCACCCGGGTGACTTTGAATTGCTGGGTTTCAAATTTCGGGGCGAATATTACTTTGATAAGGCCATGCCTTTTGGCTGTTCCATATCATGCTCGGCTTTCGAGCGTTTCAGTACCTTCCTAGAGTGGGCTTTCGTCCGCAGGTCAGGGTCCCGGTCTGTAGCCCATTACCTGGATGACTTTTTATTCGGGGGTGAACGGGGCTGGGACACGTGTACACGTCTCCTCAACACATTTCAGACGCTAATGGAGGAACTCGGTGTCCCTTTAGCGCCCGAAAAGACCGAGGGCCCATCTACCCAGCTAGTCTTCCTGGGGGTGGAGATTGACACGATAGTGCAGGCGTCTAGGTTACCGCGGGATAAGGTGTCAAGGATAGTGGCCCTTATCTCGGACTTGCTGGCCAAGCGCAAGGCATCACTGAGAGAACTGCAGGTGCTACATGGTCACCTTAATTTCGCTTGCAGGGTGGTCGCACCGGGCAGGGCTTTTGCCCGGCGCCTGTGCGACGCCATGGCAGGATTATCCAGGCCTCACCATAGGGTTCGGCTTACCCGGGGTATCAGGGCAGACATGCTTGTCTGGTTACAGTTCCTGAGGGAGTTCAATGGGGTCTCATTTTGGAGGGATGACCTCCTGGCTTCCCCTCGTTTTCAGATTCAGTCTGATGTCTCAGGATCCCTGGTTTATGGGATGTACTTCAATGGGAAGTGGGCCTATGGTGGGTGGCCACCAGCCTGGGCAGGCACGGGTCGCCTGCGTGATCTCACATATCTGGAGTTTTTCCCTATCCTGGGTGCTTTGATGCTATGGGGCGAGGAGTGGCCCACTCGGTCGTGCATTTCTGGTGTGACAACGCGGCTGTGGTCCACATTGTCAATGCACAGACTTCCAAATCGCCCTGGGTTATGGGCCTAGTGCGCCAGTTTGTGTTGCGCAGCCTGCACCTCAACGTTCTTCAGGGCCAGGCATGTCCCGGGGGTTAATAACGATATTGCTGACGCTTTGTCCCGCCTGCAGATCTCCCGGTTCCGTGCCTTGGCCCCGGATGCGGAGGAATTTCCCTCGCCACTCCCGGACGGGATATGGACCATTGGCAAGGAGAGGTGAACCGGGCGATTGGCCTGCCACTAGCGCCACGTATGCGTAAGGCGTATCACCACGCATTTAATTCTTTCAGAGCATTCTGTGCCCAATTTCGGCTGCCAGGAACCTGGCCGATCCCGGTAACCCATGTTCTGCAGTTCATGGTTTACCTGCATGCTCAGGGCCTTGCACCTCGCACCATAGCATCTAGGCTGTCAGCGTTGGCTTTTATGGCCAAGGTGGGAGGTCATGTGGACAGCACCACTGACTTCCGTGTGAGACATGTTTTGGAGGGGTGGGTGCGGGAGTGTGGGCGTTGCCCGGACGACCGCTACCCGATTTCCCCAGGGGTTTTTACCCAATTGGCCCGGGGCTGGCCTGGCCTCTGTTTTGATAGATATGAGGCAGCCCATTTCATGCGGCTACAACGGTGGCCTTTTTTGGAGCGCTCCGCATCAGCGAGATTGAGATGCTGTCTAAGGCAGATGCAAGTCGTAGGGCACTGGAACTCGAAGATGTCTGTGTGAACAATATTGGGCTCAGTTGGGGATATGCTCCTCTAAAACGAATCAGCACGGCGTAGGCAGTGGAGTAGACTGCTACGATGTTCTTGGCAGACATCTGTCCGGTTGGTGCCCTACAGGATTTCCTTGCACTGTGTGGCACGCACCACGGCCCGTTTTTCTGTCACCAAGGTGGGTCTTCCCTTACTAAATTTCAATTTTGGAGGGTGCCGGGAGGCACTAGACAGTGTTGGCCTCTCTGGGGCTAGTTGCGGCACCCATTCGTTCAGGATAGGGGCGGCTTCTACTGCAGCTGTTTTTGGGTACTCCGGGGCTAAATACGCCGCATGGGAGGGTGGGGATCACAATGTTTTCAGTTTTGTGTTCGCCCTCTTCAACCGTGAGTACCAGTTTAGTCACTGCACTGTTTCTCCCCCCCTTTTTTTCCTTGACAGACCCTGGGTGTCGTTTTACACCGGTGACAGTATGGCTGGTGGGCCATAGCCACGTGCACAGGGCAGCACGTTACGCTGCATGGGGCAGCGCGTTACACTGCACAGGGAAGCGCGTTACGCTGCACAGGGCAGCGCGTTACACTGCGGCAACAGAGTGGGGACCCTGACTGGGACTGGGTGCATCCGCACGTCTCAGGTGGTATGGTAAGCGCGGCATGTTATGGCAGGAACTGTTGCCATTCCTTTTCTACATCAGGGATGCTGACTCGCCCGATGTCCTGGTTATGTACCTTGGGGGCGATGGCTTGGGACAGGTCACTGGCCTATCGCGGAAGCTTGCGGTTTGCAGTGACCTGCCCTACTCACATTATGTGTGGCCTGCCACAACCCTCAATTGGTCGGACATGATACCGCGGTACGCTTACAGGGGGGCGTTCGGCCTCGAGGCTCTCGGCTGAGCCGACGCTCCGTGAACGGGGCTATTGCCCGGTTCCTTTTCAACAAGGGCGGGGGACGCGTCATTAGCCTCCCCGCCATCAGTCTGCAAAATTACGAGCTTTACTCAGGGGATGGGGCCCATCTGTCGCAGGGAGGTATGGACCTCTGGTTAGTGGACTGGCGAGCAGGCCTGTCGACCGAGCTGACGGTCTTGGGGGGGGGCGGTGAGCCTTTTGGGAAGCCTCCCCGTGTGGCGGGTATCACTGGTAAGGTAAACATTTATGACCCACAGGTATCCGGCAGGTTCGCAATTGACTGGACAACACTAGACAGGCATAAGTTGGTTAATGTTGTCCGGTCAACGACGAACCAGGCGACGGGGTGATGGCTACAGCTAGACAGCATGCATCACCCCGTGATTTCACGGATACGCGTCAGAGGGTGGGGTCATTAGTTAGATATTGACTACGGTCAACAATTTGTTTGTTGTCAACAAACAAATTGATACAAATAGATACATTGTAACAATTGCCGTTGGCAATTTTGGGTGGTACCTTACCAGTGTTACTTCGGCCTGCTTGCCTTAAGAATTATGATTGGTCAATTACCAATAGAAATTTATAATTCGGACTAGGGCATGAATCAATAAATGTGGCCCAATGCCGTTATCCACTTTTACCAGTGTCTGAGTCCTTTATTGGGGGGTGCGCCTGCAATGCAAGCGCGGCGCCAAAATGGCCGCCGCGCTCTTTGCGGGGGCCCCCCATCGGACGAAGGCATCCAGGTAGTTAGGGGGCGTGGCCAGCTCCCTTATAAAAGGGGTGGCCATGAGGCAGCCGAGCTGCCATTTTGCGAAGCGACGGAGCGGAGAAGTTTTTCCCCTCCACCCCCTCCCTAGTTAACAGTGTGATATTTTGGTCGCTTCGGGGCCGGGTGGGAATTTTTGGCTGGGACCCACAATTGGCTCTCAGGTCCTGGTTTTTTCGCCCATCCCACACTGTTGCTATGGTTTGATATAGGGGTTTCTGTTGCTGCTGTTGACTTTGGTCACATGGGCGGGTATCACTGGTAAGGTAAACATTTATGACCCACAGGTATCCGGCAGGTTCGCAATTGACTGGACAACACTAGACAGGCATAAGTTGGTTAACGTTGTCCGGTCAACGACGAACCAGGCGACGGGGTGATGGCTACAGCTAGACAGCATGCATCACCCCATGATTTCACGGATACGCGTCAGAGGGTGGGGTCATTAGTTAGATATTGACTACGGTCAACAATTTGTTTGTTGTCAACAAACAAATTGATACAAATAGATACATTGTAACAATTGCCGTTGGCAATTTTGGGTGGTACCTTACCAGTGTTACTTCGGCCTGCTTGCCTTAAGAATTATGATTGGTCAATTACCAATAGAAATTTATAATTCGGACTAGGGCATGAATCAATAAATGTGGCCCAATGCCGTTATCCACTTTTACCAGTGTCTGAGTCCTTTATTGGGGGGTGCGCCTGCAATAGAACATAGGCAAGGAAGCAACCAGCCAATTTTATTCCAATCTCTCTGATAAGGGTTTTGCAGCATTTCTGTGTACCCCCATGTTTAGCCTAAGGGTTTCAGTATAGGGCAAAACAATGAGTATGTGTGAAATACTGAATGACTGGCAGCCTGCTTATCTAAGAGGACTGGGAGAGACATTCCAGTTCACAATGTATGCATTCTTAATGATCTAATAAAGATGTCACCTGCCCTTGCTTTTGGATTGGGAATTGGAGTAAATCTACTAAGGGAATTTTTCAAAAACTCTCCTCATATTTCATTAACATTTGATTTCTTTAAAATTTTAAAACTCTTAATTCTGGTGCATCATGCTGCAATACAGGTGTCATGCAGTGATAGGGAGGGCAGATGAAAGGCCATTGCATTATACTCTCAGGACAGTCTTCATGGCTGATCGCCACAAGAATCACCAATATTCAGATTCTGACATGACAGAAGAAGAAGAATTCTGATGTTATTTTATCATTTATTGCTGCAGGTGAAACTCGGAAAATTAGAATATCGTGCAAATGTTCATTGAGTTCAGTAATGCAACTTAAAAGGTGAAACAAATATATGAGAGACTCATTACATGCAAAGTGAGATAGTTCAAGCCTTATTTAGTTATAATATTGATGCTTATGCCTTACAGTTTATGAAAACCGCAACCCCCCAATCTCATGTACCCCATAATCATCACATAATCTCATGTATGCTGTATGCCATGATCATCACAATTATAACAAATTAAGGCATGACATATCTCACTTTGCATGTAGTGGGTCTATCTAATACAGTAAAACCCCAACTTACATATGCCTTGAATTACATAAATAAAGTTCAATTTACAGAATGATTTTGTGCTAAAACCATGTCCCAATTTACACAATTTCCTATGGGTTTGCTTCGAGTTACATAAAGATTCTTTTTACTATGGGTTTGCTTTGAGTTACATAAAGATTCTTTTTCCTATGGGTTTGCTTCGAGTTATATAAAGATTCTTTTTCCTATGGGTTTGCTTCGAGTTACATAAAAAATGATTTAAGAAAAAAGCCTATGGAACGGACTTTTTTTCGTAAGTAGGGGTTTTACTGAATATTTGTTGCACCTTTTAAATGAAATGAATGAACATTTGCATGATATTCTAATTTTCTGAGTTTCACCTGTATATTTAGTAGTGGGCATCAGCAGGTTCACACCAGTTCGCCAGAACTGGTAGCAGAAATTATGTCTGGCCCCGCCCATCCAAGTTTTGAAATAAAGTACTGTAGTCCTAATTTGGGTGTAATGCAGGGCTTTTCCCCTGGCCATGCCCAACATACCATGCCCACAGTGTGGTAGTAAATTTTTTGGGAGCCCACTACTGACTATATTCCATTTTTCTCTATAACGGTCATCCTTGCTTGAAAGCCAGTCATATCTGACTCTAGGGACCAGTGCTCATCTCTGTTTCTTAGCCGAAGAGCCAGCACTGTCTGCTTCTGCAGATGTTTCCGTGGTCATGTGACAGGCACACTGTTTACCTTCCCTCCAAAGTGGTCCCTATTTATCTATTTGCAATTTCTTGCTTTCAAACTGCTAGGTTGGCAGGAGCTGGGACAAAGATGGGGCTCATTCCATCCTGCAGTACTCGGGAATCGAACTGCTGACCTGCCGCTTTCCAGTCAGCATCTTAGCCACTCGGGCCACTCTATACCACTCTTCTAATTCAAGTTTACTATCAGATTTCATTCCTTAGCTATAGATAGTTTCATGGCAGTTATACAATGTGTTTCCGAAGAATAACTTTAGGGTCAAGTTATTATGTGAAGAAGCTGCCCTCAAGGCAAATATCTGTGTGGTATCTAATAATATTGGAGAAATAATATTTTCTTCCTATTCTGAAGTAATTTTCTTGACAGAGTTCAAATTTTGTTCGTCTGATAAAGTCCTTCTTTTTCAACACATTATCGATTTGAGAAGCACTTCCTAAGTGCTAAACTGTAGTCATTCTTTTGGTATGAAGTTTAAATTCTTATTACTATGGCAAGTTTTAATCTGCTCAGAAGAGACAAAATTGGATTGAGATCAAAATGATATCAATTGTTTCATATATATTTTTAAAAAAACCAACAACTTGTTTTGGCTTCTACAGAATTTCTTGCCCTATAAAATGAAGAGTGGGTTTTTCTGTTTAACATCTCTTCCTTTAAATCTCTCTTTCTCTCTCTCTCTTCGCCTAAGTTTTTCTGCTGCGAGCAAACATGTCCTTAAGCTTTAAAAGGACCATTGTAATGGATTTACGGTAGAACAGGAGAGTAGGCAGCTAATCTAGAAATTGGATCTTAATATAAAAAATCCAGTATCTAGACAAATGGAAGGAAAAGTTCAAAAATAAGGTCAAATAACCCCAGAGACAGAATGTTTTTCAATATGGGACAGTGGAACAAAGAGATGCTGTTGTTGAAGATCTATAAACTATACCGGTCTTGCAGATGAGACAGGACTTTGTGAGAGTTTATTATATAATACTAGCATATTTGTGCCTGGCCAGCCGGGCATTTTTAAAGTGTGTGTTAGGGGTGGTTTTGGGTGTGCACAACCACCACCACCCATACAATATCACTCCAACCACCAACACACACATTAAAAATTCCTGGCAAGGCAGGAGTGTCGTGTGTGTGTGTGTGTATTGTATGTGTGTGTGTGTGTGTGTGTGTGTGTGTGTGTGTGTGTGTGTGTGTGTGTGTGTGTGTGTGTGTGTGTGTGTGTGTAAGAGAGAGAGAGAGAGAGAAGCAGTGTGTGTGTGTTGTCACCCCAACCCCCCCCCAAAACCAGGGGACCAGGCAGAGAGGGGATCCCCCTGCAGGACACCCCATTATTAAAGAGAAGAAACCAAGCGGTTTCTTCTCTTTAAAAACAGAGTGTTGGGGGGGGGATCAATCCCTTCTCCCAGGTCTCCTGTTTCTGGGAGGGTTGGGGGGACAAAAGGGGTCTGTCCCCACAACTCTTCCAGAGCCAGAGGACCCGGCAGAGAGGATCTTCCCCCCACAGGACACCCAGTTATTAAAGAGAAGAAACCAAGTGGTTTCTTCTCTTTAAAAATGAAGTATATGGGGAGGGGGGTGGAATCGATCCACTCTCCCTTGACCCCTGGGTTTGGTAGGTTGGGGGACAAAAGGGGTCTGTCCACCCAACCCTTCCAGAGCCAGGGGACCCTGCAGAGAGAGGATCCCCCCACAGGACACCCCATTATTAAAGAGAAGAAACCAAGTGGTTTCTTCTCTTTAAAAATGGATTGTTTGGGGGTGGGGGTGGAATTGATCCCTCTCCCTGGTCTCCTGGGTTTGGGAGGTTTGGGGGGGAAAATGGGGTCTGTCTCCCCATCCCTCTTGAACCCAGGGGACCCAGCGGAGAGGGGGAATCCCCCCAACACCCCCATATTAAAGAGAGGAAAGCAAGCGGTTTCTTCTCTTTAACAACGGAGTGTTGGGGGGGTTGGATTTGATCTCCTCTCCCTGGTCCCCTGGGTTTGGGAGGGTTGTGGGGACAAAAAGGGTCTGTTCCCCCAACCCTTCTGTACCCAGGAGACATGGGAGAGGTGATCAATTCCACCCCCTCCCAAACACTCTGTTTTTAAAGAGAAGAAACTGCTGGTTTTCTTCTCTTTAATAACAGGGTGCCCTGCGGGGGGGGGGGGATCAACCTCTCTGCAGCACCTTTGCCTCCCTGGGAGAAGGGATCCCCATCATGGAGGGGCTTTGCTTCTCTCTGGGTTGGCTGGGAACACAACTTTTGTTCCCAACCAACTCAGAGAGAAGCGGGTCCTTCTCTCCGGTAGACCAGGAGGTGCTCCGGCCTCTCCTTTGTCCATGCGGAGCCGGCAAAATGTAAGTTCAGCCCGTGGGGGTTATGGGTGGGGGGCTAGGTGGTGGGGCTGGGGGGGCAGCATGGTTACTGGGGCCGTGTCTCACCCACCCACCCCCTAACCCTCACCGACTGCACTTACCTTTTCCTGGCTCCGGCTGGGTCTTTCAAAGTATTTCCCTCTGGCTCCTGGCATTTTTTTAAAGTCAGCGCATGCATTCCTGGCCTCCCCTGCACTCGCATCCCTCAGCCTGATTGGCTGAGGGGTTGCGCAGTGCAGAGGACTCTGGGAATCGTAGTTCTTTTTTTGGTCGCGTTTGTGGGGCGGCTGCCCCATTGGCGACCACCAAAACCCCGCGGCGTTGGGAAAGCAGGGGTTACGGTGAGTGTGGAGGGCTAGGTTGGGGATGGTTGGGCCTGGTGCGGGAGCCTTTGAATGGGCCCAACGGTTAAGGGGCCTTTTTATAGGTATAGATGTGATGAAGATAGATACCAGTTTACTTCTTCCTCCTCTTCATACCTATCTGGGTTTGCTAAATGGACTAGACACAGCTTATGAGGGCTGATAGAGGCACTGGCATTCCCTACTTAAACTATCTGTAACCTGAGATAGTAGGGACTGCGATGGCTCAAGTGGTTAAGACGCTGAACTTGATGACTGGAAGGTCAGAGTTCAATACTGAATGACGGAGCGAGCTCCCGTCTCTGTCCCAGTTCCTGCTAACCCAGCAGTTCAAAAGCAAGAAATTGCAAGTAGATAAATAGGTACCACTTTGGTGGGAAGGTAAACAGCATTCCATGCACTCCGGTGTCGAGGCATGCCTGCTACGTATCCATGGAAACATCTGCAGATGCAGACAGTGCTGCCTCTTTAGCTATAAATAAAGATGAGCACTGAACCCTAGAGTCAGATTCGACTGGTTTTCGAGCAAGAGTGACCTTTACCTTTATTAACCTGAGGCAGAAAATCTCCCAAGTGCCTCTTCCTATTCATGTAGGTAAAATTCTAGCAATAATAAATTAATAATTAATCAAAAAGTAAGAAAGTAAGCAAATTTACTGCCTTTTGCTGTTTTCTGATGGATCTACGTTCTGCATCTTCATGCACAAAGTCCTAACCATGTTTGGTTGAACTACAGCTACAGAGCTCCTGTAATAAAATTCAACTCCTACTTATGGGAACCCTGTCACTGAGCCCAACCAAATACACTTAGAAAATCTTGTTTAAACACATGGAGGTCTCTGATGCTGCAAGATGCAGCGCTCTTCAAGGGGGTACATTTTTCGCATGTGCATACATGTCCCCTTTTTTCACTTTAACATCAATGCAAGTTCAGCTGATTGCTTTAACAGGACTCACTTTTCTTCTTCTTTCATGTCCAAAGCAAACTTTGAACTGCCAAAATGAAACCACCTTCTTGGCTTTGTCACTGGCCAAACATAAATCCACCTTGGTACATGTTTCCAGTAGTAACTGCCAGACCATCAAATGATTTGGATTTTCTCTCTACATTCATACATCATATTGTTGTACGCCAGCAGCATCCACTTGAGCATGTTAGTCTTACACTTAGGCACTCTGGCCATCAGCCTATTCAGGGTCCTCCAAGTGACATAGGGGAGATTGAGTTCCTCAGCCATTTCCTCCTTTAATAATTATTCCTTGTTCAGTTTGCTCCTTCCTCCATCCTCTAATTTAATTTGAGAATATTTGTCCTTGTCATAAAGCTCTTCCTGGATCTGAGCTGGTAGACTTGAGGCTCATATCCATTCAGAGGGTGTTGAGGATCATTCTCTTGCTTAGTTCTCTCGGCGTCCACTGCTACTTCTGTCCTGATCTTAGGTGGAGCGATACCAACAACAGGACTCATGAACCTCAGAGTACGTACACTCTGTGTACATACTTTACATACTGTCTAATTTGGAAAAGGTGAATTCTCACATGCTGTTTCTCCTCTGGTGGCAAAATAGCTTGGGTCAGTTATAGTTTTAATTTAATTTAATTTAATTATCACATTTATATACCTCTCACTCGGCCAAAGCCAACTCAGGGCGGTTCACAATAAAAATTAAAAACACAAGTTAAAACAGTTAAAACAGTTAAAACTACCCACCCCCTAAAAACAAGGGCTGCAGGATCCAAAGGCACCATGGGGAAGAGTTCTTCTACACCAACCACCCAATGGCGGTTACCCTTCCACCTGCACCCCACACTTGACCCGCCAGCCAGGTTTTAAGATCTTTTCTGAAAGGCAGCAATTCCGTCCGGAGACGTAGCTCTGTTGGCAGGAGGTTCCAGAGGGCCGGTGCAGACACGGAGAAGGCTCTCCTCCTTGTGCCAGAGAGGCGAGCCCCTCTGGCTGATGGAACGATTAGAGAGCCCCTCCGGTCCGCTCTGGTTGGACGGACAGACGTCCTCAGGGCGATGCGGTCTCTTAGGTAACCCGGCCCACTACCATATAGGGCTTTAAAGGTCAAAACCAGCACCTTGAATTGCACCCGGAGACAAACTGGCAACCAGTGCAGCTCCCGGAGCAGTGGCAAAGCACGGGCATAACGCCCACACCCCATCACCACCCGGGCTGCCGCATTTTGGACCAGCTGTAGCCTCCGAATGGTCGTCAAGGGCAGCCCCATGTAGAGCGCATTGCAATAATCTAGTCTGGAGGTAACCAGAGCGTGAGTGACCATGAGCAAGGAGTCCCGGTCCAGGAGTGGGCGCAACTGGCGGATCACCCGCAGTTGGGCGAAAGCCCTCCTGGTCACAGCCGCCACCTGTTCCTCTAGCAGTAGCCGTGAATCCAGGAGGACCCCCAAGTTGCGCACTGGGTCTGTCTGGGGCAAAATAGCCCCATCCAGAACCAACGATGGTAGCTCCCGGGTTAATGCAGAACCCCCTATCCATAGCCACTCAGTCTTGCTGGGATTCAGTTGTAGCCCGTTAGCCCCCATCCAGACCCCCACAGCTTCCAGGCATCTGGAAAGGACTTTGACGGCATCACTGGGGTCCCCATGGGCCGAGATGTACAACTGAGTGTCATCCGCGTACTGATGGTACCGCACCCCATGGGAACGAATGATCTCACCCAGCGGCTTCATGTAGATGTTAAATAGGAGAGGAGAGAGCACCGAGCCCTGAGGCACCCCCCATTTGAGGGGCCTAGGACTGGACCTCTCACTCTCCAACCACACCGACTGGGTACGACCCCTCAGAAATGAGGAAAACCAGGACCACACATTACCCTGGATTCCCAATCCTCGGAGCCGTCCCAGAAGGATACCGTGGTCAACGGTATCGAAAGCCGCTGAGAGGTCAAGAAGAGCAAGGACGGATGGGTGACCACCGTCCCGCTCCCGCCAGAGATCATCCATCAGTGCGACCAATGCCGTCTCGGTACCATATCCCGGCCTGAATCCTGACTGAAAGGGGTCCAGATAATCCGCTTCATCCAGCACCCCCTGCAGCCGACACGCCACTGCCTTCTCCAACACCTTCCCTAAAAAGGGGAGGTTAGAGACAGGCCTATAGTTAGTTAGGACAGCTGGGTCGAGGGAAGGTTTCTTCAGGAGGGGGCGCACCAAAGCATGTTTTAAAGGTGCAGGAAACACCCCCTCCCGCAATGATGCATTGATCACAGCCCCAACCCAGTCACCTGTCACCGCCTTGGAGGCTTTCACCAACCAGGTGGGACAGGGGTCCAATGGGCAGGTAGTGGCGCGCACAGCTGCAAGGAGCCTGTCCACTTCATCAGGGGCAACTGGATCAAACCGGTCCCAGATGGTATGGCAAGACTGTGCTCCAGCTCCCTCCGGACTCTCCCCAACCACGCCGGAATTAAACCCAGAGCGAATCCGATCGATTTTCTCCACTAGATGGTCAGCAAAGTCCTCAGCCGACCCCTGCCAACCAGGCACCGGGGTCCCCCTACCAAGGAGAGACCTGGTAACCCAGAACAGGGTGGCCGGGCGATTGTCAGCGGAGGCAATAAGGGTGGTGAAGTATTGCCGCCTCACCACCTCCATCGCCACTAGATAGGCCCTAATAGCGGCTCTAGCTAGTGTCCAATCGGAGTCTCTCTGGGTCTTCACCCAGCGGCGCTCTAGGCGTCTCTTTGCCCGTTTGAGCTCCCGCAGTTCATCTGTGAACCACGGAGATGACCTAGCTCGATGAGCTCTGAGAGGCCGTAGTGGTGCGATTTCATCCAAGGCCGCTGTTGTCATCCTGTTCCACAGGTCAACCAGCGCCTCGGGCGAATCGTGTTGCCGATCCAGAGGGAAATCCCCCAGTTCCCTCTGGAATCCATCAGGATCCATCAGTTGCCGGGGGCGGGCCATTCTAATAGGCCCTGCCTCCCTACGATGAAGCGTCGCACCCAGGAAGTCTAGAGCCACCAAATAGTGATCTGACCATGGCACAGGTGTTATGTCTAATTTCCGTAGTCTCAGATCACTCTGCCACCGCTCCGACAAAAAGATTAAATCTGGTGTGTGGCCACTGCCCCTGGTCGGGCCCTGAATTACCTGAATCAGGTCCATATCTGCCATGGAAGCCATGAACTCCTGAGCCACCCCGGAGCCAGTCCCCAGCGAGGGTAAATTGAAGTCCCCCAGAACCATCAATCTAGGGAACTCCAATGCCAACGCTGAGATGGCCTCGAGGAGCTCAGGCAGGGAGTCCCTTACCCTGCAAGGGGGCAGGTACAGGAGTAAGACTCCCAACTGACCCTTAAAGCCCAGACGCAGAAGCAGGGCCTCACAACCCAGAATTTGTGGAGCGGTGGCCCTGGTGACTCCCAGTGACTCCCTGGCTATGATGGCAACGCCACCGCCCTTACCCTCATCCCTAGGCTGGTGCCAAATACTGAACCCAGCTGGACACATTTCTGACAGAGGAACCTGCTTTGTCATGTCAAATCCAAAAATACTTAGACAAGTTTCTTGATGTAAGTTTCTTATTATCCCTGTTGAGCTTGTCTGTAAAGAGCAATGATTTGCCAGTAAAGAAGAAGGAAAAAGAGAAGATGAGAACCGGCATGCATGAATCAACAAACAGAAAGGAAGGTGCTCATGCTACTACAGTTGCCAAGGACAAGATACCAAGAGCACCCAGTGGGTGGGAGTCCTAATGTATCAGCATGCTGAATGAGACATCAGGATTGTAGCTGAGAAGGCAATACACAAGGAAAGAACTACTCTAAGAAATGGCTCATTGCATCCACATCCGTAAGAGAAAGCTTTGGAACTAAACTCTTTGGATAAGAACAATGAATTTTTTTGTCTCTTCAAATATCTTCTAAGAGAATTTTACAAAACCATTATGCATTTTCTTTTTTAAAAATACAATTATTTTAAGGATAAAGAATTATAAATTATTTAATTATATAAAAATGATATCGAGTTCCCCCCTCCATGTTTTTCACTATTTTCAGTGTCAGTGCATAGGGAATTGTCAAAGTATATTCACTATTCTTCAAACAGTAAAGTTGGTAAAACTGACATGAAAACTATACATTTGGAGAGGAACGATTAAAATTATGCTCAAACAATAAAGTAAGCAAGCTTGTTAAGACAAGGTTGCAATAGATATTCTAGAGCTGAGAAACAGGCCTAACAAAGTGAAATCAGGCTAGCTGCCCTTAGCAATGAGTAATCTCTATATATAAAAACAAGGTGTCTTGGCATGTGTTGCTTATACAAATCCACACCCCTGCACCAATCGTGCTGAAACTTGGCACATATATACCTTGGGCCGGAGAGATGGTCATGGCAGGGGTCACAAACCCCATGGGGAGGGGTATGCCTATGAAATTGATCCACAAAGGGGACACCCCAACAACAGGAGAAAATGCAAGGGAAAAAAGCCAACCGGGGGGATTGTGATGTCATTGCCAGAGCTCAACAAATCCCCGGCTGACCAGGTCTGGGGCTCTGTGACATCACAGGGCTCCACCCCTTGGCCAAAGGGGACACCACCACTGACAGGAGAAAAATCAAGGGAAAAAAGCCAGCTAGGAGTAAATGTGATGTCATCGCCAGAGCTCAACCAATCCCGGCTGACCAGGTCTGGGGCTCCATGTCAACATCATCATCATCATCATCATCATCATCATCATCATCATCATCATCATCATCATCATCATCATCATCATCATCATCATCATCATCATCATCATCATCATCATAATTGACTGGGTTGCCGTGGCAACTGAATGGGGGAATAATAATAATAATAATAATAATAATAATAATAATAATAATAATAATAATAATAATAATAATAATAATAATAATAATAATAATAATAATAATAATAATAATAATAATAATAATAATAATAATAATAATGATGATGATGATGATGATGATGATGATGATGATGATGATGATGATGATGATGATGATGATGATGATGATGATGATGTCATGGAGCCCTAGGCCTGGTCAGCTGGGGATTGGTTGAGCTCTGGCAATCACATCATAATCACCCCTGGTTGGTTTTTCCCCCTTGCTTTTTCTCCCCAAAAACAGGCCTCAAAGGCCCCCACCTGCCACCAGAAACAACCAGGGGAAATGACTGCGCATGTGCAAAAATTCTAACCCTCCCTAATGTTTCTGGCTGTGGCACATGCGTGAAATTCCGTGCATGTGCCAAAGCCACCCAGCATTCCAGGTGGCCATTATGGGTGTCATTGCCCCAGTGGGCAGCCAATGAGGCCTGGCTCCTCCACACTCCTGAGGTGTGCCTCGGGGGAAAGGGAGAACCCACAGCCAGAGGGTGGGCGGAGGACGGGGCTGGGCCACCACCTTCCACTGGCCTCGCGGCTGTGGAAGGCAGGGGCCCAGTCCCATCCTCTGCCTGGTCCCCCAAAATGGATCCTCCCTTCCACCTGAGGCAACCTTTGGGACAATGGGGGAGCCGGGCTGCGATGGCTGCCTGCCGACTGTAGTCGCTGGGGAGGCCGCCGGAGGCCACTAGCCCTCAGCCTGCCCTGCCTGGGCACCAAGCCATGCTGTCTATGCAGCCCAGCACCATGGGGAGCCACCCCTGGAACTGCCTTCAGGCCTGTCCAGTGTTGGGGCCGGCTGCGGCAACGCTGCACCCAACGAAGCCTAGGCCAATGGCACCAGTACCATCATGAGTACGATGACAATGGACAAAAAGGTAAGGCAGTAGGGGTGCAGGCCGGGGGGGGGGAATGGGCCCAAGTCTCTTCCTCAGCCTGGGTGAGGTCCCCCACCCAGGCAATACCGGGTACCCCTGCTAGTGCTGTATAAATATTACTTACCAGACTTGAACAGTTTGTTCAACTGTTACAATCATATATTTCCACATATAGGTCACTCCCTGTACTGTGTTGCAGTGAGAACTCTCCCTGGATATGGAAATGTTTGCTCCTTTATCATGTAACATCCTAATATCAGGGGAGCTAGTAACCACAATTTCAGTTATCCACAAGTCTAAACATGTTCAATAAAAAGTCTCTGAAATACATAATATATATCTATTTCTACAGCATATTGCCAGAGCTGGCCGTTAGAGGTCACTGTCTGAATTGTAACTGCAGTACAGAGTTTTATGTCATCTGTGGTTTCAGGTATTCACGGTAAGTCTTGGAATGTATCCCCCATGGATAAAGAGGGCAACCTGTATATAGGTCCTGAAGTGTATGCAGATTTTTCCGGTAGTCCTACTGCCATTTGAAATGGATGATCTGGTAATACTGTTTTTTCATAGCATAATTAGGGTCAAGATGTTGATGGGATTTCTGTACTCCTCTACAATATGAAGTCCTCCAATCTTCCATTTCTTCTATTTATGCTTTTGAACAAGTACATGAAAAGTATCTTTTCAGAATGTTTGCTTCTTATAAAACACTATCCAATGCAGCTTTTATAGCTGAACTACATGAGACTGCAGGTTAACTGTTAAAAGAGATGGTCTTCAAAATCCTTTGTTTTCTGATGACCACCAAATAAAAATGAGCAGGCCTGTGAAACTTTTTAGTAGGTGAATTAAATACCTTTATTTCTTAAGACAGCTCTGCTTCTAGCTGTGAGGCTGCCATCTTGTGCCTTCCTGCTCTTAAGGTAGCCTGATGTAAAGCCATCTGTGTTTACAACTTTTGAGCTATGTACCTCTCCAACTTTGAAGGCTTGCTGGTGCAACTTAAGTGTCTGGAATGAAATGCAGCAGATACAAGAGGCAGATCTTGACGTCTTTGCCAAAAGGTTCCCTGTTTCTATCCAATATAAGCAACAGTAATCCTGTTAAGGTAAGAGAGCATTGCACAGATGTCAAAATTTATTGCATTAGTTACTGTGATGTATTGGTTACTTTATGTTACAAACATTATGTTTTTAAATTCAGATTCAGGGCAGATGGGAAAATACTGTAGACAGTAAGTCTCCTCCTTGGCTCTGAAGAAATTAAGAAAACAATATTCTGTTTGTATGAATGCTTATGCAATGCTTTTCTTGATGTCTGGATTTTATACTGAAAAAAATTAAATCTCTACAAAGTGATGGATGAAGCTATTTCTGCCCTTATTGAAATGCAGCAACATTCTGATACCTTTGCACAAAGATACATTCAAAATGCAACGGTGAACTTTCCAGCTTTCATTAAATTCCCCAGTTGTGTAAAAACTTCATTTCTCTCTCTCCCCCTGTACCATACATACCAAAGAAATAAAAGTCCAGGGATATGTAGATACTGTGTGATGTGTCACTATGATCCAATTTCATATTGGGTTTTTAAAAACCTTCAACATTTGAAATTAGTATTCTGCAGGAACAAACCCTTCCGAAAGTATCTTCTGTATTTAAATGAGTGGGAATACAGCTGTCTTTACTGTAAGGAACACCTAAAACCTTTTTCTTAATTGAAGAGGAAAAGCCACCAAAGATATGGGAATTGTCTTATGTCAATTTTTAAAATTTGTTTTTAAAACAAAACAAAAGGAGAAATAAAGGAGGTAATATAGTGTGTTATATATAGATAAGAACATCCTTGCTGGAACAGGCCACAGCCCATCCAGTCCTGCATTCTCTCTCACACAGTGGCTCACCATTTGCTTCAGGGTATTCCCAAGGAGATGCCTTCACCTGCTTAGGATTCCCTGGAAATGGCATTGAGAGATATCCTGCCTATCTGTCCAACCCGGAGGTTGTCCTTAGGTATCCATAATTATAGCCATTGATACCCTTGTCCTCCATGAACTTGTCTAATCCTCTCTTAAAGCTGTCAAGACTGACAGCTGTCACCACTTCTTCTGGCAGGGAGTTCCATATAGACCAGTGATCCTCTGGGTGAAAAAGTACTTTCTCTTATTACTTGATACTACTGAGTGTCAAGAGATGAGAGTTTAACCATTGTCCATTGCTTGTTTGTCTTTGTTGGTAATAAGGATAGGTTTATTTTCTTGTCTGAAACATATAGCAGAACAAAGCACCAAAAACAAAGCAGCACAAAGATAACTTAGGAACCTCTTGTTATGGAACAGAGTTGAAGTCTTTATGTGTCATCCTCATCACTATCACCACTTTTTGTTGTTGATCAGTCACACAGTCAGGTATAACGCATTGCGACCACCACCGTTATAGTACTGCTGAGCAGCAAGGGACCCTATGGATCATAGGGTCCAACTCCACTCAAGGAGGCACAGTGGGGAATCGAACTCCCAACTTCTAAGCTCTCCAGCAGTTAAGTAGCCCAGGTTAAGTAGAAACCTATTTTAGTCTCACATTTGCAGCCAAAGTTCTCTGTAGTTACTTTGGACTGTTGATTAAGTCTAATCCCTAAATCAAAAGTTCTCAACCTTTTAAATCCGAGGGCCGGGTCATGCTCCTTCAGACAGCTTCTGGGGCCAGATGACCATTTTGCCCATCCTCCACCACATGGCACTTCCTGGTGTGGCGGAGGCGGGGGGTGGGGAACACATGAAATGGTGCCGCAGACTGCATGTAGCCTGTGGGCCACAGTTTGAGAATCCTTGTCCTAAGTCATCCTTGCAATTTCATAGACTGTCTTCCTAAAAACTCCATGGACAATTTAAACATTAGATCCTTCCTTTTTCTTCAGATGCTGCTCCCTGCCTTTCCAATCAATTTTTTTGTGTCAAGGTTTACTTGCACATATTCCTGGCTATTGAGTCATGCTAGAAAGAATATACATTTGTTTCATGTGCAATTTATCAACCATTTGCACAGCAAGCCCCTCTCACTGAAACAGAATGGATCTGTGTCTTGTATAATGCCAGAAGGAAGAGGCTGCTGCAGTTTGTTCTGAGACATTTAGTAAAAATGAGTTACTAATAGGTAAATACTTTCGCAGTTACAGTGTGAAACATATCTTCTCTTACATCCCACAAGTACAGATGTCACGGTTTATGTTCATTCTGCACTGAACTCAGCTGCCAAGATAACATTTGGAAAGATTTAATTGCAAGGATTTGTGCTTGGATTACAGTAGGTCACTTTTGCTCGAAAGCCAGTCATATCCAACTCTAGGGTTTGGTTCTCATCTCCGATTATAGCCAAACAGCCAGCGCTGTCTGCGTCTGCAGACATTTCTATGGTCATGTGGCAGGCATGACTAGACACTGGAGTGCACAGAACACTGTTTGCCTTTCCTATCAAGATAAAGGTAAAGGTTTCACTTGCTTGAAAGCCAGTCATATCCGACTCTAGGGTTCAGTGCTCATCTCTGTTTCAAAGCCGAAGAGCCAGCGCTGTCTGCTTCTGCAGACGTTTCCGTGGTCATGTGGCAGGCATGACTAGATACCAGAGCACACAGAACGCTGTTACCTTCCCACCGAAGTTGTCCCTATTTATCTACTTGCAATTTCTTGCTTTTGAACTTCTAGGTTTGTGGGAGAAGGGAAAGAATGATAGATCATTCCGTCATGCAGCACTCCGGTCTCGAACTGCTGACCTACTGACCTTCTAGTCATCAGGTTCAGCGTCTTAACCACTAAGCCACCACAGACAATGCTTGACTTAGAGAACATTAAAACGTGATTTCTCCCATTTGGGTAATGCGTGTGACTGGCTGAATTATTGATCCAAGTAAAAACTTCCCTAGATCTTTTGTTTGGCTATGAAGGAGAAGCCCTTGAGGGTGTTTAGTAGAAATGTACACTGACTTTACCCTCTCCCAGCCAGTCTGTGTTCAGATAAGAGCATTTTAGCTGATGCCTGACCCACTCCTTCCCTTCAAATAAATAAATAAATCCTGGGATTTGTATGTTTCTAAGCCTACTGCATGAAATTTGGGATGAGGATGGGGTTAGACAACAAGGAAGAAATAGCTGTTATGACTGTGGCACCAAGAAAGAAAGAAAAAACAAAACAAGGGAAAACCAAACTGTTGAGTCCAGAACAAGAAGTACTCTAACTAGCAGGATCGGGTTAAACTCAGGGATTCTTTATTCAGCTCATACTTCGGATTGAGGACTATGTACATGGGTGGTCTCTATATATAAAGTGATTTGACCGTTACAAAACAAGATACATTTAGGCGGGCTTCTGGAGGACAAACAAAGTTCAACATTTCCCACGTTGACACGTATTTGAATTTCGTGCCTTTAGAAAGGATGCGCTTCTGTTCTTCAGTCTCTGAGCGGTTTGACTTTTGAAGCAGAACTAAGCTTTGGACACAACACAAACCCTAAGTAAGGTCTTTTGGTGTCTTGCATGGAAGACCAAGAAGGAGCCGCAGTGAGGGCTAAAACACAGCTTTATTGCATGATGGTCAGGATGAATATGTGGTAATGGCGGAGGTACAGCTCATTTTATACTGCAACAATACATTTGAAAAGGGTTGCACGGTAGCTCATTGGCTGCTACCTGCGTGATGTCATTCTGAGTCACGCCCATCTTCTCCAGGTGTTCCTTGCGCGGGAAGGTTCCCGCAGCTGCCGGTGATTGGGGGAATTTGAACCATGTGAGCTGAACGCTCGCAGCTGCCCTCTATGGGTAGCTGGCTCACGTTCCTTTAACAGCTGGGTTACATTGTAATCATTGTCAGGTTACATTCATACATTCTTAAAGTGATACTGTTACATACACAACACTCCTCCCCCCTAGGATGGGACGAAGTCCCTCAACCATTGTGGCTTCCCGCATGTGCGCTTGGGGCGTACTACTGCTTGGCTGAGCTCAGGGGAACTAGGGGCTCCGAGTTCCACAGACTCTTGTCCTGTAAAGGAATGGGGGGACTCATTAGTCGTCTGGCGGGGACTCTGTGACAACCTTGCATTTGGAGATGGGAACGGAACATGTAACTGGGATGTGAACCCCTGCCTGTCGCTCGTAGCACCTGGGGACCCCCCCAGCACGAACCTCGGGACTGATGAGGAGACCCTTCTTGCGCCTGCAACTGGCGTACTGGTGCTACCCCCTGCTGACTGACTCGGTGTTCTTGGGGATGGAGAGAATGAACTTCCCCCTGCTGCCTGGGTTGGGGGTCTCGGTGATGGGGTAAACTCTAGAAGGACTGGGAGGGCTGGAGATACCAGGGGCTGAACTAAAACCCCTCTTCTCGCTCTGACGGGTGGGGGACCACTCCGCGACATCCCCTTGGTATGGCAACATAAAGTCAAACTCGTCCCACTCTTTCCAAGTATCCTCCACCTCGTTTGAGAATCCAGGGTATGCGTTTGTACCCGAGGACATCCCGTGTCTCCCCCTTGGGCTAAATGGGTGGGGGAGAACCCTAACGCTGATTCTCTTTCCCTGGTGACTCGCCTTCTGAGCTGGTCAGCGTGCTTTCTCCACAACAGACCTGTGTTTGTCTCGACCCTGTAAGACACTGGCCCTGTTTGCTCAATGACCATTCCTGGGACCCATGTTGGTCCCGAGGTTGCGTAATTTCTGCAGTGAACCGGGTCCCCTACCGCAAAGCTTTTGGAGCTCTCTATCTCTCTATTTCTCCCCTCATCCTCCACCCTGGTCGGATCCAACCGATCAAAAAGTGTTTCTGGCCTCCTCCTCATGAGGAGTTCAGCCGGTGAAAGTCCTGAAGCTAGGGGAGTTGCCCTATAACAGATGAGGAACTGACACAGTTGGAGGTTCAATTCGCTGGGACCCATGCGCCGCAGTGCGTCTTTTGTAGTGCGCACTTGGCGCTCTACCTGACCGTTTGTGGCGGGGTGAAATGGGGCAGAGGTAATGTGCCGGATGGCATTCCTCTCGATGAACGCCTTGAATTCCGCAGACGTGAAAGTACTGGCATTATCGCTCACAAGGATGTCCGGCAGGCTGAAACAACTGCACACCCTGCGCAAGTGTTTAATGGTTGCGGCAGATGAGGTGTTAGTCATGGGAATGACTTCCAGCCATTTGGAATATGAGTCGACTATCAGCAGAAACGTGGACCCGCGAAAGGGGCCAGCAAAGTTGACGTGTACTCGGGACCATGGCCCACGGGCCGTGTCCCATTCCCTATGGGGCAGCTGGGACTCCTCGGGCCGAGACCTCTGGCAGCTCTCACACGTGCCCACCAAGTGTTCTATATCCGCGTCTATCTGGGGCCACCAGAAGTAGCTCCTGGCCAGTGCCTTAGAGTGCACTATTCCCGGGTGGCTGGTATGCAGTAGCCTCAGCACCTTTACTCGTAACTTCTCCGGGATGACCACCCGCTGGCCCCAGAGGAGACAGCCCCTTTCAAGGGAAAGCTCTACTCTGCGCCTGAAAAACGATTTGAATTCCTCCTCGGGGGGAGTTGTGGGCCACCCTTTCCTTACCCAGGAACTGACTTGGGACAGGATTTTGTCAGCCGCCGGGGCTTTGGCGAGGTCTGCGGGAACTATGGGGGGCGAGTCGAGAGACTCGATCAGCAGGACTTGGTGGTCCTGCTCTACCTCGCATTCAGGGTCTCCTAGACTAGGGAGGGGAGATCGGGACAACGCGTCTGCATGGGAGATCTCCTTCCCTGGGCGATGGACCAGCTCGTACTGGTAGGCGTTAAGGAAAATCACCCAACGTAGCATTCTAGGGGACAGGATTTGTGGGGTGGGCTTGCCTGTAGTAAAAATTCCCAAAAGGGGCTTATGATCAGTCACAATCGTGAAATCGCGGCCGTATAGGAAATCGTGGAACTTCTTTGTTCCCGCAATTATGGCCAGGGCCTCTCTATCTGTCTGCATGTAGTTGCGCTCCGCCTTTGAAAGTGACCTGGAATAGAAGGCAACCAGGGCTTCCTGCCCGCTCTCTAACACGTGGCACAGCACCACCCCCACCCCCACTGGTGATGCATCAGAGACCAAAACTACCAGTTTCCTCGGGTCGAAATGGGTCAGGACGGCATCCGAGGACAAGAGCGCCTTGAGCTCTTTGAACGCTTTCTCCTGCCTATCTCCCCACCGCCAAACCACATCTTTCTTAAGTAGCCCGTGCAGTGGCTCTGCGATGGATGCCTTCCTTGGCAAGAAGGAATGGTAAAAATTCAGGCACCCTAGGAATGACTGCAGCTCTGGCTTCGCGGTGGGGCGAGGGGCGTTTTGCACAGCCGCAACCTTGGACTCAGATGGCTTGATGCCCTCCGGGGTTATCTTGAACCCGAGAAACTCAACCTCCCTCACAAAGAATACACATTTGTCCCTTCTCAACCTCAGTCCCGCTCTCTCGAATACAGAGAGGATCTTGTCTAGTCTTCTAGCTAGTTCCGATTTGCTCCCCACTGTTATCAAAACGTTGTCAAAATATGGGAGCCCCTTTAAAAGGCGTTCCACAAGGGACTGGAAGATCCCAGGGGCTGAATTCACGCCGAACTGTAGGCGTGTTACCTTGAATGCCCCCTTATGCGTAACGATGGTTTGCGCAGCGGCAGCAGCTGGGGTTACTGTGAGCTGCTGGTACGCCTGTGCCAGGTCTAGCTTGGCAAAACACCTCCCCCCGTGCAAAGTGGCCAGTAAGTGGCTAACTACTGGCACCGGATATGCATTTGGCCGAATGGCCTTGTTGATTGTATATTTGTAGTCAGCGCAAATCCTGACCTTCCCATTGGATTTTAAAGCTGTAACAATCGGAGTTTCCCACTCCGCAGAATCAACTGGAACTAAAATCCCCTGCCCCACCAATTTCTCCAGTTCCGCCTCAATATTGTCCTTGAGGGTGAAGGGGACTCTTCTTGGCTTGAGATGTATGGGCCGGATTTCTGGGTCCAACTCAAAAGAAACGGGGGGCCCCTTGTAAGTCCCGAGCCCCTTCTTGAAAACTGCAGGGTGCACACGTCCCGAATTGGGTCAGTCTCTATGGCATTTATGCCGGACAGTTCAATTCCCAGGGGAGCAAACCACTGGGTTCCCAAAAGGCAACAGGTCCCCCCCCCTTGAGAACTACTAAGGGCAGTTTTTCTGTGAACCTTTTGAACTTCACCATGAAGTTTCCCACCCCCAACACCGGGATCCCATAACCCTGCACATCCCATAAGTTCGATTTCATGGCTCGCAACTTGGGGCGCACATTGGGGGGAATGCGCAGGAATTCCTTCTGGGACAGGATGGAGTAGGATGACCCCGAGTCTATTTCCATCCTAACCGGGACCCCTTGTAACAGTACCTCTACAAAGAAGCGCCGGTGCTCCAGGCCCACGCGGCCCACGGTCGCCACGTCGTCATTGGCTGAGACCTTTCTGATGCGGGCCGCCTTGCGTTGGTGTGCTTCAGGGTGTTTCGATGAGCCCTCCGTTCGCCCACACCTGCAGACCCTGGTGATGTGGCCTTTCCGCCTGCAGTTGTGGCACTCGGCCTTCCGGAATGGGCATCTCGTTCGGTCGTGAGATACCCCGCATCCATCGCAACAGTGGCTTCCTCTCTCGCTGGTTCGGCGCTTTTCTCCGTGCCTCTTGACTCTCTGCACGTCGTCATCCTCGCTCGAGTAGGAGTCCGCAGTCGTGGACGACTGCTCAGAGGTTGCTGGGGTGCCTGTGGGTGACCGGGGGCCCCGCCACGCCGCTTTCGCCGAAGTCTGCTGGGCCGCTTGCACGGGTGACTTGGTCACCTCTCAGGTGCGGCCCCTCGGGACTTGAAGACTCTGACCCCGCTCCTCGCCGCCTGGGCCGCCTGGGCCTCTCGCAGTACCTCATTGAACGTGAGGCGATGGTGACGGGTCATCAACTTTCTCTGGACCTCCTCGTCTCTCAGGCCACACAGCATGCGGTCTTGAAGGGCTATGTCCAGGTCCTCCCATTGGCAGTGCACAGCCGCCAGCCTGAGGGCCGCTGCGTAGGCAGACACGGATTCTCCCGGGCACTGGTCCCGCCTGTGTAACGCGACCCGGGCCGGAAAAATGGAGACGGGTGGCTGGAAATGGTCCCTCAGTGTTGTGAGGATGCGGTCGATGGGCACTGCGTCGACCTTCCGGGGAGCCAGCAGGTTCATCAGGATGCGCAGCGTGGCCGGCCCCACCTGGGCTAGGAAGTGCAAGCACACCTTTCCTTTGTCGTCAATGCCTGCAGCATCCATTGCATGCCAAAACTGGCACTCATACAGCTCCAATTGCTCTGGATTGCTGATATCGAACTGGTGAGGCTTGATCTTGGGATACGCCATGGATCCCACCTTCGTCGCCAATTTGGTGTCTTGCACGGAAGACCAAGAAGGAGCTGCAGTGAGGGCTAAAACACAGCTTTATTGCATGATGGTCAGGATGAACATGTGGTAATGGCGGAGGTACAGCTCATTTTATACTGCAATAATACATTTGAAAAGGGTTGCACGGTAGCTCATTGGCTGCTACCTGTGTGATGTCATTCTGAGTCACGCCCATCTTCTCCAGGTGTTGCTTGCGTGGGAAGGTTCCTGTGGCTGCCGGTGATTGGGGGAATTTGAACCATGTGAGCTGAACGCTCGCAGCTGCCCTCTATGGGTAGCTGGCTCGTGTTCCTTTAACAGCTGGGTTACATTGTAATCATTGTCAGGTTACATTCATACATTCTTAAAGTGATACCGTTACATACACAACAGGTCTTGAAGTGTGATGAAGAATCCTCTGGCCTCTTTGAGCAACTGGTGCTTTTGTAAAAACAACAAAGATGTCAAGGAGAAGTTTATGGTGGTACCAGAGCTGAAACCAACACATGTGAGTCTTCGGGGGTGCGAGGGAGAGGTGGAAGTTGAGGCAAAGTAAGACATAGAAGCTAGAAGAGAAGGAGGACCTGTGGTAGGTGGCTTCCAGAGTGAGCAGACCAGAGAACAAGGTGGGGAGTGAGATGGTGATAACAACATGTGGTAGGGAAGTGGGCTAGAGAGAGACAATTGTGTAGTGGCAATGACCATATCAGTGGGGGAGCAGTGCAGATCAATCACTTCTATCATCCTACCACATGAGGCAGATGCCTAAACCCAAACTCATGGTAGAGCCAGCTACTTAAAACCACATATTATTACGTGAAATTAACTTTCTGAATAATGTAGAACCATAATCTTCTAGAAGCATAATCTTCTAGGTTGTCCAGAAAGTCAGTGGATATAATTGTGGGATTCTGAAGTCAACAAAACCTTTGGAAATCCTAATTATACGGCGGCTTCTTGAAAATGACCAGAATAGCATATCTCATATCTGAAGTTTGCAGTTAAAGCACAAGAAAGCCTCTGTATTCTTGCATAACCCAATTTTTTGAAAAAATGTCCTCAATTAAGTTAGGTAGGCAAATTGGGTCTTAATGTTTTAGATCTAGTTATAAAAGGCAACCTCTATGATTTCCCAAGGCCTCTTAATCTTATTGAAGGAATAGGTAGCAAGAAAAGAAAATTTTATTTTATTTTAAGATATGTTTTTCAGACAAGAACTTATCTATTATGAAAGAACAGGATCTGAATGTATCTCCCACAGAAAGGGTGCAAAAGGATTCAATCATGTTCCCCAATGAGCACTACAGTCATGAAATTCTGAAGCCAATGCAGTAAGAAATCAGAGATCTTCAGCATGGCCTTTGATCTGAGGGGGGAGCTCAGGGCTCACCTTGATATTGTGTGAGGACCCCTCCCCTCATGTCATTTAATAAAATGGCATATTCTCAGCTACTATGCATTTTAAGGCTATTTCTCTATTAGCTCTGTTGATTTAAAAATACATGAGATTATGTGCCAACATTCTTTTATTTTATTTTATTTCAAAACATTTCTATACCATATTTCATTTGGGGGGGGGGGACACAAAGACTTCACAGCAAAATAGAGAAATAATTAGTAACAATATGCCCTTAATTTCCTTCTGAATTATGGCAGCCTTCTCTAGGTTTAAAAAAGCCAGCCATGATTTAACAATCTCTTCTTCTAGCATCATTTTGGGATTACGCAGCTTGTCCAGGGCTGTACAGGTGACAGAGCATGCAAACCCATCAGCCAGAGAAGTTCCTCTGTATTTTCCCTCATCTAAGAAAACACAGTAGAGATACAAACTCCTCACCCCTGGCTCCTTAGCCATGTGCTCCCACCTGCTGAGTTATTCAGTAAAAGTGGCAACTAAAAAGAATAAAAGAATAGCATTTGTTTAAAATAAAAAAGTATACTGTATTTTTCGGACCATAAGACACACTCCCCCCCCCCAATAGTGGGGAAAAAATGAGGGTGCATCTTATAGTCCGAATGTTTCTACCCCGCTTTGATGTTCGGGAAGTGAAGAGAAGCAGCCAGCATGAAAGGGCCAAACACAGCTTTATTGTAAGCAAACTGAACATGAACAGCAATGGTGCAACAGCTCCTTATATACACTGTACAATGGATACATTTGGGCGGGAAACAATATGATTGGTTAGGAGAGGAGTGGGGTGATTGTGGGATTACTGGACCTGAGTGAAGACTTCGTGTGTCTTGTTAGAAAGGGCAGGAACGCAAGTCCCGCGATAGTTCAGTACCAAGAAGAAGACAAAATGGAGGATAACCCCAATCCCATTATAACAATTACACAACGTTACAGCAATAATTAAAGTTACATACACAATACCCGCCCACCTCCCAGCAGCACCAGCAACGCTTCCCATACATCTCACCCGGGGTCGAAGGTGCACGAGAAGTGCAGAGGTGAAAGCGTGTCCGTCCGGTGAGGTCCTTTCAGACATGCCACTCTGGGGTGATGAGCCTCATTGTCCTGGAGGCGAGGAGGAGGAGGAGTCCCAGAGCAGCATGGCCAAAAGGACGAGGCAGCTGCAGCCACTGCTGACAGTTCGGCTGGTCTTCTGCTTCTGGGAGCTGCTTGCGGGTCAGGCTCTCACCATCAGGGTGAGACGCACGGAAAGCACTGCGGGAGTTGCTGCAGGTCAGCTGGTCTTCTGCAGCCAGGCGCTGCTGGCAGGTCAGCCCTTCACCGTCTGGGCTTGCTTTCCCTTCCATGCTTCCTGTGCACCTTTGGTCCTGGGCGAAGTGAGCTACAGCTACAGCTCCGGCTCCCTATTTGGTTCAGAATATATTTTTTCTTGTTTTCCTGCTCTAAAACTGGGTGTGTCTTATGGTCAGATTCGTCTTGTGGTCCGAAAAATACAGTACTCTAGTAAAACAATTAATTTAAAGCCAGGAGTGACTGACAGCATAACAATTAGCAAAATGCTGAGGAAAATATCTCAGTAAGCAGAGAGGTCTTCAGTAAGCAGAGAGGTGAAGGAAGCATGTTGCCATGGGAGCCTGCCTAACCTCTATGGGAAGACCATTCTACACAGTACTGTAATCCATTTTCACATTATACAGGAGGGAAGACACCCTTCGAGACTGCATAAAGACCACTTTTCAGCAAGATGGCATTCTTCCAGATTCACGGCAGCCAATAAGGATGTCTTGCCAAGTTTTGTTTTGTTTTGTATGCTATCCCTATAGTGAAATCGCTTCATTAAATCAGTGCTGACTTTTCTACGAGGGTCTGTGGGAAGGACAGTATGAGGAATTCACAACACATTTTAATGATTCAAATATGAAACCAAGCAATCACCCAGCAAGTACATTTTAAACATATTTTGCTTTGTTACATTTGTTGTGTGGCACAACTTGTAGGGTAGGGTTAGCTCTGTTGTAGACATACCCAACAATACCCTCCTTCCCAAGCCTGTTATACATATTTGTGCCACTAGTGTGCATGGGTTATTTGTAACAAATATGGTAGGGACTATGAGGGCTTAGTGATTAATATGCTGAACTTGACAACTGGAAGGTCAGCAGTTCAAGACCCAAGCACTGCACAATGGAGTGAGCTCCTGTCGTCTCTCCCAGCTCCTGCCAACATAGAAGTTTGAAAGCAAGAAATTTCAAGTAGATATATGAGGTGCTTATTCCATGAGAAGGTAAACAGCATTCCATGCACTCTGCCACTGAAACATCTGCAAATACAGAAAGCGCTGACTCTTTGACTATAAATGGAGATGAACACTCCACCCTAGAGTTGGATACCACTGGCTTTCAAGCAAGGGCAACCTTTACCTTTACCTATGTATAGTTTAACATACTGTACTGTATGTTGAAAAGCAGCCATGACGATTGCTTCATGTTTAAATGAGATGTGCTTAAACTGATGAAAAGAGGAGTCAGCTTCTGGTATTTTCCATTGCTTAGTGTCATTATGTGAATGGTAGTAAGCACAAGAAGATATATTGTAGACCAGGGGTTGGCAACCTATGGCCCGTGGCACCAAATAATCAGGTCCCTGCCCTCGCTCCAACCACCACCGCTGCAACTGCTGCTACCACCACCAGAAGCGGCTGTGGATGTGTTTACGGCTGCTGCAGACACATTTATGGCTGTCATAAATGCATTTACAACAGATGCAGATGTGTTTACAGCAGTGTTTACAGGGGGGACCACCAGTCCAGCCCCCTCAACTGTCTGAGGGACCGTGACCCGGCCTCCAACTTAAAAAGGTTGCCAACCCCTGCTGCCTTTACTGCTGCCTTTGATGTTGCCCACATTCAGGCTACCCTTTTCTTGTTCCTGTCAGCAATACAGGAAGATTACTGTGAAGTAATATTGGACCATTTCCTGGCATTTTGAATTGTGGATATCCAATTTTCATAAACCAGTGGATTTTTAAAAAAACCTTTTAATATGTAGTCTAGAATGGGGATGATTACGATACCAAAGGGAGCACAGAAGAACCGCACCTTCCACCACTGGAGCACATCTGTGTTTACAGCAGGGCATGGGATATATTTAAATGGCTACTGGATGGACTGGAAACATGTGAAGAATTCCCCAGATGCTGCTTTTGTAAACTGAACAACAGTTACATATTTTATTCTTCATTGATGATGATGTGCTATTTCTCAGACCTCCAGGACATAGATAAAAACTAAGATAGAACTACAATTCTCCTTCAGTAACAAAGCAGATGCTTGGTATGTATTATTGCTCTATTTTATATTTATGTTATTGTTGTCTTTCATGTTTACATGTTGTTCTCTACCTAGAGTGGTGCCTGTACCAAGTCAGGTGGTATAAACATACAGCAAACAAATAAATAAATAAATAAATAAAGTCTATCACTGGTCAAATGGGTCAAAATAGAAAAGTTTGTGAACAATATATTTGGCAGTTCAATGTGATGACAGCTATCCATATTTAGATATGTTTTTAATGATGGATGATTTGTTCTGACATCCAAAAGCTGGGTTGCAAAGGCTTAGAAAGTTCTTTTTTATTAGAATGGTAACCTGAAATCTATTGAGTAGTTTCAGTAACCCTTTCATTTCTAAAGTTAATGTAAACGTAAAGGTTGCCCTTGCTCGAAAGCCAGTCGCATCCGACTCTAGGGTTCAGTGCTTATCTCTGTTTATAGCCAAAGAGCCAGCGCTGTTCCTTATCTGCAGATGTTTCCTTGGACATGTGGCAGGCATGCAACAACACTGGAGTGCATGGAACACTGTTTACCTTCCCACTGAAGTGGTCCCTATTTATCTACTTGCAGTTTCTTGCTTTCAAACTGCTAGGTTGGCAGGAGCTGGGACTAGGGTTGCCACACGTCCTGGAAAACTGGGATTGTCTCAGATTCAAGGTTAGAAATATTGTCCCAGCCAGTTCAATAAAAATCATGTTAAAAGTCCCAGATTTTTAAAACTTACTGATTATGTATTATAACACGCCATTAAAATAAATTCAAACTCTCACCATCAAATGAGCGATTTCCTGCCACATTGGAGTTGGAGTATACCTGGAGACAAATCTTAACATCCTCGCCTCACACCCCCCCCCAATAAGTGTGACCATTGTGTTTCCTGGAACTGAGAACATTAAGACTTGACCATGATGCAACTTCTCAGAAGTACAACAGATCATCTTACAGTAAGAATTATCGGTTGTAAATAAATTCATTTATGTATGATATATTTAATATGAAAGTGTTTAATAGCTCATTATATTATGTTTGTTTTTTAAAAGTCTATTTTGTAATTACCTGCCAATTTTTGTCACCTGTCTATTTTGTGGGAGAGAATTATGGCAACTCTAGCTGGGACAGAGATGGGAGTTCACTTCATCATGCAGTACTCAGGAATCGAACTCCGACCTTGCAGTCAGCGAGTTCAGCATCTTAATCACTTGAACCTCCTCAGTCTCTTTCTTTCTATAGATACACTGCTTCTTTTAATGGAGACCTCAAACTAATTCCAAGTAATTTTTGTTTAAAGAAAAGGAACATTTCAAGTAGTATGAGCCCATCCGTGCTCATTCTGAAGTCCCATTCTTCTTCTCTGATGCTTACCAGTAGACATAGTGTCAAGTAAAGATTCATAAGATTACTCAAGAGAACTATAATTTTAACAACATACCTACTTAAAAATAATTGCATTGGAGTTCAGGGACATTTATTTGAGTAAATGTGATTAGATTTACATTTTAGTTTGAACCTGCAATTAAGCAGGTATTCAACTTACATAGGCAATTATTTCCCTGTAAGTCTGTAGAAACTGATTTATTAAAATGTGTTTCTATAATAGTTGAAACTTGCGTGGATTTATTTCGCCTATTACTATCTGTTCAAAGAAAATATACAAGACAAACATTTGAACCCTGAAGATTGACAGATCACAATTCAACTTGCTGTGTTGAAAGATCTTGAAGAAATTGTAATTCTTCTGTGACTCTGGTGAGTTCTTCCTCTGAATTGCACCTGGTTATGGAAGGATTAAAAAATCTTGCCGTTTTAAAATCCTGGCCACTAGCTGGTGGATTGTGAGAATATTCCTCCAAAACAAGTAAACTTTCAAAGTTTTGCATAAATCTGCTGTAATATCAGAAGCAACTGAAACTCTGAGGGAGAAAGCCGTGTTTAACAGTAACAGCACCTTAAAATTCCTGATGGCTGGAATTATTCTAACACTTGGTCAGTATCAGTGAGATGACTGAACCTCGTGTAATTCCTTATGCACTCTGTGTAAAAATATGAATATTTTAAAATAAAGGAGAGCAACCTTTCTTGTATTTGCTCCTGTCATAAAGAAGGACACAACCTGAATACAGTATTATATATTAACAGAGTAGTTTAGAAGTGGCATGCAGGCACCCTCACTTCAAATGAATAACTTGCATTTAAAAAAATCTCACCTTCTGTAAAATATCTAACTCTCACTTCAGCTGACATGCCAAAAATAGCAGGTTTGTTTGGCTAAAATAAAGCTCAGTAGTCTTTGTATTTCTGAAGGCTACATCCTTTTGGGGCTCATTTACTGGAGTTGTGTGTGGCAGTGAGTGGAACCAAGGCCAGGTGCCAAAGGGACAAATGTTTGGGACTAATCCATTCTCTTGTTTTTCTACCACTCCTTTTTTTGGTTCCCTTGAACAAATTGTTCCCTCTCCCTTCTCTTTTCCTTTCTTCCTCTCTGTCATAGGAGGGGAAGATCATACTTGCCAGTAGCTTGAACTTATTTCTTTTCAAATCAGTGAAGTCCACATGGAATTAGGCCAGTGTTGCCCTTCTCTGGGGATAAGGAATCTTTGTAAATATATTTATTTGCAGAGCAAAAATATTTATTTATTTATTTATTTTAATCACATTTCTACCACCGCCCCCTTGCCAAGGCGACTCTGGGTGGCTCACACATAAAACAAATAAAAACTTTACAAAAAACTTTGAAAACATTAAAAATTAAATTTGTTTTCAAATTACATTTTATTTTTATTTATTTTTAAAAATGCCCTCCAATGCAGCATCGCCAGATTTTTCAAAAGCTGACAGCCTGGGTGATACTTAAATAAGCCAGCCCAGGATGGCTATCTCCCCAGCTGCCTCCCCCACCCGCTATGCAAGCCAGGTCTTAAGGCTCTTGCAGAAGGATACAAGGGTCTGCCTAGAGACGAAGTTCAGTTGGTAGGAGGTTTCACGGGGCCAGAGCAGACACAGAGAAGGTCCTCCTTCTTGTGCTAGAGAGGTGAGCCTCTCTAGCAGATGGGACTATTAGAGAACTCCTCCGGTCTGCTCTAGTGGAATGGGCAGATGTCCTTGGGGTGATGCGGTCTCTTAAGTACCCTGGTCCGCTACCATGTAGGGCTTTAAAGGTAATCAGTTTTAGTACGATGAATGTGCAAACAAATGAAATTCATTGACCAAAAACAAAGGTTAGCATATCGGCCAATTTCACTGGGACCCTGGATGCAAAGTACTGTATAGCTGTATATAAATCTGTGGCTGCTGCTTCTATGTAAGCAAAAATAAGCCATGTGACCCATTTGTAAAATCAGGCAAATGTAGAAAGAGGATGATACTTTTTATAGGATCACTTTAAAAAATCAAACATTGCAAGTTTTTGTGACTTAAAGGTCACTTCATCGGGCAGACTTTTATGGCATGATGTTTAAGCCAGGCTGGTTTGCTTAGGTCTTCCAACGGAAAATAGACAGGAAACTGTATCTTTTTACAATCCAAAAACAGGAAGCCAGGGATTTGCATACTAGGTTGTAAGCCATTAAATCTCATGCTGCAATAAACCTGTTAGTCTGCAGAAATGTCATAGTACTTTTGATTTTTTCTTTTTTTTTCTGTTATAGAAGTTAACCTGTACTTTTATTCTAACAAGGTTGTTAGAACTGCAAATTTAAATGGTTGTTTTTCTTGTTCAAAAACTGATTGTTATGGATTGCCTGTCACCTCCATTAACTACAACAACCTGCATGAATAAGTTGCTGTCATACTGCTTTCAACATTTTCCAAAGATACTTGCATGAGTAACTGGCGGATGGAGGGGGAGATAAATTTTGCATTGTTTATCCTCCATCCTCCCTGATTTCTTTCAGCAGATGTCATCTGTTTTGCAATTTTGTCATTTTTTTTTAAAAAAACCAAGACAACCTTTCTAGACAGTGTTAAAAGTGAGGGACAAAGGGAGAAATGAAAACGGGGTCATGACAGTTTGGAAATGTTTGTTTTGACAAAAAATGTAATGAATTATTAAAAGACCATTGCTCAGTTCTCCCTGTTTTGCTATCATCATGGAATAAATAAACACTGCAGAACAAGCCAAACTTGAATTAATTGGTAAAGGAAGTACAGTGGAACCTCATACAACAATTGCCCTGTATAGCAATGAAATTGCATAACAATTAGGTGTGTGTGGGGGGGAGGGGGGATTGCGTCCTGTATAACAATTTTCCCTATGGGAAAAATTGAACAATTTTTCAATGGGAAAAAACACCGAGCGAAAAAAATCATTGTACGATGCATCCCATAGGGAAATTACTATACAACGTATGCATTGTATAGCAATTGTTTTGTACAACAACGAGCCCCATAGAATGGATTAAAATCATTGTATGAGGTACCACTGGATGTGTAAATGCAGGGTCTATGAACTGCAATACCAGAGTAAACTTTCAACATTCTCTCCTACAGCTTCCTTTACAGCCTATGTCTTCCATAGATTCACTGTGCTAGAAAACTAGTATTTTGTTTTCACACACTTCATTTGGTATCTTAGTACAGTATAGGCTAGATAATAGTTTTTTTACAAACTACTTTGTCAAGCTAGGATTCACTGAGATTGTTAATTTAAGAAAGGCTCATTTTAAAATTTGTTTAAAATATAGTCTTCCTACAGTAAAATGAGATTTTTAGCTTCCAGATAAAAGGAGAATGTATTTATTTCTGTTGTCATGATGGTGTTATGGATTTTGTATGGATTGATACAAAATGTCAAATTACACCTGCATATTTTTAATCGCAAGTGACATACAGCTTTTTGTTGGTCTGTTTTTTTGGAAGAGAGTTTGCTCTAATTTATCAGTTGGGAGTGTGGAAGCAGCCCTTCAGCATTGCAATAGAGGTGGGAGGGAAATAATCAATTTAATTAGGAACATAAGAAGCTTCTTCTACCGAGCCAAATCACTACTTCTGTCTAGCCCAGTACTGTCTGTTCTGACTGGCAGAGGCTTTCCAGAATTTCTTGCAGATTCATCCCTTCCCACAACTTCCAAGCTTGGGAACATTCTCTTTTTTTGTACTGCCATTCCCCAAATCCCCCACTCTTTTGAACTATCACTCTGGAGGTAATAGTCCAAAAGTCAGCCATGTTAATACCACTGTAGAGTGGTAGTCCAAAGAAGTGATGTTTGTAAGCAATCTTTTCTCTTACTCTACCTGGACATCCCCAGTATCCTCTGGTGGTCTACTGCCTACTTCACAGTATGGTGTGATGGATAGAGTGATAGACTAAAACTCAGGAAATCTGGGTTTGAATCCCCACTTGGCCATTGAAAAATCACTGGAGAGGGTGGATGCTGCAAACATCTCACATTTCTTAAAAACCCTATTGTGATTGTTGTTGTCTGGCCGAACATCTGGCCACAGTAATGGAGTAGACCATACAGCCAGCGACTCAACATTGAGTGTTGGGCGGTGGTAAATAACCTGACTCCCTAAATGGGCCAATGGCTATGGGCAGATGAGCCCTTTTAGCTGGGGTGAAGGAAATGCCCCTGGAAAGCATCATATTGGGCCCAACAGCAATATGAGCAGAGGAGGAACTCTGATTTCCAACGATCATGGAGGTGGAAGAGGCCATGCTAGATGGACTGGCTGTGAAGACACACCATGTCCATATCCTCAAGGCTGTGGCAGTCCATTGCAGTCCCGGTGTTAAATCCTGCATGTTTCATCTCATGTGTGCAGCAGGAGATGGCTCCGTGATCATAGTGAGTGGGTCACTTCATCGCAAGCTGGGATCCACCCAGCTTCTAGAGAAAAATGCATTCCCGGATACGAGTCGCAGTTGGCGACAGCGGTTGTTGTTATACAACCTTATTAGGCTTCAACTTGACAGCACACAATACACACACTTCCTTCTGAGGGCTGAGTAGTCTCAATTCTGTCTGTCTTTTGAAATTAGGAGAAAATAGAAGTGCTCAGAATGATCTAATGAACCAAGGACAGGATGGGTAAATTCAGGCTCTAAATTGCAGCCCTTGTGCATATATTTGCATATTTAAAAACTTATATACATGGTCAAGGGGACGCCTTTAAAATCATGATGTACAAGGTCTAAAATTATCTACCTGAACCCTGAAAGAGTGGTTCCTATTGTAGCTCTTGTACTAATCTGTTCCTTCTTCACTATATCAGTTTTTATATTTTCTATTACAAGAGGTAGTTAGGATTTTTTTTTTACTGAAGATCAGTACAAAAATAGATTCATTTCTACGTGTCCTCTACATAGCATGTGTCTACATATGTTCACTCCTTTCCTGGTGGTATCACTCTTTCTCCATCTGCTATGCAATAATAATTTGGAACTTTTGTGTGTTGAAGCAGCCAAGGAGGTGAATGAGGTATAGGAATTGAAAAGGGACAGGACAGGAAGTGACAATATCTCCCAGTAAATGAGCCATTTGCAGGTTGCATTCTGGCAATCGTAAAGGTCAAAGATGAAGACATTTCCCCAAATGAGATTCAGGAATGAAACAAAGTCGGGCTTGTTTTTGTTTGTTTTTTTTTTTTTTGCAAGGAAAGATAGATCCTGAACAAAGACACAATTCCACCCCCCAACCGACCCCCACTTTGCCATTATTTAAATTACTGTTTCAGTCCATTTCACAGAAGAAGCTGAAAGGTCACACATTCAATATTTGTTGGGAAGTGAATGGTGGAAAGAAGAGGCAAAAATCACACACAGGCGCAAAATGAAATTAATGGTTTAATGGTTTAAAAGATAGTAGATTTATTAAGCATTCTGTCTGTTTCTCTCAAGTTACTTTGTTATGTGAGCTAAGGAAGGCGAAAGAGAGAGAGAAACAGTATCTTAACCTATAAATCCAAGGGTTAACCGTTGGAACTGGCTATAGGTTGCTATGCCTCGCCCTACTTGCCTGCACTCAGCCTTCATGCACACGGCCAATCTGGGTACGCAGGTCAACGAAGGATTGAAAAAACCGGCAGTGGGGCAACAGCCCCACAAACGCAAAGAAAGGGAAACAACTTCACTTCCCAACATTCCTTGCGCCACGCCGCGCCAGAGCCAATCAGGCTGAGAGGCTCTCGCACGGCGCAGCGTTCGGAAACACGCCGCAGCCAATCGAAAGAAAAGCATTTTAAAAAACGCAGCACAAACACAAAACAGCAACCCATAACTACAAGCCCCAGCGTCCTGCACGCCATGAGCACGCAGAGCGCTGAGGAAACCGGCACCCGAAAAATGAAAAAGAAAAACAACTCACAGCCAAGCACACACCAGCCGGCTTTCTTTCCCTCACCCACGGTGCCTGAAGCTCCCGACTGGAGTTTCCCCTTTAATATCAGTGGGTGGGTGTTGCGATCCCCCTCTCCGCTGGCTACCCTAGGGTTGGGAGGTTTGTGGGGACAAAAGGGGTATATTGCCCCAACACTTCTGGAACCAAAAGATCAGGCAGAGTGGATCGATCCCCCACCCCCCCTCCTTAAAACAACTCTGTCTTTTCTTCTATTTAAAAACGGAGTGGTTTTAAGGAGGGGGGGTGGGGATTCGATCCAGCCTGCCTGATCTTTTGGTTCCAGAAGTGTTGGGGCAATATACCCCTTTTCTCCCCACAAACCTCCCAACCCTAGGGTAGCCAGCGGAGAGGGGGGTCACAACCCCCACCCACTGATATTAAAGGGGAAACCTGATCTACTTTCACGACTCCACACAATCAAAGCACCATAACACACTAAAGCCCCCCTCCCCACCACCTAGCCCACCCTTCCTAACCCCCAATGACCATGCCCCCCTACCCACCACCGAGCCCACCCTTCCTAACCCCCAACGAAAAACAACTCACTGCCTCACAGCCAAGCAAACACCAGCTGGCTTTCTTTCCCTCACCAACAGCGCCTGAAGGTCCCGACTGGAGTTTCCCCTTTAACATCAGTGGGTGGGGGTTGCAATCCCCCTCTCCGCTGGCTACCCTAGGGTTGGGAGGTATGTGGGGAGAAAATGAGTATATTGCCCCAACACTTCTGGAACCAAAAGATCAGGCAGAGTGGATCGATCCCACCCCTCCCCCTCCTTAAAACAACTCTGTCTTTTCTTCTATTTAAAAACGGAGTGGTTTTAAGGAGGGGGGGGGATTCGATCCACTGTGCCTAATCTTTAGGTTCCATAAGTGTTGGGGCAATATACCCCTTTTCTCCCCACAAACCTCCCAACCCTAGGGTAGCCAGCGGAGAGGGGGGTCACAACCCCCACCCACTGATATTAAAGGGGAAACCCGATCTACTTTCACGACTTCACACAATCAAAGCACCATAACACACTAAAGCCCCCCTCCCCACCACCGAGCCCACCCTTCCTAACCCCAACGACCATGCCCCCCCAGCCCACCCTTCCTAACCCCCAATGACCATGCCCCCCTCCCCACTACCTAACCCACCCTTCCTAACCCCCAATGATCATGCCCCTCTCCCCACCACCTAGCCCACCCTTCCTAACCCCCAATGACCACGTCCCTTCCCCACCACCAAATAAATAAATAATTTTTAAAAAAATTACTAAAAACAGTCAAACACATCCAAAAATGCACAAAAACAAAAACACCAAAAACAATACGAAGTAAACAAAGACACAATCAAAAACAAAACAAACAGACAAAAAATACAAATTCCATCCCCCCCCGCCACACACACACACACACACACACACACACACACACACACACACACACACACACACACACACACACACACACACACACACACACAAAACAAAGAAAACAAGCAAACTTACCAAAAGATGTGCTACCTCCACCAGGACTAAAAAAGAAATGAAAAAGAAATGAATAAAGAAAGAGACTACTTACCAGAAGAAGCTCCACCCAGAGGCCAGGAGAGAAAAAAAAGTCAAAATACAATAACCCCTACCAGCACCACCTGCTGGCCACAATAGTAAAAACAATTCAAAAACACACAACAGCTCCAAATAAAAGGTCACAAGAGTAAAAACAAATCAAAAACATAACACAAATTCACAATTTTACACAAAAGGTCACACCAATAAAAACAAGTAAAAAAATTACACTAAAACATATGTCAATAAAATACAATAGAAACTTTTAAAAATCCTGTGCTGAGTTATAACTCAATTTTAAACTCTAAACATCTAAACACATTTTAAAAACATTGAATGTAAAAAACATTTACTTTTACATTATTAAAATTATGACCGACGGTACAACTAATTAAAAAAATTCAAAAAACTAAAACATTATTCACTTACATAAAACAATTTGAAAAAATTATATCATACTTTCTTCTTTTATTAATCCTCAAAAAAACCCAAAAAAGCAGATCCCAGTTAATAACAGCCAAGCCAATTTTTTTTGCATAAATAAACATTTAAAAAATTAAAATTACAGACTAAGCAATTTTTAAAAAACATTAACACAATTTAACCTTCCAACACAATTTAAAACTATTGCAAAAATAAATTTGGTTCATTTTTTATTAAAACACACGGAGAAAAAAGCCCGGCAACGCCGGGCAACCCTTGCTAGTGTTTCTATAAAAGGTACTGGTTAAGCCACTGGTCCTGCTAATAATGCAGTTGAAAGTGACCTAGGCACCAGTATCTAAAACCTATGTAATTACTAGGAGAATGGGCTGAAACTGTCTACATGGATAAAGAGTCTGCTGTTTGGAGTGGGTCAGTCGGATTGCATCTGTACTGCAATCAGGCCAATCCACCCCTGCCGTGTCCGGCCCTTGTAAAGAATAGTCCAGGCAACGATGAACAGAACAACGAATAGCGGTTTATTGTAAAGCAGTGTTTCCCAAACTTTAGTTTGTGGACTTCAATTCCCAGAAGCCTAAGACTATTCCCCAAAGCACTGGTCAGCCAGTGTACTGACTTAGGCTTCTGGGAACTGAAGTCCTTCATGGGGCGTATGCCCCACTTTGGGAACCACTGTTGTAAACTCTTGCAGGCAACTTTTACAAGGATAACTAGACATGAGATGGCTACACAAGTCCCATGTATCGGTCTCTCTGGAATCTACTGTCGTGGTAAAACTAAGCTACACCTGTGCGTGAGCGTATGGAGAGGATCCAAGGCTAGCCTGTCGAGGTCTAACCTGCAGAGAATAGGGAAGTATAGATCCGGCCCAGCCACACCCATGTTTACCGGTGGCGCTTATATAATGTCCTGGCAGTGGTCACTCAATGATACAATGTAGCAACTCGCCAGATAACCTTAACTAACCAATCATAACGTGATACCATAGTTTTAACCAATCAGGAACAGGATCCATAGTTGCACCCAATCATAGAACTCTAATTAACATAAGGAGTGCGCCCAGAAGGGGAGAATATGCGACAAATCTTGCTCTTAATTCTGATGGTGGGAAATCGCCATTTTCTCTTGCAAGCGTTGCTGGAGCAACTTGCAATTTACTTGAATATACAATAACACCTCCCCCCCCCACACACACACACACTGCTTTAGCTCATCAGGGGTTAAATAAATCACCCTACTGTATTGTACCCATCCCCATTGGAAATACATATTAGGGATGGGATAAAATAGAAAGTCTCCTCCATTATTTGCAAAGCCTTGTTCATTGATGTATGGGGGCACCACCTCTTTGCGCCTAATAGCGAAATGTTTTCTCCTGTCAGCTGCAGAGCTGTTAGGGGTTGCCAGGGCTGCTGCAGCAGAGGGTTTTGGAGAAAAATATCAACATATAAACTTATTATCTTTTACCAGTCCTTTTTTCAATCTGATATCACTTGTCAATTTATCATTAAAGGCTGTATTCCAGATCTCTTAAAGGGCCATTACCAAATGTTTTGAAATTCAAATCTCTGTACCATTCATCAAGTTGAAAATTAAAACTAATTCTCCTATTTTTGGTTATACTTTGCCACTATGACCAGTAACACAATCATTTATCTCTTTTTTTGCCATTCCAACTGTAAATCCCCAAACTAGATAATACAATTCTCAGATACATAAACATATTAACAGATTAACAGATATCATCTTATTCATTTTATTAAACACCTCTGGTCTATAGAATACCCTCTTGTACTCACTGCCATTCACAAAGAAATAACAAGCAAGGAAATTCCCAGAAGCTGACTCCTTTTTCATCAATTAACTACTTCTCACTGAAACAGGAAGCAATTGTCATAGATGTTTTTCAAAAATTATGAATAGTAGTCCACAGATGGTACCAACTGAAATATATTACCAAACATTAAGAGAAAATGAAATTACATGAAATATAATTTATTATTATAGTGCCAAATAAATGGAAAATATTCTTAACATAATAAATTCAAGAGAGATAATTTGCAGAAGCACAAAAATTATATTGAGTGGGACAGAGACTGAAGAGTTTATTTTTTCATTAAGAGGGAGAAAAGCTGCTAAAATATATTTTAAAAATAAATTTCCAGAGAATTTAAAGCTAGATTTAATAAAGAATTTTGAAAGGAAGAAAGGCTGGCCCATGATGGCAAATCATCTGACCCACATCAATGACCCCAGAGGTGGAAGCGGATGCATTTACGGCAGCCATAAATGCACCCACGCATGTGCAAATGTGCCCAAAACAGTTTATGGCATTGTTTGCAATGAGGGAAAACCATGTGTCCAGCCCACTCAGCTGTCTAAGGGGGAGTGGTCCGGCCTATGACGCGAAAGGGTTGAGAACCTGTTGTGTATGTAACTTAAGCGAACTGTAATTGAAAGCAAACATGTAACCAAGTGAAATGTGAATGAATCGGATCTAGCGATCCTCCATTTCCCCCCTCCCTTTTCCCCCTTGTGAATACTCCTCTTGTGTAGATATCGTGGGACTGCGTTCCCGCCATAGATGTACCTATTGTTACTCATTACCCAATCAAGTGTTATCACCTGGCTGTTTATCTGCACTGACCAATCATGTGGCTTTGCGCCAGGGCTGAATCGTTACTGTTAGCTATATAAGGAGCATCACTCCGCCATTAACCTCATGTTCAGAGTGACTACACTGCAATAAAGATGTGTTTGGCCCCCTGACTGCTGCCTACTGCATATCAATCTGCAAACATCAAAGAACCCTTGCTATAGATCTTCTTGTCTGCTCCAGTTGGTGCTGTCGACATTCAGGCTTGTTGTGTATGTAACTCAAGTGAACTATGATTGAAAGCAAACATGCAACGCGAGTGAAATGTGAATGAAATTGGATCTAGCGATCCTCCATTTCCCCCTCCCTTTTCCCCTTATGTAAATACTCCTCTTGTGTAGATATTGCGGGACTGCGTTCCCGCCGTAGATGTAGCTATTGTTTACTCATTACCCAATCAAGTGTTGTCACTTGGCTGTTTACCTGTACTGACCAATCATGCGGCTCTGCACCAGGTTTGAATCGCTACCTGTTGTATATAAGGAGCATTGCTCAGCCATTGACCTCATGTTCAGATTGACTACATTCCAATAAAGATGTGTTTGGCCCCCTGATTGCTGGCTACTGAGTATCAATCTGCAAACATCAAATTGGCGATGAAGGTGGGATAATGGCTTCCCACAGCATCAAGCTACTTCCGTTTGATTTCAAGGAACCAGAAAAATGGATGTTGTATGAGCGCCAATTCAAGCACGCTATGGCGGCCAAGAAGATAGATGATGAGGAGCAAATGCGCTCTTGCCTCCTTGCACAATGCGGCCACGCCACGCTCGAGCTTGCAACGCACCTCCTGCTGCCCCGGGACATCAATACTGTTCCATTCAAGGAGATCCTGGCTGCGCTGCAGAATCACCTTCAGCCCAAGGTGCCCATCTACCTGGCGAGAGTAGCCTTCCACAGGTGAGACCAGCACCTGGGAGAGTCCGTGGCCGACTACGCTGCTGCCCTCAGGTTAGACGCTGCCCCTTCCCAGTGGGAAAACCTGGAGGAAGCCCTGAGGGACCGCCTGCTATCCGGAATGTGGGACGAGGAAGCCCAGAGGAGACTGATGGCCAGAGACTATCTCACGTTCAACTCCGTCCTGCAGAAGGCTCTGGCGGCTGAAGCAGCAAGGTCCGAGGTAAAGGCATTCAAGGCAAAGCCTGCTGCACCTGGAGGGTCTGGGTTCACTGTGCAGGCCGTTCCACCCCACGCTTGTCCAGCTCATCTTTATCTCCTGCACCCATCTCATCCTCAGGTTCCGGGTCCAGCGTCGATGATGACGACGTCCAGAAAATTCGGAGAAAGTCAGCCCAGAAAGTGGACCAGCGAAGGAGTTAAGCCCTCTGACTCAAAAGTTGATGCTGTTCGCAATGCCCCTCACCCACCCGCAAAGCCAGAGTTACAGTCCTCCTTGGGGCTGCTTAACTTTTACTATTCCTTCTTGCCAAGGAAGGCTTCCATGGCAGAGCCACTGCATCGCTTTTTAAAGAAAGACACGGTTTGGTGATGGGGGGGGAGAGCCAGGAACGAGCCTTTAAAGAGTTAAAACAGCTCCTATCGTCGGAAGCAATCTTAACTCACTTCGACCCAAGGAAGCCCGTGGTGTTGGTTTGCGATGCTTCACCAGTGGGGGCCGTGCTATGCCACATGTTGGAAAATGGGTGGGAAGCCCCAGTTGCCTTTTACTCAAGGTCCCGCTCAAAAGCAGAGCACAATTACGCAAAAACGGACAGGGAGGCTCTTGCAATAGTCGCTGGGACCAAAAAGTTCCATGCTTTCCTCTATGGTCAGGAGTTCACTATTGTAACCGATCACGAACCACTGTTGGGGATCTTCACCACATCCAAGCCCACACCCCTGTCCCCCAGAATGCTTCAGTGGACAATATTTCTAAATGCTTACCAGTTCACACTGGTCCACCACCCGGGCAAAGAGATCAGCCATGCTGATGCACTTTTCCGGTCTCCCTTACCTGAGTTAGGGGAGCCCGAGTGTGAGGTCGAGCAGGATCACCAGGTGCTGCTGATCGAATCTCTCGACTCACCCCCAATTGTGCCCACAGATCTCGCCAAAGATATGGCGAAAGACAAGGTTCTGTCCCTGGTTGTTTCGTGGATAAAGAAAGGGTGGCCCAAGACTCCTCCGGCCGAGGAGTTCAAAGTGTATTTCCAAAAGAGGTTCGAGCTTTCGCTAGAGAGGGGCTGCCTCCTGTGGGGCCAGAGGGTGGTCATTCCTGAGGTATTGCGCCCCAAGGTACTCAGACTGTTACACATCAGCCACCCTGGGATCATGCGCTCAAAGGCTTTGGCCAGGAGATATTTCTGGTGGCCCCAGATAGACACAGATATTGAACAGTTGGTGGGCACTTGCGAGAGTTGCCAGAGTTTTCGACCCGAAGAGTCCCGACTTCCTTCCAGAGAATGGGGCACAGCCCGTGGACCATGGTCACGATTACACATCGCCTTTGCTGGTCCGTTCAGGGGCACGCTCTTTTTGCTAGTGGTCGACTCCTTTTCAAAATGGTTGGAGGTTATTCCAATGCCCAGTACCTCCTCGGCAGCAACCATTAACCAATTGCGAAGGCTATTCAGTTGTTTTGGTTTACCCAATCTGCTTGTCTCTGACAACGCCAGTACGTTCACTTCTGTCAAATTCCAGGCATTCCTCGAGAGGAATGCGATTCGACAAATCACATCTGCCCCATTTCACCCTGCAACGAACAGCCAGGTTGAGCGCCAAGTGCGTACTACTAAATAGGCGCTTTGGCGAATGGGCCATGGGAATTTAGAGTTTGCAATTGTGCCAGTTCCTCCTTTGCTACAGGGTAACCCCACTGGCATCTGGGCTATCGCCAGCCGAACTATTGGTGCGCAGGAGAGCAGTCTCGCTTTCGACTGGCTAGATCCGACCAGAGTGGAGGATAAAGGGAGGAATGTTGAAATTGCACACACAAAGGTATTTGCAGCTGGGGATCCCATGCATTGCAGGAATTATGTGGCTGCCGGCCCAACATGGGTCCCAGGGGTTGTGGTTGAGCAAACAGGACCAGTGTCCTACCAAGTAGAGACAGGGACGTGGTTACTGTGGCAGCGACATGCCGATCAGCTCAGGTGTCGGGTCACGGAGTTCCAGGGAACTGAAGGCCTGGGCAACTCAATGTTAGGGTCCTCCCCCACCCGCTTATCCCAAGAAGGAGACACGACAGACAGCCCACCAAGGGAATCCGAATTCTGTCTCATCCATCCAACGCAAACAGGCAGGGAAGAGTACAGAAGCCCAGACCCTGGAAGTTTCAATTTTGAGTTACAGGGCCGGGCGGAGTTTACAGAGTGTTCCCCCACTCATCCAAGAGAGAAGCAGGGCTTTGATTTCTCCCCAGAAACCCCCCGTCCTCTGGTATTCGAGTCTACCTCTACTCCTAAACAAACGAGGCAATTTTCTGTTGAGTCACCGCCTACTCAGAGTAACAGGCAGGAATTTTCATTAGTTATTCTCCATCCCTTTCAGGTTTTGATTTAGAGCGATCCCCTGCTCCAGCTGAAAAGAGATGGGGTTTTGATTTAGATTATCCCTTCCCAGGTTCCTTTTCCGAAACGGGCCAGTGCACCCAACATGCCACTAATGCTACTTGCTTTCCCACTGCGGAATGAGAGTCAGCTGAACCCAACCCCCCCCCCCCCCAGTTCCTCCGAGTTCAGCTAAGCAGCTGTGCGGCCCAAACGAACATGCAGGTCACCACAATGGTTGAGGGACTTCGTCCCAACCTAGGGGGAGGGATGTTGTGTATGTAACTCAAGTGAACTGTGATTGAAAGCAAACATGCAACACAAGTGAAATGTGAATGAAATCGGATCTAGCGATCTTCCATTTCCCCCTCCCTTTTCCCCTTATGTAAATACTCCTCTTGTGTAGATATCGCGGGACTACGTTCCCGCCATAGATGTAGCTGTTGTTTACTCATTACCTAATCAAGTGTTGTCACCTGGCTGTTTACCTGTACTGACCAATCATGTGGCTTCACACCAGGTTTGAATCACTACCTGTTGTATATAAGGAGCATTGCTCCGCCATTGATCACATGTTCAGATTGACTACATTTCAATAAAGATGTGTTTGGCCCCCTGATTGCTGACTGCTGCATATCAATCTGCAAACATCAAAAGGCTGCCCTTTGCTATGTAAAGTTTGGCATCCTCTTTCTTTCTAGCAATGTGAGCATAGCATTGTACATCAATATTGCCCCAGCAATTAGGTTGTATGATCACTGTCAAAAGGAACAAATCAAGACATCCCACATTGGTCCAAATTACATGTTAAACACCCACCTGATTACACCCCAAGCCTCTGTTGAGATTCCACCTCTCAGTCAGCTGGTAAAGAGAAGACTGGAAAAATATGCCTAATCTATGTTGATGCCTAATTTAAGTATGGCTCATGCAATGTACTTTAAAATCCATAAGAATACCTGAGAAGGTAAAACGCATACAGTGGGACCTCACATAACGGCGCGTTTGGGTAGCGAGGATTTCGCTTAATGACGCGTCGTTATGCGTTACGTGTTTCCCCAGACAACAACATTTATATATTTATTTATTGTATTTCTGGGTGAAAAAGTACTTTCTCTTATTTGTTTGAGAACTAGTACCCAAAAGTTTCATTGAGTGCCCCCTAGTTCTAGTGTTATGTGATAGGGAAAACAGTTTTTCCTTATCTACTTTGTTCACACCGTGCATGGTTTTATAAACTTCAATCAAGTCACCTCTTAGATGCTGTCGTTCAAGAGTGAAGAGGCCCAACCGTTGCAGCCTCAGATGGTAAGGAAGGTGTTCCAGTCCCCTAATTATTCCAGTCCCCTAATTATGGCTGCCCTCCTCTGCAAATTTTCCAGCTCTATAATATCCTTCTGGAGGTATGGCGACCAGAACTGAACACAGTATTCCAGATGGGGCCTCACCATAGATTTATAAAGAGGCAAAATGACACTTGCTGACTTATTTTCTATACCCTTCCTAATGATCCCTAGCATTGAGTTTGCTTTTTTCACTGCTGAGGCACACTGGGTTGACACCTTCATTGAGCTGTCCACCAGGACACCAAGGTCCCTTTCCTGATTTGTCGCAGAGAGTTCAGACCCCACCAGTTTATAAATGTAATTGGTTTTTTTTGCCCCAACATGCATCACTCTGCACTTACTAATGTTGAAGCTCATTTGCCACTGTTTTGCCCACTCCCCCAGTGTCAAGAGATCCCTTTGGAGCGCCTCACAATCTCTCACAGTTTTCACTACCCTGTATAATTTAGTGTCGTCAGCAAATTTGGCTACCTTGCTATTTATTCCTACTTCTAGATCATTTATGAAGAGGTTGAAAAGAAGGAATCACAGTACTGAACCTTGGGGGACCCCACTCTTTACTTCCCTCCACTTGGAGAAGTGTCCATTTAGTGCTACCCTCTGTTTCTTGGCCCTTAGCCAGTTGCTGATCCAGGACAAGACCTGTCCCTTTATTCCATGATTGGTAAGTTTATTCAAGAGCCTTTGGTGCAGGACCTTGTCAAAAGCCTTCTGAAAGTCCAGATAAACAATGTCAACTGGATCCCCCTTATCCATATGCTTGTCGACTCTCTCAAAAAATTCCAACAGATTAGTGAGGCATGATTTGCCCTTGCAAAAGCCATGTTGGCTCTCCTTTAGCAGCGCCTTCTCTTCTATGTGCCTATTAATTCTATCTTTTAGGATGGTTTCCATCACTTTACCTGGGACACATGTCAAACTGACAGGTCGGTAATTTCCTGGATCACCCCTGGATCCTTTTTTGAAAATTGCTGTTACATTCGCTACCTTCCAGTCATCAGGAACAAAGCCTGATTTGAGGGAAATATTATATATTTTGACTAGGAGATCAGCAATTTCATCATTAAGTTCCCTGAGAACTCGTGGATGGATGCCATCTGGTCCTGGTGATTTGTTAGCATTTAGTTTAACAAGACATGCAAGGACATCCTCCCTGGTTATTTCTATCTGGCTTAATTCTTCGGTTCCCCTCCCTACAAAGATAGGCTCTGTTTTGGACATGTTGTCTCTGTCTTCTTCAATGAATACTGAAGCAAAGAATTCGTTGAGTTTCTCTGCAATCTCTGTTTCCTCTTTTATAACCCCTTGCCTTCCATTGTCATCTAATGGTCCAATGGCCTTCCTAGTTGGGTTCTTACTTCTAATGTACTTAAAGAAGACTTTGTTATTTCTCTGAGTATTTTTAGCTATACTCTCCTCAAAGTCTTGCTTTGCTTTCCTGATTGTTGCCTTGCATTTGTTCTGCCAGAATTTATGTTTCTGCCTGCTGTCCTCATTCGGACAAGCTTTCCATCTTCTAAATGAGCTTTTCTTGCTTTTGATCACTTCCCGAACAGCTCCTGTAAGCCACATCGGAGTCCTCTTGGACCTGGCAGTGCCCTTTTTCATTTTGGGTATGCATTCCAATTGGGCCTCTGTTATTGTTTTTGTAAACAGCCTCCATGCCTCTTGGAGTGTTTGGACTCTCTCAATTTTCCCTTTCAGCTTCTTTTTTTACTAGTTTCCTCATCTTTGGGAAATTTCCTTTTTGAAAATTTAAGGTCTCAGTGTTAGATTATATCAGTGACTTGCGGTCTATGATCAAGTTAAACATAATTGAGTTGTGGTCACTGTTCCCTATTGGATCAGTCACATTAACATCTTGCACCAGATCCTGAGTATTACTCAGGATCAAGTCAAGGATTCTTGTACCTTAGTTGGGTCTTCAACCATCTGTCCCAGGGAACAATCATTTAGCATATCTAGGAACTTTATCTCTTTATCATGTGCTGAACAACAGTTCACCCAGTCTATGTGAGGGTAATGCATCTCATCCTCTGCCGCCCCCTTCTCTTTTTGCCTTCAAACTTTCCTAGCACCAGGGCCTTCTCCAGTGAGTCCTCTCTTCTCATTTGGTGGTCACAGTCCTTGAGCTTCAGCTTCAGTATTTGTCCTCCCAAAGAGCAGTCAGGGTTGATTTCCTTTAGGATGGACTGATTGGGCTGACGGACAGACAGGCAGAATGCTACTAGAGTACAAAAAAATCGGTCTGAGTAGTAACAATGAAATAGGTTTTTGAACAGTAATAATATTTCCATGTGGTCAATTTGATTCTGACTTATGGAAACCTCTTTCAGGGTTTTCCTTATAGAGAATATCCCAAAGTAGTTCACCACTGATATTAAAAGAAAAAAGAAAAGCATACTTTTAAATAAAGGAAATCAGTGTAGGTGTAGTGGAAGATGAAAAGACTCTAAATGTAAGGCTAACTATATGGGCATTTGCCCTGTTCTTTGGTCCACTCTCAGGATGGGCTGGTTCACTCCTTTTGCCACTGACCACACAATATAATTATCAGTGTAAACCAGTCCATCTCCAGAGCGCTTCTACCCACATCTTTTGGGCTGCCTGTCTGCAGCTACTCTTTTTTTAGGTATTGGTAGATCCTGGAATTGATAACTGGAAGGTCAGCAGATCAGCAGTTCAAGACACGAGTTCTGCATGATGGAGTGAGCTCCTGTTGTCTGTCCTAGCTCCTGCCAACCTAGAAAGCAAGAAATTGCAAGTAGATAAATAGATACCACTTCCACAGGAAAGGTAACAGCATTCTGTGCACTCCGGCATCTATTCATGCCTGCCACATGGCACATAAATGTCTGCAGACGCAGACAACACTGGCTGTTTGGCTGTAAATGCAGATGAGTTGCAAGTGCAGGTTACTGACAGCACCTTAGAGTTGGATGTGACTGGCTTTTGAGCAAGGGAGACCTTTACCATTAGGAGAACCAGCTACACTGGTGGTACTTTGGGAAGGAATTGAAATGGCATTTGCAGCAATACAAGAGGACACTTTGGTCAACATTGCTCAAGGGGTAGTTTACCATAATCAGAAATGTCTGGATGCTGATGGTAACCACTTTGAACACCTCTTGTAATTGAAGAAGTTAAATGTGACTTGTACTCATCTTTTGTTTTTAGTATATATTGAGTATTACAATTTTAATATAGTTTTTCCTTGCTTAAAATATCTATACATTTTGGCACCCTATGTATAGGTAAAGGTTTTCCTTGCTCGAAAGCCAGTTGTATCCGACTCTAGGGTTCAGTGCTCATCTCTGTTTCAAAGCCGAAGAGCCAGTGCTGTCTGCTTCTGCAAACATTTCCGTGGTCATGTGGCAGGCATGACTAGACACCGGAGAGCACAGAATGCTGTTGCCTTCCCACCACAGTGGTCCCTATTTATCTACTTGAAATTTCATGCTTTTGAACTGCTAGGTTGGCAGGAGCTGGGACAAAGATGGGCGCGTTTTACTTCCGCTTCCGGGAGCAACGAGGGTGGCGTGGGACGGATTAATTTTATCCGACCATCTACCTGTCCTTCACTCTCCACTGGTTCAGATCATTTGCTACACACTTTGTTGCAGAGTTTTACCAGCCAAGGGAGGGTAGGAAGAACAACCCAGGCAGGACAGGGCACACTCACGGGCACAGAATGATGTCTGGGACAGAACTCCAGAGTGGAACTGGAATGGGATGGAATGAAATGTCTCCCAGGTGATAGCCGACTCAAGCCCTCCCAAGAACCATATTTCAACGTTGTGTTGCAGATTCTTCTCATCTTGAATGCACAGGGCATTCTTCTCCCAGACTGCACATTCATTTCCTTAAAAGGTCTCCACATGAAATCTGTATCCACATGGTCTCCCGTTGCTGATGGATGCTGGGTGGGCGCTCAGCCAAAGTGGTCTTTCCCCCTCCTCTGGGCGGCAGAAATGCGGCCAAGAAGAGCTCCCAGGAACACAGAGTGCAAGCAAACAGGTTTTATAGCCATGATGACGAACCTTGGCACTCCAGATATTCTTGGACTTCAATTCCCAGAAGCCCCGTGAATTCACACAAATGGGTTTGCTGCGATTCACCCGGCCCGCGTCGCACCGTCCTTGTCGCTCCATACGGGCGCGTTTTACTTCCGCTTCCAGGAGCGACGAGGGCGGTGTGGGCCAGATGAATTGCAGCAAACCCATTGGGGGGAGGCTTGGGCTTCTGGGAATTGAAGTCCAAGAACATCTGGAGTGCCGAGGTTCGCCATCACGGTTTTATAGAAACCAGAAATACAGTACTGTGCAATGGGGGGGGGGGGAGTCGTTTATTTGCCCTGTCTCAACCACGTCCCTGATTTATTATTCTTGTTTACTTCTTGCCACGCAAGATGAAGTCTTCCAGCTGAAAGGGTGGGGCTGAAGGTCACCGCCCGCCTGCCATGAATACTCCCGTCGGCTGAGGCGAGAGTGAGCCCTAATTGGCATCCAGGAGGCAGGGTACTGACAGCAATCAATGTGGCACTGAGGGAGTAACTATGGAGGGCTTTTGTTGATCCTGTGGCAGAGAAGGGGAGGGAGGGGATGCCCAGGGACCGCCCCCACCCCCTTTTCTGGTCTTCCTTTTGAATGTTCATGGTTTCTCGAGAGAAGCCTCCTCGTCCCTGGCTGAGGCGGGACGGAAGCAACGCGAAGCGTTCTCGGCTCGTTACTTCTCAGCTCCGAAGACGTCGACGACTCCTTCGCCTGGGTTTCTTCGCGCGTTGGGAGCACGGAGGGCGTGATTACGAGGAATGGTCAAGAAACGACCTGTAACGGCGGTCCTGGGAGGTGGGCGAAGTCCCCCCTGGGCTGGACAAAGAAGGTACTTCTAGGATAAGAGAGCGGAACTTTCCCGTTACTTCTGCGTGTACATATACAACCGGTGCGAAGCCGATGCATGTGGGATGTGGCAGGCAAAAGAGAAAGGATTGGGTGCCTCATGATGCCAGACCAGATGAAGGGGAATCAAACCAACATTCAACCTAAAGAAATACTAGAGACATCAACATACAGGTTAGAGCTGTTGCTTATGGATAGGTTCAGAAAACGATGGAAGATGGTTTTCAATATGTTTTGATTCGCTGGTGTTTAAAAATCGACCTGTACAGGTGTCTCACCTCCAAAGCTTGGACGCAGAATAGGTTGCGGAGACTATGGCTTTGACCCTAAGCATGCTTACTTGGGAGTAAGTTCCAGGGGTGTGTGTGTGCTTCTTTCTGAGTAACCAGGGATAACCTTCAATTCAAGACAGATAAAAATGTGGTTACACACTACGTATGTAATGCTATGTAAAATAGCTGCTAGGTTTAAAGAATAGTAAAATCTGAAAGGGACTGCAGTGGCTCAAGTGGCTAAGACACTGAATGGGAGGCGGAAGGTCAGCAGTTCGATTGCCACATACTGCAGGACGGAATGAGCTCCCATCTTTGTCCCTGCTCCTGCCAACCTAGCAGTTCGAAAGCAAGAAATTGCAAGTAGATAAATAGGGACCACTTCAGTGGGAAGGTAAACAGCGCTCCGTGCGCTCCAGTGTCTAGTCATGCCTGCCACATGACCATGGAAACGTCTGCAGAAGCAGACAGCGCTGGCTCTTTGGCTTTGAAACAGAGATGAGCACTGAACCCTAGAGTCGGATACGAGTGGCTTTCGAGCAAGGGAAACCTTTACTTTAAAATCTGAAAAACCATGGGATCAAATTAAGAAAAAAACTTTGTTAGTTCAAGTACACTCTTGAAGTTGTACCTTGTTCTATGCCACTGAAAAGTTGGTTTTGTTTCCTATTTTTACTGTTCAGAAAGTTGTCCCTTCCAAATTATTCCAGAGTCATGTTTTCATGAGGCTGTTCACCTGTATCTGTTTTAAATATTTCTACCCAGGGTCTGTCTGCAACATGTGCTGCGTGATTAATTCTGCTTTATAAACAAGAGTTGCAAGATGTACAGAATGTTAAGTGTTTACTCTTCTGGAAACTGACTGGACTATGACATGCCACAAGTGTTTATGAAATAATGTAGTTCTTAATTGAGAGCATACATTGGAAGATCAGATGCTGAGCTTTAAAGCATAATTTTCTTTTTTGTAAGAGTCCTGCATTGTGTTTATTACCAAATGTAGTGTCTCCCGCAAAATTTGGGGAAAGGCACCACCCCATGTGTCATGTTAAGAACTGTTCTATAGATGTGGTTGGGATTTATACCGTAGCAGAAGTATATTGTTTAGTTACTGCTATGAAACCACTTTAAAAAAACACACAATGCATCTTGTAAGATATTGGGTAAGCAAAGATTGTTCCATCTTGTATTGATGAAAGTTTGTACTGAAGACCAGAAATGTGCTGTTAAACCGAGAGTTTAACACAATGTGTGTATTAGTTCCTAGGCATTGCAGAGCCAAACTTTTAAAAAATAAGTTAGGGATAGAGCAGATTTCGCATATCTCTAAATATAAACTTGCAGAGTATGGTTCCTATCCAATGTGTTAAGGGCCTCTCTTAATCTATTACCACAATAAATGAAAGAGGTATAATTAGCTTTGAGAAATAAGCAAAGTGGCATGGAAATGGTTCTTGTTTAGATTAGACCCCAGAATAAACTTGTTTCGCCCAGCAAGTTGGATCCAGATTTAATTATGCATAAGGTAAGACCCATTGAAATCAATGGGACTTCTGTTATTCTGGGCTCATTTAAATCCTACCATTTCACTTACTCTGAGTGTGATTACATCTGAATCCAACCCAATGTGTCTCTGATTTTTTAAAACATAATGGAGGGTTTCCTAATTCACACCATTCTTTTGGCCTCTGCAATAGCAACTGATAGTTGGAAGAACCAGGTGACAGCTAGAACTGGAATAGCGGAGATGAAAAAGCTTTGCTTACATACTGCATTTGTATCCTTCTTTATCCAGAGCAAGACTTTATCTGCCCCAAACAAGTGTCTGGGAAATGTGAAATAGTTCAATGGATTGTCAAAAATTTCTGTGGATGAAAAAGGGTGTTGCAGCTTCACATGGTCATAACTTCGGTTCATTCAACCTTACTTGACTAAAAGATTGCAAATTATATTTTATAATATAAATCTTTTCATGTTAGCTGTTCAGCTTTGCTGCACTGTTATTTCAGTGGTATGTTTGATTTCCATATTTAAAATATAATAGGAATGCACACTTCAAACAACTGAGGGACGCTTGTAATGCTTTTATTAACTCAGAAAGCTAATGTGCTCTGCTCAGCAAACATAAATGAGTATTTTAATCACACTTTAACTGCTTTATCCTACCCCTGTTAATGCTCTTTCTATATCTGAATCATGCATTTTGGAAACTCCAGCACTGTTGTTATTCTCCTCTTTCTTCACCTTTCTATGTGCCCTCTGGGTATTGTAAATATATACATTCTTCTTCTCCTTCACATCCCTCACTCTTACTTACTTGTATCTACCTCATAATTGTGTACAACTCAGCTATCACTTCATAAAGCTGGGCTAGGTGGCTCAATGGGGATGGGTTGGACTGGGCTACATACAGGGCTGTAGTCACAAGGGCCCCCAGGGTGGGCTATGGTCCACCCTCAGTTAGTAGTTTGCCCACCCTGGCAAGGTGCAGTTTCCCATAGGAATGCATTGAAAAGAGGCTTTGTTGCCCACCCTGAAAAAATATTTGCCCACCCACATCACATCTAAACTCCTGGCTACGGCTCTGGCTACTTACCATTGCTTAAGCTCACATAGAGGTTGTCAGAGTCTGAGGCAAATGCAGCTGGCAAGTAACACAGACCCAGGGCAACCAGGCAATAAGTCAAACAGTATCTCTGTCCAGAGTCCAAGTCCAAAATAAAGCCTGAGGTAGACAGGGATACAGGGTTAGTCCAGATGACAAGGCATAGTCCAAGCAGGCCAGAAGTCAGATGAACAAGAGAGCAGACAAGGCAGAATGTCTTCAGGAGGTATAGGGCAAGGAGAAAGTTCAAGGAGTGAGGATCCAGGCAAAGCACACTGATAATCCACAAGAACCAGAAAGTAAGTCTTCAGAAGTAGGGAATCTTCAAAAGCAGGAACCAGGAGTAAGGTAAGAGATTCAGGAGCCAAACAACCACAACTCTGGTGAACTTCATTCCTGAGGTAGTTTCTGGAAAGTAGAGGTGATTCTTATATAGGTGTCATCCAGGGCCTCCAGGTGGAGAAGGTCTAGAACCTTCTCCAGGGCTTTCAGGTGCTGCAGCAGGGTGAGGGTCCAACTCTGAAAGCACTACCTTTGGGGAACTCATCCTGTGAATACTGGAGCTGCCTCAGATCCTGACAGAGGTCTGGTATGCCATTTGTTGTAATCATGGCATCTGAATGGCATATGAACTTCAAGTGATCCTATTTGGACAGCCTCTCTTATGAGAACAAAGCAAAAAAAAAATCTCCTCATTGTCCTTTCCTCCCATCTGATGCATCCATGGAAAAAAGGACTTTATGAAGAGGTAAATTGCTGCCCATGGAGTCTTTCCACATGATTAGGCATTCAGAAAAATCATGATTCCTTACCTTCAGCCATAGTAGACTATCTCCCCCGCTATACTGTCCTTCTGTACAAGGAGACAGTAAAAGGTGGGAGGCAATTTGCCCTTTTTGGAATAACTGAATAGGACTTAAGAAGAAGAAAAAAGTAATGCATGAATTTAAAAGAGTTCCTTGTGTGAGTGGACAATACTTCTGCCCTCACAGTTGAAAGTCACAGATTTCCAGAATACTTTCCTCTACAGCTGGACTCTGCTTTATCCTGCCATGTCAGAAGTATGCAAGCGCGGCGGCAAAATGGCCGCCGTGCTCTTTGCGGGGCCCCCCACCGGACTTGGACATCTGGGTAGTTAGGGGGCGTGGCCAGCACCCTTTAAAAGGGGTGGCCACGAGGCAGCCGCGCTGCCATTTTGCGAAGCGACGGAGAGGAGAAGTTTTTCCCCACTTGCTCCGTCGCTCTTCCCTTTAGCCGGGAAGCCTTTTTCGGCAGCAGTTTTTCTTCGATCCTTTCTTCGGCTTCCCAGCACTTCGCAGCAATGCCTTCCAAAAAGAAGGCGATGGGGAACGCGGTTCGTTCCTCACGGAGGCACCAGCCGGGTCAGAGGACCGCGACTGCGCCCCCTCAGCAGGCCCCCTTTCCGGGGGCGCCCGCCGGGACCGACGGGATGGGGATGGTTGCTCCTTGGCCTGAGGCTGGGCAGCCTCAGCCTGGCCCTGCAGGGGATTCGGCCCCCGGCCCGCAATCAGCGGCCACCGGCTCAGGCCTGGCGCATAGCCAGACTGGGCCTTCGGGCCTGGGCGTTCAGCTTCCAGCGGTGGGCTTCAATCAAGGGGGTTGGTTGGGTTCCCTTCCCTGGCAGGGCATGCCCCCGGCCCCACAGGGGCCGGTTGTTGGCGCATGACCATATTCGGGCCCTGGGGTCCAGAGACCTGGCACGGCACCAGCGACCGGTGGGCCGGCCGGCCCACCCATTAGTGTTGGGGGCTATGTGAACGTGGATGCCCTACTGGCCCGTGTAGCGGCCCTGGAGGCATCTTTAAGGGTAGTTAATCCACCCGGGGCACCATTTGGTTTACAGGTCAACTCAGCGCTTGCCGGTACTCGGCAGGCGGCCGCCGAGGTCGAGCTGCCTGAGGCAAACAGGTCGGCATCAGCCGCAGCCTCGCAGCTCCCCACGCAGCTAATGCCACCAGCAGGTAGTGGTCAGGTTCCATCTTCGAGCTCGGTTGCGGTCGCGAGCTCCGACGCCCGCAGTGGGCCGGAGCCCCCGTTGGGGGCGGCTCACGGGGGTGCAACTTGTGAGTATATGGTCCAATCTAGTGCACCCACGACACAACCCACAATGGGGGAAGGCTTGCAGTGGCCGTGGCCTCACCTGGCTGGGGCGGTGGGTCAGCCACCGCCGGCCCATCTGGGAACGGCCCCTCCACTCCAGGGCCCCTCTTGGGGCGGGGTACCCTGTCCCGCGGGGAACTTACTGGGGGTGGCGGGGCTGATCCAGGCTCCTTTCATGGTGCCCAGTACTGCCCATGTTCCGGTGTCGGCCTTGCCGACGGCAGGTTATTCGTTGCCCCTCGGGGACCACCTGGCCCAGGCCACCAAGGAAAAGATATGGCGGAGGGAGTACGTGGACATTTTCTCCCTCCTGAATAGAGAACCCACCAAGGAGGAGAGGGAGGGGCAGGATGAGAAGGACAAGGAGCAGTCTCGTCGACGTAAGCCACCACGCACATGGGCCAACTGGTTACCCGCGTATCTTATATACATGGCGGTGTATCTCAGGGCCCGGCCTGTCCTGGCAATTCCGATGGTCCAGTATTTGGACAACATATACCGGGCGATGGTTGATTTCCCTGGCCCGTCGTGGTTGGCTTTCGACGAGGAATTCCATATGAGGGTGCCCCTACACCCTGAGATGAGGTGGGATGAGCCCTGCCAGAAGCTGTGGCTTCTGTACATGACCCCCACGTGCCCGGCGCCAGGGGAGAGGTACCATTGTGGACATGCGGTCCAGCGAGCTGCTCCAGCCCAGGCACCCCGCCAGGTGGCGGGGCAGGGGGTTCCAGCCCGCCTGCTGTGCTGGAGCTTCTCGGCCAATGGTGCGTGTAACAGGAAGCAGTGCCGATACAGGCATGAGTGTCCCTCTTGTTCTGGCCCCCATGCCGCTGCCGCATGTCCTAAGGCGGGCGGACTGCGGGGCAGAGGTAGAGGTGGACAGGGGCCCGGCAGAACTGCCGCAGAGGGAGCTGGTCAGGCAAAAGGCCCCCTCCCCAATTAACGTGGACATGTTGGAGCGTTGGCTCACGATGTACCCGAGGAGGGCAGACGCAGCTTACCTGCTTGAGGGTTTCCAGCAGGGGTTTCACATTCCTTTCGCGGGGGTCAGGTCCCCTCAAGATGCACCCAACCTCTTATCACTCAGGGGAAGGGAGGAGGTGGCTGCCAGCAGCATTGCTAAGGAGGTTGCGGCTGGCAGGGTCACCGGCCCTTTCCCTCTCCCGCCATTCCCCAACCTCAAGGTCTCTCCTTTGGGGTTGGTGCCCAAGAAGTCGCCAGGGGAGTTCCGTTTGATACACCACTTGTCTTACCCGGCTGGCCGTTCGGTCAACGATGCTATCCCTGACGACCTTTGTTCGGTCAGGTATACATCTTTTGACCAGGCCCTGCGCATGGTGCGCTCATGTGGCCTGGGTGCACTACTCGCTAAGTGCGACATTAAGTCCGCGTTCCGTCTCCTGCCAGTGCACCCGGGCGATTTTGAGTTGCTGGGTTTCAAGTTTCGGGGTGAATTTTATTTTGACAAAGCCATGCCTTTTGGCTGCTCCATTTCCTGCTCGGCGTTTGAGCGCTTCAGCACCTTCCTCCAATGGGCCTTTGTTCGCTGGTCAGGGTCCCGGTCTGTAGCCCACTACCTTGATGATTTCTTATTCGGGGGTGAACGGGGCTGGGACACGTGCACACGTCTCCTGAACACATTTCAGACGCTAATGAAGGAACTCGGTGTCCCTTTAGCGCCCGAAAAGACCGAGGGCCCTTCAACCAAGCTCACATTCCTGGGGGTTGAGATTGACACGGTTGTGCAGGCATCCAGGTTACCTGCTGACAAGGTTTCACGGATCGTTGCACTCATTTCGGACTTTCTGGCAAAACGCAAGGTGTCCCTTCGGGAGTTACAGGTGTTACATGGCCACCTTAATTTCGCTTGCAGGGTCGTTGCGCCGGGCAGAGCGTTTGCTCGACGCTTGTGCGATGCCATGACTGGCTTGGCCAGGCCCCACCACAGGGTTCGACTGAACAAGGGCATGAGGGATGACATGCTCATTTGGCTCCAGTTCCTGAGGGAATTCAATGGGGTGTCCTTTTGGAGGTCCGACCTTTTGGTTTCCCCTCGTTTTCAGGTTCAGTCGGATGCATCAGGGTCCCTGGGTTATGGGATTTACTTCGAAGGGAAGTGGGCCTACGGTAAATGGCCGCCGGACTGGTGGGGCACGGATTGATTGCGAGATCTCATGTACCTGGAGTTTTTTCCTATTCTGGGAGCCTTGATGCTATGGGGCGAGGAGTGGGCTAATTCGGTTGTCCATTTCTGGTGTGACAATGCGGCGGTGGTCCACATTGTCAACTCACAGACGTCTAAATCTCCCAGGGTTATGGAACTGGTACGCCAGTTCGTGTTGCGCAGCCTATGCCTCAATGTGCTTTTTAGGGCTCGACATGTTCCAGGTATTAATAACGATATTGCTGACGCTTTGTCCCGCCTGCAGATCCCCCGGTTCCGTGCCTTGGCCCCGGACGCAGAGGAATTTCCCTCGCCGCTCCCGGACGAGATATGGACACTTGGCAAGGAGAGGTGAACCGGGCGATCGGCATGTCGCTCGCCCCCCGCACGCGTAAGGCGTATTACCATGCATTCAGTTCATTCAGGGCCTTTTGTGCCCAGTCACGGCTGCCGGAAAGTTGGCCCATCCCAGTGGCTCATGTGCTCCAATTTATGGTTTATTTACATGCTCAGGGCTTGGCCCCCCGCACCATAGCATTCAGGCTGTCAGCGCTGGCATTCATGGCCAAGGTGGGTGGGTTTGCTGACAGCACAAATGATTTTCGCATACGACATGTTTTGGAGGGGTGGGCGCGGGAACGTGGGCGTAGCCCGGACGACCGCTACCCTATTTCCCCTGGGGTCCTTACCCAACTGGCACGGGGTTGGCATGACCTGTGTTTCGACAGGTATGAGGCAACCCTGTTTCACGCGGCTACTACGGTGGCCTTTTTTGGAGCGCTCCGCATCGGTGAGCTGGTCTAAGGCGGATGCGAGTCGTAGGGCACTGGAACTCGAAGATGTCTATGTTTCCGATGATTGGGCTCAGCTGAGGATACACTCCTCTAAGGTTGATCAGCACGGTGTAGGCAGTGGTGTAAGACTGCTACGATGTTCCATGGCAGACATCTGTCCGGTTGGTGCCCTACAGGAGTTCCTTGCACTACGTGGTACGCACCCTGGCCCGTTTTTCTGTCACCAAGATGGGTCTCCCCTTACTAAATTTCAATTTTGGAAGGTGACCGGTAAGGCACTAGCCAGTGTTGGCCTTCCTGGGGCTCGTTACGGCACCCATTCATTTAGGATAGGAGCGGCTTCCACCGCAGCGGTGTTTGGGTACTCAGGGGCTGAGATATGCAACATGGGACGGTGGGGATCATGATGTTTTCAGTTGTATGTTCGCCCTTTTCAACAGTGAGTACCAGTTCAGTCACGGCCCTGTTTCCTTTTTCCTTGACAGACCCTGGGTGTCGTCTTGCACCGGTGACAGTATGGCTGGTGGGCCACAGCTATGTGCACAGGGCAGCGCAGTTTGCTGCGGCGACAGAGTGGGGACCCCGACTGGGACTAGGTGCATCCGCAAGTCTCAGGTGGTATGGTAAGCGCGGAATGTTATGGCGGGAACTGTTGCCATTCCTTTTCTCCATCAGGGATGCTGACCCGCCTGATGTCCTGATTATACACCTCGGGGGTAATGATTTGGGACAGGTCACGGGCCTATCGCTGAAGCATGCGATTTGCGGTGACCTGGCCTACCTGCATTATGTGTGGCCCGCCACAACCCTGATTTGGTCGGACATGGTACCGCGGCATGCTTACAGGGGAGGGTTTAACCTCCAAGCCCTTGATCGGGCTCGGCGTCTGGTGAACAGGGCTATTGCCCGGTTCCTTAGGGACAAGGGTTGGGGGCGCGTCATAAGACACCCCACCATCAGTCTCCAAAATTATGAGCTGTACACAGGGGATGGGGTCCATCTGTCGGCGGGAGGTATGAGCCTCTTGTTAGGAGATTGGCGAGCAGTCCTGTTGACCGAGCTGACGGTCGGGGGGCGGGGCGGTGAGCCTTTATTGAAGCCTCCCCGTGTGGCGGGTAGCACTGGTAAGGTAAACATTTATGACCCACAGGTATCCGGCAGGTTCGCAATTGACTGGACAACACTAGACAGGCACAAGTTGGTTAACGTTGTCCGGTCAACGATGAACCAGGCAATGGGGTGATGGCATGAGCTGGGCAGCAGGCATCACCCCATTATTTTACGGATACACGTCAGAGGGTGGGGTCACTAGTTAGATTATTGACTACGGTCAACAATTTGTTTGTTGTCAACAAACAAATTGATACAAATGGATACATTGTAACCAATTGCCGTTGGCAATTTTGGGTGGAACCTTACCAGTGTTACTTCGGCCTGCTTGCCTTAAGAATTATAATTGGTTGAATACCAATAGAAATTTATAATTCGGACTAGGGCATGAATCAATAAATGTGGCCCAATGCCGTTATCCACTTTTACCAGTGTCTGAGTCCTTTATTGGGGGGTGCGCCTGCAAATTCATTGTGGAGAATCCTTTGGTTGTGATTGGGAGTGAAAAACAGAAGTCAGGAAACTGGAGGCACCGTAAATTTAAAATTTTAGTTGTGATTATTAGGATTCATACCATTGTAAAGAAAGGTTTTCTGCACAATTCTCAAGCTTTAAATATGCAACCAAAAGAGACTAGGCTAAACCTATGGAGACAGAAAAGAACACATCTGGCTGAATAGAAGACATAATCAGGTAAAATGGAGCTACTTGGACACAGGACAAAATTTCTGTAAATGTGAAAAAATTCAATCAATTTATGTACGCACAAATTATATCCCACTGTGTGTAAAGAAAGATCTAGTAAATTGCAGAGATAACAGTTTTGAAGTAGCCTGATTCTGGTCAAAAACAGTCTAATCATTTTAACATCTTAATTTACTTTAAATTTTACTTAAATGTCATAGATATCCATAATTTTCAATTGTGTAATGCTCCAATAAGAAAGAAAGAAAGAAAGAAACTACCTCAGGAATGAAGTTCACTAGACTTGTGGTTGTTTAAATTCAAAATTGAAAAACAGTAAAATGAACAGATTTTATTTGGGGCTGAAATTATTTAGCAAAAGTAGTGTTGACCACTATCAGGATTTTGATTAAAATGGCAGATTATTCTTAAATGTAAATGGTTAGTGCAGGGAATCTCAACCTGCAGCCCATGGCACCATTTCATGTGGCCCACCACCACCTCCACCACACCAGGAAGTGGCATGTGGTGTAGGAAGGGCAAAATGGCCACCCGGCCCCTGAAGCTGTCTGAGGGTATGTGACCAGGCCTCCAGCTTAAAAAGGTTGAGAACTCCTGGGTTAGTGTGTTGTTGTTATTATTGTTGTTCAGTCGCACAGTCGATTCCGACTCTTTGCGACCCCATGGACCATCACCCTCCAGGCACCCCTGTCCTCCACCATCCTCCTCAGCCCGCTCAGATCGGTGCCCGCTGCATCCACAATGCCATCCAGCCATCTCATCCTTGGCCGTCCCCTTTTTCTTTTGCCCTCCACCTTTCCCAGCATCAAGGCTTTCTCAAGTGAATCCTCTCTTCTCATTTGGTGTCCAAAGTACTTCATCTTCATCTTTACTATTTGACCTTCTAAGGAGCAGTCAGGACTGATTTCTTTCAAGATTGACTTATTTGTTCTCCTCGCTGTCCAGGGTACTCTCAAAACTCTCCTCCAACACCACATTTCAAAGGCATCTATTCTTTTCACTATATTCCCTAGGTTTCTCATAGCTTGTCTCCCCATAGTCGTCTTTTTATTTCATGGCTACAGTCGCCATCTGCAGTGATCTTAGATCCTAAGAAAGTAAAGTCTGTCACTGCTTCTACTTCTTCCCCACTTATTTTCCAGGGACTGATATGGTCTGTTGCCATTATCTTGGTTTTCTTGATATTGAGTTTCAGGCCAGCTTTTGCACTCTCTTCTTTCAACCTAATCAGCTTCTTTAGGTCTTCCTCACTTTCTGCCATTAGGATAGTGTCATCTGCATATCTCAAATTGTTGATGTTTCTCCCAGCAATTTTGATCCCATATTGTGATTCCTCCATCCCTGCATTGCGCATTATGTGCTCTGTGTATAAGTTGAATAAGCAGGGTGACAAAATGCAGCCTTGTCTTACTCCTTTTCCTATTCCAAACCACTCTGTCATTCCATACTCTGTCCTAACTGTTGCTTCTTGACTCATGTACAGATTTCTCATGAGACATATGAGGTGTTCTGGTATTCCCATCTCTTTAATTACTTGCCACATTTTGTTGTGGTCCACACAATCAAAGGCCTTGGTGTAGTCAATGAAGCAGAAGTAAGCTTGTTTCTGATATTCTTTTGTTTTCTCCATGATCCAATGTATGTTGGCAATGTGCTCTCTGGTCCCCCTGCCTCTTCTGAACCCAGCCTGCACCTCAGTTAGTTCTCTTTCTACATGCTGCTGCAGTCTATCCTGTATTATCTTGAGCATCACTTTGCTAGCTTGTGGGATGGGCACAATTGTTCGAAAATTTGAACATTCTTTGGCATATTAATATTAATTAATATTAATTAATTAATAATATTAATATTATTAATATTAATGAGATGCAATATAAATAAATTATAGAGTGACATTGGACAGAGTTGTGGGGCACATTGTTCTACCACTGGAAGCTGAGAAATAGCTCATTCCTCAAGCTTGGCATGGACTTGACATTAATGGGGTACAAGAGACACTAATGAGCACTTTGGCTGCTGTTGTCTAGAAGTCACTGCACTGTCTTCTGAGTCACCCCTATGTGCTAGGTTGTAGAGCTAAGAGAACCCCTCCTATTTGAAGGAGCTAATAGATTTCTATGACTTTACAATGACACTGTTTTGCAGCCCCAGCCTCTCAGAGGTGCCAACATCAGAGATAGAACTGATGATGATGATGATGATGATGATTGATGATGATGATGATGATGATGATGATGATGATGATGATAGCATTGGTCAAGCTGTGTGGGATGCTGGGGCTTATGAAAAATCAGCAGTTTCTATCATTGTTCTGTACAAACCAGAAGTGATATTTGTTTGACAAGTCTAGCTTATGAAAAAGGGGCCATTGTATCATTCCCTTTTTATTTGTTTGTTTGCTGGCTTATTTGGAGGATTTTAAATTTTATGTGCTACATTTATGCGCCTTTCCTTTGATTAATCCTTCTGCAGAAGCAAAAAAAGAAAGAAAGAAACCCTCTGTGGTTGACCATTTATCAACATATTATTTATTTTAAAAAGTCACGTTTGCTAAATATGAGAACAAATGTGAATATTTGTTACATTCTTAGTAGGCAATTTATTAATGGCTTGTCTACACTGGGCCTCCCAGCCTGATGTAGAGTGGCTTTTTAAGATGGGGGGGGGGGGGAGAGCAAAATACTGTTTGGCATGATTGCCCAAATCCATATAGCATTCTGCTCCTCCGATGGGGACTATAGCAGCCTCTGTCCAGCTGATGGGGGAAGTTCCTTCACTAGGTGTGAAGTGAGTTCTACCCCCATGCGCACCACTGACTGCATTCCAGGAGTCTGATCAGTGGCAAATGCAGGAGTAAAAGCTGCCTTCCACCTGAAAGAGAAAACACTTCTCCCATCAGCTAGAAAGCAGGTGACGTTTTAAATCCCATTCCCAGCAGGCACCTATGTAGGATATCGGATAACACACAGTGCAGCAATTTAGCCGGACCCCTGATGGTGTCACAAACTGAGGTGGGTTGGGGCAGATTGGCCCAGTTGATGTGTGCACACAATCAGGTCAAAACACCCCAGCCAGCTCCCAACCTGCCCCAAAGAGTGGGGGAAAAGCTATCTTTTTGTAAGTTTCTGTCACAATTAATATAAGAGCCATCTTCCTCTCTTGCATCCCTGCTTATTCTTACAGATTCTTATCCAATGGTTTGGTGATGTCCTGCTTCCAGACACCAGCTCCCCTGGGATGTCATGTCAGCACATTAAAAACTATTGCTGTTTGATTCATGACTTATGTATTCATGCTTTGATTATTGTATTTATGATGTATTTTTGCCTGATTGCTTTAATTCTGTTACTGTGTCTTAGGTGTTGCTGATACTCTGTTATTTGCTGCTTTTTACAGGAAATATGTTTATTGCATTTTTGTTTCAATTGTATGATACTTATTTTTATTGATATTCTGTATGTTTATTATATTTTGGTTTTGTTGTATTTTTAATTATGTTGGAAGCTGCCCTGAGTCGGCCTACAAGCTGAGTAGGGCGGGGTACAAATTAAAAATCGAATCGAATCAAATTTTGCTTGGAGGGTCCAGTTACACAGACCCTGAATAGACAGGAGATAAAATCCTACTGCTAATATTGTTCCCAGCAAAGGGTGTCCCGGCCAAAGCCAACAGTCCACAGTCATTAGCTGGCACTCCTGGCAGAGTTAATGAGGATTCATAAGGAGAAACATGGAGTACAATGATAACTAGTCCAGGCCACTCATGGCTTGGCAATGAAGAACCCAGCGGGGTTTGGTGGAACAGGTTCAAGCTATGGAAAAAAAAGTTTCCTCCCAGCACTGTGTATGGGTGAAACAGGAGTTGTATGGTGATGCTGCTGCGAAACCATCCGGGACTCATTTGTTGGCTGTAAAGGCTTAGGTTTGCCTGTAAGTAGGAGCTAGCTGTCTGTAAGACCTTCTGCTCTTGAGGAAACCCTCTCTCATAGAGAAACATTCCCCTAGCACTCCATGGAAAAGCCTAATGCTTAGGGTGAACTTTCATTCTCCTACACTACTGGGGAGGACCAGATGCTAATGTAAACCTGGAGATATAGTGCCCTGCAATTCACAGGGTCCAGCCCCATAGAATGCACAGGGTCCTCCTCGGGGGGCAATTTGCAAAGTTATACTGATCTTTGTCATCATTAGAAGACTCCTCTGGTAAAGGGATGACAGCTGATGATAATGAGTGCCACAACCTACAACAAACAATGCACATCAGTTTTTATGGTAGAGTCCAAAGCACAATGAAAAGATTGCTGTCTCTGTTCCCAGTTGGTAGCAACAAGGTTGGGGGCTATCCAGCTGAAATGTTAACCTTGAACGCTATCGCTTATGGAGTCAAAGTAGCACAACCTATTAGGGGAAAGGAAAGCTATAAGCAAGCTCAGAGGTGACCTCAAGGTTTGCAAAGATATGGGAAATTCTCATGGGGAGGGGAACCTATGTGGGAAATCATCAAGACAAAACAATGAGATCTGAATATTCTCATTGGCCATAGAATATTGATTGTGTGGAAATGGAGATGGAAAAACAAAGGGGTGGAAGATAATGAAGTAGCTCACATGTTTTACAGGAATCACTCATGTTGCAACCCTGTGTTCCAGTTTCCAGTTACAACCTCTGTTTCTTATCACTTGCATTTCAGGTAACAATGAACTTCAACACGATGGCTATCTTGATTTTCATGCCCTGATGATGAAAAAAAGACTACTGTGTAATTACCTTTCCCATCATTCCTGGAGGATGGACGGAGAGCCCTTCACCTCCACCCTTTTCTCTTCAGGGAATGTCCCCTCAGAAACTGGTATTACCCTGGAACAGAAAACGACCTTCGTCTTTGTGGTTTTGTTATTCATTTTTCTTGGCATCCTCATTGTCCGGTGTTTCCGAATTCTCCTAGATCCATACAGGAGTATGCCAACTTCCACCTGGGCAGATGGACTTGACGGGCTAGAGAAAGGCCAATTTGATTATGCTCTGGCGTAGAGCTAAAGGCATCACAACGTAACTTGGAAAGCATCTGTGACATATTCAAAACACTCCTCATTTGGGCGCAGACAAAACTATTTCAGGGGAAAAAAACTTAAATAGTTACAAGGCATAATTATCTTTGATGGGGAACCTGGAGAGTTGTCAATGGACAAATTAGCAAGGATTGGTTTTAAAATATAATGGAAATGTGTATGCATGCATGGAGATTGTGTGTGTGTGTGTGTGTGTACACAATGTATCAGTGTGGTTAGGGGTTATACTGTTGAGCAGGGACTGGCAGATCCTGGTTCTTGTCCACACCCAGGCCTGAAGCTCACTGCATGACCTTTCTTGCCTCATTGGGCTATTGGGGAGGTGAAATAGCTGGAGGAAAGACAGAATATAAATGTAACTAAGAAATAAACATTCAGGCCACACTTTGATTTGCAGCATTTGGAAACAGACTTAACATTCCTCTCTTCCCCACCCATCCACCTCCACAATTGCAATGAGCCTATTCATACTGAAAGGCAAGCATGTGATATATATGAGGTAACGTTTTCCAGGCACTGTCAAAAATTATTTCCATCCCTCTTTCTGCACTTGCCATAGACTTAAAAGGCCGTCAGCAATGCTAATTTAAAAAATGATAGTGTCTAGTGATTTCAAGGGGGAAACCCACAACTTTTACAGAATACTTTTCATTATAAATCCACAAACTACTACTTCTGTGTCTAGGCCAGATGTGAAACTGCCAAAATGAAGCCACCTTTGGGGAGTTCGTTCTGTAGTGGCATTCATCTGACCTAGTATGAGAAAGATTAGATGACACAAGGTGGGCATTGTACACCTGATTGTGGTTTAAAAATACTACAAATCTTCAAGAAGGCTCTTTCCGTGTACCCCAATTCAAAAACTAAAATGCTAGATATAAATAATGAATATTAAATATTATCTAAAATATTATAAAAAATTAATAATGAATCTTTCTTAGCATGAGGGCAATGTACAATCTACTCTGTCTTGAGCAATGCTAAATGGTTGTGGTGGGTGCTTTTAGTGGGTGCACAGCAGTTGTTTCAGTTAATTAGTATGAGCCTCATTTTAAAAAAAATCATAAAGAAAATAGCCTAGTAATTATAGAAATCAAGAAGTACCTGTATACTGTATATTTTCCACAAATTTTCCATCTCTCTCTGTTAGAGGATATCTCATAAAACACTGCCTTCAGATACATGTTGGGATTTTTTTTAAAGCTAACAGAATTTTTTAGCTTTCTAGAACATGTTACAGATATGGTGGTTACTTACAGGTTGCCAAAAAGAGGAAATGCAGCTTAGAAAAAGAGAACAGTAGAAGATACCATTCTTATAAAATTTGCATATCCTAATTTATATACAGTTTGTGTGTATGTGTGAATGTTATCTATGGAGTTGTGAGTATGTAACAGAACCTCCAACACTCCTAACAATTGCACACATTTTTTTGATATATTTGAGCTGCATGGTACAATGTGTGATGTGCACAAGGGAAGATTTGGGAGGCTCAGCACAGCAAGAAGCTCTACTTCTTTTGCTGTGGTGTTGGAACAGTTTGATGGGCTGTGGTTGCTTAGTGGTTAAGACACTGAACTTGACAACTGGAAAATCAGCAGTTCGAGACCAGAGTGCTGCATGATGGAGTGAGCTCCCGTCTCTGTCCCAGTTCCTGCCAACCTAGCAGTTTGAAAGCAAGAAATTTCAAGTAGATAATTAAGTACCACTTTGGTGGGAAGATAAACCACTTCAGTGGGAAGATAAACTCTTGTGTCTAGTCATGTCTGCCACATGTCCACGGAAATGTCTACAGACTCTTTGGCTATAAAATGAGATGAGCACTGAACCCTAGAGTCAGATACAACTGGCTTTCGAGCAAGACCGACCTTTGCGTTTACCTGGAACAGTTTACACGCTCACCACAAAAGTCTACTAAACAATGTGCATGTGAGACAGGAGTTAGCAGAACAATCATATGACACATTCTTAAGACAACAAAATGCTGCATGTGCAGCGACACAAGTGGATACTTTGGTCAATGTTGCTGAAGCAGTAGTTCACCATAATTAGATGTGTCTGGATGCTGATGGTAACCACTTTGAGCAACTTTTGTAATTGCAGGAGTCAAACTTTGGTTTCTATTCATCTTTTGTGATCAGTATATATTGAATATTATGATTTTAATACAGGTTTTTCTTTCTTAAAATGTGTATACATTCTTGTCACCCTCTGTATTATTATAATAAATTAAATAGAAATAATTTAAACAGCATTTGAAATAAAAATAATTTACATAGAACAAAATACTGTAATTTAAACAGAAATACAACACATTTTGAGGAAGACTGTGTGCCAGCTTATTTTACTCTCTGGGTGCTTGCAGTTAATGGAAACATGGACTGCAGTGGCTTAGTGGTTAAGATGCTGAACTTCATGACCAGAAGGTCAGCAGTTTGAGACCCGAGTGCTGCATGATGTAGTGAGCTTCTGTCTCCGTCCCAACTCCTGCCATCCTAGCAGATTGAAAGCAAGAGATTGCCAGTAGATAAATAGGTAGCACTTCGATGGGAAGGTAAACAGCATTCTGTGTACTCCGGTGTCAAGTCATGCCTGCCACATGACCACAGATGCAGACAGCACTGGCTCTTTGGCTATAAACAAAGATGAGCACTGAACTCTAGAGTCAGATATAACTGGCTTTCGAACAAGGGCAACCTTTACCTTTACTAAGGCTTCTCTTCATGGTTGGACTGAGGACAACAAAGTGGGAGAGAAATTCAGGCCCACTTGGAGAGCGGAGAATGTCCAAAGGCAAGAGAGCTGACTTACTAGCCAGCTTTTTCTCACATCATACCTTTTTATCTACTATATACTGCTTTCTGGTGAATGTAATCAGAAAGCTCACATCCACTTCACCTGAGGGCATCAGTCTAGCCTAAGGGGTACAGGAGATTCTTGCATGGCTCTGACCTTTGAAACCTTCTTGCTGCTGTCTCTTTGTCAGCATCTGCTGTCTGCCTTACTCTGACAGTACATCTGTGCCACACATAACCAAATACTTTGAAATGTTCTTTTGTGAGAATGCTCCTAGTGGGAATCTAGCAATTAGTCATTAAAGTGTCACAAAATTTTTGTCTTATCTTGAGAGTAACCAAGGTAGCTTCTTCTTCTTTTTCTTCCCTGTCTTAGCCAGACGTAAAACTGCTAAAATGAAGCCACCTTTTGCTGAGTTCATTTTGCAGTTCCTTACACCCAACCTAGTGTGAGAAAGAATAGCTGGCAATACAAGGTTGCCATTTACAGGGTACGCCCAATTGTGGTTCAAAAATACCACAATTTCAAGAGGCTCTTTCTGTGTACCCCACCAAAGTAGCTGATATAATGAGAAATAAATATAAATATTATTCTGATCCTTGTGAGAGAGAAAGAGAGAACTCTTAGGGTTGCCTCTTCAGAAGTCATTGCAGCAGTGTTTAGTACAATGTAAATGGGTACTGCTAACTGCAGCCTGCTGAATACTCAGTGGGTTGGGAGTTCAGTTCTCCACTGTGCCTTCTCTCAGCACAGCCAAACTGTGTGACCTTTAGCAAGCTTCACAGTCCCTGGATGCCCCCAGAAGAAGAGAGTGGTAAACCACCTCCAAATACTCTCTACCCAGAAAACCCTGTAAAAGGTTACCTTTAATCGGATCAATTTACCATATACACTCGAATATAAGCCAACCTGAATATAAGCCGAGGTACCTAATTTTGACCTGGAAACCCAGGAAAATAGATTGACCCGAGTATAAGCCGAGAGTGGGAAATGCAGCAGCTGCTAGTGAGTTTCAGTAATTAAAATACATGAAAATACAGTAAAATTAAATATTTTAGTGATTTTTAAAACTGTATTTGCACCTCCAGTGGTGGCGCTGCAGGTGAAGTGGGTGGGCAGGTCAATTGCACTGAGGCAGGAAGTGTTGCTCTAGCCTAGCCTCTTGCTCCCCCTGCAAGGGAGAAGCATAGCTTTCTCCTCCATCTTGGGCTGAACAGAGACAAAGGCAGAAGGTACCAGTAAGTGAAATCCTTTCTTTTTCCCCACCAGTTTGAAAGGGAGACACAATTGTAATGTAGAGCTTCTTTTTCCATCTGCAGTTTTCCATAGGAATTAATTGAAAACAAACTTCAGAATAGGAGAACTTGATTTTCAATTTATTCTAATGGAAAATCGCGATTTGCACTCTCTTGTGGCCAGTTGTGTAATTGCGCCTCAGATTCTTTCGCGGTAGAAGTCCCGAAACTTATTTTTAAAGTGCTGAATAACTAAAAAAGACCTCATATTTTTAGACCCTTGTGCTTGTTGACCCATGTATAAGCCGAGTCCCCTTTTTGGACCTCATGGGGGGGACTAAAAAACTTGGTTTATACTCGACTATATACGGTAACTTAATAGTTATTGCTATTGTGAGAGCCTGCAACAAGGTTGCAAATATTATTATTTTTTGAAATGATACAAAGTTCCACATCTCATAAATACAAAGTTCCACATCTCATAAATAATTTATTCTGGTTTGAACATTTAAAAAAGCAATTATATCACTTATTACTTGTAAGAAAAACAACTAGTTATTAGTTAGAGAATTAGCACAACTAAAGAAAAAATAAATTAGAAGTTGTACTTCATTGTTTCCAAGCTCTGTATACAATACTGATTAGACAAGCAGGCAGTGTATAAGCAAGATATAACACCAGTGGTGAAGGTGGACTGGTTTGCAGTGATCCTGGGTGGGTCAGTACACAAAGTTACCTATTTTTCATCTGGGGATTATTGATTCAACGATGTCATCTTATGCTTGCTCATGGAATGGGTCTGTCACCAGGCAGACTTTGACCTACAAAGATGTGAAGGACTTGAGTTTAGAACCTTATCTTCACATACAAGCTCCTCCGGGTTTTAAAATATTTTGGTGAGGTCATTCCTTCTGTCCAATTGCCCTCATGGGCATGCTTAGATGGGTTAGGAAAGAATTAGAGCCATGGTTTCCAATGTGGGGCACACACACCACAGGGGGACAATTCAAGAATGAATTATTAACAATGAATTCTTTGGAAGCTCGTTTAGACCACATTAATGGCCTTTTAGGCTTCCTCCACATAAACAGGAGTTCACTTTTGAAATAATAAGAATTATATGCCATGGGGTGAGGATGGGGGTGGTGTCAGGATTTTAGAGATGCTTTAGTGGGGCATGGCCAAAAAAGCTTGGGAACCACTGGGTTAAAGAGACCCTGTGAGACCCTGAGAACAGGTGGTATCTACTTTCTACCTGTCTGATTGGTGGTATCTAATTCCACTGGACTCCTAACCCCACTTTACTATAAAATCATTTTAAAAAATTGAATAAATGTCTCTCTTTTTAAAAAAGTAGTTATATCTGTCAGGAGAGGATTTATGCTCTGGTTTTAGCCTCATCCAAGATGGAAATTTCAATGCATGGGAGACCCTTTAGAACATACCAGAGGGATTGGAATGTGTAAACATGCTGGACCCAGGGGTTGGAAGAAATGGAACCTAATGTGTGGTGGACATGCTATGCTGTATGGTCATTGGCTGGATTCCTTTAGGGGAATGGCAAGGAGGTGGACCCTGAGGGAGGAGACATAACCCAGAAGGAGGAGGCAAGATGCTCTCTTGATTTGATGCTTTGAGCCAAGGATGAATTGCAATCATGTAGGTGTTTAAGCCATAAAGGGGTGGGGCCTCTGGGCTTTCCCATTTGAACAGCTTTATTTTGGAATGTGCTTTCTAAACTTTTGATAAACTTTCTTCTGTAACTTACTCTGATTACAATATACTTTTAAAATACCTGAAGATGCCAGGAGTGTTTACTTGGCTATTCTCTACCTTCTCTACACTAATCTAATTGCCTGGGTTACTTAGCCAGGAAGGCGGCAGCTCAGAAGCAGGAAGCAAACACTGGTGGGCAAAAAGTCCTACTCATGAGTAAGCTTGTTTCCTGACAATATCTCTGCATGGCTAGAGCTATTTTAACTGCATGGCTGTGGGGTGAACTGGGGTTTGTAGAACCATGCCACAAAGCCAGAAATGTAACTGAGGCGAAGGTGAAATGATGCCTAGATAAGCTATTACTTTTTGTGGCTACACATAGACCAGTTTTAATCATGTGGTGTTTTAAATGGGACCTGCATATATACGTTGCAGCAAAGATATTTAGATTTCAATAAAATAGTATTTCTGGAGACATTTTGTATGAAAAAAGGAGGCTATGATTCGAAGACATTTAAACTACAACCTTGTACTGTACCTGTATTGCTGCTGGTAAATGCCATAGAAAATACTGGAACTTACTTCTGAATAAAGGTGCCTAGTATTGTACTTTTAGAATTTTAAAAAAATCACACACATTTGGCTGCACTATGAGTCTCTCCAACCCTTGTTAAGTATGATAAAGGTAAAGGTCGCCCTTGCTCGAAAGCCAGTCATATCTGCCTTTAGGGTTCAGTGCTCATATCCATTTATAGCCAAAGAGTCAGTGCTGTCTGCATCTGCACACGTTTCCGTGGACACATGGCAGATATACCTAGACACAGTGCACAGAACACTGTTTACCTTCCCACCACAGTGGTACCTGTTTATCAACTTGCAATTTTTTTCTTTCGAACTGCTAGGTTGGTAGGAACTGGGACAAAGATGGAAGCTCACTCTATCGTGCAATACTCAGGCCTCAAACTGCTGACCTGCCTATTTTTCAGTCGTCAAGTTCAGCGTCTTAACCTCTAAGCCACTGCAGTCATTAGGGCTGCAATGACATGTCCACTTACCTGAACTCATTGAGATTTACTTCTGAGTAGAGTGTTTTCCCGGCCAATACGGCATACTTGACAGCTATGATCTGAATGCGTCACATCTGTAAGGCAGCTGAGGTGTATATGACTATATGTTGTGTCCGGAGCTTGCAATGAAGAGGCCAACAAGTGGTGAATCAAACAACAAAGCAACAGTTTATTCACTACTCTTGGAAGAACAATAATACAGCTTAACTGGACAAGACTTGGCTGGACCCGTTCCCGCTATTCTGCCACCCAGTATTCTGGTAGCAACTCACACGTGTGTGTGTTGTGCGTGCGAACCAAGAGCCAACACCCTTTTGCAAATGGTGCTTTATATAGCATTCAAGCAGCAGTTACACAATGATACAAACTAGCAACCTTTTTGGATAACCTTAACTAACCAATCAGAAATGCAGTATTCAAGTATTGACAAATCCCAGAAAGGATCCAAAATAATAGCCAATCAGATATTACACATTTACAAACAGAGAATGCCTTGAAACCGGGGACGGGCGCGCTAAAATTACCCTAAACCCAAATGGCACGAATCGCCATTTTATCTAGCAATGTTAATCAATAATAATAATAATAGAATTTATCCCAATACACAACACTATATGGCTAGCTGGCTGCTATCTTGGCCACATGTACCTGGAGCAAATACAAAGCTTAAAACTTGCTCTTCCAAGTGGACAACACTATCATTGATGCTATCTATAGCAGCAGGCACCACAGAAGCCCAAAATTAGGCCTGGCTGTGCCTAATAGTGAAAATGAGCCAGGTGGGAGTTATACTGTCAAAAAAATCCTCAGAAAGGATAACGTTTTGCTGTCTGGAGACGGGTATCTTTTTATAGAAGGCACACAAATATGATTGTTCTAGACAAGCATTTTGCAACACACAAACACTTCTGTGAGGCTCTGCCACTGACGGGTTAGCTAAGGAATAGCCTATTTCCTTCCTTTTGCTTTTCATCTCCTTGGTTTTATGAGCAATAAAGAGGATATTGGAGTGAGGTTCACTGCTACCTCATAATAAAGGGAATGTGTCTGTTCCATAGCTATGACAGCTGATCAATAAAAGTATTTCAAGCAATGTGGGAGTAGTTACAATTTGATTGCTGTGGGAAACAGCAGCAGATTATAGCATGGCAATTCCAACAAGAAGCACCCATTTTCAGATGTACAGTGTGGTTGGGGTCCCCCCCCCAAATGTACCTACAGAGTGATAACTGAAAGGGACTTATGAGGGCATCTTATATATGAAGAAATCAACAATACAAAGGACTGTGTTCTGCCAGTTTTAATTGCTCAGAAACAGCCAGAGGTTTTTGTCACCTTTGTGAGCTCTATAACTTGACGCACTGGCAGTGCCTGCATCGAGATTCTCCTTTTGCACAAACATCTAAGAAACAACAACTCTAGCTCCCATGGCCATCCTGCTCTTCAGGTCTTTACATGATCATCACTATATTAAAAATGGTACCTCACCTAAAACCACAAGGAAAGTGATGTGGGAAAGACGTCTATGAATTTAATTAATTAAATTTAATTTTTCAAATTTCTACACCACCCACTCAGGCGAACCCGACTCAGGGCAGCTTACATCATCTTAAAAACATATAAAACACATAAAACCCCACAATTCCATCCACCCCCCCCACCCTGTACATAAAAGAGACAGAGAAAGGCTCCTGATTTCTATCTTGGTGTGAGCCAACAGGTGGGGGGCGTATTCCCATTAGGGCCCCACACCTGCCCTGCCAGCCAGGTTTTCGAGCCTTTTCTAAAGGGCAGCAGTTCTGTCCATAATCTTAACTCTGTTGGCAGGAGGTTCCAGAGGGCTGGTGCGGACACGGAGAAGGCCCTCCTTCGAGTGCTAGAGAGATGGGCCCCTCTAGCTGATGGTACAACTAGAGAGCCCCTCCGATCCACTCTGGTTGGGTGGGCAAACACTCTTGAGGCAATGCAGTCTCTTAGGTATCCTGGCCCACTACCATATAGGTATGGTCAAAACCAGCACCTTGAATTGCACCCGGAGGCAAACTGGTAACCAGTGCAGCTCCCGAAGTAGCGGCGAGGTGCAGGCATAGCCTCCACACCCCATCACCACATTCAGGACCAGTTGCAGCCTCCGAATGGTCATCAAGGGCAGCCCCATAATCCAGTCTGGAGGTCACCAGAGTGTGAGTGACCATGAGCAAGGAGTCCCGGTCCAGGAGCGGACGCAACTGTCAAATCACCTGAAGTTGGGCGAAAGCCCTCCTGGCTACAGCCGCCACCTGTTCTTCTAGCAGCAGCAGCAGCAGCGAGTCCAGGAGGACTCCCAAGTTGCACACCGGGTCTGTCTGGGGCAAAATGAAAGCAGTCCACTTGTATTTTGAACAAACCCTGCTACTCTCCACTATGTATTCTCAATCCAACATTTATTCTGTGCTTTCCTGAAGCACAAAATGACAACAAAGCACTAGTTTTCTAGAAGGTTTCCACTATTTCAAATAATGAAAAGCAACATGAAAAATGACACAAGTGTTAACCCTTTTGCTCAGGGTAAGCTAGGAGAAATAAAATTATTTGAATGTCAAATATTGCCCACTTATTATGTGGATAATATCAGAAGGTTGAACTATTCAGTACATAGAGCTCATAATTAGGAGAGGGAGTTTCTTAAATACTGAAAATGCTTGATTGTCATAGCAAGATTTTTCAGATGTAAGGTTGTAAATCAGCTTGTTTTTGGTTTTGTATTTCTGTAAACAGAGGCTAAGTTTGATATGTTAGACAGGAAGATCTGCCGTGCAGCCATAATCACATCATCACATGGTATTATAATGTACAATTTGGCCTAGTGAGTTACCGTTGCCACTATTCAGTGTAATAACATTAGAATGTCTTGGGAAACCTTGTGGTTCAGTATAAAAATCCTACATTTTAACAAAAGCATAAAAATTACATATTAATCCCCTTCTTTCATATTATCTCTGTACAACTCGAGGCAGCTGCTTCCATTCCCCCCATCTTCACAAAGACCTTGGCAAGATGAAATTGAGTGGGAAACATAGAATGGTATCAGAATCTTAGCTGCTTCCTAGAAGTTCTAAAGTGTGATTCATAATGACTCTTGTTTTGACTTCAACAGACACAGGAAGCCAGAGTGTAGTTACTCAGATTTGATAAATTACTCATTATTTTCCATACTCTGTATAGCTGCTAGGCTATTAACTGCAGTATACTAGAAGGATGTTAAAGACATTTCCACCTGTATTTTGCCAAATATATATGTAGTGGAACTCCAACATACAAATGGTTCGACTTACAAAAAATTTGACATACAAATTTTTAATAGGAAAAATTTGGCATACAAAAAATATATGGTGACATCTTGTGGCCTTTTCTGGTAATGCAATGTGTTTTCGACATACAAATAAGCTTGTGGAACAGGGGGGAAAATCATATGTAGAGATTTTACTGTACTCGGTATAGTGCTTCGGCTATTAAGCAGAACGTATGTGCCAGGAACAAATACCACTTGGGAAGCACAGCTTAATGTTCTTCATACATCTGCTCTTGTCCAATCTCCCTATGCTGCAGAGTATGTTGCCCCAGTCTGGAGAAACTCTGGCCCTTTATAAATAAAATAAATAAATTTTGTGTCAGAAATTACTCTGGGTTGAAAGGATTTTTGCTTCGCTCAGGGGATGCCCGAATGAGGCTCCTTTCATGTACCCAAGATCTGTCATGCAGCACTTGAGTATTGAAACCCGAGCTTCCAGTCTCCAAGCTCAGCATCTTAACCACTAAGCCACTGCAGTGCTGCTGCCCTTTATGAAACAGGCTATATAGTTACAGGCTGTTTATGACTGACACCTGCTAATAAACATCTTCTCACTCATGGGTATAGATCCTCCAGAGGTTAGAAGACAAGTAGCAGCAACATTTGAGAAGAAAAAGCAAGAAACAGACCCAAGACATCCAATATTTAGGGACTGTAGTGGCTCAAGTGGCTAAGAGTCTGACTGGAAGGCGGGAGGTCAGCAGTTCAATTCCCGATTACTGCAGGACGGAATGAACTCCAGTCTTTGTCCCAGCTTCTGCCAAATTAACAGTTTGAAAGCAAGAAATTGCAAGTAGATAAATAGGGATCACTTTGGTGGGGAGGTAAAAAGCATTCCGTGCGGTGTCTGGCTCTTCGGCTATGAAACAGAGATGAGCACTGAACCCTTTGAAATGAAGTCTTCGAACTTCAACAGCATGCATCAAAGTTGAAGTTAAGGAAGAACTTCCTAGAAAACTTCCATGTACAGATGAGGCTCATCAAACTGAACTATGGAAAAAATATCACTTGGATGGTTATGGGTGATGAAGGAGAAGCCAGTAGCAGGTTACCATCTCCAATATGGGACATTCTTCTTCTTTAATGTCCTGATCAAACCCTGGACTGCCAAAATGAAACCACTTTCTTGTCTTTGTCGTTGGCTATACTTAGGTCTTCATGGGTTTATGTTTCTGGCAGCAATCAGTTTTTAATGGTTTTTTTATTGGTTTTTAAAATGTCATATTGGTTTTATTTTCTGTGAGCTGCCCAGAGTCTTCAGAGTTGGCAGCAGTATAAATCGGAATAAAAAAATAAATAAATGAGCCAGATTCTGTATCTCTTCACATTCACACTGCATGTTGTTGTCCACCAGTAGCCCCCACTTGAATATGTTGGCCTTGCATTTATGGACTCCATGTCCAATATGCCACCCTTGCCGCTCCTGGAAGCAGAAGTAAAACACTTCTGGATGGGCGCGTTTTACTTCCACTTCCAGGAGCGACGAGGGCGGTGTGGGCTGGATGAATCGCAGTAAACCCATCCGTGTGGATTCATGGGGGCTTCTGGGAATTGAAGTCCAAGAACATCTGGAGTGCCAAGGTTTGCCATCATGACTTTTGCAATTTTTGGACTACAAACCCTGTATTTCTCCATTCTTGGAGTTTTGTTGACAGATAGACACCTAAATGTGACTCACTTGTGAGAGCTTATCCCAAAGACTCTGACGTCTAGCTCTGTCCAAACTACCCACTCCAGTTCTAGCTTGCAGCTTTCTTTCTAAACACAGAGTAAGAAAAAACTGGACTTAATAAAGTCTCAAAGTTCTTTAACATCTGCCTTTCTCCCATGGGAGCCAGATTTAGGTGTCTGTCATGTAGCACTGCCAGAAAAGGGGAGGTTTATGGGATTTGTAGTCCATGAAATTTAAAAATCCCATCCCTACTCACTGTGCCAGCTCTCAATACCACCCATGATATTCAGAGCCTATAGATGCAACAATATTGCACGTTCTCAGTTATTTTGCTTTCTCTTGAGGCATGTGAATATAGTTTCCACTGACAAATGAATAATTCAAGTTTCCATTCTCTCTGCCTGTTGGCACTTTGCATTTCAGATACAGTGATACCCCATACAACGTCCAAACTTGGTTCCATAAGTTTGGACTTTATTGGACTTTATATGAGGCATGCAAAATCCTAGCCGCGATGCCTCATACAACATCCAAATCCTTGCCGCAATGCCTCATACAACGTCGTTTCCATAGAGATATATTGTACTGTAACAGTACAGACTTCAGGGTAAAGTCAAGGAAACAGACAGGAAACTGACAGAACTTTAAGAAATCATTGTCTAAAGGCTAAAAACATTACAAAAACATGTCAAACAACCCTGATTGTCCAAGAACCTGAAGAATGTTGCAAAAATCCCAGGAATGCTTCTAAAAATTCTGACAAAAAAAATCCAAAAAAATCCAAAATTGCGCTCAAAACCACTCTTAAACACTCTTCGTCTCATGCAAAACCCACAAGAGTAATGCACGCATGTGTCCTGCCTTTTATACTGCCCAGGCACAATGCAACCTGGGAAAACCCCAATGCCTCATACAAAGTCGCACAACTTTGTATGAGGCAACTTTTTTCAGGGAATTAGGCGATGTTGTATGAATCCGATGTTGTATGAAGTGGACTTTGTATGAGGTATTACTGTACAGTATAAGCTCCTCTTATATGGCAGGGATAACTTTTACATTATGTATATCAGAGTATTAACAAAACAAAACCAAAACTTTGTAGCACTTTGAAGACTAACTGTCCAGTGGACTTGACCCACAAAAGCTAATATTAAAATATAACAGTAAGTCTTCAAAGTGCTACAATGTTTTTGTTTTGCTTTCTTTATTCTCTGATATGCTTGAAACATAGACTAACACGACTACTGTTAAAAAATAAATAAATAAAGTATGAAGCTCTTAATTATGAACTCTTTTTCCATCTGAGCCTTCTGAACAGAAGACCTCATTTACTCTGTTTGTCCACTGTGGGTCAGTGCTGCATCACAGTTTGCCTCCCCTGTTTATCTTTGCAAGTCTGGCCACATTGCTCTGCTACGGTAATACAGTAGACCATTCTGCCAGCAACTCAACATTGAGTGTCAGGTGGCGGTTAACTATCCTGACAACGCTGAAACTAACAGCCTTGGGTGCCAAAGTCCACAGGGAAGGATGCTGGTCCCCAAGTGGATTAAATCCCACTTGAATCCATCTTGAAGTCGGGCAGTAGCTTCATCAATACTAGCTTGGGGCTGAGGAGGACTTTGAGTGCCAAAAGGGCTCAGGACCAGAAAGTGACTCACAGAACTGGATCAGTGGTATGGGCATCATGCTGCAATGCAGAAGGCAGATGAAAGGCCACTGCATTATACTATTTTAGTGTATGAGAGTCAAGACACACGACACAGCCAAGGGCTGGGTTAACTCAGGTTTATTGCATGGTGGGCAGAGGGAACATGAGGCAATGGCGGACAAAACAGCTCTATATATACGGTAGTAATGTATTTGAATGTGGCTCCACGATAGTCCATTGGCTACGGGCCCGCGTGACGTCATTGCTAGTCACGCCCTTCTTGTCCAGGTGTAGGTAGCGGCGGGAAAGCTTCCCGCGCTGCGGTCCTTGATGGGTTTGAACCAGGAGAGCTTGGACGCTCGCTGCTGCCAGCTGGTGGTCATTAGCTCGCGTCCTATTACAGGGTTTATAGTGATACAGCTGAAGGTTACATTGTTACTCATAGGCAAGGTTACATTAGTTCAGATACATTGACATCACATGTGGAAGGTTACACTGTTAGAACACAACACTCCTCCCCCCTAGGATGAGACGAAGTCTCTCAACCAAGATGGCTTATTTCGAACACGCTGGGGTCTCGGCGCGGGCTGCCCTGCCCTGGCTTCGCTCCCTCCTCCTTGCTCCCTGGCTTCCTGCCCTGGAATGGGAGAGGATGACTTGTTAGTTGATTGCCGCGACTCTGCGGCTTTGTTGGAGGGTGTGTGCTTTGTTTGGGGCGAACCGGGGGCACTAGGGGCTAACGAAAAACCCCTCTTCTCGCTTGGATGGGTGGGGGAGCACTCCAAAAAACCCCCCCGGCTCGTAAAATCAAAATCAAAATCGGATTCGGGGGACGCGGCGGCGGCCGCACATTCCTTTTCCCTCCCCCCGGGCTCTGATAGAACTGGGGTATCAAAAGGATATGAGTCGGGATCACTGCTTTCCCCCCTGGTTTCGGACTGATGTCCCTCACTGTCTCCCCCTTGGGCTAAACGGGTGGGGGAGAACCCTATCGCTGAATCCTGTTGCTGAGCCCCACTGATCGGCCCTTCACTCACTCGGCGCCTCAGTTGGTCAGCGTGCCTCCTCCAGAGGAGGCCGGTGCTCGTTTCCACCCGATATGACACTGGCCCCGTCTGTTCTATTATCGTTCCTGGCACCCAGGCCGGGCCTGCGTTGGCATAGTTCCTGCAGTGTACAGGATCGCCTACGCCGAACCCTTTCGAGACTGCTAAACCTATGTTCTTCCCCTTGTCCTCAACCCTCGACGGGTCCAACCTGGACAAAAGCGTGGTCAGTTTCCTCCGCATCAGCAGCTCAGCCGGCGAGTATCCGGACGCTAAGGGGGTTACTCTGTACGCTAACAGAAATTGACAAACTTGGTGATTTAGATCTCCCGGGCCCATGCGCCGCAACGCATCTTTTGTTGTGCGCACCAACCGTTCCACTTGGCCATTCGTGGCCGGGTGAAACGGCGCGGATGTGATATGCCGAATTGCATTTGCCTCCATGAATGCCGCGAACTCAGCGGACGTGAAACAGCTGGCGTTATCGCTGACTAGGGTGTCGGGTAAACCGAACGTGGAAAAGACCCTCCTTAGCTGGTGAATGGTAGTGGTGGAGGATGTGCTCTTTACCGGAATGACCTCCAGCCACTTTGAGTATGCATCCACTACCAGGAGAAACATGGTCCCTCGGAACGGGCCAGCAAAATCTATGTGCACTCTGGACCACGGTCCCCTTGCTGCGTCCCATTCCCTATGCGGGAGGCGGGCCTCCTCCGGTCGGGAGCATTGACATGCCTCACAAGTGCCGACCATATGCTCTATGTCGGCGTCCAGCTGGGGCCACCAGAAGTAACTCCGGGCCAGCGCCTTAGAACGGACGATCCCCGGGTGGCTGACGTGCAACAACCGTAGCACTTTTGGCCGCAGGGACGTAGGAACCACCACCTGTTGGCCCCACAAAAGGCACCCCCTCTCTAACGACAACTCTACTCGCTTTCGGAAGAATGGGTCGAATTCCGTGCCTGGGGATGACGCTGGCCACCCCTTCTGCACCCACGAACATACCTTCTCTAGAATTCTATCCTTTCCGGTCGCCCTGGCAATGTCGGCCGGTACTATTGGGGGTGACTCTAAGACCTCTATTAGCAATACCTGGCGGTCTCTTCTTATCCCTGCTTTTTGGTCGTCCGACAAGGGTAACGGTGACCGTGAGAGCGCGTCTGCATGGCTGATCTCCTTCCCTGGCCGGTACTCTAGCTCATGTTGATATGCGTTAAGAAAAATAGCCCACCGCAGCATCCTAGGGGACAGAATCTGTGGCATGGGCTTATTTGCAGTGAATATCCCTAGCAGGGGTTTGTGATCCGTCACGATTTTGAACGGCCGACCATACAGAAAATCGTGAAATTTTTTGGTTCCCGCTACTATCGCAAGTGCCTCCCTATCGGTCTGTGCGTAATTCCACTCTGCTTGGGACAGGGACCTTGAATAAAACGCTATCGGGGCCTCCCTTCCGTCGTCCAACACGTGGCAAAGCACCGCCCCCACCCCCACCGGGGATGCATCACAGACTAAAACTATGGGCCGTTTGGGGTCGAAATGAGTCAGTATAGCCTCGGACGTGAGGAGTTGCTTTAAATCTGTGAACGCCCTCTCTTGCTCGTCGCCCCACAGCCATTTTTCCTCCTTTTTAAGTAACCGATGGAGCGGCTCGGCCACGGACGCCTTCCGCGGAAGGAAGGTATGATAGAAATTGAGGAGCCCCAGAAACGACTGTAGCTCGGTTTTGGAAGTGGGGCGAGGAGCTTTCTTGATTGCGGCTACCTTAGATTTGGACGGCCTAATTCCTTCGGGCGTGACACGGAACCCTAGAAACTCAACCTCAGTTTCGAAAAATACACATTTGTCTTTCCTCAGTCGCAGCCCCGCTTTCTCGAACACGGTCAGGACCTTATCCAATCTGTGAGCCAGCTCGGCCTTACTCCCCCCTGTTATCAACACGTCATCAAAGTATGGCAACACCCCCTCCTGCCCCTTCAGGAGGCGTTCCACTAGCGACTGAAAAATGCCGGGTGCCGAGTTCACGCCGAACTGCAACCGCGACACCTGGAACGCCCCCTTATGTGTGACTATCGTTTGTGCCGCCGCTGTGGCGGGGGTTACCGGGAGTTGCTGGTAGGCCTGTGCTAAATCAAGTTTAGCGAAACACTTTCCCCCATTCAGCCTGGCCAGGAGGTGGCTGACCACTGGCACCGGGTATGCATTAGGGCGGATTGCCTTATTAATGGTACACTTATAATCAGCGCAAATGCGCACCTCCCCGTTAGCCTTCAGTGCTGTTACAATTGGAGTCTCCCACTCCGCGGAATCCACAGGAACAAGGATCCCCTGACCCACCAGTTTGTCCAGTTCCGCCTCTATTTTGTCCTTTAGCGCGAACGGTACCCTGCGCGGCTTGAGTCTTATCGGGCGGACCTCCGGGTCTAGGTCGAAGGCTACAGGGGGTCCCTTGAACTTTCCCAGTCCACTTTTAAAAACGGTGGGGTGTGCGTTACACACCGCTTGTATCGGGTCCTCCCCTACGGCATGTACCCCCCCTATGAACAGACCTAAAGGCTGAAACCACTGTGTCCCGAGGAGGCTACAACTTCCCCCTTTGAGTACTACTAGGGGAAGCTCCGCAGAGTGTCTCTTAAAACGGACCCGGAATGTCCCGACCCCCAACACTGGAATGCTATTCCCCTGTACGTCCCGTAGTGTGGCCCTCAACGCTTTGAGCTTGGGCCGCATGTGGGGGTCGATTCTTAAAAACTCTCTCTGGGGAATTATAGAATAGGAGGACCCCGAGTCAATCTCCATCCTAATAGGGGTCCCTTGTACTAGTACCTCAACGAAGTAATGGGCCTGTCCCGCAGAAACGCTGAACACAGGAGCGTCGACCTCGCTGTCGTCCGAGATGCGGCCCACGCCGTCCTGCTTCCTCGTGGTCCGGGCGCCATCTTTGGACCTCGCCGGACCGTCCGGCCTGGCTGAGCGGTCCTGCGACTGCCTCCGGCCCTCTTTCCATTTCCTGCACGCCTTGGCGATGTGCCCCCGACGGCCGCAGTTGAAACACTCGGCTTTCCTGAATGGGCACCTCACGCGCTCATGGGCCGCTCCGCAACCATCGCAGTGGCGCCCTCCTCTCCGGACCTTCTGGACCTCTTCGCCGTCGCTGCTCTCGGAAGATGACTTCGAGGTCGGTCGGGTTGCATGTACCGACTGACCGGACTTCCCGTGCGACGAGCTTTCCGCTTTGCCGGCCCTCGGACGCCACTCACGCCACTTGTGCATCTCGTCTACTCCAGCATTCGTGGACTCCGCGGCTTCCGCGGCCTCTACAACCTCTTCCAGCGTGGGTGGTGGCTCCTTGTTCATGAGGCTGCGCTGCACTTCCTTGTCCTTCAGGCCGCACAGCACTCCGTCCCTGAGGGCCATCTCTAGGAATTGGTCCCATCTGCAGGGGGCGGCGGCTACCCTCATGGCCGATACGAATGCTTCTACCGACTCGTCCGGCGCTTGGACTCGCCTCCAAAACGCGCTCCGAGCGGGAAACATTGCCCTCGAGGGTCGGAAACGCTCACGCAGCAGTTTCATGATGTCCCCGGCTTTGAAATCACTCATCTTCTTCGGTGCAAGGATGCCCACCAGCGTCCGCTTGGTCTCCATCCCCAGCATGCGGGTGAGGATGGCCCTCTTCCGTTCCTCATCGTCTTCCTTGACTTTGAGTTCCACCAGTGCCGCCTGGAAGTCCATCTCGAAAAGCTCCCAGCCTTGCGGTTTGGTGATGTTGAACCCGCTCTGTGTCCTGGCTCCCTGGGGATCCATTTATCCCACCTTCGTCGCCAATTTAGTGTATGAGAGTCAAGACACACGACACAGCCAAGGGCTGGGTTAACTCAGGTTTATTGCATGGTGGGCAGAGGGAACATGAGGCAATGGCGGACAAAACAGCTCTATATATACGGTAGTAATGTATTTGAATGTGGCTCCACGATAGTCCATTGGCTACGGGCCCGCGTGACGTCATTGCTAGTCACGCCCTTCTTGTCCAGGTGTAGGTAGCGGCGGGAAAGCTTCCCGCGCTGCGGTCCTTGATGGGTTTGAACCAGGAGAGCTTGGACGCTCGCTGCTGCCAGCTGGTGGTCATTAGCTCGCGTCCTATTACAGGGTTTATAGTGATACAGCTGAAGGTTACATTGTTACTCATAGGCAAGGTTACATTAGTTCAGATACATTGACATCACATGTGGAAGGTTACACTGTTAGAACACAACAACTATCAGGACAGTCTTCATGGCTGATCCCCATAATGATCGCCTATACTGTATTCATATTCAGATATGGCAGAAGAAGACGTTTATCTTCGAAATGACTTCACCAGAAATGCAGATACCACTGACTACATGTTAAGATGTTTTTTTGCTCATTTGTTGATATAATGGGTGGGTAAGGGAGCAAGTATGTTCCACTTAGACCCATCCTCAATGTAGCATGTGGTAAGCAGAATTCCGTGTAGGGAGGAAACCTCCACCAGTACAGCTTGGAGATGGGTGAGATGAGTCTTCAGACACAGGAATAAGACAGGAGATCTTCTGGAGCAATAATCAGGAGCAAGGCATCAATCTTCAACAGTAGAAACAGGGCAAGAGATCATGAAACCAAGCAAGTGAAGGACTGCTGTTGTGTTCTAACAGTGTAACCTTCTACATGTGATAACAATGTATCTGAACCAATGTAACCTTGCCTACGAGTAACAATGTAACCTTCAGCTGTATCACTATAAACCCTGTAATAGGACGCGAGCTAATGACCACCAGCTGGCAGCAGCGAGCGTCCAAGCTCTCTTGGTTCAAACCCATCAAAGGCCACAGCGCGGGAAGTTTCCCGCCGCTACCTACACCTGGACAAGAAGGGCGTGACCCGCCATGACGTCACGCGGGCAGTAGCCAATGGGCTATCGTGGAGCCACATTCAAATACGTTACTACCATATATATAGAGCTGTTCGTCCGCCATTACCTCATGTTCCCTCTGTCCACCATGAAATAAACCTGAGTTAACCCAGCCCTTGGCTGTTTCCTGTGTCTTGACTCTCATACACTAAACTGGCGACGAAGGTGGGATAATGGATCCCCAAGGAGCCAGGGCACAGAGCGGGTTCAACATTACCAAACCGCAAGACTGGGAGCTCTTTGAGATGGACTTCCAGGCGGCACTGGTGGAACTCAAAGTCAAAGAAGACGACGAGGAAAGGAAGAGGGCCATCCTCACCCGCATGCTTGGGATGGAGACCAAGCGAACGCTGGTGGGCATTATTGCACCGAAGAAGATGAGTGATTTCAAAGCCGGTGACATCATGAAACTGCTGCGTGAGCGTTTCCGACCCTCGAGGGCAATGTTTCCCGCTCGGAGCGCGTTTTGGAGGCGAGTCCAAGCGCCGGACGAGTCGGTAGAAGCCTTCGTAACAGCTATGAGAATAGCCGCCGCCCCCTGCAGATGGGACCACTTCTTAGAGATGGCCCTCAGGGACGGAGTTCTGTGTGGCCTGAAGGACAAGGAAGTGCAGCGCAGCCTGATGAACAAGGAGCCACCACCCACACTGGCAGAGGTTGTAGAGGCCGCGGAAGCCGCGGAATCCACGAATGCTGGAGTAGATGAGATGCACAAGTGGCGTGAGTGGCGTCCGAGGGCCGGCAAAGCGGAAAACTCGCTGCACGGAAAGTCCGGACAGTCGGTGCACGCAACCCGACGGACCTCGAAGTCGTCTTCGGAAAGCAGCGACGGCGAGGAGGTCCAGAAGGTCCGAAGGGGAGGGCGCCGCTGCGATGGTTGCGGAGCGGCCCATGAGCGCGTGAGGTGCCCATTCAGAAAAACCGAGTGCTTCAACTGCGGCCGTCGGGGGCACATCGCCAAGGCGTGCAGGAAAAGGAAAGAGGGCCGGAGACAGTCACAAGACCGTTCGGCCAGACCGGACCGTCCAGCGAGGTCCAAAGATGGCGCCCGGACCACGAGGAAGCAGGACGGCGTGGGCCGCATCTCGGACGACAGCGAGGGCGACGCTCCTGTGTTCAGCGTGTCTGCGGGACAGGCCCATTACTTCGTTGAGGTACTAGTACAAGGGACCCCTATTAGGATGGAAATTGACTCGGGGTCCTCCTATTCTATAATTCCCCAGAGAGAGTTCTTGAAAATCGACCCCCACGTGCGGCCCAAACTTAAAGCGTTGAGGGCCACACTACGGGACGTACAGGGGAACAGCATTCCAGTGTTGGGGGTCGGGACATTCCGGGTTCGTTTTAAGAGAATTCTGCGGAACTTCCCCTAGTGGTGCTCAAAGGGGGGAGTTGTAGCCTCCTCGGAACGCAGTGGTTTCAGCCTTTAGGTTTGTTCATGGGGGGGTGCATGCCGTAGGCGTGGATCCAATACAAGCGGTGTGCGACGCACACCCCGCCGTTTTTAAAAGTGGACTGGGAAAGTTCAAGGGACCCCCTGTAGCCTTCGACCTAGACCCGGAGGTCCGCCCGATAAGACTCAAACCGCGCAGGGTACCGTTCGCACTAAAGGACAAAATAGAGGCGGAACTGGACAAACTGGTGGGTCAGGGGATTCTTGTTCCTGTGGATTCCGCGGAGTGGGAGACTCCAATTGTAACAGCACTGAAGGCTAACGGGGAGGTGCGCATTTGCGCTGATTATAAATGTACAATTAACAAGGCGATCCGCCCTAATGCATACCCGGTGCCAGTGGTCAGCCACCTTCTGGCCAGGCTGAATGGGGGAAAGTGTTTCGCTAAGCTCGATTTAGCACAGGCCTACCAGCAACTCCCTGTAACCCCCGCCACAGCGGCGGCACAAACAATAGTTACACATAAGGGGGCGTTCCAGGTGTCGCGTTTACAGTTCGGCGTGAACTCGGCACCTGGCCTTTTTCAGTCGCTCGTGGAACGCCTCCTGAAGGGGCTGGAGGGGGTGTTGCCATATTTTGATGACGTGTTGATAACGGGGGGGAGTAAGGCCGAGCTGGCACATAGATTGGATAAAGTTCTGACCGTGTTCGAGAAAGCGGGGCTGCGACTGAGAAAAGACAAATGTGTATTTTTCGAAACAGAGGTTGAGTTTTTAGGGTTCCGTGTCACGCCCGAGGGAATTAGGCCGTCCAAATCTAAGGTAGCCGCCATCAAGAAAGCTCCTCGCCCCACATCCAAAACCGAACTACAGTCATTTCTGGGGCTTCTCAATTTCTACCATACCTTCCTTCCACAGAAGGCGTCTGTTGCCGAGCCGCTCCATCGGCTACTTAAAAAAGAGGAAAAATGGCTGTGGGGTGACGAGCAAGAGAGAGCGTTCACAGAGTTAAAGCAACTCCTAACATCCGAGGCAATCCTGACTCATTTCGATCCCAAACGGCCAGTAGTTTTAGTCTGCGACGCATCCCCGGTGGGGGTGGGGGCGGTGCTTTGCCACGTGTTGAACGACGGAAGGGAGGCCCCGATAGCGTTTTATTCAAGGTCCCTGTCCCAAGCAGAGCGGAATTACGCACAGACCGACAGGGAGGCATTAGCGATAGTAGCGGGAATCAAAAAATTTCACGATTTTCTGTATGGTCGCCCGTTCAAAATCGTGACTGATCACAAGCCCCTGTTAGGAATCTTCACTGCAAATAAGCCTACGCCACAGATCCTGTCCCCGAGGATGCTGCGGTGGGCTATTTTTCTTAACGCATACCAACATGAGTTAGAATACCGGCCCGGGAAGGAGATCAGCCATGCAGACGCGCTCTCACGGTCTCCGTTGCCCTTGTCGGACGACCAGAAGGCAGGGGTAGGAAGAGACCGCCAGGTATTGCTAATAGAGGTCTTAGATTCACCCCCAATAGTACCGGCCGACATTGCCTTTGTTGCTGAGGGTAACTTCTGGGAGGAAGGGCTGTTTCTTAGGTAGCTAAGACACCCGGGGTCTCCAGGTGGAACCTATGAACACCCAGAACCTTCCCCAGGGGAAAGTGAGGGTCCTGTCCTTCAGGACATAGGGCAGCTGCTTCCAGGCTGAAGTCTCCAGTTCTGCCAGACTTAGAGGAGTAGCTGCAAATCCTGACAGAACCTTTGTGGTGTCATAGAAGCAGAGCAGGTATAACTGAGGACCAAGACTGGTAGGAAAGGACTGAAGAGTGTTGGTGAGTGCACTATATTGTGTCCATCGAGCCATTTGGAGCAACACATAAAGCCTTGCATTCTGTAGGAATGAGTGGGCAGGAAGGATTCTCATAATAAAGATTTTCCTATCCCCCCTGATGAGGAAAAACATCAAGAAATATAAAAGCCCCAAGGTACTTTGTATTGTGTGCATTTATGAAACTGCAGGACATGTCTACAGTTTGGTGTGCTAGTGTTGTGTATGGAACTGTATCGCTTTAAGAATGAATGTATTACTGCAATGTCTGAATGTAACCTGACAATGATCACAATGTATCCAATGTATCTCAGCTGTTAATGGAACCGAGGTAGCTACCCATAGAGGGCAGCTGCGAACGTTCAGCTCACATGGTATTACCCTCACATAGACTGGGTGAACTGTTGTTCAGCACATGATAAAGAGATAAAGTTCCTAGATATGCTAAATGATTGTTCCCTGGGACAGATGGTTGAAGACCCAACTAGAGGTACAAGAATCCTTGACTTGATCCTGAGTAATACTCAGGATCTGGTGCAAGATGTTAATGTGACTGATCCAATAGGGAACAGTGACCACAACTCAATTATGTTTAACTTGATCATAGACCGCAAGTCACTGATAGAATCTAACACAGAGACCTTAAATTTTCAAAAAGGAAATTTCCCAAAGATGAGGAAACTAGTAAAAAAGAAACTGAAAGGGAAAATTGAGAGAGTCCAAACACTCCAAGAGGCATGGGTTGTTTACAAAAACAATAACAGAGGCCCAATTGGAATGCATACCCAAAAGGAAAAAGGGCACTGCCAGTTCCAAGAGGACTCTGATGTGGCTTACAGGAGCTGTTCGGGAAGTGATCAAGAGCAAGAAAAGCTCATTTAGAAGATGGAAGGCTTGTCCAAATGAGGACAGCAGGCAGAAACATAAATTCTGGCAGAACAAATGCAAGGCAACAATCAGGAAAGCAAAGCAAGACTTTGAGGAGCGTATAGCTAAAAATACTCAGAGAAATAACAAAGACTTCTTTAAGTACATTAGAAGTAAGAACCCAACTAGGAAGGCCATTGGACCATTAGATGACAATGGAAGGCAAGGGGTTATTAAAGAGGAAACAGAAATTGCAGAGAGACTCAATGAATTCTTTGCTTCAGTATTCACTGAAGAAGACAGAGGCCACATGCCCAAAACAGAGCCTATCTTCGTAGGGAGGGGAACCGAAGAATTAAGCAAGATAGAAATAACCAGGGAGGAGGTCCTTGCATGTCTTGTTAAGCTAAACACTAACAAATCACCAGGACCAGATGGCATCCATCCACGAGTTCTCAGGGAACTTAAAGATGAAAATGCTGATCTCCTAGCCAAAATATATAATCTTTCCCTCAAATCAGGCTTTGTGCCTGATGACTGGAAGGTAGCGAATGTAACACCAATTTTCAAAAAAGGATCCAGGGGTGATCCAGGAAATTACCGACCTGTCAGTTTGACATGTGTCACAGGTAAAGTGATGGAAACCATCCTAAAAGATAGAATTAATAGGCACATAGAAGAGAAGGCGCTGCTAAAGGAGAGCCAACATGGCTTTTACAAGGGCAAATCATGCCTCACTAATCTGTTGGAATTTTTTGAGAGTGTCAACAAGCATGTGGATAAGGGGGATCCAGTTGACATTCTTTATCTGGACTTTCAGAAGGCTTTTGACAAGGTCCCACACCAAAGGCTCTTGAATAAACTTACCAGTCATGGAATAAAGGGACAGGTCTTGTCCTGGATCAGCAACTGGCTAAGGGACAGGAAACAGAGGGTAGCACTAAATGGACACTTCTCCAAGTGGAGGGAAGTAAAGAGTGGGGTCCCCCAAGGTTCAGTACTGGGACCCCTGCTTTTCAACCTCTTCATAAATGATCTAGAGATAGGAGTAAAAAGCAAGGTAGCCAAATTTGCTGACGACACTAAATTATACAGGGTAGTGAAAACTGTGAGAGATTGTGAGGAGCTCCAGAGGGATCTCTTGACACTGGGGGAGTGGGCAAAACAGTGGCAAATGAGCTTCAACATTAGTAAGTGCAGAGTGATGCATGTTGGGGCAAAAAACCCCAATTACATTTATAAACTGATGGGGTCTGAACTCTCTGCGATAAACCAGGAAAGGGACCTTGGTGTCCTGGTGGACAGCTCAATGAAGATGTCAACCCAGTGTGCCTCAGCAGTGAAAAAAGCAAACTCAATGTTAGGGATCATTAGGAAGGGTATAGAAAATAAGTCAGCAAATGTCATTTTGCCTCTTTATAAATCTATGGTGAGGCCCCATCTGGAATACTGTGTACAGTTCTGGTCGCCATACCTCCAGAAGGATATTATGGAGTTAGAGAAAGTGCAGAGGAGGGCAACCAGAATGATTAGGGGACTGGAACTCCTTCCTTACCATCTGAGGCTGCAACGGTTGGGCCTCTTCACTCTTGAACGACGGCGTCTAAGAGGTGACCTGATTGATGTTTATAAAATCATGCACGGTGTGGACAAAGAAGATAAGGAAAAACTGTTTTCCCTATCGCACAACACTAGAACTAGGGGACACTCGATGAAACTTTTGGGTACTAGTTCTCAAACAAATAAGAGAAAGTACTTTTTCACCCAGAGGATTACTGGTCTATGGAACTCCCTGCCAGAAGAAGTGGTGAAAGCTGTCAGTCTTGACAGCTTTAAGAAAGGATTAGACAAGTTCATGGAGGACAAGTGTATCAATGGCTATAATTATGGATACTTAAGGCCAACCTCCGGGTTGGAGAGATAGGCAGGATATCTCTCAATGCCATTTCCAGGGAATCCTAAGCAGGTGAAATCATCTCCTTGAGAATACCCTGAAGGAAATGGTAAGCCACTGTGTGAGACAGAATGCTGGACTGGATGGGCTGTGGCCTGTTCCAGCAAGGCTGTTCTTATGTTCTTATGTTCTTATGGTACAGATTTCCCCAATTGCCGGCAGCCGCGGGAACCTTCCCACGCAAGGAACATCTGGAGAAGAAGGGCGTGACTCAGGATGATGTCACGCAGGTAGCAGCCAATACGCTACCGTGTAACCAGGTTCAAATGTATTGTTGCATTATAAAAGGAGCTGCACCTTCGCCATTAACACATGTTCAGTCTACCGGTGTGCAAATAAAGATGTGTTGAGCCAGACTCCGGCTGCTTCTATTGTTTTGGTTCCAGTACACCAAAGCTAGGGATATGTATCACTTGCCCAGCCATGAGACTAAATATTTTTGATCCTGAGCTTTTTTTTTATCCTTTTCCTTTTTGTTCATCCTTTGAATTCAATAAATGAACTGTAGGAAGTAGCTGATCTGAAATAAGTGCCTATCAACCATTATTTAAATATTGTGTACAACTGCACAGGTATTAGATGCAGAGCAAGAACATTCTGGATTAATCATGAGAGAATCTTAAGTATGGGTATGAACCATATCCTCAATTTTACCACACTTAATACCATCTGTAATAATGAACAGGAGTAACAAAGGGTCTCCTATTCATGCAGTACTTAGTCACAGATCAGATGCTCATCCTGAACCCATGGGTAGTAATGGAGTTGAGTATTTCTCTCCAGCTTCCTCTGGCATAGTTTTGGTGCCACATTTGTCAGATGAGTCAGTATCATTTCTAAGAGAAAGAAGAGCTGGAAAGACCTTTGCCAAGCTGGGGAAGTATATTTGAGATTTCTGGCATCTTTCTTCCAGAGGACACGTGGGTGTAGGTGGAACGACTGTTTTTTTAATTTGATCTGTTCTGCTACTATAATGATTTGTGCAGATTTATAGCAGGGCTCAGTGTTTCTGTTAAAATGATTTGCAAAAAACAAAAACAAAAAACAAGTAACCCAGCTGTTGATTTTTATATTATACTGCAAAGTTTCCATCCCAGTGAACAATCAAAAACAAGATTTCCAGACCACAGCTGGGTGGTCTTCAGGTGACGATGCAAGTACTGTACTGTAAACTATTCATTGCACCATTGGGGTAGTATCTATGGAGTGCTGATAGTGTTTGGCTTTGAACATTGCTCATATTGTAACTTTTCACTGGGTGTGTTTGTATATATGTGTGTGTCAAGTTTTCCATGCAGAAGAAGCAGATGTTCTAACAGTGGTGTGGGGACATTAAGTTCTTATAGCTGCACCCCCAGCACCCTGTGGAGTAAAATTTATTCTAAGACAAGCAATCATTCTCTCTAGGGGGTATGACAGGACATTTTATCACACATTCAGTCACATGGAGCGACTTGTGTTTTTTTCAAAATAGATGGGACTTCCACAGTCATGATTAGCTATTGGGAGGGGAAACAAAACTATTGAAAGGCAGGGGCAGGAGAAACTCACAGAAGTCTCTCAGGTCAGTTACAACTTCTGGATCTTTGGAAGTTGACTATTCTTGCTCCAGAAGATGATCAACCTGTTGCATGTACGCTTTCCCACTTTTATTGTAAGCCATATGGAATGATATGTAGTGTATTTCACATTTCTTGGGGCGAAACTTTTGTTACTTTTCTTTTTCTTCCATGTCTAGACGTGAAACTGGCCATCATTTGGTGAATTCATTCCATAGTTCTTTTCGCCTTACCTAGTGTGAGAAAAATTAGCCAGCATGTTACCATTGCCTGGGGTACTCCCAATTATGATTCAAAAATACCACAATCTTTGAGGAGGCTCTTTCTGTATACCCCTTATTTACTGTTTGATACAATATATTTATTTATTCCTTTTCTTTTTAAAAAAATAGACATTAGTTTAGGGGTTCTCAACCTTTTACAACTGTGGGTAGGACCACACACCCTCAGACTGTTGGTGGGCCAGACCCCATGGCGGTAGGGGTGGCGGCAGGGGAGTGGGGGCTCAGGGTGGTGTGGCAGTGGCAGCAGCAGTGGGACCACCCTCAGCCCCCCCAGCCCCCCACACTGCTGCTGGTGGGACCACCTCGAGCCCCCATTATTCCCCTCCACACTGCTTCCTTGCTTACCAGCCTGGATGAGCTGCATGGTCGAGGCTGTCCTCTCGCCTGTGTTTGGCCAGAGCGGCCCCCGGGAAAGATGCAGGCAGCTGTGTGTGTCCACTGCTTCCAGTTCCACTTCTGCCACCACCGCCACATCAATCCTTGTCTCCTCTGCTTGGCTTGGCATGTCCCTAATGCTGATTTGTAGCAGGGCGGATATTGTAAGGTTTACAACATCCGCCCTGTTATGGAGCACCATTAGGGATACACCAAAGCCAAGCAGAGAAGACAAGGATTGAGGCAGTGGTGGAAGTTGTGACTGGAGTAAGGGCATTGGCCACATGAAATGGCCCATGAGTCTGGCCCATGGATGTAGGTTGAAAACCTCAGGATAAGTTAAAAGAAAAACAAAGCAGTTACTTTGTTTCACTTCCCAGGGGGTTTCGATGAACCGTTTTTCCTTTTGCTAGGAGAACCAATGGAGGTCTCCATGTATTTTTGGAATTTTCTTTATGTGACCTTATTATCCATTGATTCTTTTTATGTCTACTCATTTTATTTGCACTATAAGATGTTCAATTTCTATTCCCATAAGTTCTTGCATGAATGGCCACTGGTGAGGGGTGAAGGTAATTGTTCTTCACCAATATCTGGAGAGCCACATATTCCTACATAAGTGCTACTCAAGTTAGAGTATCTTATTTTAGATCAGAATACTCTTTCATGTTAATAAAGCTTGCCAAACTTCTTCTGGTTTTAATAATGTAAGAACATTCTAATTTGCGGTCCCAGGTCCTTGAAAGTCTTGCACTGATCTTTTAAGAATCATGTAACTGGCTTGAACCCCCATGATGCTTTAAAACTAGTATCCAGAGTCCTTTATTTTTCTTTTTGCTCATGAAGTTTACAAGTGTGTTAAAGTTCACCTTCATCATGATGGTTTGCCTGAATAAGAGCAGTTTTCTGACATCAATTTTTCTATGTTATTGCTTTCATTTCCATGGTAGGCTAAATGTGTTGCAGCTTACTGCTGTTTTCTTTTGTTTATATTTTGAGCTATATTATTTCATTCCTATAGTAAGATTATAAGATTATAGACTCTAATCACTTCATTATTTTTTCTTGAACTTTTAAGCTAACTATTTATGTTGCCACTATGTTCAGTAAGCTAACAATGTTTTGGTCCATGACATATAAATTATGCACCAAATCCTATAAGTTTGTACTCAGGCTAAATAATTATCTTACTGAGATTGCACATGCATTTATGCTGTCCATTCCATATTCTCTGTTCAGGCTTTGCTAAACATGTAAAAGAACCGATTGTTGGGATAAATTCATGATACTTGCTGAAGGGCCTCTGATGTCAGTGCCCCACTCTATTTCAAAATCTATTTACAAAGTCTAAAAGCCTGTTTTTGTGTTCATCGGGGCAACCAGGGCCAGTTGTTGAATCAGAAATTCAGAGGCGGCACAGAGGTGGAACATGTTTTCACCAATCAACAACTCCCTATCCTTTAAATTAACCTGGCAAGTTAACAGAGAACATAGAATGGGCCACTCATCGGTGGCCAAAAATATTAAAATATGCCTTGCTAAGGGAGCTACAATTATAAACTTTGTCCAAAACCTCAATGTTCCAGAATTTTAACTTCCTATATGCATTTTTTTACACAATCTCTCCACATTTCAAAAATGATCACATTTTTGAATAAGCTCAAGAAATAATGTAGCAAGAATCCAAAAGAAGGAAATCATTCTTTTATTTTTCAAAATAGTGTGCTAAAAATGCATCTAATAGTATACCTGTTTTCTTCAAACTTCAGAATATTTGATTTTTTAATTGACAGCTTTAAGAAAGGATTAGAGGACAAGAGTATCAATGGCTATAATTATGGATACCTAAGGACAACCTCCAGGTTGGAAAGATAGGCAGGATCTCTCTCAATGCCATTTCCAGGGAATCCTAAGCAGGTGAAGGCATCTGCTTGGGAATACCCTGAAGCAAAGAGTGAGCCACTCTGTGAGACAGAATGCTGGACTGGATGGGCTGTGGCCTGTTCCAGCAAGGCTGTTCTTATGTTCTTATGTAGTATTCAGTGGCTTTTTAAAAGCGACTTTAGATTGGGCAGAGGAGCAAAATGCTATTTCGCATGATCCCCCACATCCTGACATCATTTTGCTTCTCTGATGGGACTGCAGCAGCCCCAGCAGCCCAGTAGCAGCTGCTTTGCAGCTGATAGGGGAAGGGGTTCCTGTGTCAGCTGTAAAACAGCTGTTACCTGCATGCCTACTGTTAATCAGACTCAGTGGCAGGTGGGGGTGGCGGAGCCACGTTACAGCTGATTGCTCACCAGTTTAGCAGCCATGCTCTAATTTATCCCATCCCAACATACACGCACGCACGCATGCGCGCGCACACACATGCACGCACACACATGCACACACACACACACGCACACACACACACACACACACACACACACACACACACACACACACACACTGTGATAATAAAATACAGTGGGGCAATTTAGTTGAACCTGTAATGAGGTCTCAAATGGGGCAGATTGGTGGTGGGTTGGAGCAGATTGCCCCAAACAACATCCAACTTCCAGAATCCAGATCCTAGGAGTTATACTTCAAAACAGTAACCTTTCCAAGCTCTGCATTGTGTTGTGTTGTCGATAAATCACTCAAATATCTAGCCTTATGGTGAGCATATAATTGGGATGCCAAAATGCTATGATGTAATAGCCATTCTATGCAGTAGTTTCCTTGCTTATTTACATTCAATCTTCAAGATCAGCTGATGAGTCTAGTGGCCCTATTTGCCTGTACCTCTTGAAACCTATTTAATGACTGGGCAAGCTACCTTTTGAGCAGCTCTACTTTTGTTTATTACTCTTTCATGTCCTGTTCAAACCCTGGACTGTCACTGGCCAAATTTAAGTCCTCATCAGTGCATGTTTCTGGCAGAAATCAGAAGATTAGTAAATGAGCCCGAATCTGTGTCTCTCCACATTTACACATTGAATTGAATTGTTTATTTATACCACGCTCTTCTAGTGCATGCACCACTCAGAACAGCTTCCAACAATAAATAATACATAATATACAGTGGAAACATAATAAAAATACAGTGTGTTGTTGTCTGCCAGCAGGCCCCACTTGAGCATGTTGGTCTTACATTTAGGGACTCTGGCCCTCAGCCTCACATAGGTGAGGTTGAATTTGTCAGCTATATCCTCTTTTAATGACGTCCTTTGTCCATGAATTGTCCATCTTGTGAAAGAAATATAAAGAAAAAATATTCCAAGAGGATGCCACACCCAGTGCATGCAGGGCCTGAGTGATGATATCAAACCTCTGCTGGATAGGTATCTGACATTCTACAACACATGTGGTGGGGTTTTATCCACACTTTTATCCAGCTGCTCTTGTAAATCCACCCAATTTAGTCTACTTAAAGAAAAAACGTCTGTGAAAAGGCACCTCCTGGGTTTTCAGTGCAGTATTTACTATGCACATGATGGGTCTGTGTTGAGTGTGTGGGATCAGATCATCAACAACTTTTATGCACTATGCTGCTATCTTCTTGCTAATGAAGATGCTGTCTGGATTACAACCTCTCCTCCAACTACCATTATGAAAGAATGCAGGCTGTTTCGGATCATGGACAACTTGTGACTAGAACAGCAGGTACCCCTTGGTCCATCTTAGCAAATTGAGCCAGCATAAAAGTGAGACTCCTGTATGTATTTTCCCCATTGCAGCTTTAGCATTTTACACATACATTGAGGATATTAGCAGTGGGCTGCCTCTGCATAAGCAAGGTAAAGGAGAAGGGGGAATTATACAACATCCTGTTCTCTGCCATGTGTCTTGTTCAAAGAAGGTAAAAGAGATGAAAAACAAAGACTATGTGACACCTGTGTGAAATTATTTCATCCTACTTAGTGCTAGACTCTGCTGCAAGAATCCAGTCACCAGTTCAGCATGACATAGCTCCCATTATAAACATGCACGGAATGTGTTTGCACGCTACATTATAAACAAAGTGCTTTTAGTCAGCCCTTGATGATCTGAATAGATCAACTCTCAAGAACTATCATAAATCTAGCTATTCTCCCACTTGGTTGAATTTATGGGTTTATTCTCCCTCTCCTCTGATGTGAAACTCATGATGTTAGTTTCCAATTGATTATCTGTTTCTAATTGCTGCATCACCATCCTGCATGACAGAGTTAGCTGAGGATGAAATCTAAGTTGAGCCACATGATTATAATCAACGTCTTCATTAAAATGGCTGCCAGTTTAAGCCAGAATTACCCTCTTTTTTAAAGTTTAAACTGCAAGGAGGTATGTTGTGGGGGGAGGATGTGTGTTATTTTTTTAAAGGGAGTGAAAAAAAGAAATAACTGGCAGGCAGATATACTGGTTTGCCATACAAATGCATTGAGTTTGATTTCTTGGATTCACCATTTGGCTCTTTGTGGTAAGGAGACAACGTGTAAAATGGAAGATATGTAAGCAAGGGAAAACATGTCATCATAACAATGTGAAGTGCAGTCTTCTGTCATCTGATGGTGGTTTTAAAAAACATTTTATTAAGTGCTCAACTGGAGGGTAATTTGCCAGGAATGTTATGCATACATTTCCCCTTTACTGTTGTTCAGTCACACAGTTGATTCCGACCCTTTATGACCTTATTGACCATTGTCCTTCAGGCACCTCTGTCCTCCACCACCCTCCTCAACCCAACCAACTTTGTGCCCATTGCATCTACAATACCATCTAGCCATCTCATCTTTGGCCGCCCCCTTCTTCTTTTGCCCGCTACTTTTCCCAGCATCAAGGCTTTCTCAAGAGAATCTTCTCTTCTCGTTTGATGTCCAAAGTACTTTAGCTTCATCTTTAATATTTGACCTTCTAAGGAGCAGTCAAGGTTGATTTCTTCTAAGATTGACCTGTTTGTTCTCCTCGATGTCGAGGGTACTCTCAAAATTCTCCTCCAACATCACATTTTGAAGGCATCTATTCTTCTGCACTCAGGGTTCCTAATAGTCCAGCTCTCACAACCATACATTACCGCCATGAATACTATTGCTTTGACTATATGAATTTTTGTTTGCAATGTGATGATTACAATTTTCGATAATTTGAACATTCTTTGGCATTACCCTTTTTTGGGATTGGAATGTATACTGATCTTTTCCAATCCTGTGGCCATTGTGTTTTCCAAATCTGCTGGCATATAGAATGCAATAATTTGATTCCATCGTCTTTTAGTGCTTTGAAAAATTCAACTGGGATACCATCATGTCCACTGGCTTTGTTATTTGCAGTGTTTTTAGGGCCTTTCTGACTTCACTCGCTAGGATATCTGGCTCAAGTTGAATTTCCACATAATTTATTATTATCAGGGGTGTTGAGGTCCTTTTTGTAGAGTTCCTCTGTGTACTCTTGCCATCTTTTCTTAACCTCTTCTACATCAGCTAACTCCTTGCTGTCTTTGTCCCTTATCATGGTCATTTTTTCTTTAAACGTTCCCTTGATTTCCCCAATTTTTTGAAAAGATCTCTAGTCCTACCTCTTGTGTTATTTTCCTCTATTTCTTTGCACTGTTTATTTACTGTAGGTCGGTTTCCTTATCTCTCCTTGCTTTTCTTTGAAATTCTGTATTCAAGTGATTGTATTTTTTCCTTTCTCCTTTGCCTTTTGAGTTCTTTCTTTCTTCTGCTATTTTAAGAGCCTCATCAGACAAGCACTTTGCTTTCTTACACTTCTTTTCTTTTGGTATGGTTTTCCTAACTGCCTCCTGCATGATGTCCCCCATCTCTGTCCATAATTCTTCTGGCACTCTGTCTGTCAGGTCCAAGCCATTAAATATGTTCCACACTTCCACCGTGTATTCCTTATGGATGTTGTCTAGGTCATATATGTCTGGCCTAATTGTTTTCCCTATTTTCTTTAGTCTAAGCCTGAATTTTGTGACCAGTAGGTTGTGATCTGAGCCACAGTGTGCTCCAGGTCCCATTTTTGCTGACTGTGTGGAGGTTCTCCATCTTTGGCTGCAGAGTATGTAATCAATCTGGTTTCGATGTTGGCCATCTGGTGATGTCCATGTGTAGAGTCACCTCTTGTGTTGCTGGAAGAGGGTGTTTGCTATGACTAGTGTGTTCTCTTGGCAGAACTCTATCATCTTTGCCCTGCTTCATTCTGTGTTCCAAGACCAAACTTGCCTATGATTCCATTTACTTTTTGATTTCCTACTTTGGCATTCCAGTCTCCTATGATAATGTGTACATCATTTCTTGGTGTCTGTTCTATGAGGTATTATAGGCATACCTGTCAAGTATCCTGTTTTCCCCAGGAAAACCCCTGATTTTTACCCCTCTTCCTGCCCCTCCCATTTTATTAATTTCCCCATAATATCCCTTATTTTTTTTAAAAAAAATCCTGACCGGAGCCCTCACAGGCGAAGCTGCAGTATGTTTTTCCAGCCACCAGAGGTCGCTGTGTGGCTTTTCGCATGTGGAAGGGGAGAGAGAGAAGGTGGTGGGGGCGTTCTGTAGTTTCTCTTTCATTTCCCTTTCCTGCCACATGGTCATGGAGGCTTCGTTTTTGCTGCTGCTGTTTGGAGCCACCATGGGACGGGAGTCTACTCTAGAGGTGAGCGATATTTCATATATGCAGGGGCAAATCAGTGAGAGACTTCTCTCTCACTCTCATGGTTTATTGAGCTGTTTCTGCCCTGCCTCCTGGCTGGAGTCTTCCATTTCTGTTCTAGAGTTAAGTTGGGAGGGGGGGATGTTGCTTGATCACTATATATGAGAGAGAGAGAAAGAGAACACCCCACCTTCTAACAAACCATCTGGAGGGAGATTAACTCCTCAGCTGCTGGGAGGTTTGAAAACTATAGAGGTTGCTTTTTTACTTTACTAATTCCCTTCCTTATGCTGGATCCGACATTCTCAGGTGTCGGTGCTTCAGTTGGTTGCAGTGAGGAACAAATAGATTGGTTAATTTGGGGGAATTAATCCCTTGCTCCTCCACCCTAATGGGGTGGTGGTGTCTAGCCATGTGCAGGGCTAGTTCATTAAAGCCAAGTTGCTTACAAGCAGTTGGTAACCCTAGGGGGCTGGTTTACTATTCTGCACTTTCTTTGCTTCCCAGGGAAAAAATTTAACTAAAAATGAGTAAGGTAAAGGTAAAGTTTTTACTTGCTCGAAAGCCAGTCGTATCCGACTCTAGGGTTCAGTGCTCATCTCTGTTTCAAAGCCGAAGAGCCAGCATTGTCTGCATCTGCAGACATTTCCGTGGTCATGTGGCAGGCATGACTAGACACCAGAGTGCACAGAACGCTGTTACCTTCCCACCAAAGTGGTCCCTATTTATCTACTTGCAATTTTTTGCTTTCAAACTGCTAGGTTGGCAGGAGCTGGGACAAAGACGGGAGCTCATTCTGTCCTGCAGTACTCAGGAATCGAACTGCTGACTTCTGCCTCCCAGTCAACATCTTAGTCACTTAAGCCACTGAGTAAACAAGAAAGAAAACAAAACAAAAATCCCCCAAGAAGATGGGGAAAGGGTTCTTTGGCCCACACAGCTTTGTGCCCATTGCATCTACAATACCATCTAGCCATCTTATTTTTGGCCACCCCCTTCTTTTGTCCTCCACCTTTTCCAGCATCAAGGCTTTCTCAAGTGAATCCTCTCTTCTCATTTGATGTCCAAAGTACTTTAGCATCATCTTTACTATTTGACCTTTAATGAGCAGTCATGGTTGATTTCTTCTAGGATTGACCTATTTCTAACACCACATTTCAAAGGCATCTATTTTTCTGCGCTCAGCTTTCCTAATGGTCCAGCTCTCACACCCATCCGTTACCACCGGGAATACCATTGTTTTGACTATGCAATTTTTTTTTTGCAAGGTGATGCCTCTACTTTTAACTATGTTCCCCAGGTTTCTCATAGCTTATTTCCCAAGCATCAGTCAACTTTTTATTTCACGGCTGCAATCACCATCTGCAGAGATCTTTGACCCTAAGAAAGTAACATCTGCCAATCGTATCCAACTCTAGGATGCAGTGCTCATCTCCATTTACAACCAAAGAGCCAGTGCTGTCTGTGTTTGCAGACATTTTCATGGCCATGCAGCAGGCATGACCAGAGCCCAGCAAGTCACATGGCTATATTTGGCCACACCCACAGATTTGGCCACACTCACAGAGGGGTGTGGCCAAAATTTCCCTTATTTTCAAATCCAAAACTTGACAGGTATGATTATAGGTCCTCATAGAACTGGTCAACTGTGGCTTCATTTTCCCCTAAACTAAATAAAAACCAGTGTTTAGATTCAAATAGAATATTTGAGTGGGCTATCTGGAGAAAACAAATGTTCCAATATTCAGAATACATCACTCAGTTTAAATGCAATTGGCTGCTCTCATTGGATGATCATTGGAACCTGAGGATTGTAATAAGAGGCTTGGCTCTTGTTCCCTTTTCAGAAAAAAGAAAAACAGTCTCACCGCTTCCCTTGGAAAAGGAAATCCTTTATTATCATACTTGAAGCTTACTTAAAATAAACAAAAAACTTCTACTTAGATTTTATGATTTTTTAATATACGTTTGCAAACCAAGGAAAAAACCTTCCACTTTCTGTTCTCTGAAGACAGACATATGGGAATGTTTCTCTGTGAATATACAGTACATGCATCATAAACCAATTATTGTCTCTTTATTTTGGAGCCATGTATTAATTATTGCCATGTAGTGTAAGTATTATGTGTTAGGAGGTTGACTTGATCCAAGAAAGCTCACATTAAAATATAGCAGTTTTTAAGGTACCACAATGCTTTTGGCTTCTCTGGGGTTTTTTGTTTGCTTTGTTTGTTTCTTGTCTCATATCCCCTTAATTCAGGCACTATATTTCTATTCATTCAACCAATGAAGTGGAGGGCGCGGGCCACGATGAGGGAGCTGAAGCCACTGCCAGCCTCCCCCTCCTGCCATGATGACACACGGAGGAGAAGGGCCGGTGGCGGTGGCAACAGCGGCAGCAAAAGGAGCACTTCTAAGGCAGCGACTGGGGCAGCAGCATATGCTAGCTAAGCCCGGGATCTGCACAGGTCAGAGCCTCCACTGCCGACGCCACTGCCTCCAGCTGTTCTTCCTGCTCTGAGTGCAGGACTTGGAGCAGGTGGCTGCGGTGGTGGCTGCAACCCCAGCTCTCATCACAGGGAAGCTGCACCACTCCAGCGGCCGCCCCCACCCCACTGTTGCCTCCCTGCTCTGCCTGTTTTGTATCTTTATTGCATGTCTTCTTCCCAGATTTGCCAGTTTTGCATGAGTAAACATGGGCAGATTTCTGAAACAGAGCTTCAATAAATTATTAAAATATATTGTTGCAATACAATCCTATCTAGTTCCTTGAAAAACCAATGTATTCAAAAATATTAAAAGTCTCATATTTCAGAAAAAAGTAAAGGCAAAATCGTCTTCTTCTTCTTCTTCTTCGAGTCATATTCATTCCAGATATTGGTTACCATCATGGCGATAGCCTTCCTGTTCTTAACTTCTCAGAACAGTTCTGAGAGTTCATGCCACACCACCCAGACTAGCTCGCGGGCTACCGCCGAGAGCTCTTCCCTTCCCCCGGCAGCAGGATGTCCAGGCAGCATGGTGGGAGTAGTGCAACTCTCGTGATGCCCAAACATCCTGAAGGAAGTTCTCTTCCTGCATGATATCTGGGCATCGCGAGAGTTGTGCTGCTCATGCTGTGCCGCCTGGACATCCTGCTTCTGGGGGAAGGGAAGAACTCTCAGTAGCAGTGCACGAGCTGGTCTGGGTGGTGCGGCATGAGTTCCACCCTCCCCTTCCCCCAGCCACACACGCCACCACCTCCACCACTGCCTGAGCAGCACCCACAGCCTTTTAAGGAGGCAGCAGCAGCCGCTGGAGGAGGAGGAGCCACTGCTACTGCCATTTCGCCTGCCACTGCCGCAGCCTCCACCTGCCACCACCGCTGAAGTGGGCACGGATGATAAAGTGGGCGTGGCCTATGGGAATTTTTGCTACCGGTACGCTCGCACTGGGGCGCACAGGGAGCAGCACACCACTGATTGTCACCCATTCTATGTTTGTGCATCTGATTTATTTTCCCGTCTAAATGTAGAAATTTATGTGTTTCCATGTTGAAATTCATTTTGTCTCCAGTTTACCAATTTTTCTGTATTCTAACATTATCTCCTGAAGTATTAGCCATCACTCCCAGTTTCTTGTCATCCACAAATGTAATGAACTTACAAGCACCTACACCTTCATCCAAGTAAACACTGAGCCCTGTGGCATCTCACTAGTCATACCTCTCTCCAGAATCACAAGAAACTGTTAGCAAACAGCTTCTTAAAGGTAGAGGTAAAAGTCACCTTTGCTTGAAAGCCAGTTATATCTGACTCTAGGGTTCAGTGCTCATCTCTGTTTCATAGCTGAAGAGCCAGTGCTGTCTGCTTCTGCAGATGTTTCCGTGGTCATGTGGCAGGCATGACTAGACACTGGAGCGCACAGGACGCTGTTTACCTACCCACCAAAGTGGTCCCTATTTCTCTTCTTGCAATTTCTTGCTTTCGAACTGCTAAATTGGCAGGAGCTGGGACATAGATGGGAGCTCATTCCGCCCTGCAGTATTAGGGTATTGAACTGCTGACCTGCGGCCTTCCAGTCACCATCTTAGCTACTTGAGCCACTGCAGTTAGCATCTAGTTAAATCCACTTAACACTAGCATCAGATAACCCACAGTTTACCAACACAACCCATAAGAATATAATCCAGTATTTTATCAAAAACTTCACTAAAATTAAGATATGCTACATCAACATAATTCCCTTCATCAGCTAAGCTTGTGACTTTGTCAGGAGTTCTCAAAGATTATACTTAGAGACCCTGCCACTACAGAAGCTTTCAGAGTCCCACAGTTACCAACAGCATTGCAGAAGAAATCACACAAGGTCACTTCCCCAGGAGAGAATGGCAGGGCAGCCCATTAAGGAAGCAGGCACCTGTATCTCTTACCTGAACAGCCACTCAAAGGGATTGCCCAATGATGAGACAAAGAAACACAAGGAGAAAGCAAAATGAAAGCTTATCCTGAGTATCAAGCAGCAATTGTTGGAGGGAAACATTGTCCCCTGCAACTGAGACAGAGCCAAACCAAAATATTCCCCTGACGAGACAAGGAGAGGGATGAAGTAGGAAGTATTCAACCCTGGAGAATAGGAGGGTCACCCATCCACAAGTAGTACTAAAGGGAACTCTGGACCTGTAGTGCACATTTAACAGCCTTTGTGAAGGTAATCCTATATCTGATAACCCATGGACCAACTTGGACATCATGGGGGCTGCCTTTGGCCCATTTGAGGCTGCTTGCAGCCTGCAGGCCACATGTTGTCCACCTAATACTGGAACACTTTAATTCAACAGTATTTCTACATACTTTCCCCTGAACAAGATAAGCATGGTTTGTTCAGATTTTAGTTGGTCAGTACAGTAGCTGCAAGCACACATAAGGGGGACATTTGTTATTAGAGGTAACGGGATACACTGGCTTGTTCAGAATTGCTACCTCACTTCCAATGCAGATTTCTCTCCCATCCCTTTTGCCTTGCTTCTCTATCAATTCCCTGTCTATTTTACTCACTTCTGAGTAAAAGAAAGAAGGAAAGAAGGAAAGAACAAAGGAACTTGTTCCTCTGAGGCTAGGATTCTTCATTTTAATTACATGAGAGGTTCAACAATTTTTCAGAGAAGGAAGCACAATTCAAAGAGTGGGTTAATCTTGGCTCCCTTGCTGTTTGCTGCTGCTTTGCCTTTGAACCTTTCAGGTTCTCCAACCCTTCTGTTGTCTCTTCCAACAGATTGAAAGGCAGGCTGATAACTAGTAATGTAGGTAAGACAGATGCCCCAGTCTGAAACAGAACATAAAATAGTTAAAGTAGATGATTTATTATTATTATTATTATTATTATTATTATTATTATTATTATTATTATTATTATTATTATTATTATTATTATTATTATTATTATTATTATTATTATTATTATTATTATTATTATTATTATTATTATTATTATTATTAGTTGAAAAGATTTTGTGGAAGAAACTCTGCTCAGGAAATGCCCAAATGAGGCTCCTTTCATGTCCCCAAGAGCTGGGACAGAGACGGGCACTCAATCCATCATGCAGTACCCGGGTCTCGAACTGACGACTTGCCAGCCTTCTGGCTAACAAGGCAAGCTTCTTAACCACTGAGCCACCACAGCCCCTTATGAAGTAGATAATGTTACTGTTGCTGTATAGAGTTGATGCTTGGACATTGACTAAAGCATCTGAAAAGAGAATCGAAGCTTTTGAAATGTGGATTTACAGATGGCTGCTAAGGATATCATGGGCTGACTATGTGGCTAATTTTCGTGTTCAGGGAATGAAGAAGCAGACGAGTGAAGTAGTGAAATTAAGCTCTTTAATAGTGGGGTTTGAACACACCTTGGATGGGGCAAAACTCGGACTTATATACACTATAAACAGTAACAGTAACAATAATACAACAAGCCCATTGGCTAACAGAGTGTGCACATTTTCGATCCACTTATTTGCATAAGAATAGATACATGAGAAAAGATACATTCTGCTCCTGTCAGAAAACACAGTTAACATAAATAACATTCTTCCCCTCTAGGTAAAAACAAAATCCTTTAACCAGGATGGCGGTCTAGTTTCCCTTCTGGGTCGGACGCTTGGCTGAGCCGGCTCAGGGGCTCATAGGATGGGCGACCCGACTGGAGTGAGGGATTGACTAGAGGGGGAGGATTGTAAACCTGAATTAAAGCCCCGTTTGTCAGATGGAGGAGCAGGGGATCGCTCAAACCCAAAATCTAATTCTGTGGATGAATAAGACAACTCAGGGTCCCTCCTGTGTGTACGAAGAGTGGAGGGCAACTCTGAACAAAATTGGTCATCATCAATAAAGGAATCCAGAGTGCTAGGCTGGGACAGTGTACACATGGCTGGAATAGGGGAGCATTCCACAAATTCCCCTTGAAATCGGTTCCTAGAAGACACTTCTGGGTCAATGTTGGCTGGCTGCTGACTATTACCTCTGCCCCTTGGGTTCAAATGGGTGGGGGCCAACCCTAACATTGAGTGTCTGTATTCATCCTGTGGGTCCAGTATTCTGAGTCTCAATTGATCCGCGTGCCTCCTCCAGATCAGACCAGTGGCTGTTTCGATTCTGTAAGGAAAAGGACCAGTCTGATCGATCACAAACCCGGACACCCATGTAGGACCACCAGCTGCTTATAATTGCGGCAATGTACATGGTCTCCGGACGAAAAAAGATTCCAAGGAGGGCCTTGTGGTCAGTTACGATGGTAAAAGGTCTTCCGTAAAGGTAATCGTGGAATTTCTTAGTGCCAGCCACGATTGCCAATGCTTCCCTGTCTGTCTGAGTGCAATTTTTCTCAGGCTTTGAGAGTGAATGGGAATAGAATGCTATGGGGGCTTCCCTCCTGTCATTTAGTACATGGCATAACACAGCTCCCACTCCCACAGGGGATGCATCACACACAAGTACAACTTCTTTTTAGGATCAAAATGAGTTAATACAGCATCTGAAGATAGCAGCCTTTTGAGTTCTACGAACGCTTTCTCCTGGCAATGGCCCCAGTGCCAAACAGTATCTTTCTTAAGAAGCCGATGTAATGGTTCAGCAACTGAGGCTTTGCGATGGAGAAAAGTGTGATAAAAGTTTAACAATCCTAGAAATGATTGCAATTTGGCTTTACATTTTGGCCTGGGTGCATTTCGCATGGCTGCCACCTTGGAATCAGAGGGCATGATACCTTGGGGTGTAATTCGGTATCCCAGGAACTCCACTTCCTGTGCCAAAAACACACATTTGTCTCTTCTGAGACGTAGACCGGCCTTCTCGAAACATGAGAGGACTCGATCGAGCCTGGCCACTATTTCGACTGTGTCCTTAACGGTGATCAGCACATCGTCAAAATATGGCAGGACACCGAGCAAACCTTTTAAAATATGTTCTATAAGAGATTGAAATATTCTGGGGGCCGCATTCACCCCAAATTGTAGTCGAGTTACCTTAAATGCCCCCCTATGCGTTACTATGGTCTGGGCTATGGCAGCAGCAGGAGACACAGTCAATTGTTGGTAAGCATGGGCAAAGTCAAGTTTCGCAAAGCAATTTCCTCCATGCAAGGTGGCAAGAAGGTGGCTTACCACAGGCACAGGATATGCATTTGGGCGAATAGCTTTATTGATGGTACACTTGTAGCCAGCGCATATCCTGACCTCCCCGTTACTTTTCAAAGCAGTCACTATTGGTGTCTCCCACTCTGCGGAGTCCACTGGCACTAGGATGCCCTGACCCACTAGTTTGTCCAGCTCGGCTTCTATCTTCTCCTTTAAAGCAAAGGGTACCCGGCATGGCTTCATCCAGATGGGCCGGACGGTTGGGTCAAGCTCAAAGTCCACAGGGGGTCCTTTGTATGACCCTAAACCTTTTTTGAACACCTCAGGATGTGCAGCACAAACGTCCCGGATTGGGTCAGCGTCTATTGCGTGAATGCCAGAAAGCCGGATTCCCAGGGGCCAAAACCATTGGGTCCCAATAAGACAGTTAGTGCCCTGCTTTACTACAACCAATGGCAAGGAGGTGCAAATGTTTTTGAATTTGACCAAGAAATTTCCCACCCCCAGGACTAGAATCTGGCAACCTTGCACATCCTGGAGGGAAGTTTTAAAAGACTTGAGTTTAGGCCGAGAGGCAGGGGGAATTCTCAAAAACTTCCGCTGTGGGATTCTGGAAAAGGTAGTAACCTGAATCCACCTCCATCTTGAAGGGGACATCCTGCAGGCTCAGGTCTGCGAAGAAATGCTTGCTGACGATGCCCACTTGGCACGGCTCAGGCTCTGGTGACACTTTGGCGGTGGACATTTTGTGGTGATGACTCTTCTTGGACTCAGGTGCTGGAGTTCTTTCCTTTTGCTGTTGGCATACTTTAGCAATGTGCCCTTGCTGCCCGCAGTTGTGGCATTCCGCGGTGCAGAAGGGGCACTTCCTGCAGTCATGCCGGGCTCCTCAGCCATCACACTTGCAAAGGAATTTCTTTTCCCAATCATCACGGTGCTCTCGGTGCTTTCGTCGGACTGCTCGGACTTCTCCCTCTGCGTCACTGGACTCTGATGAAGAGGTGGAACCAGGCGGAGCTGAGGAGGATGAAGATGAATTTTGCTGAGCTTGCACAGCTGAGTTGGTGGCACTTGTGGTGGAGTGGCGATGCCAGAAAAGCTTGATGCCGGACCGTGCGGCCTCAGATGCTACTGCCTCTTCTAGGACAGCCTTGAAAGCGTCTTCCTGATCATGAGGTGACATTGAGCATCTTTGTCCCTCATGCTGGCCAGCAGAGGTCCCGGAGTGATTCTTCTATGTTGTCCCACTTGCATGGGGCAGCAGCAATGTGCAGAGCAGCGGCGTAGTCTGCAATGGACTCCCCAGGTCGCTGCTCCCTTCTGTGGAAGGCCACCCTGGCCGGGAAGATCAAGACCTCTGGCTGCAGGTGTTTCCTCAGTGTGGACATGATTTCTGCGAGCGGCACCACATCCACGTCCCCTGGGAGAATGAGGTGGGTTGCCAGCTCAAGAGTATCAGAACCGCACTGAGTGAGGAAACAGGAATGCTTCTGGTCTTCGTCAGTGATCTTCTGCAAGGCCATTGCATGGCGGAATCGGCGTTCGTATGTTGCCCATTTCTCTGGACACGCAGGGTCAAATGGGCCGATGTTGCTGCAATGTGGGGCCGCCATCCCATCCTCGTCACCAGTTTCATGTTCAGGGAATGAAGAAGCAGACGAGTGAAGTAGTGAAATTCACCTCTTTAATAGTGGGGTTTGAACACACCTTGGATGGGGCAAAACTCGGACTTATATACATTATAAACAGTAACAGTAACAATAATACAACAAGCCCATTGGCTAACAGTGTGTGCACATTTTCGATCCACTTATTTGCATAAGAATAGATACATGAGAAAAGATACATTCCGTTCCTGTCAGAAAACACAGTTAACATACATAACACTAATGTAGAAGTGTTGCACTGGATGGATAAAGAACAAGAACTGTTTAAGATCATTAAGCAAAGAAAGCTCCAATACCATGGCCATATCCTGGGGAACAACATCAAATATACAGCAGAGTACTCCAACTCGCTCTGCAAGGAAAGATCCCTGGGAAGAGAGGCCCTGGATGTAGACTGACTTCATGGCTGAAGAATCAGAGAGACTGGTGTGGAATGTCCTTGGAAGAACTGTTCTGAGAAATTAAGAACAGGAAGACTATCGCCTTGATGGTAGCGAATATCCGGAATGGAATGACACTAGAAGAAGAAGAGGTAGAAGAAGAAGATAAAGAAGAAGATATTGCTTTTACTTTTTTCTGAAATATGAGACTTTTAATATTTTTGAATACTGCACATTGTTTTTTCAAGGAACTAGATAGGATTACATTGCAACAATATATTTTAATAACTCATTGAAGCTCGGTTTAAGAAATCTGCCCATGTTTACTCATGCAAAGCTGGCAAAGCTGGGAAGAAGACATGCAATAAAGATACAAAAACATTTGGCCACTAGGTGCCACTCTTTATCCTCTCCTTGCCAAGTCACAAAGTTATTCCAAGCAGAAAAACAATAACAATGGCGTGGAAAATTATTAAAGCAACAGGTACTGCAGAGTACTGTTGTTTTTATTTTGGTCAAGACACTTCCAACTTATGGTGACCCTACAAATTAATAACCACCATAAGTGGATATCATTAAAAGCCGTGCTTAGATTTTGCAAATTAAAGGCTGTGCCTTCCTTTATTAAGCCAGTCCTTCTTAGATCTGGGCATCTTATTTTCCTACTTCCTTCAAATTCTCCTGGTGTTAACTTTCTTCTCTGCGATTTTTGGTTTTTGATGATAATTCTAATGAAAATTCAGGCTTGATTTCCTCCAAAACAAACTTCTTTCTTTCTGGTTTTCCATGGTATCTATAAAGCTGTCCTCCAGCACCACATTTCAAATGAATCAGTTTTTCTCTTCTCAGTTGTCCTCATGGTCCAGCTTTCACATCTGTACACAGTAGCTCCACATGACCATGGAAACATCTGCAGATAGAGGTACAGTACTGGCTCTTTGGCTGTAAACCAATATGAGCACTACCCCTAGAGTCAGATACAACTGGCTTTCAAACAAAGGTGACCTTTATCTTTGTAATAATACTGGGTCACAAAGAATTTTGTGATATGCCAGCTCCTCAAACATCCCTACTTCTCCCTTATAATGTGAGCAGTGTATCTCTGGTGTTTTGGTTCAAAGGCAAAATTGATCCCTTACCTAATTTTACAGACAGGTGATGATGAAATAGCACATTGAATCTCATTTAGATATTGGTGACAAGTTAGCCTCTCCCAATATGCCTGCAGGTGACACACCAATTTATGGGAGCAAGACAGGCTATACAGAATGAGTGTCCTGCAAAATACAGGAAAGGCTGAGAAGGAACAGCTCAGTTGCTGCCTCCTAACCTAGATGAACTGCCCATGGACCACAGTAGGTCACCCTTGCTTGAAACAGTCATATCCGACTCTAGGGTTCATTGCTCATCTCCATTTATAGCCAAAGAGCCAGTGCTGTTTGCGTCTGCAGATGTTTCCGTGGACATTTGCAAGCATGCCTAGACACCAGAGTGCACAGAACACTGTTTACCTTCCCTCAAAAGTGGTCCCTGTTTAGCTACTTGCAATTTCTTGCTTTCAAACTGCTAGGTTGGCAGGAGCTGAGACAGAGACGGAAGCTCACTCCATCGTGCAGCATTTGAGTCACGAACTGTTGACCTGCCGATCTTCCAGTCATCAAGTTCAGCATCTTAACCACTAAGACACCACAGTTCTGCACTTGAGTAGGCATTAGCAATTATTCCATGTTCACATTTTTCACATATTGCACAGCAAATGATAAAAAAATATGTTGCTGAAGGACTGAAAATAATTTACAGAGAATCTGTAAGAGTTGGAAATATATTTTTCCTCCAAAGTACAACTATCCAGGTTTTTTTAGTCTAACATTTCCAAACCTTCCTCCAAAGAAAAGATTCTTGAATAAATATCTTGAATACTCAGAAATTGCAGCTAATCTGATTACCCACTTAATTGCTTTTTGTGCAGAAAAAGATGTTGCCTCCACAAAATTATGAATTAACCATTCTTTTGTTTGCCTTGAGGGGGAAAATGCTTTTGTACAAGCTTTATTGTTTGGGTGCTTCCTTGTAACTAAAAACGTTAAGAACGCATGTGGGTGATTGGGTCTGAAAAGAGACATTTGTCAAGCATGTAGAGTGTTAATGTATTCTAGCTTTGCTAGCTGGAAGCAGAGAGCCACTTGTGTTTGCTTCACAAACGATTTGATGTCACTCAAACTGCTCATGTGACAGCATTCTAATATGAAGAGAGACAATAAGCATTGTTGAGTACACTTATTAATAAATAAAAGAGACACAGTGTGGGCAAACAAAGGCCATTTCCTGGAACACAGTGTCACAAGATTCCCAGGGTCATAGCCTCCTTGCCTTGCTCACAAGGGAAGCAACATGGAACCCACTGTGCTATGCTCTATATCTATGATGGTGAATCTTGGCACTCAAGGTGTTCTTGGACTTCAATTACCATTAGCCCAAATCAGCACTCCTGCTGATCAGGGCTTCTGGGAATTGAAGTTCTAGAACTGCTGGAATGCTAAGGTTCGCCATAACTGCTCTTTAGGGACAGATCAATACTAGAGAACTCTTTCATTACATTCAATCTCTATTTATTGGGCAAGCAACACAATCTCAGATGGGCGTGGCCAACTCTGGGGGTGTGGCCAACTCTGTGGGCATGGCCAGTTGACGACGGGGTGGGCATGGTTAAACTGCTGTATTTTAATGTGAGCTTTTGTGGGTCGAGTCCACTTCGTCAGACCATTAGTTAGCAATTACACTTCGGTGCTCTAATTTTCCTTTAAAGAATAACTGCAGCAGAGTAACTGCTGGCTCAACCTCACTCCATTCTGGGCGCCCGAACCCAGCAGCAAGGATGTTGGAGTCACATCCGGAGTGGGGTGAGAGGTAGTGGAGGAGGAGGTGGGTGGGGCAGAGCAGGGCAGTGGGCGTGGCCAGCCAGTTTTACTACCGGTTCTCCCGAACCTGTCCGAACCTTCTGGAGCCCACCATTGGGTCAGTCTTATATTCCTATTGGACCTCCTAGGAAATCTATGGTTGAAAAGTAAGTCAGAATATTCTGATTCACAGTTTATCTCTTTAGGAACACCTTTCCTAAACTGACATTAAAGATAAATGAATAATCCTCCTGAAAAAAACATACAACATACAACTAAAAGCTATGAGGTTGTATGAACATTTTGTCTTTGTAACAGTCATTATTTTATAAACATAATTCATTATCTTATAAACCCTTTCTGGCTCGTCTGAGGCTCCGCCCCCCCATAACCAATTTTAATGTTTATGTTATGCTGATTTTATATTTGTTTTTAGATAGCAAAATGGCACAGCGGTGGACAATCTTGCCAAATGTTCTTAAGGGTTTTTAATTGTTTTTATATTGTTTTTAACTTGTTTTATTGTATGGTCAGTGAGGTGCTCGCTGGCCTATGTACACCACCCAGAGTCCACTGGATTAGGGTGGTATATAAATCTATTAAATAAATAAATAAAGTAAAAAGATAATACAATTTTTATAATATACCATCAGCATTGAACTTATTTCTGAAGAACTTCTTCACATATTTCAAAGCTGGTGTTCCCAAAATGAGCTATGGCATGAGCATTTATACCACACATGTATTTTATCACTTGAATATCTAATTATGCACACTGTTTCCTCATCGAGAGGTGAGTGAAATATCTCTCACTCATCCTATGATCTGCAGCTTTGATTTTCTGTTCATATATTGGCATTCTATCCAAAACAATTTTTTGAGTGTGGTATTATCAATCTAATGATACAAACCCTCAACGTGTGATTTTAATAAGCCTAAAAACTAAGTGGCATTTTTCTCCCAACCAGATCACTCTCTTCCACATTGTACCTTGATGAAGAAATACTGTATACCAGTTTCCCATTGACAAAGTCCTCTGATTTGAAATATCCAACTTCTGTTCTCATTGTCTTACTGGCTTTGGAAAAGAATAAACATTCTCTGCTTGTAATTGGACATGAAGTGTTCCAATATTCTGTTGAATGATAAATCCAATATATTAGTTTTTCCAAATAAACAACTAAAAACATACAACATACGCCATCGGCTCAGGGATGGAAGGCCAGCTGTCCCCGGTGCCTCCGCTCCTCTGGAGCCTCGCCTGCTGGGGGGACACAAGGGATGGCAACTTCGCTGCTGCCTTCGTTGCCAGGTCCCGTTGCCTCTCCCTGAGCCCACGCCATTGGCTCGGGGTTGGGGAGGCTGGAACTGCTGAGGACATTTGACCCAGGGCTCCGCCAGTGGCGTTGAGCCAGGCTCCATTTAGGAACATTGAGCCTGGCTCTGTCATGTGGAAGTGCTTTGCACACTGTAAGGTACCTTTGTGAGCTTCTTTTGTGAGGTATTTTTGTTTGTTGGGATTATATTTTGAATTGTATTATTGCTATACCTTACTGTGACTTTGATATTTTTGAAAAATATATTGTAATTACATTATTATTGTATTTTGCACTGTATTTTTGTATGTTTGTTGTATTTCTCCCCCCCTCTTCCCCCTCTCCCCCTTCACCCTCCCCTTCCCTACTTATGATTTGCTTTGTACTTATTTAATTGTATTGTAAACCGCTTTGAGTTGTCAGTAGTCAAGTAAAGTGGTATATAAACACACTAAATAAATATAATATAATATAATATAATATAATAAATAGAAGCATCGAAGTTACTGGGGGGAAACAGGGTCTAATAACTTGAACAACATAATGGTAGTTTGTGCTTTTAAAAAACCCATAGTGTACTTTATTGAAATTGCAAAACTCTCACTTGTAACTTACTTTCTTGTTCCATTTGTTCATAACTGTGCAAGACATTTCTGTTTGGAGCAGGAGTTTTCCATTCACAGTGTCTGATCCACACAGAACATCTTGTCAGTAATTTTGCTCTCCTCAATTCTTCTTCTCTTCTTTGCTTCCTCTTTTACCCCATTTGGTGTTGAGGGATCAGCATCAGAATCAGGTAAGTGGGGCGGGGGAGAGGAACTGGAGGGGACCACACCAAATACCATACCGCCCCCCGCCCCCTTGCCCCTCCAGTCCCTGTCCCCCACTGGGCCTTCCGTTGCCTGGCCTACCCAACGTGGCCTTCTGAGTTGCGACGCTCACCAGCCTTTCCTCCTTCCCTGCCGGCGTCGAGGCTCTCCACGCTGCGTCACCAAAGCTGCGTGGGGGGGAGGGGCTCTTCCTCCCCCCTCGAAGCTACAGGGAGGCCAGTGTGTGTGTGTGTGTGTGTGTGTGTGTGTGTGTGTGTGTGTGTCCGCAGCAAAGCTTCGGGGGGAGGGGTAGCTACTCTTCTCCCCAAGCAGCTTGCACGGATGTGTGTGTGGTTGTGTTGTGTATGTGAGTGTGTGTGTGTGTGTGTGGTTGTGTGTGTATGTATTGTGCGTGTGGTTGTGATGTGTGTGTGTATTGTGTGTGTGTTTGTGCTGAGTGTGGTGTGTACCCACCCTACCACCAAAACACACACACAAAACTGCCTACCACCCCCTACCACCAAAACACACACACACACACACACACACACACACACACACACACACACACACACACACACACACACACACACACACACACACACACACACACACAACTGCCTGGCAGGGCCAAGCAAAATATACTAATACTATAATATAATAGAACAACTATCTATCCCTACCTCAGCACAGAAATCCAGCCCACCCCCTGCCTTTTAAGTCTAAGGGGGGGGGGACCCTGAGCATCCCGGCAGGTGGGGTGGCCGGAAAGAGCCTCTCCGCCCCAGCTGGGGCCAGAAACTGCAGTGGTGGTGGTGGTGGCAGTGGCGGTGGCATCCAGCTTACCCCCCGCCTTTAAAGTCCGAGAGGGGGTGAGCGTCCCAGCAGGTGGGGTGGCCGGGGAGAGCCTCTTAGCCCCAGCTGGAGCCAGGAACCACAGTGGTGTTGGCGGTGGTATCCAGCCTACCCCCGCCTTTTAAGTCTGAGGGGGGACAAGTGTCCCGGCAGGTGGGGTGGCTGGGGAAAGCCTCTTCGCCCCAGCCAGGGTCAGGAACCGCAGTGGCAGTGGCAGTGGCATCCAGCATCCAGCATCCAGCCTACCCCCACATTTTAAGACCAGGGGGGGCAGGGTCCAAGTGTCCAGGAAGGTGGGGTGGCCGAGGACAGCCTCTTCACCCCAGTCAGGGCCAGGAATGTATTCCAGAATGCTGGGTTGATGCCAGCTTGATGAAATGGAATGGCCTACTTTTTTTCTGTATACAGTACTGTATAGCTGTTTCAAAATGATTATTTGTATTTTTTTTATTAAATAATTATTTATTTCAAAAAAGCAAAAGATACAACTAACAAACATACTGAAAAAAAACAATGACAATACAATACGATGTTACATCGGACTCATAGAAAATAGCACATGATAGTAATTAAGCTAATTATTTGCAATATAGCCCACAATATTAAATACCCACATTATAGGTTATTACTATAACCATAACAATCATAAAATCTTTCAGTGCTACAACTATTTTTTATTTCTTTACTAATTACACAACACCCAGTGAATATTTACAATGCCCGGAGAGTTTAGTATCTATATCATCTCCAAAAACCACTTTGAAATGGTACAGGTCCAAAACTGTCCCTTGCCATAAGAGAGTGATCCACAAACGGCTTCCAAATACTCCAAAACCTATTTTCTTTTAATTTATCCCTTTTTACTTTAATCTCCCATGTCAGTTTGTCATTCAATGCTAAGCTGCACATTTCCTTATACCACTCTCCAGTCTGTATAGTTACATCATTTTTCCAATTTCTGGCAATGCATTGTCTACCTGTAGTTAACATAATTTCCAATAATTCTTTTTCCTCCTTATTCAAACCCATACCTTCCACATTTGTTAATAGGATGGTACCTGACACCAACTTAATTCTTTTACCCATTATTTCCCCAATCTCTCCTATTCTTCTCCAAAATTCATTTATTTTTTTACAACTCCACCACATATGTTCATAAGTTCCAACCGTTTCTTTACATCTCCAACATAAATTATCCCTTTTATTATCCATCTGATGAAGCCTCAGTGGTGTCAAGTACCATTGCCACAACATTTTAAAATTATGTTCCTTAATTCTTACTGACATTGTTCTCATTATCCTCTTTTTCCATTTGTTTCTCCATTCAACCTCTCCTATTTTTATATTCAAATTTTGTTCCCACTTCCGTTTCAAATCATCCTGTGGATCTTTACCCTTATTCACTATGATGTAAAGTTTGCTTACTAGACCCTTAATGTTCTTTTCCCCTTTTCTAATCTTTAATACCAATTCTTCAAATTCGGTCTTTGTTCTATCTATCCCTACTTCTCTTCTATATTTTTTATTCCAGTTGTCACCCTTCAATTTCTGAAACCAGTCCAATTTTAACTTTTCAAATATTTTTTTCCTCTTGGTTTCATCATCACAAACTTTTAACCAATCCTTCAATAAAGACATTTCATTTTTATCCAATATTTCCTTTTTTCCCTTATCTATTTTTATCGGAAAACACACCATATCAGTCAATTCCAGGATTGGAGAGAGATTTGGGACCATATCTTTCTTTACTCTTTTCCACACCTCCATGAGGCCTCTCATCATAGTCTTTATCAGTTTATCCTTTATTCCCAAAAAGATCATTTTGCCAATATTCCTGTATTCTTTCATCTCCAATTCCTCCCAAATTACCTTTTCTCTTGCCAAGATCTTCACAACATTCTTAATTTGGAATGCTCGATAGTATGCTAACAAATTTGGCTTACCCAAACCCCCTTCTTTCTGAGATAAGTACCAAAGCTTCTTTGGAAGTCTAGATTTTTTGCCTCCATTACAAAAATTATTAAACATCTTTTGAAACTCATTGATTTCCTTCTCCTTCAAATGGATCGCAAGTGCGTCAAATAAAAAATTAATCTTTGGCAGCAATATCCTTTTGCAAATTGCAATCCTCCCAAACCATGACAAATTCAACTTTTGAAACTCTTGTAATTTGCTCTTAAATTCTACTTTCAAACTGTCATAATTCAATCTTTTAAGTTCTTCCACTTTGTTTGAAATAGTTATCCCCAAATATTTCAACTTTTCTTTAATTTGTATGTTAAGTGTCCCCACTATCTTTCCCATCTCCTTTACCCCCATATTACACAGCATCAATTCTGATTTATCCCAATTTATCATCAATCCGGTTATAGCCTCAAATTCCTGTAGTTGGTCTTTAATCCTATCCATTACTACCTCTGGATGTTTCACCATTAACAGCGTATCGTCTGCATACATACTCACTTTATTACCCAATATCCCTTCTATGTTTGGATCATCCCTTATATTTTTAGCTAATATTTCCATTGCCATAATAAACAGGATAGAAGATAGTGGACACCCCTGCCTGGTACGTGCCTCAAGCTTTACCACATCTGTAACCTCCTCGTTTACTCTAATCCTAGCACTCCCTTTTTGATATAGTAGATCAATTACCCTTCTAAATCTATCCCCAAATCCATAATTTCTAACTATTTCCTTGATTGAAGACCATTGTAGTGAATCAAATGCCTTAAAAATGTCTAATGATAATAAACCCACCTTTTCCTTCGTTTGATTAACATTATCAATTAGATCTAATACCCTTCTAGTCAAGTCAGCCATGTGCCTACCTTTTAAAAAACCAACTTGGTCAACATTTATATATTCCCCCATAAAACTGTTTAAACGATTAGCCAGTATTGCTGTGAAGATCTTGGCATCCTGATTTATAAGAGAAATTGGTCTGTATGATTCCACCTTTTCCAGATTCTTTCCCAGTTTTGGCAGTAGAACGATTATGGTATTATACCATGAAGTCGGGATTTGCCCTCCATCTAAAATATAATTATATAGCTTCACTAGCTTTGGAACCACAACATCTTTAAATTCTTTATAAAATTCTGTCGATAGTCTATCGTCTCCCGGGGCTTTCCCCATCTTCAACCCACTAATTACCTCCTTTACCTCTTTATCGGTAACTCTTTCCTCCATTTTTTCTCGATGTTCCTGTTTTATTCCATTCCCTAGCTGTCTCTCCAAGATCCCTTTAAGCCTCTCCACATCTACCTCCTTTTTTGCATATAATGCTTGATAAAATTCCTTCACAATTTTACATTTATCCCTATTCTTGTTACACCTTAACCCTTGTTTATTAACCAACACCCCAATTTCTCTTTTTTCCCTTTTAGCCTTAGCTGCTCTTGCTAATAATCTTGAGTTTCTATTACTAAATTCAAAATACTCTCTATTTAGATAAATCAAATCTCTTTTAACTTTATCAATATCCTTACCCATTAACTCTGCCTTAAGTCTTTGCAATTTAGCGAAAGTTTTTTTATCTTTACTTTTTGAATGGTCATCCTGTAACTGCTTTATTTCTTTTTCTTTTTCTATCTGGTCTACCTTATGTCTTTTATACTTAATACTCGCCAACTTTATACTTTCCCCTCTGAAAACCGACTTCATGGTATCCCAAACAACGTTAAAATTAACTTCATTATTGTCGTTCCACTGCCAACTTTCCTTCCACCTTTCCATGATTTGCTCTTTACATTTTTGGTCTTTAAATAGGTTAGGATCATACCTCCAACTTCTTCCTCTTCGAATATCTTTTTGTAATTTCAATTCCAAAAGTACTTTGACATGATCTGATTCCTTAAAGTCCCAATTTTCATTCCCTCAATATTTTTAATCAGGTTTTCCATAAGAAAGATGTAATCTATTCTCGAGTAGGTCCCATGGACGTGTGAAAAAAAAAGAATATGCCCTTTCCGAGCCCTTGATCTCTCTCCAAGAGTTCTTCAAACCCATCGCAACCATCCATTTATCTAAAACCTTCCCTTTCAAGCCAATTCCACATCTTGCTAAGATCGTACAGTCTAAATCTGACCTTATCAGGTTAAAATCTCCAGCCACAATAGTTTTTGCGACATTTTCTAGCTCCACTACTTTCCGAACTTTTTCTAAGAAATCCGCTGGATGATCATTTGGAGCATATATATTTACCAACATAATTTCCCCGTCTTCTATTTTTCCTCTTACAATCAAATATCTACCCTCTTCATCAGCAACACTTTTTGTAATCTCAAATCCTAATTTTTTAGAAATCATAATTGCCACTCCTCTCGCTTTTGAAGTTCCAAACGCCATCTCATAATGTTGAATCCATCCCAAAAAGAGTTTGTTTGTGTCTTTTGACTTCTGGTGCGTTTCCTGTAAGAACACTATATCGGGTCTATCTTTCTTCAACACCAATTCCAACCTCTGCCTCTTAAGAACAGAACCTGTACCCTTCACATTCCAGGTTAATATTTTAATATTTCCCATAATCTATTTCCTTTCTAACTTCTAAACTCTCCATTGGGCGTGCCACCACCAACCCCTTCCCCCAAAAACACACAATTCTACATAGAACACACACTATCACTCTCCCCACTTTCTTAAAAAAAAGCCTTCGACAACCAAAGAGGGGAGAGGGGGGACATGCAAGATGTGCCTACCAACCAGTGCTACGTGCTACTCACCCTTCTATATTGCTTAAATGATTTGATTTTTATTGATCTATTTCTCATTGCTCCTTACTTGCCTCCTCCTCCACCATGATCAGCGACAGCTCCTCCTCTTCTTTTCCTTGCGGTGTTCCACCTGTGGCACCACCAGCCTCTGCCCTCTCATACTCCCTCCCTAAAACGCCCGATTCCAACAATTCTTTCTTAAAATTTATCCACTCTTCTGAACCTGTTTTTACCAACTCCAACAAACTCAAATACTCCAATGGATCGGTCCCTTCATCAATTACTTGCATTCTTTTCTCATAAAAAAGCGCAGTTGCTGTGGAAATTTCCAGTTGTACCTTATGTTTTTACTCATCAACAATTTGGTTACAGGTCTCATCTTATATCTCCACGTTCTTTATTTCAATGAGATATCATTGTATACTTCTACATCAGAACCATCAAATTTCAGGGCATCAGGTCCAGCTTGTTTCAAAAAAGCCATTACTCTAAGCTTATCACCCAATTTGCAAATCTTACCAAAACATTTCTTTGAACCACTTTCCCTCTTCGTGGGCCCACCCTGAATACACTTACAATATCTTCCTGTACAAATTCCTTTCCCATATTCAAACCATTTAACCACTGAACCACTCTTTCTCTTAGCTGGTCCGGTGTCCGTTCAACCACCTGACGGATCACAATGTTCTGCTTTCTCATCATATCTTCCACAGCATCAATCCTTTTCTCGTGCTCTTCCAATTTCAGCTTATTCTTCTGCACCGCCTCCTGAGTCCCTTTTATTTCCTTTTTTATAACGTTTACCTTATTTTTAACCAATTTCACATTTCCCTCTATTTTTTGCAAATCCACTTTTTTTTGAAAAATCTGCAACAGATGATACCACCTTATCTTGTTTTTTCATCATTTCATTTCTATCTTTCACACTTGATTCCTCATTCTTCTCCAATTTCTGGAACAATTTACCAATTTCCACCATAATTTGAGTATGATCATAAGGTTCAGGTGGCGGTGATGAAGATTGAGGGACCTCTTCCATTGGTGCTTTTTCTTTCCTCTTAGACTTCACTACTGGTTCTTCCTCTTTTGCTTTCCCTTTTGTGCCTTTATCCATGGTGACACCCAATAAGAAAGTCCAGTGTTGCAGAGCATTGCAAAATCTTAGACAGTCCAGTCAAGCCTGTACCGCTGCAACCACTAGTTCCACCTATCCAAACAGGTCAGACGAAGCTTATAGGGAGGATGAAATACAGTGGAAAATTAGTTGCTGTAATCCACAAAAAAAAAAAAAAAAACAGGAACCGGAATATGCTCCAAACAGAAAGAAAAAAGGAATAATCCACAAAGCAGGCAGTCCAAATATTCGCCTCCAAACCACAAAAGTAGAGGCTCCAAGGAAACGGTCACCCAGATTTTTTCATTTGAGTCAAAGCCACCAGGAAGGGGGGTGAGAAGAGAAAAAAGCCAAAAATTCAAGCAAGGAGGAAAAAAACAGGAGGAGCAATATATCCAAAGGAAAAATGTTATTTATAATCCACACGGTGAAGGAATAAAAAGCAAATTATTCCTTCTCTTGAAGCGAACGAATCAAAGCGCCCTTTTCCAGCGGGTACATTAACTTCAGGGGGAACCCCCCTTCTTTCTCTGTGAATCGGCAGACTTTCCCCACACTCTTTAGACTCGAAACGCACTGAAACCTTCAAAAACTGGAGCCCAGACGAAAACTTCTTTAACCACTTTACTATCGCCAAAGCACGCCGCGGTTCTCCTGGGGTGCAAGGAAGCCATATACCAAAACACAATCACTTTCATTTTCCAGGACCGCTGCCATTAACGGGTCAACCACCCGATTTTATCCACTTCCACACCCGCTTCCAAGTCTGGGCTCTTCTAAGCAAAATCCCCAGTTAGCTTTAACTTTTCCACATAGACTTTCGTGAACTTACATAAAGTTGTTTTCTTGCCGATTTTACTGCCGCCTCAGATCTCCGCCGTCTCACTGGTCCCGTTCTCGGCTCCTCGGCAGGGAAAGCCGCGGCTTCCGTCGCGAGCCTCCCTACCCAGGAAACCTCCCAAACTTCGACCGCCCGACTTCAAAACTTTCCAAATAGGCAAGCAGGAGTCTTATCGACAAAAAATACCACTTTAAAATTTCCCCATTTTACTCGTTCACATTAATTACCACTTTGATAAGCGCAAGTGTCCAAATCGAGGTGTTACTCGTCGGCCATCTTAACCACGCCCCCCGATTATTTGTATTTTGTGTTTGAAAGAGCATATTTGTATTTTAAACCACCTTTGAGTCTTTTTAGCTGAAACTCAGTTTAGAAAGTACAGTAATATTATGACATGAAAGAAAGTTATTTTTGTTTCTAATAACTTTTCATGCCACAAGTAATGTCTAGTAAACACTTCTGAGGTTTTTATGCAGCCAAACTCTACATAAGTGCAACTCGCATTTAATGGCCCAAATCCTGTTGTTTAGGTAGTGAATCACACTAGAGTAGGCCTGTTTGAATCAATGGAACATAGAGAAGTTGACCCATAAAATGCCCACTGATTCAATAAATCTAGTTTGACTTATTATACTAGGAAATGGGATTTTTATGGAAATTTTGGACCCCTATTTGTTCTAAAAATGGGCACTGGTTTATGTGGAAATCTGAAAACAGATTCAATAGCCTTCCCTCCCTTAAAACTGTTACTTTCATATGATTGAAGCAATTATGAAGGAGCTTTGGCTGGCACATTCCCCTATAGAGTATGCTGCCCAAGCATTTTCAGAATGACTCTGCTAGTGTAATTCACAAACCATGGCTATAATTTGTAGAAAGAAAAGTATAATTGCTGTAATATTTCTTCAGGATCTAACACATTATAGGTGTTTAGATACCCTGTTTCCTTCTAACATACAGATTTGACTTGTAGGCCAAATAATTTTGATTAAGCATGTTGAACATTATTTATGTAATGGGCGCTCAAACTCTGGATTTAAGGGATGTTTTAGGGAACAACTGGTGGAAGTATCCTATTTAGGTCAGTGCCCATTTAGATTGTTTTCCTTATGAGTCTTTTGTAAATGCAGTTCTATAAAAGCAACAGGATATTTCAGCTACTGCATTGCTAGGGGATTATTGAACTTGCTGGGTGGTTAAACATCATCCCAGGCATGCAATAATTGCCCAAAAATGCATTGCCTATTGTATTTTAGGATTTTGAAAAGAACAGCAGATCTAATGAGAAAAACTTTGTTTGAAGTTAGGTATTCTTGCTTAGAATAGTCAGCGATGAAAGTGTACAAATATATTATTTGCTTGGGTTGCATTTCATTGATATCAGCAGACTGGCATCACACATTTATGAAATTAGCTATAGAAAATGCCATAATATAACCATATGCTGATTTCCCAGGAGCACTTGAAAGATCACTGAGAGACTAATTCTTCACACAGAGAGTCAGCTCTATATACTTTCCTGTTACACATGAGGATTGCATTTCATGCAAATGAATCACAATTTTCTTTTAGTAAGATTGAAATGTCAGAAATTGTGAGAGGCTGAAGACTTCCTTATATACAGAGAAACAACATGGTGGAATTGTTTATACCATTTGCTTATAAGATTGTATCCACATCCATGTGATGATCAATAGATACTAAAGCAGGTAATAACACAGAGACAGAAGAGAGATAATGGAAATTTGATGATATCCAGCTACAGATGACAATTGAAAGCAGGGCTCGTACTACAACTGGGCAGTCTGAGGTGACTACGTTAAACAAGAAATACTTCTGGGTAGTGCAAAAGTAGCAAACTTCCATAAGTTCCTCCTGAACACTTTCCCTCTTCTGCCGAAAAACAGAATTGTTTATATTCCCAACTTGTCGATTTCAGTCCTGTAAAACTAGCTTGCTATCTGTGATTTGTTGATATATGTCATCTCATTGCCAATTGCAAAGCAAGTTTTGGTTCTGTGTCCAATCAGCTTCTGTAGCTGGACTGGGCAGGGGTATAAGCTTGACCACTCCAGGTAGTAACATTTCTTCACTTGGCCCTGGTTATATATCATCATCTCCATCTGCTTAACAACAGCTCCAGCCCTGATTTCAATTTCATATTTAGCTAGCTATTACATTAGAGTTGCAGGAGGTCTTCCCAAATATGATGAAAATGAAGATAAAGACGAGGCTGTTGTTATCATTACTATCAACATGACCACTGGGCATGAAAATTCTGCAGTTTTTCATTTCAGTTGAGTTTGCATTTATTTAGCCAAAATGGAGATCAGAAATATTTGGGTTTTGGATTAAAGTACCCAGAATCCTACAAGTTGTGGGACTGCACTAGAAATTGTCCAGAACCCCCATATTTCCCATCTCTAGATGTGATGACAATCGCTGGTGTTTCAAATGAAAATTAAAGGGGCTGGATAAACAGTACCATATGGAAGCAGAGGCCTTCAGCATCCAAGGAGAGGTTAGATGTCTAGTGCACTAGTGTGTTGCTTAACACACCTACACTCTGGATTGGCAGTGTCCCAAGACTCTGTGATCTGCTTAGGAGTAAAGAGGAATGTTGGCACAGAGGTTTCTGAGTGGGGAAGTGGTGGGGCGGATAAAGAAGATAAGCCAAAAGAGGGACAAGAACAACTCATGCCAGCATTCAGACTCTTGCATTTATAACCAAGGCTGCAAAATAGAAAGGGATTACTATAGCTCACAGCTATTCTGACACAATATGAATATTTTCAAGCAAGAGACTTTGGGAGTGATCTGTTTTTGGTTTGTCAAACAAACGTGTGTTCAATTTGTTCTTCCATTTGTTATTTTGAGATCAAATCTGTTATAGATAAGGCTGTGTACTGGATTCAGATTAATTCTAAATCAGTAACCAAACTGGCCTGATTCTGATGATACTGTGTGAATGCCAGTTCTATGTTCTGTGACATTCTGGGATGGTACAAAATGGTTCCCCAAACCAATTTGTGTTCAGAGGTCAAAGTGAATTAGGTCATTTCAGCCTTTAAAAAAATATTTCTAAAGCACAGTTTAAATTTGCCTGATACTGTATACAAATCTTCTGAGGTTTGCCCTCTGAAATTGTGCAGGTTTACTCATCTCTTTTGAGTCTATAGCACCTCAAAATTTCACTTTCTTCATTGCAGAAAACAACATTGCCCTTTTTGTTTTGCACTGCAAGCCTATATAGAACATATACAAATCAGTTTGGATTTGGGATACAGATCAAATTACGTAGCACACAAAGGGCTCCCATCAAATTGGGATCCGTTCAGAGGCCGTAAATTGGTCTTCAAATCAGGTTGGAGCCCCTTTACAGCTCTAATTATATTTTTTACAGCCTATAATTAAAGTTCTAGCTGATGCTTTGAAGTTAGACTAGTCCAGGGGTTCTCAACCTTTCCACACCATGGGCCAGACCACTCCCCCTCAGACAGCTGAACAAGCCAGACACATGGTTTCCTTCCGTCATAAATGCTGCCGTGAACTGTGACAGGCGTGTTTGTGCATGTGCAGGCACGTTTACAGCTGTCATAAATGTGTCTGAGTCTGCTTCCAGGGTTGTCGTCATGGGCCAGATGATTTGCCGCCATGGGCTGGGCTGGCCCATGGGCCATAGGTTGTAAACTCCTGGATTAATCTTTTGGCAGAAAAAAGAAAATAAGAAGAATCTGAGGAAAAGATTTGTGTAATAAACTAGGGATGCAAGGAATTAAATGAGAAATTTTTAATGGATGAACAGTGCTGGATAAATAGAGATGGTTTAAAAACTTCCCCGTGGGCATCTGAGTTTAGAATAGGCAACAGCTGGGGATATTTTTGAGCTATGAGCAGTATTATTTAAAATATTTCATTCAACTTTATCCAGCAGCTTTGGAAAACAACTACAATAGACCCTCACGTAACGACGTTACTTGTTTCCCCAAGTAGCATCGTTATGCAGAAAACATTGTTATGCGGTTTCCTATGGGAGATCTCCTGCAGAACGACAAAAAACCATCGTTATTCGCACAACGACGTTTTAAAAACCATCAAAATTCGCACAGCGATGTTTTTTGTCATGCGGGAGATCACGTGGGGTGCGTTGGTAGCGTTGTTAATTGAAAATGATGCTATTCGAACTCATCATTAGTCAGGAGTTCACTGTAGTTCAAATAAACACTAAGGGGGATTAGGGTAAATGACCACTTTGTGTTTCATTTAAGGCTCCTGCTCATTGAAGTGAAAAACCTTTCTTTCCTTCTTGCAATCTCTACACTAGTTACCTGTCAATGATGCCTCCTTTCCAAGCACAAGACAGATGAGAAAAATACATTTGTTACAGGAAATAAAATGAAATTGACCATAGAGGAGTAGAAAGATTCTTACCTCTGGACAAATTCATTTTTATTTTGCTTGAAATGCTAATTAATTGCAACATTTATTTTCATATGGATTTTAGGCTTGGTTTTGGAGCAGAAATCTCCTTGTGGACAATTTGCACTGTACAGGCACAGGGCAGCATGCAACTGTTGATTCCTTGGGATTGCTCTACAGCACTTGATATAATAATTGGTCAAGGTCTCCTACTGAGCCACCTGGTAAGCAAGGGGAGAAAGTCTATTCTTACTGGGCTCTTTTCATTCTTGAACAGTAAATACAAGATTGAGAATGCCTGCTCTGTTCCTTAGTGTTTGGTTTATAGGGAGTAGCAGGTCCTCCTTTGATCTCATACATTTATTTTAATATTTTCACGAAGTCTCACAGAGCTTTGCATTTAGAGCGTCATCAATGTGCTTATGTGATTGAATAATGGATCTCCAGTCAGTTTTGGATGTCAACATTGCTGCCCACTATTGTTTCCTGTCTATTTCTGCTTTTCTTATTATTTGGTGCTCAGCTTTTATTTTGTTGATGTTCAATAAAATAAATGTTGGAACCTTGAATCCATGTCTTGAGAAAAGAAAGCCATCCTTCAAATACCTTCTCTCAATAGATCAGCAAATTGTGGTTAAACACATAATTGTAGTAAGTGTGAGGCTGTTCAACATAGTCTTCAGGTGTTACTTCTTGTGGCTACTTTTCTAAGCTCTGCTTTTAATATCCTTTTCCTCAGCAGTAGATCAGATTAAACCTATATAGCAAGGGTTCTCAACCTTTCTGCACCATTGGCTGGATCACTCCCCATCAGACAGCTGAGCAAGCCATACATGTGGTTGCTCCCATTGTAAACACTGCTGTAAACCATGGTGGGTGCATTTGTGCATGCATGGGCATGTTTGCACATGCACGGGCATGTTTACGGTTGTCATAAACACATCCGCTTCCACTTCCAGGGTTGTCGCCATGGGCTGGATGATTTGTTGTTGTGGGCTGGGTCTGGCCTGTGGGCAATGGGTTGCAAACTCCTGCTCTAAAGGATCTCAACATTAGCTTCATAGCCTTTTCAGTTTCTATTTCATGATCTCTCACTGGTTCTTTCTAGCCCAAGCCAGCAGACATCAATCAGATTAAAGAGACACTGGAGGAGACCAAGAACAGGATGATAGGGACAGCAAGAACATCAGGATAGCTTAGAGGGGAAATGTTATGACTAGTTCAGGTTTAACTAAACTATGTTAGATTGATGTTGGGCTGAAGTGGTCATTTAAATCCTCCGTAACATTCAACCAAGAAATTCTTCTTTTTCCTTTGTTTATTTTCACATGCATTTTATCTTGGGATGATCAATTGAACTATTTATTCATTCATTCAGTCTGCACTTTCCATGTCTGATTATGTGGCCAAAGTATTCTAAAATCCTGCATGTTATGATTCCTTGCCCTGTATTCATGCATCTTAGTACTTCTTCCTTAGTCACCCCCTGTTGTGTCCTAAAGCCTGTGCCTTTAAACAATGTACCTATCCATGTGTATCCAATGTAACCTTTTCTATGTGTAACATTGTAACCTCCAGCTGCATCACTGTAACCTTAATAGGACGCGAGCTAGTGACCACTAGATGGCAATAGCGAGCGTCCAAGCTCATTGGTCCAAGACTCACCTAGAACAACAGCGTGGGAAGATTCCCGCCACTACCTTCACCTGGACAAGAAGGGCGTGACCTGCAATGACGTCACGCAGCCTGTAGCCAATAGGCTATCAAGGAGCCACATTCAAATGTATAGCCACTGTATATATTGAGCTGTTCGTCCACCATTACCTCATGTTCCCACTGACCAGCATGTAATAAAGTTGTGTTAAGCCAGCTCTTCGGCTGTCCTGGTGTCTTTGGTCCCATACACTAAATTGGCGACGAAGGTGGGATAATGGCTGCCCACGGGACCAAGACATACGCCGGTTTCGACATCAAGAAACCGCAAGATTGGGAACTCTTCGAAATGGACTTCCAAGGTGCGCTGGTGTAGTTCAAGGTGACGGACGAGGCAAAGAAGAGAGCCATCCTCACCAGAATGCTCGGGCACGACGGAAAGAGGGTACTGATTGACCTCATCGCACCCAAAAAGGCGGCTGAATTCAAGCAAAAGAGCTCCTGACGGTGCTGAGAGACCATTTCCGGCCCTCGGTAGCGATGTTTCCCGCTCGGAGCGCGTTTTGGAGGCGAGTCCAAGCGCCTGATGAGTCGGTCGCCTCTTTCGTAGCGGCCCTGCGCCTGGCTGCCGGCCCGTGCAAATGGGAGAATTTGGAAGTCACCCTCAGGGACTGCGTGCTATGCGGCCTGAAGGACGCCGAGATTCAGCGCACGCTAATGAATCAGGAGCCGCCCCCCACGTTGCAGGAGGTCCTGAAAGCGGCACAGGCCACGGAAGCCACGAAGGCAGGGGTGCAAGAGCTCCAGGACTGGTGGCCGAAGGCCAACAAAGCAGAGAGTTCGGTGCACGCAGCCCGGCGAACTTCGAAATCGTCCGCCGAAAGCAGCGACGACGAGGACGTCCGGAGGGTCCGAAAGGAGGGCCGGCGTTGCGACGGCTGCGGGGCGGCTCACGACCGTGCCAGGTGCCCGTTCAGAAAGGCCAAGTGCCACAACTGCGGGCGACGCGGGCACATAGCCAAAGTCTGCAGACAACGGCGCAAGGACTGGAGGAGCTCGCCTGACCACCCAGCGAGGGACCGGAGGAGCTCGCCCGACCGCCCAACGAGGCCAGACCGCTCGACGAGACTAAAGGATGGCGCCCTGCCCACGAGGAAGCAGGACGGCGTGGGCCGCATCTCCGACGACAGCGACGACGACACCCCGGTTTTCAGCGTGTCCATGGGACACCCCCGTTACTTTGTTGAGGTACTCGTGCAAGGGGCCCCTGTTAGGATGGAGATTGACTCTGGCTCCTCTTACTCCATTATTTCCCAGAGGGAGTTTTTGAGAATTGCCCCCCGCGTACGGCCCAAGCTCAAAGCGTTGAGGTCCACGCTTCGGAACGTGCAAGGGAACAGTATTCCGGTGTTGGGGGTTGGGAATTTCCAGGTTCAGTACAAGCGGCACGCCGCGGAACTCCCCCTAGTCATTCTTAAGGGAGGTAATTGCAGCCTCCTCGGGACTCAATGGTTTCAGCCCCTGGGTCTGTTCATTGCGGGGGTGCACGCCGTTGGGTCTGACCCGATACAGGAGGTGTGCGACGCGCACCCCGAAGTCTTCAAGAAGGGACTTGGGAAATTCAATGGACCCCCAGTAACGTTCGACCTGGACCCGGAGGTCCGCCCAATCAGACTTAAACCGCGCCGGGTGCCTTTTGCACTCAAGGACAAAATAGAGGCGGAACTGGACAAATTAGTGGGCCAGGGGATTCTTGTTCCTGTTGATTCCGCGGAGTGGGAAACTCCAATTGTCACAGCATTGAAGGCCAATGGGGAGGTTCGCATTTGCGCCGATTATAAGTGCACCATTAATAAGGCAATCCGCCCTAATGCGTACCCGGTGCCGGTGGTCAGCCATTTGCTAGCCAGGTTACATGGGGGAAAGTGTTTCGCTAAGCTCGACCTGGCACAGGCCTATCAGCAACTCATGGTAACCCCTGCCGCAGCTGCTGCACAGACCATAATCACGCATAAGGGGGCGTTCCAGGTGACGCGCCTCCAATTCGGCGTGAACTCGGCGCCTGGAATTTTCCAGTCGCTCGTGGAACGCCTCCTCAAAGGGCTGGACGGCGTTTTACCATATTTTGATGACGTATTGATAACGGGGGGGAGTGAGGTTGAGTTGGCTGAAAGGCTAAACATGGTCCTGGCGGCGTTCGAACGGGCGGGGTTGAGGTTGCGAAAAGACAAATGCGTCTTCTTCGCGAAGGAGGTTGAGTTCTTAGGGTTCCGAGTAACACCCGAGGGGATCAAACCGTCCAAATCCAAGGTGGCCGCCATCAAGAAAGCCCCTCGCCCCACATCCAAGCCCGAGTTGCAGTCGTTCCTAGGGCTCTTAAATTTCTACCACTCCTTCCTTCCACGGAAGGCTGCGGTGGCTGAGCCGCTTCACAAGTTGCTCAAGAAAGATGCGGCATGGATGTGGGGCGATGACCAGGAGAGGGCATTCACGGAACTGAAACAACTCCTGGCGTCTGACGCCATTCTGACCCATTTCGACCCCAAACGGCCGGTGGTATTGATCTGTGATGCATCCCCGGTGGGGGTGGGGGCAGTGTTATGCCATGTGTTGGAAAACGGGAGGGAGGCCCCAATAGCATTTTACTCCAGGTCCCTGTCCCAAGCAGAGAGAAACTACGCCCAGACAGACAGGGAGGCGCTGGCGATAGTTGCGGGGACCAAAAAATTTCACGATTTTCTGTATGGCCGCCCCTTCACCATCGTGACTGACCACAAGCCCCTACTAGGCATTTTTACCGCAGATAAGCCCACGCCACAGATCCTGTCCCCGAGAATGCTTAGGTGGGCCATTTTTCTCAACGCCTACCAGCACGCGTTGGTGTACCGGCCCGGGAGAGAAATCAGCCATGCGGACGCTCTATCGAGGTCCACCCTCCCCCTGACGCCCAGCCAGGTGAGCAAGGGAGAGCGAGACCATCAGGTTCTCATGATAGAGGTGCTGGATTCGCCCCCCCATAGTGCCCGCCGACATTGCCACAGCGACAAGGAAGGACAAGACGTTGGCGGCGGTTTGCTCCTGGGTACAGAAAGGGTGGCCGGCGTCTTCCCCAGCAGAGGAATTCGCCCCATTTTTTAGGAAGAAGCTGGAGCTGTCCCTAGAGAGGGGGTGCCTCTTGTGGGGGCAGCGGGTGGTGATCCCTACATCCCTTCGACCGCGGGTGCTTAAACTGCTGCACGTCAGCCACCCAGGAATTGTGCGCTCCAAAGCGCTGGCCCGGAGTTACTTCTGGTGGCCCCAGTTAGACGCCGACATCGAGCACATGGTCGGCACTTGCGAGAGCTGCCAATGCTCCAGACCGGAGGAGGCCCGCCTTCCCCACAGGGAATGGGACGCGGCTAAGGGGCCGTGGTCCCGGGTGCACATAGATTTCGCGGGCCCGTTCCGAGGAACCCTGTTTCTCCTTGTGGTGGACGCTTTCTCCAAGTGGTTGGAGGTCATCCCAGTCACGAGCACCTCCTCGGCCGCGACAATTAAGCATTTGCGGCGGATTTTTTCCACGTTCGGCATACCCGACACTCTAATTAGCGATAACGCCAGTTGCTTCACGTCCGCTGAGTTCAGGGCATTCACAGAGATCAACGCCATACAGCATATCACCTCCACCCCTTTCCATCCGGCCATCAATGGCCAAGTGGAGCGCCTCGTACGCACCACGAAGGACGCGCTGCGGCGCATGGGCCCCGGGGACCTCAACCTGCAAGTGTGTCAGTTTCTGCTAGGGTACAGGGTGACCCCGCTAGCGTCAGGCTACTCCCCTGCGGAGCTTTTAATGTGCAGGAAGCTGACCACCATACTCACTAGACTAGATCCCACAAGAGTTGAGGACAAGGGGAGGAACATAGGGTTAGAAGCCACCAAGAGTTTCAGCGTGGGTGCCCCGGTACATTGCAGGAACTACGCCAGCGCGGGGCCAGCCTGGGTGCCGGGGGTGGTCGTGGAACAGACCGGTCCCGTATCGTACCGCGTGGAGACCAACACAGGTCTACTGTGGTGGCGGCACGCGGACCAGCTCCGGAGCCGGGTCCCAGGGAATCAGGGCGCCGGAAACACGGATACAAATTCAGCGTTAGGGTTCTCCCCCACCCGTTTAGCCCAAGGGGGAGGAGAGGGGGGTCAAGAGTCCCCACCAAGGGGGGAGGAGAAGGAATTTGTCCTCGTAGATACCCCGCGGGATCCCCTAACAGAGTTTAATTTTGAGTTTCAGAACCGGGGGGGGGGGGTTCGGAGTGGTCCCCCACCCATCCAAGCGAGAAGAGGGGTTTTTCGTTAGCCCCTGGTGCCCCCGGTTCACCCACAACAGAATCCACCTCTCCCCTCAAAGCTGCAAAACCGCAGCAAGCCTCTAACAAGTCTCCCTCTCCCATTACAGGACAAGGGTCCAGGGAATAAGGAGGCGGGAGCGGCCCCCAGGTGGGCCAACCCACATCGCGGCCCAAACGCGAGTGCAATAAACCATCTTGGCTAAGAGACTTCGTCTCATCCTAAGGGGGAGGGGTGTTGTGTCCTAAAGCCTGTGCCTTTAAACAATGTACCTATCCATGTGTATCCAATGTAACCTTTTCTATGTGTAACATTGTAACCTCCAGCTGCATCACTGTAACCTTAATAGGACGCGAGCTAGTGACCACTAGATGGCAATAGCGAGCGTCCAAGCTCATTGGTCCAAGACTCACCTAGAACAACAGCGCGGGAAGATTCCCGCCACTACCTTCACCTGGACAAGAAGGGCGTGACCTGCAATGACGTCACGCAGCCTGTAGCCAATAGGCTATCAAGGAGCCACATTCAAATGTATAGCCACTGTATATATTGAGCTGTTCGTCCGCCATTACCTCATGTTCCCACTGACCAGCATGTAATAAAGTTGTGTTAAGCCAGCTCTTCGGCTGTCCTGGTGTCTTTGGTCCCATACACTAAACCCCCTCAATCCAAGATTCCCTGCCACTATAAAAGAAGGAAACAGCTTCTTTTAAATAATCTGAGGACTTTTGAGAGTTGATCTGGCATGAAAATGCATTGTATGAATGAATTATACATGTGGTGGCATGCTGAAAGTGCTGAGTATTACAAGTCTCAGTATAATGAACCAAGGTCCCATTAACACAAGTCCTATGAGGACTGGGCTGAAGAAATTAAAGGGAAGAATCGTGTGCCAAATCCCCTTTTACTCTGCTTTTTTGCATGAGGATTATGTAGTGATTTAAGTGAAAAATAAATATTTATTTTCTTTACACTAATGATCAGATGCTTTCTTTTGAACATGTATTCAGAGCTTATAAGGGCCCAGGGTTAATGTAGAGAAACATACATTAGGTTAAAGAAGTCAGAAGCAGCTAGCATCTGAAATAAGCAGGTTATTATGTTCCTGTTAAAACAACTATTAAGAGTTTCATTAGAGGCAATTTGTGCAAGAATTCCACTGTAACAAGTAAATGAAAGAAGAGGACAGTAAATTTTGAAAATTTGAAAACCCCAATGTTTGTAAATCAATTAATTTACACCTAGCTAATTAATTCCAAAGGTTCAAGTAGGTCATCGTCATCACCAGTAAACAACTGAGATGAAGAACAATGAACCCCTTAAGGTTGAAGCTGCCTACCACAGACAGCTGATTTCTAGTTCCGGTTGCATTTCGAGCTATTGTTGGAACAGGAATTTTTCAGTTCATTTCGCTTCCCTCCCAGATACTGTGTTTGCCAACCCAGTTCATGCAGCCTGTGTTTGCAATTCTTTGTGGCTTCAAAAAGGATGTGGGCGTGAAAGCCTCTACATTCTAAACCCAACATGTCATTCTTTAGTTTCAAGGTCATATTTAACCTCTCCAGAGTTCAGTTTCTGTGGGTAAGAATGAAAAACATGAAGACTTCAGAGGAACTTTTGTAAAGATTTATAGGGGAGTGCTCAGAGTAAAATCCTCTTTCCTGAACTTTGAGCCAATTATTAATCTAAAAGCTCACTCCAAATACTGTACTGTACAAAGATTGTATGGTAGATTTGTGCCTAGGTAAGTCAGCACCGGACACTAAATGTTGTGGTGCAGGTGTCCACTTTCTCTTGATTTTTTTTTTGCTGCCACCACCACTTTCTCCATAATTAGGACAGATTAGAAGAATAAACTACATCCTACAGACAGCCTAGCATTAGAAGATAGAATTTGATGCCAGTTTCACCCAGGACTATAGATAGTGGTCCTCTGCTTAACACTACAAGCCATATGGATGCCCCTTAAGAAGATATTACTCATGAGTTCACTTGTTTCTGCTGTTCCATTCACAGTAACCTATGTTTGTTTATTACATTTTTATACCACCCATCTGGGATATTTCCCATTCTGGGCTGTGTACAAACAAATTGAAATTCTTAACGAAAGCTTCTTGGCATCGTGTGGAAAATCATAAGGGCATACTCAGAGCCTGGAAACACTGCTTTTTTAGGGTTAGAGATCTCTGAATGCTTCAATCTATGGCCATGCTATCTGGGGGATTCTGGCAACTGTAGTCTAAGAAAGCAATTTTTCCAGCTTCTGATTAAAGCATTTTAAAACTGAACATCATGAGATAAAATAAAGTAAGCAGAATGTCTATTAAAATGCATGATTAAATGAAAAGATGTTAACTGTTGTCCCATGATGAAAAATCACACTGATATAATCTGGTTAACTGACTGCCATGAATTTACTTTACCATATACAGTAAACAATTCCATTTATATTTTCAACTGGGCTATTTATACTATCAGTGCTTGGATAGATCAGAGTTTTGTACCCCCTGGCTGAAGAACCAAAAGTCAGGAGTTCATAACTAAAAAATTATGAAAATTAACCTCATAAGATCAAATTGACTTGATGGCATATGATATATGTTGTCATAGCCTAGTCATAGACTTTTAAAGAAAAATCTCTGCACTTTTTACTTTCTTTTTTCTGACACAGACAGACTGATTCTAGGCTTGGCCATCCTAAGCAAATATGTTCAGGTTACACAATCTATCACTATAAACAATACTGAGAAACAAAGAGAGATTTACAATAAAACAACCTGAATTTTGTTCTTATTATTCTCAGCAGTTATGAAACAGAGGCTGAAATCTTGTTGCTTAGCACATTAAGTTGCCATTTAGCAGCTCCATTGTATCATTGAGGACTTGATGAGTTAATTCCTGCATAATTTCCCTTGATTCCATGGGTTTACTCTAAGTTGTGATTTACTAGGCTAAGTAATAGAATTTCAGCCACTGTGCACTTGCTTATTCTTCAGTGAAGCATTGCAACTACAAAGGTACTGTCACAAACTTATAGGAACTCTTATTGTTTTTCAAATAAAAAAGTTAAGGGAAATTTTAGTCAAGAAGCATTCTTCCCCACCGCATTTCAAGTTTTTAAAAAAGTTACAGAATAAAACTCTTTACTTTTGGCTGCTAACCTGGTTGATCAGCTTCACCCAGAACTGTAGATAGTGGCCCTCTGCTTAATACTACAAGGCATATGGATGTCATTTCTGAAGAACTTGTTTCTGCTGTTCCTTAGAATCCTCCAGACAATCCCAGAAAAGCACAGTAGCCAACATGAGGCCAGATTGGGACATTTAACTTTTACCATTTTAGCAGGTCTAAATGTTCTTTAATTTCCTTATAATAGTCTCATTGGGAGGGATGTCTGTCCATTGTTTAAGAGGGACCCACTACTTCTTGAGAGGTTAGGGAGCACAAGTCCACTAGATCCAACTTGTCCTCTACCCTGTCTCTCTCTTTCCTTCATTCACAAAAAACAAAACAACAAACATTTCAAGAACTGTTTTATTGCTGGTAATTCAGCTATCCCCAAATAATTTTCTACAAGAGGACTAAAGTAACTACATTACCTAACCTGCTGATGAAGCTCATCTTGAATGGTGGAGAGCATTTTCCCAGGAGCTAAGCACTCTTTCCTTTTTTCTGACTAGAACTCTCAAAATCCTACACCCAATCCCATCCAACGCCTTTGTGTAGTTTAAGAATTTATCTCTCTCTCTCAAACTCTGCTTCTTCTCTGTTTGAACCTCCCCTAGATATCGATTCTAGGGATCAACATTCCTCTGCAAAGCTATAACTACTTACCATATAAGATGCATCGGAGTATAAGATGCATCTCGTTATTACCAAAATAGTCCTCTGTAGGCCACTCTATACAGTACAAGACACACTCCATTTTTCCAGTATATTTTAAGGGGGGGAGTGGGTCTTATATGCCAGCAAGTATGGTATATAATTACCTCAGTGCAAGCTCTCTTCAACTCAGTGGGTCTTACACTGAGGGGGGAAATGACAAAAATGTACAACTAGAGAAAGATTTACAACAATATATATATAGTTTATTTTGATATATTTTTCCTGTCTAATGTGTGCATACACAAATATTACAGAAAACTGATACCCATATAAGCAAAGCAAAATTTGAAGCAAAATCACAATTGATCACCAAGATAACCATGCATAAATAACATTTAAGTTTAAGCATGGCTTTATTTCCCAAAATTTGTACAACAATTAAAGATTAGGACTATAAGAAATTTTCAACCCGTAATGCACCTTCTAAATTCTACCCATTTTATTTTTAACTCTTTGTAGTAAAAATGTCATGTTCTGAAGCTCACTTTGTTTAAGCTGTTGTATGCTTTCTTGCCACCTTTAAAAAACATAGGTAATAATCTGAAAATCATACATAAATGTCAGCTTTAAAGTACGTCATCTCACTTCTGCCACCCCCAATGTTATTCATTGAAAATGTATTTGCAGAGCTGGATTTTATGGTTTTATAACCTTGTATAACTGGGCAAATAATGCCTGTTGCTTATCTTTTTAGATATATAGTTGGGGGCATTTGCAGTTTCTACTCTTTCATGTTATCTCCATGAGAAAATCTCTCAGCCAGACAGTAAATCTCCTGTTTTGGTCTTCTGTGGCTACAATATCATTTTATTATCTGTCTGGCAGATGGGCATTTAATATTAAGAAATTTTGTACGTTAGCTTTTATACTTTTTCATAAGAGAGAAAAATTATAAACTCTGTGTTAAATTATTACTGGTAAATGGATCATATTAAATTTCACACTGCACATCTGGCAGAATTAACAATGCAGATCTGTCAGAGAACCCAATTGGCTTGTAAGCACAGACATGCAATGCAAACATTCAGGACTATTGTGTTCATCAGCAGTTTGAGTGATAGGTGGAGAGACAATGTAACATCAGCATGGAGTAATGTAATGTTGCTTCTCCTCAGGAACAGTCACTCTGTAAAGAACAAGTTGAAGAACATGTGGCTCTTTACATTTGTTGGACTAACACAAGGATTCTCAACTTGTGGCCCCTGGGCCGGATGCGGCCTATGGCATCATTTCATGTGGCCCACCACCACATCCCTGTGGTATAGGAAGGGCAAAATGGCCGTTCAGCCCCTGAAGCTGTCTGAGGGAGTTTGACCCCGGCTTTAAAAGGTTGAGAATTCCTGGACTAACACGTCACTGTAGTTTCTGGAGCTGGAGCCCAACAGCACCTGAAGAGTCTTTTAAGCATGAATCAGACTACTCCAAAGTCCCCCGTTTGGACAGGCCCTTAGTCATATAGAGCCTTCGGTTACCCTTGGTGTCTTGCAACACTGCACTAGGTCCTTCAACAGTATCAAAGGACAACACTCCCCAGCAAATTCATTCTTATTTGCCTTTCCACAGTCCTACTGTCTATTTTTTTTGTTAATAAATTTTTTATTGATTAATTTTCAAAAAAAAATACAAACATATATATAATATGACATAACAAAAATACATAAGCTTTGTAAAAAATAATCGCATAAATGATAATGCATTATTGTCTGTTATAATACACATACCATTTAATAAACACATTAAAAATTAACACAGCGCCAATAACCAATTCATAAAACCTTCCCACAGTACTATAACTTGTTTGCAACTATCAACTTTTAATTTTCAACTACACATCACCCAGTGTTTATTTACAATGCCCCGGAGAGTTCGGACTCAATGTTATCTCCAAAAACTACTGTGAGATGGTACAGGTCTGCTATATACCATACCCATAAGGGAGTGATCAACAAAGGGCTTCCAGATATTCCAAAATCTATTTGCCTTCAGTTTATCTCTTTTTACTTTTATCTCCCATGTCAATTTATCATTCAATGCTAGATTCCACATTTCCTTATACCACTCCCCCAATTGTATAGTAACATCATTTTTCCAATTTCTAGCAATACATTATCTACCCGTGGTTAACATAATTTCTAATAACTCTTTTTCCTCCTTATTTAAACATACCTTCCACATCCGTTAACATAATGGTACCTGACACCAGTTTGATTTTCTTACCCATTATTTCCCCTGCCTCGTTTTCTATTCTTTTCCAAAAATCATTTATCATTTTACAGGTCCACCACATATGTTCGTAGGTTCCAACAGTCTCTTTACATCTCCAACATAAATTATCCCTTTTATTATCAATCTGATGTAACCTCTGTGGTGTCAAGTGCCATTGCCACAGCATTTTATAATTATGTTCCTTAATACTTACTGACATAGTTCTCATTATCCTCTTTTTCCACTTATTTCTCCATTCATCATTGCCTAGCTTTATATTCAGATCCTATTCCCACTTCAATTTCAAATCTTCCTGTGGATCACTCCCCTTATTTATTAAAACATAGAGTTTGCTTACTAGACCCTTAATGCTCTTATCTCCTTTTCGAATTTTCAAAACCAATTCTTCAAAATCCGTCATTTCTCTATCTATACATAATTCTCTTCCATATTTTTTGTTCCAATTATTAACTTTCAGTTTCTGAAACCAGTCCAATTTTAACTGCACAAACAATTGTTCTTTCTTGGTTTCATCTCCACAACTTCTTAACCATTCTTTCACCAGAGAAACTTCATTTTTATCCAATATTTCCTTTATTTTTTTATCTATTTTTATCGGAAAACACACCATATCTGCCAGTTCCAAAATTGGAGAGACACCCGGAGCCAAATCCTTCTTTAATTTTTTCCACACATTCATGAATCCCCTCATCATAATATTACTAGAAACTGTCGTTTTAACTTTATCCCCTAAAAAGATCATTTTACCAATTTTCCTATAATCATCCATCTCAATCTCCTCCCAAATTGCTTTTCCCCTTGCCAAAATCTTCACAACATTCTTAATTTGAAATGCCCGGTAATACGCTAACAAATTTGGCATTCCCAAACCCCCTTCTTTCTGAGGCAGGTACCAGAATTTCTTTGCCAATCTAGATTTTTTTACCCCTGTTACAAACATTATTAAACATTTTTTGAAACTCACTAATCTCCTTTTCCTTCAATTGGATTGCAAGTGCATCAAATAAAAAATTAATCCTCGGCAACAACATCATTTTGCACATTGCAATTCTCCCAAACCATGACAACTTCAACTTTTGAAAACTCTGTATTTTAATCTTAAATTCTGCCTTCAGGCTGTTGTAGTTCAATCTTTTCAGTTCTTCCACTTTATTTGAAATAATTATCCCCAAATATTTCAAATTATCTTTAATTTGTATTTTAGATAGCCCCTCCATCCTTTCCTTCTCCTCTTCCCCCATATTACACAACATCATTTCCGATTTGTCCCAATTTATCATCAACCCTGTTATAGCCTCAAAATCCTCGATTTATGCTTTAATCCTATCAATTGCCCCCTCCGGATGCTTCACCATTAATAATGTATCATCTGCATACATACTTACTTTATTACCCATTATCCCTTCTATACTTAAATCCTCCCTTATATTTTTAGCCAAGATTTCCATTGCCATGATGAACAAGATAGGGGACAAGGGACAACCCTGTCTAGTACCAGCCTCCAGCTTTACCTCATCTGTAACCTCATCATTAACTCTAATCCTAGCAAACCCTTTCTGATATAACAAATCAATTACCCTTCTAAATCTATCCCCAAATCCATAGCCATTAACTATTTCCTTGATCGAAGACCATTGTAGCAAATCAAATGCCTTAAAAATATCTAAAGGTATTAACCCCACCTTTTCCTTCATTTGATTAACGTTGTCAATTAGATCTAACACCCTCCTAGTCAAATCAGCCATGTGCCTTCCTTTTAAAAAACCTACTTGATCAACATTTATATATTCTCCCATAAATTTATTTAAGCGATTAGCCAATATTGCTGTGAAGATTTTGGCATCTTGATTTATAAGAGAGATTGGTCTATAGGATTCCACTTTTTCCATTTTTTCCCCACTTTTGGCAGCAGAACGATAATAGTGCTATACCACGAAGTCGGTATTTGTCCACCATCTAAAATGTAATTATATAGCTTTACCAACTTTGGCACCACAACATCTTTGAATTCCTTATAAAACTCGGACGAGAGTCCGTCATCTCCCGGAGCTTTCCCCAGCTTCAGACCGCTGATTACTTCCTTCACCTCTTTCTCTGAAACTTGTTCTTCCATTTTGTCCCGATGATCCTGCTTTATTCCACTCCCTAATTGCCTTTCCAAAATCCCTTTAAGCTTCTCCACATCTATCTCTTTTTTTGCATATAATGCTTGATAAAAATCCTTCACAATTTTGCATTTATCACTAGCTTTATTACACCTTATTCCTTGTTTGTTGACCAAAACCCCAATTTCCCTTTTTTCTTTTTAAACTTTGGCCGCTCTTGCTAGTAATCTTGAATTCTTATTGCTAAATTCAAAATACTCTCTTTTTAGATATATCAGATCTCTTTTTACTTTTTCTATATCCTTACCCAATAACTCTACAATCTTTGTAATTTAGCAAAGATTTTTTTATCCTTGTTTTTTTAATGTTCTTCCTGTAGTTGTTTTATTTCCTTTTCTTTTTCCTCCTGTGCTGCCTTATACAATCTGTATTTGTTACTTGCTAACTTTATACTTTCCCCTCTAAACACCGACTTCATTGCATCCCAAACCACATTAAAATTTACCTCCCCATTATCGTTCCACTGCCAACTTTCCATCCAACTTCCCATAATTTGATCTTTACATTTTTGGTCTTTGAATAGATTGGGATCATATCTCCAACTTGTTCCTCTCCTACTATCCTTTCGTATCCTCCGTTCCAAAAACACTTTAGCATGATCTGATTCCTTAAAAATTCCTACTTCGATACCCTCGATACTTTTAACCAAATTTTCTGTTAAAAATACGTAGTCTATTCTGGAATAGGACTCATGAACATGTGAAAAATAAGAATATACCCTTTCCAACCCCTTAACCTCTCTCCAAGAATCCTTCAGCCCCAGCGCAACCATCCAGTTATCGAGAACATTCCCTTTCATTCCTGCTCCACACCTTGCTAAATTCGTACAATCTAAATTTGACCTAATCAAATTAAAATCTCCAACCACAATAATCTTTGCCACTTTTTCTAAAACCACAATTTTACGAACTTTTTCTAAAAATTCCACTTGATGTTTATTTGGAGCATATTCACCAAAAGTATTTCCTCATCATCAGTTTTCCCTCTCACTATCAAATACCTGCCCTCCTGATCCACAATACTTTTTGTTATCTCAAATCCTAATCTCTTAGAAATCAAAGTTGCGACTCCTCTCGCTTTTGAAGTGCCAAACACCATTTCATAGTGTTGCATCCACCCCAAAAAAATCTTATTTGTATCCTTTGACTTTTGATGCATTTCCTGTAAGAACACTATATTGGGTCTATCCTTCTTCAATGCCAACTGTAAGCTCTGCCTCTTAAGAACGGAACCTGTACCTTTTACATTCCAGGTTAATACCTTGATACTACTCATAATCTGTTACCATTTCACCTTCTCTAATTTCCAAACTCTCCATTAGGCGTGCTACCACAACCCCCTACCCTCAAAAAGAAAAAATATACAAAAAACACACAATATCGCTCTCCCCACTTTCTCCAGAAAAAAAGCCACCTTCGATATCCAAAGAGGGGAGAGGGGGAACATGGAAGATGTGCGTAGGAGTTAATGCATCGTGCCACCACATCTTTCTACAATCTTAGCTATAAAGAATTGTTGCATCAACACTTATTGCTCACTGCTACTTACTTGCCTCCTCCTCCACCATGATCAATGACAACTCCTCCTCCTCTCTCCCCTGCTGTGCCCCACCCGTAGCACCACCAGCATCCGCCCCCTCATAATCTCTTCTTATGGCCCCCAAATCCAGCAAATCTTTTCTAAGAGTTAGCCACTCCTCTGAACCCGCTTTAACCAAATCAAGCAGACACAAATACTCCAATGGGTCGGTCCTCTCATCAATAACTTGCATTTCCCCCCCAAAAAAAACACGCAATTGCTGTGGAAATCTCCAATTGTACCTTACACCTTTAGTCATCAACAGTTTGGTTACCGGTTTCATCTTATACCTCCAAGCTCTTTCCTTAATAGAAATATCGTTATACACTTCAACGTCAAAACCATCAATTTTCAGGGCGCCAGAACCTGCTTGTTTTAAAAAAGCCATTACTCTAAGTTTGTCACCCCAATTTGCAAATTTAACCAAAACATTTCTTTGGACCACTTTCCCTCTTCCTGAGCCCACCCTGTATGCACTCACAATGTCTTCTGGTACAAATTCCTTTCCCATACTTAAATTGTTTAACCACTGGACCACCCTCTCTCTTAAGAGGTCTGGCGTCCGTTCAACCACGTGACGCATAACAATATTCTGTTTTCTCATCATATCTTCCATAGCATCAATCCTTTTTTCCTGTTCCTCCATTTTCACTTTATTCTCCCTCACCCCCTCCTGAGTCCCCTTTATTTCATTTCTCATAACCTTCACCTCATTTTGAACCAACTTCACATTTCCTTCTATTTTTGCAAATTTAATTCTACTTTTTTTGTTAAATCCATAACAGATGCTACCACCTTATCTTGCTTTTTCAACATTTCATTTCTGTCCTTCACTCTTCCATCTTCCATCTTTTCCATCTTCTGAAACAATTTATCAATTTCCACCATAATTTGGGTTTGATCATAAGGTTCAGGTAGTGGTGATGACGACGGGGGGACCTCTTCCATTGGTAGTTTTTCCTTTCTCTTTGATTTCACCACAGGCTCCTCCTCCTTTGCTTTTCCTCTTGTGCCCTTATCCATGATAACATCCACTGAAAGTTCTAATGCTGCAATGCACTATATAGTTATTAAACACTCCAATTGAGCCTGGTCCAATGCAGCCAAAGCTGCCAGCAATCCTTTGAATATAGTATAACCTAGTTACATAAGAACATAAGAACATAAGAACAGCCTTGCTGGAACAGGCCACAGCCCATCCAGTCCAGCATTCTGTCTCACACAGTGGCTCACCATTTCAGGGTATTCCCAAGCAGATGCCTTCACCTGCTTAGGATTCCCTGGAAATGATATTGAGAGATATCCTGCCTATCTCTCCAACCCGGAGGTTGTCCTTAAGTATCCATAATTATAGCCATTGATACTCTTGTCCTCCATGAACTTGTCTAATCCTTTCTTAAAGCTGTCAAGACTGACAGCTGTCACCACTTCTTCTGGCAGGGAGTTCCATAGACCAGTAATCCTCTGGGTGAAAAAGTACTTTCTCTTATTTGTTTGAGAACTAGTACCCAAAAGTTTCATGGAGTGTCCCCTAGTTCTAGTGTTATGCGATAGGGAAAACAGTTTTTCCTTATCTACTTTGTCCACACCGTGCATGATTTTATAAACTTCAAATGGAGAAGAGCCAGCAAATCAATTGTTGTAATCCACAAGAAGCAGGAAGCAGGAACCAAACAACCAGTAAGTATTTGTAATCCAATGGAGCCAAGCACCAAAATCAGCCACTAAACATGCCCAGTATTTCCAGGGAGCAAATGCCCCAATATATCCACTTGTATCAGCTCAGCAGGGGAGAGAAAGAGAAAGGAGAAAAATTCCCAAGAAAAAATTAAAAGCTATAATCCACACAGTGAGGGAGTAAAAAAGAAAAAAGTAAATCCAGCGGCTTCGGTGGCTTCAGGCTTCAAGGGGGAAGCCCCTCCTCCTTCTTCTTCCCCAACTCGGCAAACTTTTTTTAAAAAAAGAACCACTCTTCTTTGCTTCAGCCTCGGCTTCAAAATGCTGAGATGACTAGTGCCCCAAAACCAAACACTTTTCTTCAATAGCCACTTCCACACACCTCAAATCAATCTGCAGCTCCCCTGGGTCTTTCAAAAGCCATTGTCCAAAAAGCAAACTCCACTTTCGATTTCCAGGATCGCCGCCATTATCTCCTAGTACAACGCCCCTCTATTCTCTTCTGCCGACTCTTGCCACCTCCAATCACTTCAGGGCAAAACAATCTGCTGCCACCTCAAGCTCCCATCAATATATATATCAGTTGTTTAACTCACTTTCTTGCTGGTGCCACTTTTATCGGTTCACCACCATCTCGCCGGTCCCATTCTCAGCTCCTCGGTCAGGAGAAACCACGGCTTCCGTCGCTTCCTCTCCCGCCGAGGATACCTCCCGAACTTCGACCGCCCTGCAACAGCTTTTCCCACCAGGCAAGAATGAGACTTATCGCCACCAAAATACCTCAGTAATTTGCCTCGTTAATTCCTTATTCTCTTCAATTACCACATTGATAAGCGCGAGCGCATAAATCAAGATGTTACTCGCCGGCCATCTTAGCCACGCCCCCCACTGACTATAATGTTAAGATCTCTAGTATTGTCTGGAATCTCAGGGAACCGCTATGACTTCCTGGGTTTGTAGAAAGTAATACTGGAGGAGGAAAAGTCTTATATTTTTATGTGAGTAGTGGCATCACATCCTGGATTCATATCCCCCAGCTCACTGGCTCAGCATAAAGGGACTGGTGTCTATGCTGCTCCAAAGGTTACCATAGTTCATGGACCCAGTGACTTTCTCTCCTCTTGTTTATGTGTGTATTTTGTTGTTTTGTTGTGGAGTCTATCTTGCCATTTTGATGCAAGGCAGCAATGATACAAGGAAATGTACCATTAGCAGCAGTGGCAAAGAAACCTTGAGGAAAAAAATGAAACTTCCTCCTTTCTAAGTACTGCGTGCCCTGCCCCATGACATCATAAAGTCTCAAGAAAGGCTCCTAAAATCTCAGAAAATAGGACAATATTGATCTTCCTTCATTTATTTTAAAGTTGGTAATCTTGTTATATTTAGAGGCTTCTTGCCCATTCTACTGAGTGGGAACCTGGCGATCTGCTCCAAAATCCTGACCTAAAGGCATACCTGTCAACGTTCCCGGATTGGCTGGGATTTCCCAATTTTCGGCACCGATTTGCGCCATTTCCCGCCTGTAGCTGCCAAAACCCCGGAATTGGCAGCGGGGGGGAAAGAGGTACTGCGTATCCCTTCTATGCAGATCGCCTTCTATGCATGCGTAGAAGGCTTTTATGCTTGCGTAGAACCCTTCTATGCATGCGTAGAAGGCGATCTGCACAGAAGGGGATCGTAGAAGCCTTCTACACATGCGTAGAAGGGTTCTACGCAAGCGTAAAAGTCTTCTACGCATGCGTAGAAGGCGATCTGCGCAGAACCGTTTTGTGCAGGTCACGTAGAAGGCAACCTGCACAGAACTGTTCTGCACAGGTTTCGTATTTTCCAGAGCCGCGGTTGACAGGTATGCCTAAAGGCACCACCAGGTTAAATGTGTGATTTTTATTAGAGCTTGGTATTGTTTATACTTTTTACACACTTAAGTCAAGGCCCCTCATCATACTTCCTTAGTAAACTTGTGGGAGCACACAGAAAGGACCTCCTCGAAGATTCTGGTATTTTTGAACCACAATTGGGTGTGCCCCAGGCAAAGACAACCTTGCACCAGCTAATCTTTCTCACACTAGGTCAGGCAAAGGGAACTGAGGAAATGAATTCACTAAAAGATTACTTCATTTTGGCAGTTTCACATCTGGCATAGACACTGAAGAAGAGGAGTAAGCTTGTGCAAAAATACTGTGAAGCATCTAACATGGCTGTTGCTGCTCTTTATTCTCCTCTTGTAAATAGCCTTCTTCTTTACTTTCTCTCTTACTCCTTCAGGTGTTGAGGGATGTAAATAGCTAGCACTGCCAATTTCCCCCTACTAGTCCATCATCACACCTCTGCCATTTCAAGCAACTTAAACACAAGCAGACAGAATATCTGCATGAAAAATGAAGTTTGATGTTTGGTTTTGCTTAACATTTGCATTCAGTGTATGTCTCTAGAACAGGGGTGGCCAACCTTTTCACAGCGTGGGCCAGACTACGTCCTCTCACACAGATGTGTGGGTTGGAAGTGAAGGTTCCTCCCGTTCTGGTGGTGGTGGCGGCGGCGGCGGGTGCAATCACAGCACATTTTCTGCTGTTTTTGTCACTTCCACCACTTCCTGTGGTGGTGGGGGCAAGAGTGGTGCATTTTTGCTGTTTCTACTGCATTTTGGGCTGTTTTTGCCACATTTGTGGCACTTCCAGTGCATTTTCAGTGCTTCCATGTCGGTAGCCAGATTAATTGGTGCCATAGGCCGGGGCCAGCCTATGGGCCGTAATTTGGGAACCTCTGCTCTAGAAGAAACATTATATTGTTTGGCATCAAATTATCTCCCTCTGATATTAATCTATTTAAGACTTTTATTGCTGTTTACATAGCATTGTTTTAAAACTTTCTATTCAATCTGCTTTTTGTTTGCCCCTTGCTGTGGGGCTTGTTTATTTCCTTGTCTTGGTCTCCCAATAAAGGTACTCTTGTGTGTTCTTCTCAAGTACAATTTACTTCATAAAGACAAAGGGACATTGAAAGAGAGTTGGCAAGGTGTGACTGCTAAGAGGTGGAGCTCAGAATTATGAGCTCCTGTTTGTCCTACGTCGAGTGCAGAAGGGCATTTTTTTTTTTTTTGCAAAAGATGGCATAAATCACATTGGCAGTGGAACAAGTAAAGCTACCCTTAATGTTGTGTGTGGCGTTGTTGGATTCAGCAATGCTGTTACTAGAGTAAATGTGAGGGCATAGTTGACATCTGGTTGCAGCAAGGTTTAGTTCCCATCTCTGTATCACTATTGTGTAGTCTGTTTGACTGCTTTCTCTTCTGGGCCTGTTTTGCAGTAGGTTGTTTTAAAAATTCAAATGTGGGGGGGGAAAGCAAAACTGACAGATTCATCTAATGGCTACAGTCTTGATTTGGCCATGAACTAACTAAGGCTTAGCATGCTAACTAGTCAGTAAACCCTACATACCTTAGTGAGACATAGGCATGCGTGATAGTGCAGCAAGTTACTCTTAGGCAAGTCCCCTGGATTGCAAGGAGATCAAATCAGTCAATCCTGAAGGAAATCAATCTTGACTGCTCATTGGAAGGACAAATACTGAGGCTGAAGCTCAAGTACTTTGGCCACCAAATGAGAAGAGAGGACTCACTGGAGAAGGCCTTGATGATGAGAAAGATCGAAGGCAAAAGGAGAAGGGGGTGGCAGAGGATGAGGTGGATGGATGGAATCATTGACATGATGGGCGTAGATCTGGACAGGCTATGGAGGATGGCAGATGACAGAGGAGCCTGGCATGTGGTAGTCCATGGGGTCACAAAGGGTCGGACTCAAGTGTGTGACAACAACAACAACAAGTATTATCTATTGTCAAATTTTGCTCTGCTTCACTATAGTCACCCTCCTTTCCAATGTCCCATAAATCACCCACCTCTGGTAGACTATCTTGAAATTTTGTGAGAGAAATGGGCCATTGAGAAGGAGGCATTACCTCATACGAGACCTAAATTCTACTTTTGTAGAAATATGTATTTTAAGGTGGAGAGTAGGGAGCTGAACAATTAAGGTGTAAGAATCCTACCTAAGATGAGGTGGGAGTAAACAGTAATAAATTCTTCCATAGTTGAATAAAAATGGCATTCTAAAATTCAGCACACTATTTCTAAGAGTGAAATGGTAAGAAAAGCATTTTGGCAAACATTTCTTTCAGGGGATGGAGCAAAATATTCCAAGAGTTTGAGTCAGGGCAGAAAGGAGAATTTCCAGAAAACTCTTTCAGAATATTTCACATACCTTTGTCTTGGTCAGGTGTTTGCAACCAATGGCCCATGGGCCAGACCCAACCAGCAGCATCATTTCATGTGGCCCACCACCCTCACTCCTGCTACCGCCACTGCCAGAAGCAGTGGAAACAGCTGAAAATGCACTGCCCTCACTTCTGCTGCCACTGCCAGAAGCAGTGGAAGTGGGGAAAACAGCCATAAACGTGCCATAAATGCATCCATGGCTGTCATAAACACGTTTATGACAGCCGCAGGTGCATTTTATAGCAGTGTTTACAGCAAGGGGAACCATGTGTCTGGCCCACTCAGTTATCTGAGGGGGCATGGTCCGGCCCATTCCACAAAAATGTTGAGAAACCTTGGTCTAGGACAGCGTTGAACTATAACCTTTTCAGACTATAGCTAATTATGCTGCCTGAAGGAATCTTGAGGCTGTGGTCCAAAAGGTAACTTTCCAGAGTTCTTTTCTTAGCTAGAAGCCAGGAACAATCTATTTATATCTTTGATCAATCACTGTTGTTTATTTTGAGTTCAAGGATGATATAAGATTCTTTGGGATAATTGTTTTGAGTGTTGAATGGGATTGTTTTGTATATACAAAAATATTGTTCTCAATAAAGCTTTTAATCAAAGCATCTTGAATATGCATGTAATTAACACCATCCTCCCATCCAGGGTGCCATGCTGGAGACATGAGCCAGAGACAAAAAACAGTTACTTGAAATCCAAATCTGTCCAGGATGATGCCACATATATTGATTTCTTTCAATAAATCTACATATACTTCTGATATAAAGCAGAATGATGTCCCATTGTTGTCTTAAATTATAAAAATTTCTGTTCAAGAGGAAAGTTTCAAATATCAAGTGAATGTTTAAAAACATGGGATCATTTTGAAAAAGAATTGTACAAAATTATCCAAACCACTAAATAATTGTAGACTTTTACAGGTTGTTTAGACTTTTTAGTAGAACTTTCAACAGATCTCTGGATAGTTTGCCTTACGTTGCTACATGAGGAAAGGGAACATCTTTGTGTACTTCATAGCCAACTTGCTTCATGGTGGATTTACCTTATTTTAGATTGTATTTCATGGTCTCTGCCACTGAACTTCTGCACAATTTTCAGAGGATGTCTGTCACTTCTCTTGCTAAACAAAGTCCCTTGTTCAAATTGTGGAAGTTGTGCCAGGCGAAGACTCTACTACTTTTTGGTATTATTTTACTATATATCAGTCTCAGAGAGATCCTGCATGCTTTCAAGACTGGGTTTTGCTTGTTGCTTTAAAATGTACAAAATGGACAATTGTAATAATTGTTTGGTTGCATGACCTTGTAGAAGTTGTTGTATTGGATGGGTTGTTTGTCTTTGTAAGAAATCAGCCATTTCTATTGTTCTTGTTTATTGTGTGTGTGTGTATGTGCATGCATGTGCATGTGTGCGTGCATGTGTGCATATTCACATTTATGCTTAGCTTCACAAGGGGAAAGATTTTACTTTTGTAGAATGACAATATATTAGGTATTTGCACAAATTATGAAAACCAGGAGGGGGGAAAGCTGTCATTTCAAGCTTGTGTTGGAGGTGACATTTTTGAGAGGTTTATTCCCAGAATGGAGGAGACTATATTATATCTATTTGACATATATGTTTTAAAGATGAAGAGTATCTCAGAAAAAAATGGTACAGCAATAATAATTCAGCTTTAGCCTGGCTGAATACACGATGACTCAGACCCAAACCATCAAACACTGAAAGTTCTGGGCTTAGGTCTGAGTTGACTAATGTCAGTCACAGTATCTCCCATATTCAAAGGTTTTAAATCTCAAATTCTTCCATCCTGAATAAAAGAAATTTCAGAATTTGAACAATTTATGTTGCATCCTGTCACAAAATTCAGAACACCTGAATTTTTTAAGATTGTGAATGAAGAGTGCCAGGTCTTAACCGAGATATAGATAGTAAACAGACAGCTTTCTTTTCACACCACAGTGTAATATCCTAGCAGTGAGAATTTTGTGTTTGGGAATCAAGATGATGGAAACGGCTGTATGCTAGCCTAGCACATCTTTATTGCATGGAGTACAGTACGAACATGTGGTAATGGCGGACAAACAGCTCCTTTTATGCGGTGGCTATACAATTGAATATGGCTCTTCGACAGGGCATTGGCTACTGCCCAAGTGATGTCATCCTTGGTCACGCCTTTCTTGTCCAGGTGAGGTGAGCGCGGGAATCTTTCCCGCGCAGCTGAAGGCATTTGAGGAATGTGTACCATGTGAGCTGGGTGCTCGCTACTGCCCCCGGTGGCCACTAGCTCACGTCCTCATACAGAAGGTTACAGTGTTACTATTAGAGATTGTTACATCCACTCATTAGTGTGGTTACAAATATATTCAATACACAACATCCCTCCCCCCTAAGATGGGACAAAGTCCCTCAACCAAACTGGTTTTCCGCATGTGCATTTTGGGCGTGCGGCCGTTATGCTTGACTCGGCCATGCCTCCTTGTCTGTGTCCTCCAGGCTCTTGTCCTGCAATTGGAGAGGATGACTCGTTGGTGACTCGCTGCGGACTTGCAGCTCTGGTTTGGGTAGGAGAAGGGGGAGGATGGGTTTCTGATGCGGATGTGGGCAAACCGGGGGCATTAGGGACTAAAGAAAAACCCTGCTCTTCGCTTGGATGGGTGGGGGAACACTCCGAACCCCCCCGGTTTGGTAACACAAAATCTAACTCAGGGGCAACAGGGGCAAACTCATTCCTCTCTTTGAAAGGGCTGGGGGAAACTGGCGTATCTAAAGGATACGGGTTTGAGCTTGTGCTTCCCCCCTTGTTTGGCACTGTTGCCCTTCATTTTCTCCCCCTTGGGATAAGCGGGTGGGGGAGAACCCTAACGTTGAGTTTTGCTGCTGGGAACCTCTGTCTGGCCCCCCAATCACTCGATGCCTTAGTTGGTCAGCGTGCCTTCTCCAGAGGAGACCCGTGTTGGTCTCGACACAGTATGACACTGGTCCGGTTTGATTAATGACTACTCCCGGCACCCAGGCTGGCCCTGTAGCTGCGTAGTTCCTACAATGTACAGGTTCACCTATCTGGAAGCTTTTTGTGGGGCTGTGCTCAATGTTTCTTCCCCTATCGTCCACCCTGGTGGGATCCAACCTGGTTAACAATGAATGCAATTTCCTTTTCATGAGGAGTTCAGCGGGGGAGAATCCCGACGCCAATGGCGTCACCCGGTATGCCAACAAAAACTGGCAGAGCTGCCGATCCAGATCCCCTGGTCCCATGCGCCGCAGCCCCTCTTTCATTGTGCATACCAGGCGTTCCGCCTGGCCATTAGTTGCAGGGTGAAAGGGGGCTGAGGTAATGTGCCGAATGGCGTTGGACTCCAAGAACGCCTGGAACTTGGCCGACGTGAAAGTACTCGCATTGTCACTCACAATGACGTCAGGTATCCTGAAGGTACTTATCAGCCTGCGCAGTTGTTTTATGGTTGCAGCTGATGAGGTGTTGCGCATTGGAATCACTTCTAACCACTTGGAGTATGCATCCACTACCAGTAGGAAATAGGAACCCCTGAATGGACCTGCGAAGTCTATGTGGAGGCGGGACCACGGCCCCCTAGCTGTGTCCCATTCTCTGTGTGGAAGGCGGGACTCCTCAGGGCGGGAGCTCTGGCAACTTTCGCAGGTGTTCACCATGTGTTCAATGTCTGCGTCTAGCTGTGGCCACCAGAAATAGCTTCGGGCCAGCGCCTTAGAGCGCACGATCCCTGGGTGGCTGACATGTAAAAGCCGTAGCACCCTTGCTCTTAATGCTTCAGGGACCACCACCCTCTCCCCCCACAGGAGGCACCCCCTTTCTGTGGACAACTCAACCCTCTTCCTGAAAAACGCGGCAAACTCGTCTGCAGGGGAAGCCGTGGGCCACCCCTTCTGTACCCAGGATCTAACAAGGGCTAAAGTTTTATCCTTTGCCGTGGCTGCAGCGATTTCCATGGGAAGTATGGGGGGTGCATCTAGAGCTTCTATGAGGAGGACTTGGCTGTCTTGCTCTATCTCACACTTTGGGTCTCCCAGCTGGGGAAGAGGAGACCTTGAGAGTGCGTCCACATGGCTTATGTCTTTCCCGGGGCGGTACTCTAATGAACCCTTGTATGCGTTGAGGAAAATAGCCCACCGAAGCATCCTTGGGGAAAGGATCTGTGGAGTGGGCTTGTCTGAGGTGAAAATACCCAATAGTGGCTTGTGGTCGGTCACAAAAAATCGTGGAATTTCTTTGTGCCCGCCACAATAGCAAGGGCCTCCCTATCTGTTTGGGCGTAATTTCGTTCTGCCTTGGACAATGATCTCGAATAGAAGGCAACTGGGGCTTCTCGCCCGCCCTCTAACACGTGGCAAAGGACCGCCCCCACCCCCACTGGTGAAGCGTCGCAGACCAAGACTACCGGCTTCTTTGGGTCGAAATGGGTTAGAATATCTTCTGAGGAGAGGAGCTGCTTGAGTTCCCTGAAAGCCCGCTCCTGATTCTCACCCCACCGCCAAACCGCATCCTTCTTCAGCAGCCTATGCAGGGGCTCTGCAATCGACGCTTTCCTGGGCAGGAAAGAATGGTAAAAATTCAGCAGCCCCAGGAAGGATTGTAGCTCCAGTTTCGCGGTGGGGCGAGGGGCGTTTTGAATGGCTAAGACTTTGGACTCAGCGGGTTTCACCCCCTCAGGGGTTATACGGAACCCCAAAAACTCAACTTCTCTGGCCAGAAACACACATTTGTCCCTCCGCAACTTCAATCCCGCAGATTTGAAGACTGTAAGGACTGTAAGGACTGGGCCAGTTCTGATTCGCTCCCCCCAGATATCAATATGTCGTCGAAGTATGGCAAGACCCCCGGTAACTTCTTCAACAAATGTTCCACAAGGGACTGAAATATCCCCGGCACTGAGTTCACCCCAAACTGTAGGCGCGTTACCTTGAATGCCCCCTTGTGAGTTACAATGGTTTGCGCAGCAGCTGTAGCTGGGGTTACTGAGAGCTGCTGGTACGCCTGCGCCAGATCTAATTTGGCGAAAAACTTTCCCCCATGTAACGTAGCTAGCAGATGGCTAACTACCGGCACAGGATAGGCATTAGGGCGGATTGCCTTGTTAATTGTACACTTGTAGTCAGCGCAAATCCGCACCTCCCCATTTGCTTTCAACGCTGTAACAATAGGAGTCTCCCACTCTGCAGAGTCCACAGGCACTAAAATCCCCTGACCCACCAGTTTGTCCAGTTCCACCTTAATTTTGTCCTTCAGGGCGAACGGAACCCGTCGTGGCTTGAGCCTAATTGGGCGGACCTCCGGGTCTAGGTCGAAAGAAACTGGGGGCCCCTTGTACTTCCCGAGCCCCTTCTTGAATACCACGGGGTGTGCGTCGCACACTGCCTGGATCTCATCCCCCCCCCGATGGCATGGACACCGCCTATGAAAATGTCCAGGGGTTTGAACCATTGTGTACCCAGGAGGTTACACCCCCCCTCCCTTAGAACTACTAGAGGGAGTTTCCTCCTGAGTCCCTTGTACTGTATTTCAAAATCCCCGACCCCCAATACTGGGATCCCATTTCCCTGCATGTCTCTTAAGTTCGACCTCATCTCTTTGAGTTTGGGTTGCTCCTTGGGGGGAATGCGCAAAAACTCCTTATGGGAAATGAGGGAGTATACGGACCCCGAGTCTATTTCCATTTTAACGGGAACCCCTTGCAACAGTACCTCAACATAAAAACGTGGTTGCCCTAGAGGCACGCTGTGGACGGCCAAGTCGTCTTCCTCATGTACTCTTCGGTACACGTGGTCCCCCTCTGGGTCGCCGCCGCCATCGTAGACTCTGCCGATGCCATCCTGTCTCCTCGTGGAGCACTTGCTATCATCCCGCCGTTGCTTGCAGACCCTGGCGATGTGGCCCTTCCGTCTGCAGTTGTGGCACTCGGCCTTCCTGAATGGGCACTTTCTCCGCTCGTGGGATGCTCTGCAGCCATCGCAGCATCGGCCCCCTTTCCCTTTCTTCTCGCTCAGCCCCTTTCTGACTTTCCGGACTCCCTCATCTTCACTGGAGCCTGGGGTGGCGGAGGCCTCTGAGGATGTGGGCAAGCGCGGGGCAGGGGGCACCCTCCAAGTCACCTGGACTGCGGATGCAGCTGCCTCTACTTGTGGTGGCTTTGCTTTGAGAAGCTTGTACCTTGTGGACTCAGCAGCTAGGGCCTCTTGTAGTACCTCTTTGAAGGTGAGGTCGTGGCCTCGGGTCATGAGCTTCCTTTGGGTTTCCCCATCTCTCATCCCGCAGAGCATCCTGTCCCTCAGGGCCATGTCTAGAATTTCCCACCATTCGCATGGTGTTGCCGCCAAACGGAGGGTCGCCGCATACTCGGATACGGACTCACCCGGCTTTTGGTCCCTCCTCACGAACGCAGCCCTGGCAGAGAAGAAGGATACCTTGGGCTTGAAGTGGTTTCTCAGAGTCGCCAGCAGTTCGGTTACAGAAACCTGTTCCACCTCTTGTGGTGCCACCAGGTCCATCAGCACTTGCACTGCATGGAAACCGAGTATCGTGATGAGAAGACCTCTCTTCTTTCCCACGTCGGTGATGCCGGCAACCGCTACCATACTCTTGAAGTGCATCTCGAACCAGTCCCATCGCTCGGGGTGGGTCACGTCGAACACCGGTTGCTGTGAATGTGTCTTGTCCCCGTGGGAATCCATCATCCCACCTTCGTCGCCAATTTTGTGTTTGGGAATCAAGACAATGGAAACGGCTGTATGCTAGCCTAGCACATTTTTATTGCATGGAGTACAGTACGAACATGTGGTAATGGCGGACAAACAGCTCCTTTTATGCGGTGGCTATACAATTGAATATGGCTCTTCGACAGGGCATTGGCTACTGTCCAAGTGACGTCATCCTTGGTCACGCCTTTCTTGTCCAGGTGAGGTGAGCGCAGGAATCTTTCCCGCGCAGCTGAAGGCATTTGAGGAATGTGTACCATGTGAGCTGGGCGCTCGCTACTGCCCCCGGTGGCCACTAGCTCGCGTCCTCATACAGAAGGGTACAGTGTTACTATTAGAGATTGTTACATCCACTCATTCGTGTGGTTACAAATATATTCAATACACAACAGATAACCCTGTCTGAATCTATTGCATTGGCTGAATATGCTACTCAGAAATAAGGACATGAGAATGGCTGTGGAAAAATAATCTAGTTCCTAAGAAGGTCTTACCAGGATGTGTGTGTGGAGGGCTAGGAGGACTAAGTGACTCACATCAGGCTTAATAATTTTCCCTCTCTAGGTGTTTCTGTCCCATAATTATGAGGCCTGGAGAAACGGAAGTGGTATGGGGGAAACTGAGCTAGGGTTCCTTGACACATTCATTCCTCCTCCTGAGTAAATATGTATAAAATTGCATTACAAGCACTCTGTTGCCATAACTCTTGGGAATGGGGTATACAGAAAGAGCCTCCTGAACCACAATCGGGCATACCCTGGTAAAAACAACCTTGTGTTGCCAGCTAATCTTTCTCACACTAGGTCAGGCAACGGGAACTGCAGAATGAACTCACCAAAGGGTGACTTCATTTTGGCAGTTTCACATCTGGTCTAGACATAGAAGAAGAAGAAGAACCTTTGGGAGCCAAGGATTTATGGCTAATACCTGGGTGTGGTGAAATTTATTCTCGGCTATCTCTGTATAAAGTGCTTCTTCTGCTAAAAGCATGCTTTAGGGAGCAAATAAGCCAAAAATTATGCTTTGCTTCACAATCACTGTCTTGCTTCTTTTGTACACAGAAAGAGCCTCCTTGAAAATTGTGGTATTTTTTACCACAATCAGGTCTACCCTGGCATTGGCAACCATAGTGTTGCTGGCTAATCTTTCTTACACTAGGTCAAGTGAAGAGAACTGCAGAATGAACTCACCAAAACATGGCTTCCTTTTGTCAGTTCACATCTGGCCTAGACACAGAAGAAGAAGAAATTATTACCAAGACTACTTAACTATAGCAATAGCAATTACAGGTATATACCACCCCATAGGGCTAAGTGCACCATCTGGGTGGTTCACAAATTAATTAGCATTCCCCCACCCCAATATGTTGGGTACTCATTTTACCAACCTCGGATGGAAGGAAGGCAGAGTCAACCTTGATCCCTGGTCAGGATCCAATTCACAACCTTTTGGCTGCAGTACAGCATTTTTAACCACTGCACCACCAGGGCCCCGTTAATATCTATGTTAATCTTAAAGTCTTACTTTGAAAAAGAGTATAAATTCTTCCACATTTCTTGCTTCCACTGTTCACTACTCTAAAGGACTACTGTACATGTTGTACCATCTATCTCAAATGTTTCATCAGCTCAGGCTTGGGATAATGGGTCATTTATTTAATTATTAGATGGAGGGCAACATTCAAAGGATATGAGTCTATACAGGTTTAAAAGTGCAGTCCATGTAAGGTAAAGGTAAAAAGGTAAAGATCACCCTTGCTCAAAAGCCAGTCGTATCTGACTCTAGGATTCAGTACTCATCTTTGTTTATAGCCAATGAGCCTATGCTGTCCGTGTTTGCAGATGTTTGCGTTAACATGTGACAGGCATGCCTAGACACCAGAGTGCACGGAACACTGTTTACCTTCCCAATGGAGTGGGAAGTTCCTGTGCCTGTCTATTTAAAGATGAGGTGCCACAGGGTTCAGCTGGACTTACGCTTGGGAAAGCATGTGTAGGACTGCAATCTAAATCCTGTGATTCAAAGTTGAAAGATTAATTGTAAGTTTTTGGATGAACCACATTGCTGTTCAGTTCTTCAAGCTTTAATCACTTGTAAAGAGGAAAAACATGCTGTACTGCAAAATATAATTAGTGCGGATACTGAGACATTGATAAACTCATGTTTAGACTAAGATATTATTCATTAAAACAGACATGGGCAAACCTACTTTTGGCAGTGTAATCTGTACATACCATAATTTCATTTAATCTCCTTTCCAAAATGTAAGTAAAGGTTTCCCTTGCTCGAAAGCCAGTCATATCTGACTCTAGGGTGCAGTGCTCATCTCTGTTTCAAAGCCGAAGAGCCAGTGCTGTCTGCTTCTGCAGACGTTTCCATAATATGTTGGATGGAATACAAATATCTTCTAATTTCTGTGCTTCTCTAAATCTTGTGATTTAATGCTTTGATAGCATTGAACAAATACTGTGAAGCATGATGAATAACTGTTTGGAGGGAGAATGGCTGTGCTGGTCGCTACAGAATCCTTTGATGGATGCTTAAATGAGAGGTGAGTGGAATCCACGTAGCGATTATAGCTATCAGAATCAAGATAAAGCAAGTGAAGCTATTTATGGTGCATTTAAAGGCTTTAACCTTACCTGTATCATGGCCATTGGGGTGGCAGAAGGCTTTCATCTGAAGAATCCATTTGACAGAGCAATGGTTCTCAACCAATAATATGCATACCCTCAGTGGGACACAGAAATAGTTTAGGTAGGCTAGAGAGTTTTCATAATGATTGCTAAGAACTCTCTTTTAATATTTAGAACATGACTAGCATATTTAGCCCGGCGGTGCCGGGCTTTTTAAAATTGTGTTGGATAGTAAAGGGTTTCATTTTTTTTTCTTGAACCAATGGTGCTGGGCTGTTTTAAATGGTGTTGTAAGGTTTTGTGATTTTGTGGTTTCGAGGCACTGCATCCGCCTGTGGCGGACTTGCACTCCCAATGAGGGTTTTTTTGGGTTTTGTGTGTGTGTGTGTGTGCCGGCTTCCTCAGTGCTGGGCTCTTTAAATTGGTTTTTGAAGGTTTTTGCTTTATGTTTATGCAAATTTTATTTTATTTTAATTAATTTAATTTAATTTAATATTATTTAGTTTAAAATTTAATTTTGGTTTTTAAAATGTTTATTTTTATGCATTTTTATTTTTTGTTTTGGTTTTTTGGAGTGAAAAGTGATTTCTGGTTTTTTTGGTATTTTTTGAGATTACCGTATTTTTTGCCTTATAAGACGCACTTTTTCTTCCCCAAAACTGGGGGGGAAAAGTTGGTGCGTCTTATATGGCAAATACCTCTTCCCGGGGGTCCTCGCCATTCGGCCCGGGAATGGGAGGCAGGCGATGGCGGGGCTCCGGCTGCGTCTCCTTTTAAGCCCTCCCGGCAGGCAGGGCTCGGAGGGCGGGGAGACGCGCCTGCCTCCCATTCCCGGGCCAAGCAGCGAGGGTACCGGGAAGAGGCAACGCGGCGGCGGCGATGGCGGGGCTCCGGCGGCGTCTCCTTTTAAGCCCTCCCGGCAGGCAGGGCTCGGAAGGCGGGGAGACGCGCCTGCCTCCCATTCCTGGGCCCTCGCTGCTTGGCCCGGGAATGGGAGGCAGGCGCGTCTCCCCGCCCTCCGAGCCCTGCCTGCCGGGAGGGCTCAAAAGGAGACGCCGCCGGAGCCCCGCCATCACCGCCGCCGCGTTGCCTCTTCCCGAGGCCCTCGCCATTCGGCCCGGGAATGGGAGGCAGGCGATGGCGGGGCTCCGGCGGCGTCTCCTTTTAAGCCCTCCCGGCAGGCAGGGCTCGGTGGGTGGGGAGACGCGCCTGCCTCCCATTGCCGGGCCAAGCAGCGAGGGCCCCGGGAATGGGAGGCAGGCGCGTCTCCCCGCCCTCCGAGCCCTGCCTGCCGGGAGGGCTCAAAAGGAGACGCCGCCGGAGCCCCGCCATCACCGCCGCCGCGTTGCCTCTTCCCGAGGCCCTCGCCATTCGGCCCGGGAATGGGAGGCAGGCGATGGCGGGGCTCCGGCGGCGTCTCCTTTTAAGCCCTCCCGGCAGGCAGGGCTCGGTGGGTGGGGAGACGCGCCTGCCTCCCATTGCCGGGCCAAGCAGCGAGGGCCCCGGGAATGGGAGGCAGGCGCGTCTCCCCGCCCTCCGAGCCCTGCCTGCCGGGAGGGCTTAAAAGGAGACGCCGCCGGAGCCCCGCCATCGCCGCCGCCGCGTTGCCTCTTCCCGGGGCCCTCGCTGCTTGGCTGAGTGAGGCAGCAAACGGAACAAACGCGCGGGGCGGCCTCCACTCCAGCTGACTCTGCTCGCCGGCGGGCATTCATTTGCCACCTTACCCCGTCCGCACACAGCATCCCCCCCCCCCGTTGGCGCGAGCATACCCGCCCCATAGACTGTCAGAGGAGTGGTTGTTTTAGTCAGAAAATGGTGGGGGAGGAGAGAGAGAAAGGCTTCTCCGTCTTCGTGGCTCCTTGAGGGCTCTCAACATTCCTCCAAAGGAGGTTTAGGAAGATACCGGACCTCCTCTCTCTCTCACACACACACCCCTTTCTGCCGTTGTATGCCCCCACACACACGTATTCTCCCTCAAGCCCAGGCGGGTTCGCCCTCCTCCACCAGCTGCCTGGAGGGGTCTTTTTGCCCCCTGCTCGGACTCCCGACCAGCGCCTACTTGTGTGGAGAAAAAGAAGAGGTCGGGTTACTGAGGGAGCCAGGCAGGAGGGAAGGAGGGGGCGGCGGCTGGAGGAGCGAGCCGAGCATGCTTCTTTGGCTCGCAACCTCCTCCCCCGCCCAAAAAGAGCGAGCCGAGGCAGGCAAAAGCCACGGGCGATTAAATGCTCCTGACTGAGTCAAGGAGAAAGTGGGGAGGGGGGCGAGGGTCGCGGGGAGAGGCGGGTGCCGAGGGAGGTGGCGTAGCTGGACCATTAGGAAAGCTGAGCGCAGGAGAATAGATGCCTTTGAGATGTGGTATTAGAAGAGAGTCCTGAGAGTCCCCTCGATGGCAAAGAGAAGAAATAGGTCGATATTAGAAGAAATCAAGCCTGACTGTCCATTGGAGGGACAAATAGTGAAGATGAAGCTAAAGTACTTTGAACATCAAATGAGAAGAGAGGATTCACTTGAGAAAGCCGTGATGCTGGGAAAGGTGGGAGGGCAAAAGAAGAAGGGGGCGTCTAAAGATGAGGTTGATAGATGGTATTGTAAACACAATGGGCACAGAGCTTGGTGGGCTGAGGAGAATGGTGGAGGATAGAGGTGCCTGGAGGACAATGGTCCATGGGGTCGCAAAGGGTCGGAATCGACTGTGCCACTGAACAACAACAAATGTACAGAGTTGCCAATTGCGCGCTCTTCCCCATGCACAGGCATCCGCGGCTTATTATATTTCCCCCCCCCGCGCTCCGCGGCTCTTCCTTCCCCCTCTTTCCGTGGGAGGAAAGCGGAGTGATCCATCTTTCCAGGTGATCCATCTTTTAAGCCCTGCCTGCCGGGAGGGCTTAAAAGGAGACGCCGCCGGAGCCCCGCCATCGCCGCCGCATTGCCTCTCCCGGGGCCCTCGCTGCTTGGCCCGGGAATGGGAAGCAGAAAAGGGACGATGATGCCAGCCGCCTCGAGCAGCTCCCTGTCCCACCCCGGCAGCCCATGCCACTGGCCCCATTGGGGAGAGACAGGTACAGTACAGTATTTGGTTCAGAATCTTTTTTTTCTAGATTTTCCTCCTTTAAAATTGGGTGCGTCTTATATGCCGGAGCGTCTTATATGGCGAAAAATACGGTAGTGTGATTATTTTTGAATGTTTTTATAACTTATTTGATTAATTTTGGAATTAATCTTATTAGTTTTAATATTTTTGAATGTTTTTTATCTTTTGGCCTCTGGGTGGGGGTGGTGAGCTTTTCTGCCTCTCTACAATTGTTCTCTTCTGTCCTCTGGGTGTCGCTTCCGGTAAATTTTCTCTTTCTTTTCTCATTTGAGTTCCGGTCCTCATGGATAGAAGACGTCTTTTGGTAAGTTCTCTGGTTTTTTTGAGGTGGTGGGGTGGTGGGATATTTTTTTTGGGGGGGGGGGTGTCTGTGTTTTTTTTTCTTGTTTCTTTTTGGCTGTTTTTGTGATTCATTTTTGGATTTTTGTGTGTTTTTGATTGTTTTTGGTTTTGGCTGGCTGGCCCGTGGGGAAGAATGGCAGCGGTGGCAGGTGTTTTTTTTACTTTTATTTTTCGCATGCCGGTTGCCTCAGCGTTCTGTGCACTAATGGTGCACAGGACGCTGGGGCTTGTAGTTTTGGCTGCGTGTGTTTGCTTACTGCAGCAGTTTTTCCCCTGCAGCTTTTTTTTATTGGCCGCGGTGCATTTCTGAACGTTCCTTTTGCTGCCAGGAATGTTGGGAATTGAAGTTCCCTTTTTTTGTTTGCGACTGGGGGGCTCCTGCCCCCGGGTCGAAAATTTCAACCCGACAGTTACCTGCGAACCGGGTTCGGGCGAGTGAATGGAGGCCCATTATGGGCTAGTGGGGCCTGGTGCAACATCCTTTGTCACATTCCAATGGTTAACACACCATTTTATAGGTATAGATGTCCTCCTATGCTGCCACATCTATTGGTAACCTTTAAAATGTATTAGTGGTAATTCTGGGCATATGGTATTCCTTCTATTCCATTGTGTGGGAGATTATGGTCAAGTCTGTCTAAAAGCAGGAGTTACTGCTCTACTACTTCCTGTTAGTGATAATTTAAGGTGCCTCTGCCCCTCCCCATTCCCCAAGAATATCACAGATTTTAATATCTTGAAAACTGAGTGTTACTATAATACATAATATAATACCAAAATGCCTACATTCATTTTCAGGAAAAATGGGGTCTTTGGTTTTATTTATTCATTCATTCATTCATTCATTCATTCATTCATTCATTCATTCATTCATTCATTCATTCATTTAGTTAGTTAGTTAGTTAGTTAGTTAGTTAGTTAGTTAGTTAGTTAGTTAGTTAGTCAGTCAGTCAGTCAGTCAGTCAGTCAGTCAGTCAGTCAGTTAGTTAGTTAGTATAGCTGCCCCAATCGACGTGCAACTCCGGGCAGCGTACATAAAATCCCAACATTAAACAATAAAAACCTCAAAAAATTCCTAAAACACAAAAAATAACATCTAGTTAAAAACTAAAAAAACAACAACAAAAACTGAGTGATCCTGCTCTAAATGAGCCAGTGGAGGGTGGTGGTCACTCCCCCTCCACCTCCCCATACCTGCCCCGCCAGCCAGGTTTTCAGCTCTTTCCAGAAGGGCAGCAACTCTGTCTGAAGATGCAGTTCAACTGGCAGGAGGTTACATAAACGCAGTTCAACTGTTTAGAGTCTTGCACGGAAGACAAAGAAGGAGCCGCAGTAAGGGCTAAACACAACTTTATTGCATGATGGTCAGGGTGAACATGAGGTAATGGCGGACAAAACAGCTCTATTTATAGTACACTGTACATTTGAATATCCCAGGTGTTAGCTCATTGGCGTGATGTCATAGATCGTCATGCCCATCTTCTCCAGCTGTGGTGTGGCAGGAAGGTTTCCTGCTCTTCAGGTATTCGGGGAATCTGTGCCATGTGAGCCGGATGCTCGCTACTGCCACCTGCGGCCACTTAGCTCGCATCCTTATACAGCTTGCTACAATGTGTCTCTGATTAGATACAAATGGATACATTGACCGGATACATTCTGTTAAAAGGGACTTGCAATATTCCTTTAATACATAACACTTCTCCCCCCTAGGTGAGGATGAAGTCCTTTAGCCATTGAGGCTTCCCGCATGTTCGCTTTGGGCGAGTGGCAGCCACACTTTGGGCCGGAGATCCCACACGCTCCTGATTACTCTGCCCCCGTCCTGCAGTGGGAGAAAGTGGCTCGTTAGCGACTGGCTGCAAGTCCTGAGCCGGGGATTGGGGAGGTCTAGGTGTGGGAGTAAACTCCAGAGATTTGAGGCCGGGGGCTCGAGGGACTTAAGAAAAACCCTGCTCTTCACTTGGACGAGTGGGGGACCACTCCGAAAAATCCCCCCGGTCTCCTAAATCAAAGTCTAACAACTTCTCGAAATCCCTCTCTTCCAAGTTGTCCCTGGTACCCGGGGGGTCAAAAGGATGTGGATTTGTCTCATTTCCCTCCCCCCTGTGGCCTGCATCTCTCGAGTCTTGCCTTTCTACTACCCTGCCTCTGAGCTGGTTGGCGTGCCTCCTCCAGAGGAGTCCTGCGCTAGTCTCGACATTGTAGGAGACTGGCCCTGTTTGCCCGATCACTATCCCAGGCACCCAGGTAGGTCCGCCGGCCACGTAATTGCAGCAATGCACTGCCTGGCCGATCTCAAAACTCTTGGTGCCCCCCGTTTCTATGTTTCTACCCGTGTCCTCCACCCTGGTTGGGTCTAACCTCGAGAGGATCGTGGCGGGTTTCCTCCGCATGAGGAGCTCAGCGGGTGATAGACCTGACACTAAGGGGGTTACACAATACCTCAGTAGGAATTGGCAGAGTTGCAAGTTCAATTCCCTGGGGCCCCTCCTACGCAGTGCGTCCTTCATTGTTCGCACCAGGCATTCCGCTTGACCATTTGTAGCGGGGTGAAAGGGGGCCGCAGTTATGTGGTGAATTTGGTTAATTTCCATGAAACCCTGGAACTCCGCTGACGTGAAAGTTGTGGCATTATCGCTCACAAGTACGTCAGGTAACCCGAAGCAGCTGAATACCTTGCGTAATTGCTTAATCGTTGCAGCTGACGATGTACTGGTCATCGGGATCACCTCCAACCATTTGGAGTAAGAGTCCACAACTATAAGGAAAAGGGTGCCCTTGAAGGGACCCGCAAAATCCATGTGCAGACACAACCACGACCCCCGGCCTGTGCCCCATTCTCTGTGCGGAAGTTGGGACTCCTTGGGCCGGGTGCTCTGGCAGCTCTCGCAAATGCCAATCATGTGTTCTATGTCTGTGTCTAGCTTGGGCCACCAGACATAACATCTAGCTAGCGCCTTGGAGCGCATGATTCCTGGGGGTGGCTGTTATGCAGCATCTTGAGCACCCGAGACCTCAGAACTTCGGGGATTATAACCCACTGCCCCCAGAGCAGGCAACCCCTCTCTAAGGAGAGCTCGTCTCTCTGCCTACCATAAATCTTGAATTCCTCTGTAGAGGAGGTTGCCGGCCAGCCTTTTTGTACCCATGAACTGACTAGGGCCAGTGACTTATCTTTTGCCGTAGCCTTGGTGATCTCAGCTGGCAGAATCGGGGGCGACTCTAGGGCCTCGATCAGGAGCACCTGGTGGTCCTGCTCTACCTCGCACTCTGGGTCCCCTGTCTGTGGGAGGGGTGATCTGGAAAGGGCATTGGCATGGCTGATCTCCTTGCCGGGGCAGTAGGTCAACACATACTGGTACGCATTGAGGAAAATGGCCCATCGCAGCATCCTTGGGGATAAGATCTGCGGGGTTGGCTTATCTGTGGTGAAAATCCCTAACAGGGGCTTATGGTCAGTCACGACTGTGAACGGTCTGCCATAAAGGAAGTCGTGGAACTTTTTGGTTCATGCGACGATCGACAGGGCTTCCCTATCTGTTTGCGCGTAGTTGCGCTCTGCCTTGGACAGGGATCTCGAATAGAATGCCACCCGGGGCTTCTCGCCCGCTCTCGAGCACGTGGCAGAGGATCGCCCCCACCAGTGAGGCATCACAGACTAACACAACGGGTTTCTTTGGATCGAAGTGGGTCAAGACAGCCTCGGAAGATAGAAGCTGCTTGAGCCCTCGGAATGCCCATTCCTGGCTGTCCCCCCACTGCCAAGCCGCATCTTTTAAAAGTAATTTGTGTAGTGGCTCTGCAACCAACGCCTTTCCCGGAAGGAAAGAGTGGTAAAAATTTAGGAGCCCTAGGAAGGACTGTAGCTCGGCCTTGGTGGTGGGGCGAGCAGCATCCTGCACAGCCGACACCTTTGACTCTGCTGGTTTGATACCCTCAGGGGTTATTCGAAACCCCAGAAATTCTACCTCCTCTGCAAAAACACACACACTTATCCTTTCTCAATCTGAGCCCCGCTTTCTCGAAAATGGTTAGTGCCCAGTCTAACCTCTTGGCCAATTCCTGTTCCCCTCCCGCCATTATCAAAACATCGTCAAAGTAGGGGGAAACACCTGGGAGCCCTTTCAACAATCTTTCCACGAGAGACTGAAAGATTCCTGGAGCCGAATTTACACCGAATTGGAGGCGCGTCACTTTAAAGGCTCCCTTATGGGTAACAATGGTTTGAGCGGCGGCTGCAGCTGGGGTCACCATTAATTGTTGGTATGCCTGTGCTAAGTCTAGCTTGGCAAAACACCTCCCCCCATGCAAGGTTGCTAACAGGTGACTTATTACCGGCACCGGATATGCATTTGGGCGAATTGCCTTGTTAATCGTGCACTTGTAGTCAGCGCAGATTCTGACCTCCCCATTAGCCTTAAGCACCATAACAATGGGGGTTTCCCACTCGGCGGAGTCCACTGGCACCAAAATCCCCTGACCCACCAGTTTGTCCAGTTCATTCTCAATTTTGTCCTTTAGTGCGAAAGGCACTCTCCTTGGCTTCAGTCTGATGGGTCAGTTGTCAGGATCCATGTCGAATGAGACTGGGGCCCCTTGAACTTCCCTAGCCCCTTCTCGAATATGGCAGGGTGTGCGTTACACACCTCCGTGATTGGGTCAGCCTGCACGGCGTGTATGCCCCAATGAAAACCCCCAGGGAACCAAACCACTGCATACCCAGGAGGCAGCAGGACCCTTCCTTTAAAACTACTAGGGGCAGCTGCACGGAGCGCCTCTTGAATTGTACCTTGAACTCCCCCACCCCCAACGCTGGCATACTCTTGCCCAGAACGTCCCGCAAGTTAGTCTTTAGGGCCTTCAGTTTGGGGCATGACTTGGGGGGAATGCACAAAAATTCCCGGTGGGAGATGATGGAGTACGACGACCCTGAGTCGATCTCCATTCTTACTGGGACCCCCTGTATCAGTACCTCAACAAAGAACCGGGGGTGCCGCAAGGGCACACTGTGAACCGCCTGGTCGCGGTTGTCGGGAACCTGTCGAGACACGCAGTGCTCCTGGGGCTCGTTGTCATCGAAGATTTGGCCGACCCGGTCTGCTTTCCATTGGGGCCGTTCCGCCTGGCCCTTGCCATTGTCTTGACGTCACCTGCAGACCTTTGCGATGTGCCCACGCCGCCCACAGTTGTGGCACTCCGCCTTCCGGAATGGGTATCGGCTCCGGTTGTGGGATGCCCCGCATCCGTCATAGCGGCAGTCCTCTCTGGCGTGGTCTCGAACCTCGGGCCTCCTCTGCACCCGCTGCATGTCGTCATCCTCACTGAAGTCGGAGGTGGATGTAGTGGACTCAGAGGGCCCCTGCTCTCCGTGGGAGGAACAGCTGTGGACTGGGACTGCCGGCGGGGACCCCCAACCATGGCGGTCCTGGCCCGGCACACCCGTTCGCCTTGTTGCACTGACTCGGCAGCTTGGGCGATGCGCAGGACATTCTCAAAGGAGATGCTCTCGTCCTTGGCCAGTAGTTTTTCCCTGGCCTCCTCATCTCGCAGGGCCAGCAGGAGCCTGTCTCTCAGTGCCTCGTTCAGGGATGCTCCCTACTGGCAAGGCACGGCAGCCACCCTCAGGGCTGCCATGAAGTCAGCCACAGACTCACCGGCCCACTGGCACCGCTGCTGAAAGGCCAGCCTTGCCGGGAACACTGACACTTTCGGCCGAAAGTGCTTCCTCAGCTCGGTGAGGATCTCGTCTAGGGGTACCTCCCTGAGCGGCCTCGGCGTCAGGAGGTTTGTTGCCAGTTCTAATGTTTCCAGGCCACACTGGGCCAGCACGAATGCCCGGTGCTGGGCTTCCTCCTCAATGCCCTCGAGGTCCATTGCATAGAGGAACTGCTGTTCGTAGAGTTCCCATTTCTCTGGCTTCGTGGTGTCGAAAGGCGCGATGTTCACTTTTCGGGGCGCCATTCGGGGCGCAGTAAGGGCTAAACACAACTTTATTGCATGATGGTCAGGGTGAACATGAGGTAATGGCGGACAAAACAGCTCTATTTATAGTACACTGTACATTTGAATATCCCGGGTGGTAGCTCATTGGCTACTGTCTGCGTGACATTATAGATCGTCACGCCCATCTTCTCCAGGTGTGGTATGGTGGGAAGGTTTCCCGCTCTTCAGGCATTTGGGGAATCTGTGCCATGTGAGCCGGATGCTCGCTACTGACACCTGTGGCCACTTAGCTCGCATCCTTATACAGCTTGCTACAATGTGTCTCTGATTAGATAGAAATGGATACATTGACCGGATACATTCTGTTAAAGGGGATTTGCAATATTCCTTTAATACATAACAAACTGGCAGGAGGTTTTCATTTAAGGAAGCAGTCAGGGTTTTTGATTGAGTGAATAATGGGAGGTAAGACGGTAAATGTTGAGAACCACAGCTATAGAGCAATGATGGGCAACAGTTGGGCCAGGTGAACATCAGGAAAATTCCTAACTGGCTACTACTGAGGGGCCATTAAACAATTACGTGATCCTCGAGGGGGGGCGGTCCTGCCATCTGAATTACGGAAAATTACATGGGGGGGGGGAGTCAGGTCAAAGATTACATAATCCATTTGGAACTGTTGTGGTTTTGAAACATGGCACTTTTAAAAATCATTTTACATCTCAAAGGCATCTATTCTTCTGCGCTCAGCCTTCCTAATGGTCCAGCTCTCACACCCATACATTACCACTGGGAATACCATTGCTTTGACTATGTGAATTTTTGTTTTCAAGGTGATGTCTCTGCTTTTCACTATATTCCCTAGGTTTCTCATAGCTTGTCTCCCCATAATCAGTCGTCTTTTTATTTCATGGCTACAGTCGCCATCTGCAGTGATCTTAGATCCTAAGAAAGTAAAGTCTGTCACTGCTTCTACTTCTTCCCCATCTATTTTCTACCTACTGATAGGTCCTGTTGCTATTATTTTGGTTTTCTTGATATTGAGTGTCAAGCTAGCTTTTGCACTCTCCTCTTTCAGCCCAATCAATAGATTCTTTAGGTCTTCCTCACTTTCTGCCATTAGGGTGGTATCGTCTGCATATCTCAAATTGTTGATGTTTCTCTCAGCAATTTTGATCCCATATTGTGATTCCTCCATCCCTGCAATATGCATTATGTGCTCTGTGTATAGATTGAATAAGCAGGGTGATAAAGTGCAGCCTTGTCTTACTCCTTTTCCTATTCTAAACCACTCTGTCATTCCGTGTTCTGTCCTAACTATTGCTTCTTGGTTCGTGTACAGATTTCTCATGAGGCATATGAGGTGTTCTGGTATTCCCATCTCTTTAATTACTTGCCACATTTTGTTGTGGTCCACATAGTCAAAAGACTTGGTGTAGTCAATAAAACAAAAGTAGACTTGTTTCTGGTATTCTTTTGTTTTCTCCAGATGGCCCACACCATCTTTGGCCCCCTCCTCTGGCCCGAACAGTCAGGGGAGGGAAGAGGAGCCCAGCTGAGCCTCATCTCTGCAGCGAGGCTTGAAAAAGCCACCGCCAGCGCACCAGAGACGCCCACACCATCTTTGGCCCCCTCCTCTGGCCCGGACAGTCGGGGGAGGGAAGAGGAGCCCAGCTGAGCCTCATCTCTGCAGCGAGGCTTGAAAAAGCCACCGCACCAGAGACGCCCACACCATCTTTGGCCCCCTCCTCTGGCCCGGACAGTCAGGGGAGGGAAGAGGAGCCCAGCTGAGCCTCATCTCTGCAGCGAGGCTTGAAAAAGCCACCGCCAGCGCACCAGAGACGCCCACACCATCTTTGGCCCCCTCCTCTGGCCTGGACAGTCGGGGGAGGGAAGAGGAGCCCAGCTGAGCCTCATCTCTGCAGCGAGGCTTGAAAAAGCCACCGCCAGCGCACCAGAGACGCCCACACCATCTTTGGCCCCCTCCTCTGGCCCGGACAGTCAGGGGAGGGAAGAGGAGCCCAGCTGAGCCTCATCTCTGCAGCGAGGCTTGAAAAAGCCACCGCCAGCGCACCAGAGACGCCCACACCATCTTTGGCCCCCTCCTCTGGCCCGGACAGTCGGGGGAGGGAAGAGGAGCCCAGCTGAGCCTCATCTCTGCAGCGAGGCTTGAAAAAGCCACCGCACCAGAGACACCCACACCATCTTTGGCCCCCTCCTCTGGCCCGGACAGTCAGGGGAGGGAAGAGGAGCCCAGCTGAGCCTCATCTCTGCAGCGAGGCTTGAAAAAGCCACCGCCAGCGCACCAGAGACGCCCACACCATCTTTGGCCCCCTCCTCTGGCCCGGACAGTCGGGGGAGGGAAGAGGAGCCCAGCTGAGCCTCATCTCTGCAGCGAGGCTTGAAAAAGCCACCGCCAGCGCACCAGAGACGCCCACACCATCTTTGGCCCCCTCCTCTGGCCCGGACAGTCGGGGGAGGGAAGAGGAGCCCAGCTGAGCCTCATCTCTGCAGCGAGGCTTGAAAAAGCCACCGCCAGCGCACTAGAGACACTCGTACCATCTTTGGCCCCCTCCTCTGGCTCAGACAGTCAGGGGAGGGAAGAGGAGCCCAGCTGAGCCTCTCCCCTTGGCCCGCCGGGCGGGGAGTATAAAGGACCGTGATTCCACCTTTGGCTCCCTCCCCCGCCCTGTCCGGCGGGGGTGGTGGGAACGCAGCTGACCAGTATTGCCGCGGCTGGACTTTTCCACCAAAGTTGTACCACCAGAGTTGCCGGTCCATTTCCTGGCCTTAAAGGCCAGGTCGTCCTCTTCTTTGGCTCCGTCAGGGACGTGCAAGACATGGGGTTCTGTTTTGGGGATATTGGTGGCCGAAGGATTGTGTAATTAATTTTGCTATGTTATAACTTATTTTTTTTTTGAGACTGATGTTTTTTTTCTTTCTGATTTCATTAATGTATTGTATTATTATTGTATTGTTGTTCGATGCATGACTTATGTATCCATGCTCTGATTATTGTATTTATGATGCATCTTTGCCTGATTGCTTTATTTTTGTTACTGTGTTTCAGGGTTTGCTGATACTCAGTTTATATGCTGTTTTTATAGGAATTGTGTTCATTGCATTTTTGTTCCGAATGTATATTTATTTTTATTGACATTTTGTATGTTTATTATATTTTGTTTTGCTGTATTCTTAATTATGTTGGAAGCCGCCCTGAGTTGGCCTACAAGCTGAGTAGGGCGGGGTACAAATTAAAATTTGAATTTGAATTGAATTTGAATCCAACGTATGTTGGCAATATGGTCTCTAGTCCCCCTGCCTCTTCTGAAACCGGCCTGCAACTCTGGTAGTTCTCTCTCCACATGTTGCTGAAGTCTATCCTGTATTATCTTGAGCATCACCTTGCTGGCATGTGGGATGAGTGCAATTGTTCGGTAATTTGAGCATTCTTTGGCATTGCCTTTTTTTGGGATTGGAACATACACTGATCTTTTCCAATCCTGTGGCCACTGTTTTGTTTTCCAAATTTGCTTGCATATTGAATGCAGTAGTTTGATTCCATCATCTTTTAGGGCTTTGAAATATTCAACTGGGATACCATCATTTCCACTAGCTTATTGTACAATGAAATGAAATAAGTGCCTGCTTGTCACCTTGAGCTCCTCAGATGTAACACAGACATGGATTTGATGGCTAAGCAGTGTGAAACAGACAGCATGTGTGTATTTTTGCTTGTTTTCTGTAGTGTCCAAGCATGCAGCATCTTGGAAAGAAGGCGTTCAGTCCTGACCTCTCTTCTTATAACCTTTTCAGCACTTCTTTTCAAGGAACAAGGATGGCCAAAGAACATTGGTCACCAGTGAGGGAGAGGCAGGCTGCAGCCAGTAACACTGTTCTTTGTGGGATCATTGTGGGTCAGCCTGTCAACAGCCATGCCAGCCGTCCAGCGTATTTGTTTAATTTGTTATTTAGTATGATGTGGTGCTAGCAGTGATTCTGTTGGCTGACTGAGTCAGCAACTGCCACAAATTACTGAAATGCACTGAGGAAGAGTAAATAAGAATCCAGAATCTGGCAGGAAGAGATTCTGCTTAGCTTCACCTTATAGCAAAATTCTGAGGTACACAAAAAAGATTGTGGAATTTTTGAACCATAATTGGGCATAACCCTAGCAGCGACAGCCTTGTGCTGGCTAATCTTTCTAACACTAGGTCACATGAAAGGAACTGCGGAAATGAATTCACCAAAAGGTGGCTTCATTTGGTCTAGACATGGAAGAAGAAGAACAGCAACATTCTGTAAGATGAAGCTGAGCAGATGCAATATCTTTTCTTTCTTTTTCATCCCTTTTTTCACTTTTTCAGAAGATGCCATGGCATTGTAGGAGTTATGTCTCCTGGCCTGCAAAGAAAAATGTGTCATCATCTTGGGGTGTGTGGCTAAGATGCTGCTGGGGTAACACGTATTCTGTTCAGCTCGGACTATTAATGTGATTTTAATGTGGTAATTAGAAAAAAATGGAGACAAACTTTCAAGAAAAGAGCTGCCCTGAAGTCCTGGATGCTTTTGATTAAATTTTTCGGTGAAATCGAGGTCGGAGTTTGGAGATCGGGCAGTGAGTGAAGCGCGGCACAGGCCAGGCTCAACAAGCCGTCCTGAGGCCAGACAGGACCTTGATCATTTGAAACTAAAGAGGGGGGGCTTCGGAGCTCTATAATAAATCAAATGAAATGGCAGTGGACAAGGGGTCATGGAGTGGATGGAGGAGAGAGCCCGAGGAGATTAAGTCTCGAAGGAGAGTGGAAGTTGGAGGTCCGAAGGAAGAAGGGGGAAGGAGCGGGGTGTGTGAGAGAAGGAGTAATGGCAGCGAGCTTTGTAAAGATCGAAAGTTAGAGAAAGTACAGAAAGACGACCCGGAGTTAAAGTGACAAGATTGGAGTGATGGTTCTGGAGTTGGAGTGAAGGAGTAGTGGTATTTGGATGTGGAAAAGAAAGGATTAAAAGAAAGGAAGGAGGTGAAAGAAATAAGGAGAAAGAGGGTTGCTGAAGTGCACTGGGCTCATTGAACGGAGGTGGACCTTGCTTGGAAACCGCCAAAGTTTGGATTAAGATTTTTCTTTTCTTTTCTATATACATTTTGGAACTGAATAGTTTGATCTCCATAACGGAAAATATTTTTATTACTATTATTTTTTGTTGTTATTCTCCCTGGATCACTGTTTGAAATTGGTTGGAACACAGATTCGTCATTTTAAAGTTTAGTTTTGTCTTCGCCTTTCCACTGTCTCCTGCATTTTCACAGTTGCCATATTGTTGCAGTTTTTGGATTTTGTTCATTTTAAATGAGACATTTGAACCTGGTATTTTAGGAATCGGATATTTGGATAGATTATAAATTTATATTCGGAAACTGATGCTGCAGCTTGGGTTATAATTGTGGAATAACTTTTTTTTACTCCCCCCCCCCTTTCCCTTTACATACATCACATTTGGATCAAATAGTTTGATTTTTTTGGTTTGGAAGGGGAGTTTTTTTTTAAAAAATGAGATTCTGGCTATATAGTTGCTGGGAACATTTAACTGAGTTGAGGACATTTTGAAGCAATATTACAATTGGATTATAATAAGGATAAAAAAGAAGCTTTCTTACTTGGTTGGATAATAACACGTGGATTATAATTATTGAAAGTGTGCAGCTGCGTTCAGCTAAATTTTTGCTTTGGATCTTGAAGAATTAATAGAAGTCACAACTCTATAAGTTTACTACATTTAATTGAATCTGGAATTTGACCAAGAAGATGGATTTGGAGGAAATAAAGGGGTAGCCGCATTGAGACTATTATTTGAAGTTACAAAGGAAAAACTTGGAAAAGGAAAGGATGAAGAGTGGTGAAGCCTAAGAAGATGGATGCAAAGAAGGTCGAGAAGAAAGATAAATCAGCAACTGAAGAAGCACCCCCATCAACAGCAGCACCAGAACCTGCACCAATGGACCAAACGCAAATTATGGTTGAGTTAGGTAAATTGTTTAAAAAATTTGAGAGGATGGAGGAGGCAAATGTGAAGGGTTTTTGTGAAATTAAGGAAACAAGGGTAAAAGACAAATATGAAATTATGGAAAAACAGGATAAGCTGGTTGCAATGTTTACTTATTTTTCTAAGAAGGTTGATTTTAAATTTCAGAGGATGGATATAAGTGTTAAGTCGATGCAAAAAGATATGAAATTGATGCAGGATGACATGAAAGGGTTACATGAGGAAGAAAAGGATACTAAAATGAAAGTAGAAGCGCAGGAGAAAAGGATAGACATGATGGAAGAGATGATGAGAAAACAGAACATAGTAATTCGTAATCTTATGGAAAAAATGTCAGACCAGCTGAAGGAAAAAATAGTTAATTGGCTAAACAGTTGGAAAATGGGGAAAGATTTTGAGAATGAAGATATTGCAAATGTTTATAGATTGGGTGCAAGGAAAGGGAAAAGCATTCAAAGAAATGTTTTGGTTAAGTTTGCAAATTGGGGGGATAAATTAAAGGTGATGGCCTTTAGAAAAACAAGCTGGGTCTGGCGTTTTAAAAATTGATAGGAATGATGTTGAGGTTTACAACAATATATCAGTGGAAGAACGTGGTTGGCAATATAAGATGAAACAAGCAACAAAAATTTTGATGGAACGTGGGATAAAATATAATTGGAGATTTCCACAACAATTGAGATTTTTTATGATAAGAAAATGCATACAATTGATGCAGGGATGGATGTTTTGGAATATTTGTGTTTAATTGGTTTGGTTAAGGTGGCTTCACAAGAATGGCTTGGATGAAGGAAAGCTTTAATAGAATCAGGGGAATAAAAAGATACTATGGAAATTTTGAAGAGAGGGGTGCTACAGGATAAGCTGGATGTGGATTCTAAAGCATTGATGGTGGTCCATCAATGATGAAGGGTGAATCAGGATTTAGTGGATGGAAAAGATAATGGAGTGATGCAGGGGAGAGAAATAACTTTTATAAATATTTGTGTGTTTTCAAAAATAAGATTGTGCGCTGGAGCGTTAGATAGTAGGCACATCTTACACCAGTGATGGGCAGTCTTGGCCCTCCAGCTGTTCTTGAACTTCAATTCCCAGAAATCCTGACCAGCTGGTGTGTTGACTTGGGCTTCTGGGAATTGAAGTCCCAGAACAGCTGGAGGGCCAAGACTGCCCATCTCTGTCTTACACGTTCCCCCCTCTCTTTGATAGTCAAGGGCTACTTTTTGTAGAAAGAAGTGGGGAGGGTAGGTATGAATGTTTATTGTTTTAGCTGTTGTTATTGTTTATGTGTGGTGGAGGGAAACATGCCCGTAGGAGGAAGCGGAGGTCATAGAAGATGGTTTTTAAGATTAAGATATAAGAAATATTAAGGTGTTATCATGGAATGTGAAAGGTACTGGCTCTCAAGTGAAGCGGAGAAGAATAGAATCAGCCCTAAGGAAAGATAAGCCGGATATAGTCTTTTTACAGGAAACTCATCAAAAATCAAGGGATTCAAACAAGATTTTTTTAGGATTGATGCAAATTTATAAAAAATCCTATGGTACTTCAAAAGCAAGAGTGGTCGCAGTTCTGATCTCGAGTAGACTAGGTTTCTAGATGATAAATAGTATTTCTGACCCGGAAGGTAGATATTTAATAATAAAAGGGAAGATTGATGATGAGGAAATAATCTTAGTGAATATATATGCACCAAATGATCATCAAGGGGAGTTCTTAGATAAAATGTATGGTATGCTGGAGAAAGAAAAAACAACAAAAATGATTGTAGCTGGAGATTTTAATTTAATAAGGTCAAACTTAGATTGTACAAATATAGCAAGGAGTGGAAGAGGATTTAAAATGCAGATTCTTGATAAATGGATGAAATCTCTAGGCTTGAAAGATACATGGAGGGAGTTTAAAGGGTCGGAAAGGGCTTATACATTTTTTTCACAGGTGCATAATACATACTCCAGAATAGATTATATATTTGTAACAGAGAGTATGATCAGGAATATAGATGAGGTGGAAGTGGGAATTTTTAAAGAATCAGATCATGCAAAAGTGTTGGTGGAATTAAGGATAGAGGGAGTAAAGAAAATTAGAAGGAATTGGAGATATGATGCTAAAGTTTTTAAAGACCATAAATGTAAAGAGCAAATAATTGAAAAATGGAAGGAAAGTTGGTATTGGAATGATACGGATGAGGTGAGTTTTAATATGGTATGGGATGCCATGAAGTCGGTTTTTAGAGGGGAGAGTATTAAGTTGGCCAGTATTAAAAATAAACAATTTAAGGAAACACAAGACAAAGTTGAAAAAGAGATAAAGCGGTTACAAGAAGAGCATGTAAAGACAAATGATAAGAAGGTTTTTGACAGGATGCAAAGATTAAAGATGGAATTGGTAGGAAAGGACATTGAAAAGGTAAAAAGGGACTTGGTATATTTAAAAAGGGAATATTTTGAATACAGTAATAAGAATTCAAAATTATTAGCAAGAGCTGCTAAAGAAAAGAGAAATAAAAGGGAAATTGGAATTTTGATTAATAAAGAGGGAATAAGATGTAATAGGATTAGGGATAAATGTAAGATTGTCAAAGATTTCTATCAGGATTTATATGCTAGAAAGAATATAGATTTGGGGAAATTAAAGGATCAATTGGGGAAACAAATAAAAAATAAGATAAAACAGGAACATAGAAATAGAATGGAAGAGTGAATAATGGAGAAATAAATAAAAGAAGTAATAGCCAACTTGAAGTCAGATAAAACCTCGGGAGAAGATGGGTTATCAGCGGAATTTTATAAGGAATTTAAAGACGTGGTTCAAAATTGATGAAATTATATAATTATATTTTGGAAGGAGGGCAAATTCTGTCCTCATGGTATAGAACTATAGAACTATAATTGTTTTATTACCAAAACCTGGAAAAGATCTAGAAAAAGTGGAATCATATAGGCCTGTTTCTCTGATAAATCAAGATGCTAAGATTTTTACAGCGATATTGGCAAATAGACTGAATAGTTTTATGGGTAATTACATAAATGAAGATCAAACGTTGTTTTTTTTTTTGAAAGGAAGACATATGGCGGTTTTGACAAGGAGAGTTTTAGATTTAATAGATATTGTAGGACAAAAAAGAGAAAGTTGGATTATTATCACTAGATATTTTTAAGGCATTTGATTCATTACAGTGGGTAGCAATTAACGAGATAGTTAAATGTTATGGATTTGGAGATAAATTCAGAAGTACAATTGAACAATTATATCAATATGGTACTGCCATAGTTAGGGTAAATGATGATGTTACAGAAGAAGTAAACTTAGAAGGTGGAACAAGGCACCTTCATTATCACCAATTTTGTTTATCATGGCAATGGAGTTGTTGGCAAAGGCTATAAGAGAAGATAAGGATATTGAAGGAATACTAGGAAATAAGATTAGTTTGTATGCTGATGATACTTTAATAACAATGAAGCATCCTAGGAAGGCACTAGAAAGAATACAAGAGGAGTTAAAAGATTTTGAAGAGAAGACAGGTTTGAGAATAAACTGGGATAAGTCGGAAATGATACTGTGTAATATTGATAAGGAGGAACAACAGAAAATAAAGGGTAAATTTAAATTACAGGTTAAAGATAATTTGAAGTATCTGGGAATAAATATTTCAAATAAATTTGAGGATCTTAAGAAATTGAACTATGGAAAACAGAAAATGGAAATTAAAGATAAAATACAGCAATATCAAAAGTTGAAGTTGGCTTGATTCGGCAGGATTGTTCTATATAAAATGATGTTGTTACTGAGAATTATTTTTTTGTTTGATGCCCTGCCGATCCAATTAAATGATAAGGAAATTAAGGAATTTCAAAATTTGTTAAATCATTTTTGTAATGGTGGAAGGAAACCTAGAATTGTAAAAAAAAATGTGGTACTTATCTCAGAAAGAAGGAGGACTAGGGTTGCCAAATTTGAGGAATTATTACAGAGTTTTCCAATTAAAAATATTGTGAAAATTTTAGCGAGGGAAAAGGCAATATGGGAAGAAATTGAGATGAGGGATCTAAATCAAATGGGGAAAATGGTCTTTTTAGATAGTAATATGGGGAAAATTGTTACAAAAAAATGATGAAGACATTATTAGGAGTATGGAAAAAGTTGAGGATGGAATTGGCTCCAGATACATCTCCTATAATAGAAATAGAGGATATCAAAAATTTTCCAATACAAATTGACAAAAGGGTGAAAGAAGTTTTTTAGAAATGATGTTTTCTTGTTGAGACTGGATATGGGTTTGTAAAGATGGTGAGAGAAAAGCAGATATGTTTGCACAACTGAGATTGAACTGGCTCCAGATAGTGTTGGTAAATAAGTGGAATAGCAAATATTTGACTGAAGTCAGTTTGGAAAGAGGTATGACCGAGTTTGAAGAATTGATATCAAAGATAAAAAAGGGAGAAAGGGATATTAAAGGCTTAATAAGTAAAATATATATAATGTTAAATAAAGATGGTAATCCACAAGAAGTGTTGAAAATAAATTGGGAACAAGAATTGAAAATAAAGATTGTAGATGAGGTTTGGAAAAATAAATGGAAGAAAAGGATTGTGAGAACAATGTCTGTTAGAGTGAAAGAACATAATTATAAAATGTTATGGAAATGGTACTTGACCCCAGTGAGGTTACATCAAATAGATAAAAATAAGGATAAAATGTGTTGGAGATGTAAGGATACACTGGGAACATATGAACGCATGTGGTGGGGTTGTAATGTGGTAAAGGATTTTTGGGAGAAAATTGAGAAAGAGATTTGTGCTGTTATGGGTATGAGACTCAAATTGGGGCCAAGTACTGTTTTGTTGACAGATGTGGAAAATATGGATTTAAATAAGGATAAAAAAGAACTATTGTCAATAATGTTGACAACAGACAGACAGTGCATTGCCAGGAATTGGAAAAATGAAGCAATTTTGAAAATAGAAGAATGGTATAAGGAGATGTGGGATCTTGCGTTGAATGATAAGCTAACATGGAAAATGAATAAGAAAAAGGGTATAGTTAAAGAAAATAGATTTTGGAAAATATGGCAATTATTTGTGGATTACTCATTGAAGGGGGATAAAGGGAATAGACCAGTACCTGGTCAAATGTGTTTTTGGGGTTAGAAAATAACTGTGATACTCCGTTTTCTCCAGGGCATTGTAAATAACACTGGGTGTATTATGTAAAAAGTGTTTAGTGAATTTTAATTATTGTATTTTTACTTTGACTTAGTAGTTGTATTAAACTGATGAATTTAAGAACAGAGTTTGAATATGTATATTAGGATAACTGCAAGAGTATTATAATGTATTAAAATTTTGGAAATATAATTAAAGATGTATGGAAGAAAGGGGAAGGTAGTATATTACTAAGTCGTAGTTTAATTGTATTCCCATTTTTTCTTTTCTTATTTTTTGTCATATATATTGTATTTGTAAGTATGATGTCTGTATTTTTATTCATAGTCATTGTTTTTTGAAGTTGTATTATTGTTATTTTTTTAATAAAAATTAAAAAGAAAAAGAAAAATGTATCATAGGACTATCACTTTTGCATTAAACTAAAAGAACACCAACCAAAATGTACACAGCAAGCATTTTTAGATTAGTATCCAGTGTTGTACTCCAGCCAGTTCTAGCCGGTTCTATAGAACTGGCTGGCCATGCCCACCTCCCTCCCACACCACGGCCACCTCTTCCTCCCCTGCCCCTGCACTCTGGGCGCGGACGGGGGCTGGGAGGAGGAGGAGGAAGCATGTGCCCACCTGCTGCCAGCTCTAACTCCATCCTTCCTGCACTGGGGAGGGGGAGGGGGAGCCACCACTTTGCTCAGCCACTGCCGCCGCCACTTGCCCAGAGCTGCGGTGTGGTTGGGGGGAACTCACCATGCCAGGTGCACTTCCTTCTATGAACTTCCTGTGCACCTCCAGTTCTGGGCGAGGTGTGTGGGGGCGTTGCCAAAGGCGTGCAGGAAGTATGGAAGAAGAAGTGCGCCCAGCATGGTTAGTTCCCCCAGCCACAATGCAGCTCTGGGCAAGCGGCGGCGGCAGTGGGTGGGTGAAGCAACAGCTCCTCCTCCCCCTCCCTGGCACAGGGGAAGGACAGAGGTAGAATTCCACAGTGGCAGCGGAGTCATCATCGGCAGCAGATGAGGAGCAGCGGTAGGGAGAATGGCGGGCAAGCGGTGGTGGCAGCGGGTGGATGCTTCTTTCTCCTCCTCCTCCCGGTGCAGGACGACGGAGGCCAGCAGTGGCTTCAGCTCCTCGTCATGGCCTGCCTGAACTGCACCTTCCGGTGAGTCTCCTCTCTCTGTGTGTGGGTGGTGGAATGGTGGGGGAGGCAGAAGTTCCTGGGTTTCTTTTCTTCTTTTTCTTTGGGTGGGGTGGGGGATAAGGCCATGCCCACACAATTGACCACGTCCATGCCCACAGTTGGCCACGCCCATGCCCACAGTTGGCCACACCCACAGAGTAGGTAGTAAATTATTTTGCAGTGCATCACTGTTAGTATCTCCTATAAGAATAGTATTTAATTAATAGTTTTCTCAATATTTCATTAATAGTTTGCGAAATTTGTTCATTTGAAGTTGGTTACATGTCACCATTTCTTCCTAACCTCCTATTTAAAATAAATATAGTTTTTAAAACTAATAAAATCTTAAGAATAACAAAACAGCAGTAAAATCAGTGAATTGAGTCAGACTCCCCATTTAAAAAATCCTATCAGTGAGACAGTTTCTACAAAGCAAAAAAATATTCTGTTATTTCCACACATAAGCCTGTCAAAACACAAAACGAAACAAAAATCCTCCAAAGCTTTCATAGAACACGCCAAACTGAATCAGCATCACTTAAACCAGAAGAATGCCCATGTTAGTGACCATGTTACTCCGTAGTAGCAGGAACACTAGCTCCATGGTTGAATGAAGCTTTGAATGTAATTTTCCCTAGGTCTAGTCCAATAGACTTAAATATAATGCCCACTCTGGAAATGGATACTACAAGCTTTGTTTTAAAAAGCTTACAAAAATTACGGCAATTGTTTGCAATTTAAAAGATAGAAATGGATAAGCTGAAATGCAAAACATCACTTCAGACATTGCAAAGCCCAGGCCATGTCTAATTGGATTTTAAAAATTGCTTTCTTTGAGGAACAGACCACTGTGCCAAATCACAAGCTGCCTTTGAAGTTCCCCTCAGTTTTAAAAGGAACTTGTCATGTGGCATTAGAGGATAGGTGGTTGTCATTCAAGAAACATAAGCCAAAAGTCCCTTTGGGAGTGTGGAATCATCTATTAGATCTTTCTGCCTTGCATGGAGAGGATGATTATATGGATCAGACTATACATTAAAGGAAATGTCTGTTCCTCCCAAGAAGCTTGTTTCCCCTATGTATAATGGGATTTCCTCAGAGATATTGTACGTGCCTCAGTTAAAACCTTCTAAGAGCAAGATATGTAGGTGAAGGAGATACAGTAACGTGCTGTGACAACCCTATGTCTATCACCACCACTAAGGGGAGCACTTCTGCCATAAATGTGATAAATATGTCCTCCAGTTTGACTCTGGAAGTCAGTAGGTGTTGAGTCTGAGTATTAATCAGCAACACGACAGCAGTTCAGGGGGTAACCAGCAAGTCATTTATTACAGCTCAGTTCGGAGTGTTTCGGACTGGAGAAAACAGGGACGAGGTAGCACTTATATACAAGCAAAGTGGTAGTTACAGTGATACATTTACCCGGACTCTAGTTAATGCGGGAAACCTGTGTAGATCCAATCAGGGTACATTGAAAACATATGAATAAGGCGCCTTACAGAAAAGGGCGCAATTACAGCAAAGACTCAATGGCTTATGTGAAGCAGGGAATTGGGGATAGCTTACTTGGAGCAAAATTAGAACTAAAAATGTACTTGAAACAAGGGTCAAGCCCCTGTCAGAGCACAGCAGACTTGTGGCCGCGGCTGCAGATGAGTTGGTACAAGATGTCTCTGCACTAGTCCCGGTTGCAGCTGGTACCTTGGCGACTGACAATAACTTGGCTGGGTTTGGGGCTGTGGTGTTACCCCTTACATGTGCCTGAACTGTACCCATAGAACGAAGGACATTCTCTACCACAGAACCAGCGGTGTTTGACTCCAGGGATGCAGAGTTAACCCAGCGGAAGATACTCAACATTCCTTTGTCCCGCCTTTTTCCTTCTGGCCCTATCCCAGGTGCTCCCGGACCACCGAACAGGGATAAACCAGTGTGAATTACCAGGGCGGTTTCCCGTGCAGACTCTGAGGTGCTCAAAGAGCTCGTCGGAGCACCCAAGCCTCCTATGGCAAGAAAAGGACTTCTAGACTCGGTGGCTGCTGCATCAGTTGGGGAAACTATGTACAAGCTTCCCAGGCAGTGGTGATCCTTAGTGGCTGGCCCAGAGATATGAGAAATATGAGGGGGACAGACAGTCCAACTCCCCCAAAGACGGATCACTTTGCGGCAACTCAATTTCAGCTGAGCCTTGTCCTGCTATGCAGAGACGTACCTTAACTTTCCCCTTTCCTTCTGGGGAAGCAGCCGCATACAGGTGACCTACAGAAGCCTCGAATACCCTGGCAAGGCTGTGCCACCAAATCTGACCCTCATACTGTACCCTGCATAATAACTCTTGGCCTCCGATTACCCCAAAGGACACAAGGTCACAGATCTTTTTTGTGAAACCCAAACTCTCTCTCTTTCCATTTGGCGGTTTCCTCCCAGATCCCGGTGATGCACATAAAGTTTCTAGAACCAACATCTTCCTTCCCCCAAACCCCAGGGAAATGTGTGTGAGGCTTCTACTACCCAAGCCTCAAGCCTGCCCCCCCCCATGGCTTCTGGCAACCCCCTTTAGGTGGACCATGCCTGCGCACCCAACCAGCAGTGTCTGCAATACCAAAAACCCTAGGACGGACAGAACAATCCCAATGTCTTCCCAAGAAGACTCCCCACCCCTTCACTATCTGTTTATTAAAAACTAAACCATCCCAAAGTTTAACGGAACCCAGTGGTGGTGGCCACCCAACCTAAATCTATAGGGACATGATGGAAAGAAGGGGATGTGTCCATGAACCATACACAGTCTTACTCTTGGCTTGCAATATAGCGATTAACAGGAGCTTCCACAGTTCTGGGAATTCTGGCTCCATGCTGGCCATTGGGGACAGTTTGTTAAGTTCAGTATTAGAACATTCTCTTCATGCAACATGCACTTGGTGGGTCTTCCTCTTTCCGACCTTGACTGTGGGATCCAAACCAAGATTCCCATGGGGGCCCCTAATGACCCCTATCCCAACCTGACTGGGGTCCCACTGAACCGTACTGATGCCTGAAAAGGCAATGCTTAAGGGCCCAAACCACTGAACTCCCAGAAGGTTACTCTTACCATCATTGACCACGATGAGCAGGAGTTTGGCGGTGATGCTTCTGAACTATCCATCGAAGATTCTGATGCCTCGCACAGGGATGGGGCATCCCTGTACATCTCGCAGCTGAACCTGCAACTTGGGCCGGCCTGCTGGTGGAATCTGGAAAAACTCACACTGAGCAAGGATCTAATACAATGATCCCGAGTCGATTTCCATGCGGCAACTGTGACCCTGGAGCTGGACATAGACGATGAACTGGAATGCACAGACACTGGAGCTGGGGTCTTTACCTGGGGTCTTTACCTTTTCAGAGACCTGAAACTCACTGGACAGGTGACCTTTGTCTTTTGAAGGCTCTTCTGATACCTGGAAATCTATGGACAGGCAAGCTTCATCTTTTGACAGCTCTTTGGGAAGCTGGCGACATAGTCTCGCAAGGTGTCCCACTTGACCATACTTGTGGCACTCTGCCTCTCCGAACTGGCATTTTTCATCAAGATGTTCACCCCCGCAACCCTTGCATGGGGCCTCAACCTTGTCTGCATGTTTGGTGACTTTGTGAGGAACTTTCCGCATGTCATCCCCCAACTCTCTGTCATCTGAGGATGATGCGGACAACGGACCTGAAAAGGGTGAGCCTGCATGCTCCGGCCTTTGGTCAGCTGCGGTCACTTTGACTGATGCACTCTTCTCCTGGAATCCTTTTTTATTGTGGTGGCAACGCTGGACGCCAGGGCTACCTCGAAAGCTTATTTGAAGGTCAACTTGCCCTTCTTTACCCTTTCCCTCAGGGTGTTGTCCACGTTAGGCCACTCAGCTGTTCCAGCCACCTGACGTAGGGCGGCAACATAGTCGGCGATGGACTCTCTGGGCTTCTGGTTTCTATGGAAGAAGTTTACCCTTGATGTGAAGATTGAGACCTTTGGCTTGAAGTGGTCTCGCAACACCAAGAGAATGTCTCTTAGAGAAGTGTCCCTTACTTCTCGTGGCTTAAGCGAGTTCACAAGGAGATTAATTGTGGAGATACCACAGTTTGTGAGGAACGTTGCCTTCTATTCCTCCAGCTTGACCTTGTTGGCTCTGACCCAGTTCTCAAACTAGACTTCATAGCTTGGTCAGGTGTCCACCTTGGACACGTCGAACCACCTGAGCGGCATTGATGAGGCAGGAAATCCCATCCTCGTCGCCAAATGTTGAGTCCGAGTATTAATCAGCAACGCGACAGTAGTTCGGGGGTTAACCAACAAGTCATTTATTACAGCTCAGTTCGGAGTGTTTCAGACTGGGGAAAACAGGGATGAGGTAGCATTTATATACAAGCAAAATGGCAGTTACCATGATACATTTACCCGGACTCTAGTTAACACAGGAAACCTGTGTAGAACCAATCAGGGTACATTGAAAACATATGAATAAGGCACCTTACAGAATGCAAGCGCGGCGCCAAAATGGCCGCCACGCTCTTTGCGGGGGGCCCCCACCAGACGAAGGCATCCGGGTAGTTAGGGGTGTGGCCAGCTCCCTTATAAAAGGGGTGGCCACGAGGCAGCCGAGCTGCCATTTTGCGAAGCGACGGAGCGGAGAAGTTTTTCCCTCCTACCTCCGTCGCTTGTCCACTTGAGCCTCTTGGCTGCTGATTCTCCTTTTAGGTTTCCCATTGACCGGCTGCAATGCCCTCAAAGAAGAAGGCTACTGCGAACGCGGCTCGTTCCGCGCGGAGGCGCACTCCGGGTCGGAGGACCGCGGCTGCGCCTCCCCTGCGGCCTCCTCTGCCCGAACCCACCGGGACCGGTGGGATGGGGTTGATTCCCCCTTGGCCGGAGGCAGGGGGTCCGCGTGCGGGCACAGTAGGGGCCGCGGCTCCCGGCCCGCAAGCGGCGGCCGCCGCTGCTGGCGTCACCCATTCTGCTGGGCCTTCTTCCGTTGGGGCGCAGCTTAATGCGGGGGCTTCCAGCCATGGGGGGTGGGGTGCCCCCCTTCCATGGCAGGGTTCTTCCCCGGCCCTACCGGGCCTGGGCTTTGGATCGTGGCCCTATTCGGGCCACAGGGTACAGGGACCGGTGCCGACACCTGTAGTTAGTGGGCCGGCTGGCCCTTTACCCCCCCCCCCCTTGGTTTAGGTGGCTATGTCAGCGTGGAGGCCCTGGCCCGGGTTAGTCACCCTGGGGCCCCTTTTGTGGGGCCGATTGGTCCATCGTCTGCTGGGCAGCGGCAGGCGGTGGGACGGGTTGAGCTGCCTGAGGCGCGTGGCCCGGCTTCGGCCACTGCCCCGCAGCTCCCCAATCAACAGGCCGGTGCTGATCTAGCCCCGTCGACGAGCTCTAGGGCGGTCGAGAGCTCCGACGCTCCCAGTGGGTCGGAACCCCCGGTGGGGGCGGCCCATGGGGGCGCAGCGTGTGAGTATGCGGTCCAAAATAGTGCACAAACACACATGGCCACGTTGGGGGGGCTTTTCAATGGCCTTGGCCTCGCACGGGCGGGGCGGTGGTCCAGTCACCTACGCCCCACCCGGTGACTTCACCTATCACCCTGGGCCCCGGGGTAGGGGGTCCTTCTTACCCGGTCGGGAATTTTCTAGGGGTGACCGGGTTAGTCCAGGCTCCTTCGCAGATGCCCGCAGTTTCCACCGTGCCTGTGTCGGCTTTGCCGACGGCGGGATATACTTTGCCACTGGGTGACCATTTGGCACAGGCCACCAGAGAGAAGATCTGGCGGGGGGAGTATGTGGACATCTTCTCCCTCCTTAACAGAGAGCCCACCAAGGAGGAGAGGGAGGGGCAAGATGAGAAGGATAAGGAGCAAGCGCGTCGTCGCAAGCCACCACGTACGTGGGCCAATTGGTTGCCGGCCTACCTCATCTACATGGCGGTATACCTCAGGGCCCGGCCTGATTTGGCGATTCCGATGGTCCAGTATTTGGACAACATTTACCGGGCGATGGTTGACTTCCGGGCCCGTCGTGGTTGGCTTACGACGAGGAATTCCATATGCAGATTCCCCTGCACCCGGAGATGAGGTGGGACGAGCCCTGCCAGCGGCTGTGGCTGCTGTACATGACTCCCACGCGCCCTGCGCCCGGGGAAAGATACCATTGTGGACATGCGGTCCAGCGAGTGGCCCCAGCACAGGCTCCCCGCCAGGTGGCGGGGCAGGGGGTTCCAGCCCGCCTGCTGTGCTGGACTTTCTCGTCCAATGGTTCCTGCAACAGGAAGAACTGCAAGTACAGACATGAGTGTCCCTCCTGCGCTGGCCCCCATGCGGCCTCTGCCTGTCCCAGGCCTGGGGGGATGCGGGGCAGAGGAAGGGGCGGACAGGGGGCTGGCAAAACTGCCGTGGAGGGAGCTGGTTCACCAAAAGGCCCCCTCCCCAATTAATGTGGACATGTTGGAGCGTTGGCTCGCATTGTACCCGAGGGAGGAGGATGCGGTTTACCTGCTTCAGGGTTTTAGACGGGGGTTCCGTATCCCTTTTGTGGGCGACAGGTCCCCCCAGGATGCCCCCAACCTTTTGTCCCTTAGGGGGCGGGAGGAGGTAGCTGCTGCCAGCATTACTAAGGAGGTCGATATGGGCAGGGTTGCCGGCCCGTTCCCTACACCCCCGTTCCCCAATCTTAAGGTGTCACCTTTGGGCTTGGTACCCAAAAAATCACCGGGCGAGTTTCGCCTGATTCATCATTTGTCTTATCCAGCCGGCCGATCGGTCAATGATGCTATCCCTGATGACCTTTGCTCAGTCGGGTATACATCTTTTGACCACGCGCTGCGCATGGTGCGCTCATGTGGCCCGGGTGCGCTGTTGGCCAAGTGCGACATTAAGTCGGCGTTTCGCCTCTTGCCAGTGCACCCGGGCGATTTTGAGTTGCTGGGTTTCAAGTTCCGGGGTGACTATTACTTTGATAAGGCCATGCCTTTTGGCTGTTCTATATCATGCTCGGTTTTTGAGCGTTTTAGCACGTTCCTACAGTGGGCTTTCGTCCGCAGGTCAGGGTCCCGGTCTGTAGCCCATTACCTGGATGATTTTTTATTCGGGGGTGAACGGGGCTGGGACACGTGCACACGTCTCCTCAACACATTTCAGACGCTAATGGAGGAACTCGGTGTCCCTTTAGCGCCCGAAAAGACCGAGGGCCCATCTACTCAGCTAGTATTTCTGGGGGTGGAGATTGACACGGTAGCGCAGGCTTCTAGGTTACCGGAGGATAAGGTGTCAAGGATTGTGGCCCTTATCTCGGACTTGCTTGCTAAACGCAAGGTGTCCCTGAGGGAACTGCAGGTGCTACACGGTCACCTCAATTTCGCTTGCAGGGTGGTCGCACCGGGCAGGGCGTTTGCTCGGCACTTGTGCGATGCCATGGCAGGCTTATCTAGGCCCCACCATAGGGTTAGACTCACCCGGGGTATCAGGGCAGATATGTTTATCTGGCTCCAGTTCCTGAGGGAGTTCAATGGAGTGTCCTTTTGGAGGTCTGACCTCCTGGCTTCCCCTCGCTTTCAGATACAGTCTGATGCTTCAGGGTCCCTGGGTTATGGGATGTACTTCAATGGGAAGTGGGCCTATGGTGGGTGGCCACCAGCCTGGGCAGGCACAGGTCGCCTGCGTGATCTCACGTATCTGGAATTTTTCCCTATCCTGGGGGCTTTGATGCTATGGGGCGAGGAGTGGGCCAACTCGGTTGTCCATTTCTGGTGCGACAATGCGGCCGTCGTCCACATTGTCAACTCACAGACTTCCAAATCGCCCAGGGTCATGGACCTAGTGCGCCAGTTTGTGCTGCGCTTCCTGCGCCTCGACGTACTTTTCAGGGCCAGGAATGTCCCGGGGATCAATAATGATATCGCTGACGCTTTGTCCCGCCTGCAGATCTCCCGGTTCCGTGCCTTGGCCCCGGATGCGGAGGAATTTCCCTCGCCACTCCCGGAAGAGATATGGACCATTGGCAAGGAGAGGTGAACCGGGCGATTGGCTTGTCACTGGCGCCACGCACGCATAAGGCGTATCACCATGCATTCAATTCTTTCAGAGCCTTCTGTATTCAATCCCGGCTGCCAGAAACCTGGCCGATCCCAGTGACCCATGTACTTCGGTTCATGGTTTACCTGCATGCCCAGGGCCTTGCACCTCGCACCATGGCATCTAGGCTGTCAGCATTGGCTTTTATGGCCAAGGTGGGGGGTCATGTGGATAGTACCGCTGACTTCCATGTGAGACATGTTTTGGAGGGGTGGGGGCGGGAGCGTGGGCATTGCCTGGACGACCGCCACCCGATTTCCCCAGGGGTTCTTACCCAACTGGCCCGGGGCTGGCCTGGCCTCTGTTTTGATAGATATGAGGCAGCCCTATTTCATGCAGCCACAACGGTGGCATTTTTTGGAGCGCTCCGCATCAGCGAGCTTGTGATGCTGTCTAAGGCGGATGCAAGTCGTAGGGCACTGGAACTCGAGGATGTCTATGTTGCCAAAGACTGGGCTCAGTTGAGGATACGCTCCTCTAAGACCGATCAGCATGGCGTAGGCAGTGGTGTGAGACTGCTACGGTGTTCTTTGGCAGACATCTGTCCGGTTGATGCCCTACAGGAGTTTATTGCACTGCGTGGCACGCACCATGGCCCGTTTTTCTGTCACCAAGATGGGTCTCCCCTTACTAAGTTTCAGTTTTGGAAGGTGACAGGCAAAGCGCTCGCCAGTGTAGGCCTCCCGGGGGCCCGTTACGGCACCCATTCGTTCAGAATAGGGGCGGCCTCCACTGCTGCTGCTTTTGGGTACTCCGGGGATGAAATACGCAGCATGGGAAGGTGGGGTTCGCGGTGTTTTCAATTTTATGTACGCCCTCTCCCACAGTGAGTACCAGCCTGGTCACCACGTCTTTTCTCTCCCTCGTTTTTTCCCTTGACAGACCCTGGGTGTCGTATTACACTGGTGACAGTATGGCTGGTGGGCCATAGCTACGTGCACAGGGCAGCGCGTTACGCTGCGGCGACAGAGTGGGGACCCCGACTGGGACTGGGTGCATACGCAAGTCTCACATGGTATGGTAAGCCTGGGATGTTATGGCGGGAGCTGTTGCCATTCCTTTTTTCAGGTCGGCATGCTGACCCGCCTGACATTCTCATCATACACCTTGGGGGCAATGATTTGGGCCAGGTCACCGGCTTATCGCTAAAGCATGCGATTTGCGGTGACCTCGCCTACTTGCATTACGTGTGGCCCGCCACCACCATTGTTTGGTCTGATGTGGTGCCGCGGCACACGTATAGGGGAGGGTTCGACCTCCTGGCCCTTGACCGGGCTAGACGCATGGTGAACAGGGCTGTGGCCCGGTTCATTGTCAGTAGGGGTTGGGGGAGGGTCAGCCCTCACCCCGCCATTAGTCTGCGAAATTATGACCTTTATGCAGGGGATGGGGTCCATCTGTCACGAGGAGGTATGGACCTCCTGTTGGGTGATTGGCGAGCAGGCCTGTTGACCGAGCTGACGGTCTGGGGGGGGCGTCGAGCCTTCTTTGAAGCCCCTCCGTGTGGCGGGTAGCACTGGTAAGGTAAACATTCTGACCCACAGGTATCCGGCAAGTTCGCAATTGACTGGACAACACTAGACAGGCATAAGTTGGTTAAACGTTGTCCGGTCAACGACGAACTAGGCGACGGGGTGATGGCTATAGCTAGACAGCATGCATCACCCCGTGATTTTACGGATACACGTCAGAGGGTGGGGTCATTAGTTAGATATTGACTACGGTCAACAATTTGTTTGTTGTCAACAAACAAATTGATACAAATAGATACATTGTAGCAATTGCCGTTGGCCATTTTGGGTGGTACCTTACCAGTGTTACTTCGGCCTGCTTGCCTTAAGAATTATGATTGGTCAATTACCAATAGAAATTTATAATTCGGACTAGGGCATGAATCAATAAATGTGGCCCAATGCCGTTATCCACTTTTACCAGTGTCTGAGTCCTTTATTGGGGGGTGCGCCTGCAATGCAAGCGCGGTGCCAAAATGGCCGCCATGCTCTTTGCGGGCCCCCCCCACCGGACGAAGGCATCCGGGTAGTTAGGGGCGTGGCCAGCTCCCTTATAAAAGGGGTGGCCACGAGGCAGCCGAGCTGCCATTTTGCGAAGCGACGGAGCGGAGAAGTTTTTCCCCTCCACCCCCTCCCTAGTTAACAGTGTGATATTTTGGTCGCTTCGGGGCCGGGTGGGAATTTTTGGCTGGGACCCATATTGGCTTCCGGGTCCTGGTTTTTTCGCCCATCCCACACTGTTGCTATGGTTTGACATAGGGGTTTTTCTGTTGCTGCTGTTGACTTTGGTCACATGGGCGGGTAGCACTGGTAAGGTAAACATTATGACCCACAGGTATCCGGCAAGTTCGCAATTGACTGGACAACACTAGACAGGCATAAGTTGGTTAAACGTTGTCCGGTCAACGACGAACTAGGCGACGGGGTGATGGCTATAGCTAGACAGCATGCATCACCCCGTGATTTTACGGATACGCGTCAGAGGGTGGGGTCATTAGTTAGATATTGACTACGGTCAACAATTTGTTTGTTGTCAACAAACAAATTGATACAAATAGATACATTGTAGCAATTGCCGTTGGCAATTTTGGGTGGTACCTTGCCAGTGTTACTTCGGCCTGCTTGCCTTAAGAATTATGATTGGTCAATTACCAATAGAAATTTATAATTCGGACTAGGGCATGAATCAATAAATGTGGCCCAATGCCGTTATCCACTTTTACCAGTGTCTGAGTCCTTTATTGGGGGGTGCGCCTGCAAAGGGGTGCGATTACAGCAAAGACTCAATGGTGATTGCAACTTAAGCAATATATGTTAATAAACGTTTGGACACAACAGTAGGTGATAGTGGTTTTTGTTAGCTTGGGGACTGAAGACAGCAAGAGAGTCATAAAAGTTACTCAGAGAGTAAACAAAACAAAATAGAGTACCCTGGACAGCGAGGAGAACAAATAGGTCAATCTTAGAAGAAATCAACCCTGACTGCTCCTTAGAAGGACAAATAGTAAAGATGAAGCTAAAGTACTTTGGACATCAAATGAGAAGGGAGGATTCACTTGAGAAAGCCTTGATGCTGGGAAAGCTGGAGGACAAAAGAAGAAGGGGGCAGCCAAAAATGGGATGGCTAGATGATATCGTAGATGCAATGGGCACAGAGCTGGGTGGTTTGAGGAGGATGGTGGAGGACAGAGGTGCCTGACAGGCAATGGTCCATGGGATCGCAAAGGGTCGGAATTGACTGTGCAACTGAACAACATCAACCTTAAAGACAAACTCCTGTATTTAAATGTGAGCTTTTGTGGACCAAGTCCACTTCGTCCGATTAAAGTTATTGTCTTGCTTTTGGATTGCTGTCTGTGACAGACCTCCGAGAAGATTCTAAACGCACAACATTTTGATTTATTAAATTAGAAAGTCAAAATATAACACACACACACACCCTTTTTTTTACAAAGGTCTGTATAACCTCATAGAGAATCTGACAGAAGGCTGACTGCATTTTGAAAAGCAAGCCCATACATCTCACAGAACCATTGCATAATGATTTGGATATCATGACAGGCAAGAGGAAAAGGGAAATGCAGTGGCTATAATAAAGAGAGATTAAACTGATGCTGGAAAGATTGCGCAGGGCTCGATTTGTTTATTTTGGCTACTGTTGCATGGAATATTTCATCAGCTAAGGCAAAGGTTAAGTGCAAGTGGCAATAATTGGTCAAAAGGTAAACCTCTCACGGTAACATGAATAGGAAGCATTTTATGAGCCAGCTCCACACTTTTGATTAAGGGGCAACAAGGAAACCTTGTGAGGACAATTAATCCCATCTTAATAACAGTAGCAATATTTTAGAATATTGTAAAACAACTGGATACTGCATTTATTATTATAGTGTGCCATGTGATCATGTGAGTGTCACATTCAAAACTGAAGCTAAAAATGATTAAAATTAGAAAGCATTTCAGCCAAATGTGAAGTTTTGAGAGGCTGGAAAGGTAAAACAGAGAAGGAAAGGAAAAGAGTGTGAAGTAGGTAGGGTGAGAAGATAGCTGGTTTTTCCTATTTTCTGGCTTTCGGGGGGAAACCATGTTAAATCACTTTGCACCATAAGACAAAGATTTAAAAATAAAAAGAAATAAGTTAGAATTTGAAAGAACTGCAATGAAAACAGGAAAATCCATGGGTAGGCGAAACTAAGAGAAGAGCATACCTGTCAAGTTCTGGATTTGAAAATAAGGGATTTTTGGTCACACCCCTCTGTGGGTGTGGCCAAATTTGTGGGCATGGCCAAATTTGACCATGTGACTTGCTGGGCTCTAGCCTAGTCATGCCTGCCACATGGCCATGAAAACATCTGCAAACACAAACAGCACTGGCTCTGGCTGTAAATGGAGATGAGCACTGCACCCTAGAGTCAGCTATGACTGGCAGATTTTACTTTCTTAGGATCAAAGATCACTGCAGATGGTGATGGCAGCCATGAAATAAAAAGGAGACTGATGCTTGGGAGACAAACTATGAGAAACCTGGGGAACATATCATAGTTAAAAGTAGCAACATCATCTTGCAAACAAAAATTCACATAGTCAAAGCAATGGTATTCCCAGTGGTAATGTATGGTTGTGAGAGCTGGACCATTAGGAAATCTGAGCGCAGAAGAATAGATGCCTTTGAAATGTGGTGTTGGAGGATAATTTTGAGAGTCCCCTGGTCAGCGAGAACAAATATGTCAATATTAGAAGAAATCAGTCCTGACTGCTCTTTAGAAGGTCAAATAGTAAAGATGAAGCTAAAGAACAGCCAGGCTGTTCTTTAATGTGGCTCTGACTTTTTCAATTACATTGCAAGGCACATATTTCTCTATTCTGTTTAAAATCATAGTATTCTATTGTGTCATTCTACAATAAGTTTCCTTTTGCAGCCATCAAGAGGGGTGGTGATTTAGAAATGCATGAAATAGATAATAATAATTTCGTGACAGAAATTATTCTGGGTTGAAAATATTTTTGCTTGATGGAACTCCGCTCAGGGGATGCCTGAATGAGGCTCCTTTTATGTCCCCAAGATCTTTTCCTAGAAAAGTGGTTCCTATTTCACTATTTGCAATTTCTTGCTTTTGAACTGCTAGGTTGGCAGGAGCTGGGACAGGGACGGACGCTCAATCCGTCATGTAGTACTCGGGTCTTGAACTGCCGACTCACTGGCCTTCCAGCCTACAAGGCCAGCTTCTTAACCACTGAGCCACCACAACCCCTGTAAAATAGATGATAGGTAAAAGCAAAGGTTTCCCTTGCTCTAAAGCCAGTCGTATCCGACTCTAGGGTTCAGTGCTCATCTCTGTTTCAATGCTGAAAAGCCAGCGCTGTCTGCTGCTGCAGACGTTTCCGTGGTCATGTGGCAGGCATGACTAGACACCGGCGCATGCACAGAACGCTGTTTACCTTCCCACCAAAGTAGTCCCTATTTATTTACTTGCAATTTCTTGCTTTTGAACTGCTAGGTTGGCAGGAGCTGAGACAGAGACCAAACCATCATATAAATAAAATTGCTATCTTCCATTAATTTGTCTTGATCCCTTAAAAAAATTTTTTTTATTACATTATACAAGTTTGAAATCTACCTGATTTCAGGACTGGAAAATACGGCAGTAAGCAAAATCAGTTTGTTTAAAAGCCCCCAATCCCTTACTTAAACAATAACCTTTCACACCTAAATAAGCAAAAAACAAACATTGACCAGACTGGCACTTCTTAGCTATTAAAGGTTGGGTAATCCCTGGTGTTAAAGCATTCTACAAGGCAGATGCAATCATCTTTGGACAGCTGAACAACAAGAAATCAGTCAGTCAGTCAGTCAGTCTCTCTCTCTCTCTCTCTCTCTCTCTCTCTCTCTCTCTCTCTCTCTCTCTCGGGGGGGGGGGAGTTGTAGCAGAGGGTGTTGTGGAAGGAAGGAGGAAGTGATGGTGGAGAAAGGCAGGAGAGCAAAAGCACTTTCTGCCTCGCCAATCTTCCTTTTCCTTCCCCCTCATGGGGGGGAAGCACGATGCAGGCTGGGCAAACTGTTTAACTCAGGGTGGGTGAAGTCTCTCTCACACACAAACCCTGACCCCACTCTTGCTACAGCCTGTTGCTTCAGCCCTCCCTCGGCCCGCTCATCCTTGGTCCTCAGAAAGGCAACGGAGTCTCTTGCTCACCCATCTCATGGCTGGTCTGACCGGCTACAGACACTTCTGGAGGACTCAGAGGAGCAGAAATAAACCGACTCTATGAAAAGCCACAGCGAAAAGCCACAATGCCCTCTTGTGGCAGAAGTAAAAAATGCAGCTTCGCCTGTGAGAGCTCAGGTCAGGATTTTTTAAAAATTAATACGGGAGGTTAAGGGAAGAGAGGTAAAAATAAGGGGTTTTCCTGGGAAAAACAGGATACTTGACAGGTCTGGAGAAGAGGGAAGGGATGAGAAATGAAGTACTGTAGGTAGAGGACAGGGAAGATGCGGGGTTGGATGGTAACCTGTGCTGGTAGTGACATCTTAGGGGAGGCAGTTCTTGATGTGTATGAGTAAAGATGTATTGGAGGACACAGTATATCCCAATACATCCAGCAACTAATGCCCTCCTCATGTGCAGACAACAAATCCAAGATGATCTATTTGAACCTGCAACAAAAATATTAGATAGTCCCAGTGCAGCTCTAAAATAACTGCTTACTAACCTGCTTCAAGATGTTTCAACTCCATACCAGAATGTTTATATATTTATATTGCCACTTCGGTGAGAAGGAAACAGCGTTCCGTGCACTCTGGTGTCTAGTCATGCCTGCCACATGACCACGGAAATGTCTGCAGAAGAAGACAACGCTGGCTCTTTGGCTTTGAAACAGAGATGAGCACTGAACCCTAGAGTCGGATGCAACTGGCTTTCGAGCAAGGAAAACCTTTATTGCTTTGGACAGTTTTTTACAAAGGCTCTATCACCAGTCCTATACATGTTTCCTTAGCAGATGCAATGAATTCAGGATCTTGGCTGCTTCTTTACAAAATATGCTTATGATTGCATCCCTAGTTGTTTTGCTACAGTGATGATACAAATATAAATTCCATAGTTTCCATTGTAATATGGAAAAATTCTTTGAGGCACTGTGTCTAAGAAACGATGTGATTGATAGTTACAGAAATACTGGGCATCTATATAGAAATTCATCCAGTCCATTCGTATTGCTGGACAGTTTAGCAGCTACAACAACAATGGATTTCAGTTTAGAAAAAGAAATCCGTTCTTTGCCATATCCTAGGGGAAAGATGAAAGAGATAATGAACCTCATGTGAACGGATTGGTAATGCCATTTTGCATACTTGTGAAAGGCAGCCAGAAACTAAACCCCAGGAGACCAGAAGCAAATCCTACTTGTTTATTTGAATCCACACAAGGAACCAATGCCATTCAATGGTTTTCACACAGGAGCCCAGATCACAATTTTTTAAAAAAATTCTGAAGAAGAGACGAGCTTGCCAACATGTGAAAAATCCAATATCTTAGCTGCTTATTTATTCCAGGTATTCTAAGATCCATTTTTCTGCTCCAAATACACTGAAACAGAGCTTGGAGAAATTACTACACCAAAGACAACCATGGGACTGCAGTGGCTCAAGTGGTTATGACACTGAACTCGGCAACTGGAAGGTTGGAGTTCAGTTCCCAAGTACTGCATGATGGAGTGAGCTCCTGTCTCTGTCTTAGCTCCTGCCAACCTAGCAGTTTGAAAGCAAGAAATTGCAAGTAGATAAATAAGGGACCACTTCAGTGGGAAGGTAAACAGCGTTCCATGCACTTCGTTGTTGAGGCATGCCTGCCACATGTCCACGGAAATGTTTGTAGATGCAGCCAGTACTGGCTCTTTGGCTGTAAACAGAGGTGAGCATTGAACCCGAGAGTTGGATATGACTGGCTTATGAGCAAGGGCGAACTTTACCTAAGGACAACCGTTGCCAAACAGGAAAACAAAAGCAGACACTGGTTTACCAAAAAATGCATATGCTAAAATTATATGTAAGGATTCCCAACTAAACAGGCCTTTCCCACAAAATTTAAAAAAGAATTATAAAGTCCAAAAGAGCAATTTCCCCCACATATAGGAGAGCAAACTGCTCCCAGCTCTTCCATTTAGCCTGATCAGCTTGGACTTTTGCAATAATTGTCGGTACAGGATGCACAGAGTGATGGAGATGTGGTTCCCTCTTCTTATAGCAAAGGTGTATTGTATCCAATAGGGGTGGATATATGGGTTTTCCCTGTTTGACTGCAAATTCCACAAGCCCTAACAAGGATACGCCATGGTGAGTGATGGTGGGAGCTGGATGACCACATAGTTTCCATCCCTAATATTCAAAGTAAAAGGTGACAGAAATAGGATAAGAACCATGAATGCAGTTTTTCAATGACTGGCATGTAGAGACAAAGAGAACTATTACAATAACCAGTGTAAAGAAATTGAAGAGGACAACGAAAAGGAAAAACAAGAGAGTTAAATCTGCTCTGAAAATGTTATAAGAATAAGGGCTTATTAAGGTATATGTGTTTTTTAAAGTGTAGTTGTGTAACACTGCCTGCACGCTAAGTATTACCACTAAGGAAATCGCTGTGAATTGCTCACTGTAACTTGAACCAAGAAAAGTTCAAGCTACGTGCAACTCAGGTTTTAGTTTGCACCTAGCAACAAGAGATGTTTAATGATATCAGTGAAGTTGCTCCCATGTTCACACAGCACATAATGCAAAAAGAAGAACACAGAAAATGGTTTTTGATTGTAAGCCACCATGAGTTGCTTCGGCGAGGGGGCGGCGATAGAAGTTGAAGAAATAAATAAAAATAAATAATTTTTTTTACAGAAGATGTGTTTTTCAGAAGTTCTAAGGCATCCTTTTTTCTCTTTTTTAGAATAAGATCAGCCATAGGACAAAACTAATTATTATTTACCTTAATATTCCCACACCAATGATTTAAAAAAACCATATTTATATACACCATTGTTGAACTACAAAAAAGAAAACTACTTAGGGAAAACAAGGAACAGAGATATAACTGAGGAACTAGGACAAAGACACGCCGACACTCAACAATACACTATTAGATTCAATCTGCCACTTTGGCTTTTTATTCAGTTGACACTTACTTTCCATAGTGGAATTCCCTGCTAAATTAATTCAGAACAATAGGATTTCCCATTCTCCACCTAAGGATTTCCTGATTATCTGGCAAGTCTATTGTAGCAGTAGAAGCAAGAACAAGGGTGGGTCCACTAGCCATGTGATCTCAAGATAATTTGCCCAAATTAGATTGTATTCAATGTTGTATGCAGTTTTCAAACATACCGAGTCCAGTCGCAGTAACTGAGGCAATCATGTGTAGGGGAGGATATAGCTTCTTTTTGTTGTTGTTGTTCAAGTTGGCATTTTTTCAATTCTTCTGATTCTCCCAGCAAACAAAGAAAATATAAAAAATAACCTTCTGAATGGCTCCTATATCAAATGTACCTGCATATGCATGAGCTGGTTGACACAGGTTTTGCTTAGTTGATTTTGGTTTTTGTTTAGACCAATGTTTAGAACAGTAGCATACTAAGAAGAAACTAAAAAAGGGAAGGTCTTATTTAGAGGGAATGGTGAGAGAAACCAGGCTTGTTTGTAGGGTTTCTGTCTATCTCAGGGCTTTTTAAAAGTGAGTACAGTAACTGGTGGCCAAATTTATGTGCATACCACAAGTTCTCACAATAGTTGTTCCCATTAAGTCATGGGATGGGTGCAGGAAAACCAGTTAAGGGAGATCTTATAGGAGCTAGCTATAGCAAGGAAATAGAGGGAAATAACATAAGGAGTAGGAATAGAGATCTTTTAAAAACATTGGGGGAGTCAAGGGAATGTTTGAAGCAAAAATGACCATGATAAGGGACAAAAATGGCAAGGAGTTAGCTGATGCAGAAGAGATTAAGAAAAGATGGCACGAATACACAGAGGAACTCTACAAAAAGGACCTCAACACCTCGGATAATCACAATGATGAGAACTTTGAACTTGAGCCAGACATCCTAGAGAGGGAAATCAGAAAGGCCCTAAAAAGCACTGCAAACAACAAAGCAAGTGGAGATGATGGTATCCCAGCTGAATTTTTCAAAGCCCTAAAAGATGATGGAATCAAATTATTGCATTCTATATGTCAGCAGATTTGGAAAACACAACAATGGCCACAGGATTGGGAAAGATCAGTATATATTCCAATCCCAAAAAAGGGCAAAGCCAAAGAATGTTCAAATCAGTGGTGGGCAAATCAGCAGGTTCGCACCAGTTTGCCAGAACCGGTAGCAGAAATTCTGACTGGCCCCGCCCATCCAAGTTTTGAAATAAAGTAGTCCTAATTCAGGTGCAACGCAGGGCTTTCCCGCTGATCATGCCCACCATACCACAGCCACAGTGTGGTAGTAAATATTTTTGGAGCTCACCACTCGTTCAAATTATCGAACAATTGTGCTCATCCCACACGCTAGCAAGCTTATGCTCAAGATAATACAGGATAGACTGCAGCAACACATGGAGAGAGAACTACCAGAAGTGCAGGCTGGGTTCAGAAGAGCCAGGGGGACTAGAGACCACATTGCCAACATACGGTGAATGCTGGAGAAAACAAAGGAATATCAGAAACAAGTCTACTTATGTTTCATTGACTACACCAAAGCCTTTAACTGTGTGAATCACAACAAAATGTGGCAAGTAATTAAAGAGATGGGAATACCAGAACACCTTATATACCTCATGATAAATCTGTACATGAGTCAAGAAGCAACAGTTAGGACAGGATATAGAATGATGGAGTGGTTTGGAATAGGAAAAGGAGTAAGACAAGGCTACATTTTGTCACCCTGTCTATTCAACTTATATATGGAGCAAATAATGCACAATGCAGGGATGGACGAATCACAATTTGGGATCAAAATTGCTGGGAGAAACATCAACAATTTGAGATATGCAGATGATACGACCCTAATGGCAGAAAGTGAGGAAGACCTAAGGAAGCTCCTGATTAGGTTGAAAGAAGAGAGTGCAAAAGCCGGCTTGAAATTCAACATCAAGAAAATCAAGATAATGGTAACAGGCCCTATCAGTCACTGGAAAATAGGTGGGGAAGAAGTAGAAGCAGTGACAGATTTTACTTTCTTAGGATTCAAGATCACTGCAGATGGTGATTGCAGCCTTGAAATAAAAAGACAACTGATTCTTGGGAGACAAGCTATGAGAAACCTGGGGAACATAATTAAAAGTAGTGACATCCCCTTGCAAACAAAAATTCGCATAGTCAAAGCAATGGTATTCCCGGTGGTAATGTATGGTTATGAGAGCTGGACCATTAGGAAAGCTGAGTGCAGAAGAATAGATGCCTTTGAAATGTGGTGTTGGAGGAGAGTTTTGAGAGTACCCTGGACAGTGAGGAGAATAAACAGGCATATCAGAAAACAAAAACATAATAATACTAATAACAAAAACACTGCAGCACTTTAAAGACTAACTGCTATATTAGTCTTTAAAGTGCTGCAGTGTTTTTTTATTGTTTTTGTTTTCTGATATGCCTGAACTACAGACTAACATGGCTACTATTCCAAAAAAGAGAACAAATAAGTCAATCTTAGACAAAATCAACCTTGACTGCTCCTTAGAAGGTCAAATAGTAAAGATGAAGCTGAAGTACTTTGGACATCAAATGAGAATAGAGGATTCACTTGAGAAAGTCTTGATGCTGGGAAAAGTGGAGGGCAAAAGAAGAAGGGGGTGGCAGAGAATGAGATGGCTGCATGGTATTGCAGGCGCACCCCCCAATAAAGGACTCAGACACCAATGAAAGTGGATAACGGCATTGGGCCACATTTATTGATTCATGCCCTAGTCCGAATTATAAATTTCTATTGGTAATTGACCAATCATAATTCTTAAGGCAAGCAGGCCGAAGTAACACTGGTAAGGTACCACCCAAAATTGCCAACGGCAATTGCTACAATGTATCCATTTGTATCAATTTGTTTGTTGACCACAAACAAATTGTTGACCGTAGTCAATATCTAACTAATGACCCCACCCTCTGACGCGTATCCGTAAAATCACGGGGTGATGCATGCTGTCTAGCTATAGCCATCACCCCGTCGCCTAGTTCGTCGTTGACCGGACAACGTTTAACCAACTTATGCCTGTCTAGTGTTGTCCAGTCAATTGCGAACTTGCCGGATACCTGTGGGTCATAATGTTTACCTTACCAGTGCTACCCGCCCATGTGACCAAAGTCAACAGCAGCAACAGAAAACCCCTATGTCAAACCATAGCAACAGTGTGGGATGGGCGAAAAAACCAGGACCCGGAAGCCAATATGGGTCCCAGCCAAAAATTCCCACCCGGCCCCGAAGCAACCAAAATATCACACTGTTAACTAGGGAGGGGGTGGAGGGGAAAAACTTCTCCGCTCCATCGCTTCGCAAAATGGCAGCTCGGCTGCCTCGTGGCCACCCCTTTTATAAGGGAGCTGGCCACGCCCCTAACTACCCGGATGCCTTCGTCCTGTGGGGGGCCCCCCGCAAAGAGCGCGGCGGCCATTTTGGCGCCGCGCTTGCATTGCAGGCGCACCCCCCAATAAAGGACTCAGACACCAATGAAAGTGGATAACGGCATTGGGCCACATTTATTGATTCATGCCCTAGTCCGAATTATAAATTTCTATTGGTAATTGACCAATCATAATTCTTAAGGCAAGCAGGCCGAAGTAACACTGCTAATGTACCACCCAAAATTGCCAACGGCAATTACTACAATGTATCCATTTGTATCAATTTGTTTGTTGACCACAAACAAATTGTTGACCGTAGTCAATATCTAACTAATGACCCCACCCTCTGACGCGTATCCGTAAAATCACGGGGTGATGCATGCTGTCTAGCTATAGCCATCACCCCGTCGCCTAGTTCGTCATTGACCGGACAACGTTTAACCAACTTATGCCTGTCTAGTGTTGTCCAGTCAATTGCGAACTTGCCGGATACCTGTGGGTCATAATGTTTACCTTACCAGTGCTACCCGCCACACGGAGGGGCTTCAAAGAAGGCTTGACGCCCCCCCCCCAGACCGTCAGCTCGGTCAACAGGCCTGCTCGCCAATCACCCAACAGGAGGTCCATACCTCCTCGCGACAGATGGACCCCATCCCCTGCATACAAGTCATAACTTTGGAGGCTAATAGCGGGGTGACGACTGACCCTCCCCCAAGCCCTGTCGACAAGGAAACGTGCCACTGCCCTATTCACCATGCGTCTAGCACGGTCAAGGGCCAGGAGGTCAACACCCCCTCTGTAGGAATGGCGCGGGACCATGTCCGACCAAACAAGGGTTGTGGCGGGCCAGACGTAATGCAGGTAGGTGAGGTCCTCGCAAATCGCATGCTTCAGCGACAAGCCGGTGACCTGGCCCAAATCATTGCCCCCCAGGTGTATGATCAGAATGTCAGGCGGGTCAGCATTCTGGCCTGAAAAAAGGAAAGGCAGCAGCTCCCGCCATAACATCCCGGGCTTACCATGCCATGTGAGACTTGCGTGTGCACCCAGTCCCAGTCGGGGTCCCCACTCTGTCGCCGCAGCATAACGCGCTGCCCTGTGCACGTAGCTATGGCCCACCAGCCATACTGTCACCGGTGTAATACGACACCCCGGGTCTGTAAAGGAAAAATGAGGGAAAGTAGGTAAGGTGACTGGGTTGGTACTCACGGCGGGAGTGGGCGCACATAAAACTGAAAACATTGCGAACCCCACCATCCCATGCTACGTACCCAAAAGCCCCTGAGTACCCAAAAGCAGCTGCGGTTGAGGCCGCCCCTATACGGAATGAATGAGTGCCATAGCGGGCGCCTGGGAGGCCCACACTGGCCAGCGCTTTGCCCGTCACCTTCCAAAATTGAAATTTAGTAAGGGGAGACCCATCTTGGTGACAGAAAAACGGGCCATGGTGCGTGCCACGCAGTGCCAGGAATTCCTGTAGGGCACCAACCGGACAGATGTCTGCCAAAGAACACCGTAGCAGTCGCACACCACTGCCGACGCCATGCTGATCGGTCTTAGAGGAACGTATCCTCAACTGAGCCCAGTCTTTGGCAACACAGACATCCTCGAGTTCCAGTGCCCTACGACTTGCATCCGCCTTAGACAGCATCACAAGCTCGCTGATGCGGAGCGCTCCAAAAAAAGCCACCGTTGTGGCTGCATGGAACAGGGCTGCCTCATATGCATCAAAACAGAGGCAAGGCCAGCCCCGGGCCAACTGGGTAAGGACCCCTGGGGAAATCGGGTGGCGGTCGTGCGGGCAACGCCCGCGCTCGCGCACCCACCCCTCCAAAACATGTCTCACATGGAAGTCAGAGGTGCTGTCCACATGACCCCCCACCTTGGCCATAAAAGCCAATGCTGAAAGCTTAGATGCTATGGTGCGAGGTGCAAGGCCCTGAGAATGCAGGTAAACCATGAACCACAGCACATGGGTTACCGGGATCGGCCAGGTTCCTGGCAATTGAAATTGAGTACAGAATGCCCTGAAAGAATTAATTGCGTGGTGATACGCCTTACGGGTGCGTGGCGCTAGCGACAGGCCAATCGCCCGGTTCACCTCTCCTTGCCAATGGTCCATATCTCCTCCGGGAGTGGCGAGGGAAATTCCTCCGCATCCGGGGCCAAGGCACGGAACTGGGAGATCTGTAGGCGGGACAAAGCGTCAGCAATATCATTATTAACCCCTGGGACATGCCTGGCCCTGAACAGTACGTTGAGGCGCAGGCTGCGCAACACAAATTGGCGCACTAGGTCCATAACCCTGGGCGATTTGGAAGTCTGTGCATTGACAATGTGGACCACAGCCGCATTGTCACACCAGAAATGCACGACCGAGTTGGACCACTCCTGGCCCCATAGCATCAAAGCACCCAGGATAGGGAAAAACTCCAGATATGTGAGATCACGCAGGCGACCCGTGCCTGCCCAGGCCGGTGGCCACCCACCGTAGGCCCACTTCCCATTGAAGTACATCCCATAACCCAGGGATCCCGAGGCATCAGACTGAATCTGAAATTGAGGGGAAGCCAGGAGGTCATGCCTCCAAAATGAGACCCCATTGAACTCCCTCAAGAACTGTAACCAGACAAGCATGTCTGCCCTGATACCCCGGGTAAGCCTAACCCTATGGTGAGGCCTGGATAATCCTGCCATAGTGTCGCACAAGCGCCGGGCAAAAGCCCTGCCCGGTGCGACCACTCTGCAGGCGAAATTAAGGTGACCATGCAGCACCTGCAGTTCTCTCAGTGATGCCTTACGCTTGGCCAACAAGTCCGAGATAAGGGCCACTATCCTTGACACCTTATCCCGCGGTAACCTAGACGCCTGCGCTATCGTGTCAATCTCCACCCCCAGGAAGACTAGCTGTGTAGATGGGTCCTCGGTCTTTTCGGGCGCTAAAGGGACACCGAGTTCCTCCATTAGCGTCTGAAATGTGTTGAGGAGACGTGTACATGTGTCCCAGCCCCGTTCACCCCCGAATAAAAAGTCATCCAGGTAATGGGCTACAGACCGGGACCCTGACCTGCGGACGAAAGCCCACTCTAGGAAGGTACTGAAACGCTCGAAAGCCGAGCATGATATGGAACAGCCAAAAGGCATGGCCTTATCAAAATAATATTTGCCCCGAAATTTGAAACCCAGCAATTCAAAGTCGCCCGGGTGCACCGGCAAGAGGCGAAAAGCCGACTTAATGTCGCACTTAGCCAGCAGCGCACCCAGGCCACATGAGCGCACCATGCGCAGCGCGTGATCAAAAGATGTATACCTGACTGAGCAAAGGTCGTCAGGGATAGCATCGTTGACCGATCGGCCGGCTGGGTAGGACAAGTGATGGATAAGGCGAAACTCGCCTGGAGACTTCTTGGGAACCAAGCCCAGGGGCGATACCTTAAGGTTAGTGAACGGGGGTGCAGGGAAAGGGCCAGCGACCCTGCCCGCATTGACCTCCTCATTAATGCTGGCGGCAGCCACCTCCTCCCGCCCCCTAAGGGACAAAAGGTTGGGGGCATCCTGAGGGGACCTATCACCCATGAAAGGAATACGGAACCCCTGCCTAAAGCCCTGAAGGAGATAATCTGCATTCTCCCCCTTCAGGTACAATGCGAGCCAACGCTCCAACATGTCCACATTAATTGGGGAGGGAGCCTTTCGGTGAACCAGCTCCATCTGCGGCAGTCTTGCCAGCCCACTGTCCGCCCCTCCCTCTGCCCCGCGTCCCTCCAGGCCTGGGACAGGCAGAGGCTGCATGGGGGCCCACACAGGTGGGACACTCATGTCTGTACTTGCAATTCTTCTTATTGCATGAACCATTAGACGAGAAAGTCCAGCACAGCAGGCAGGCTGGAACCCCCTGCCCCGCCACTTGGCGGGGAACCTGTGCTGGAGCCACTCGCTGGACCGCATGTCCACAATGGTATCTTTCCCCTGGCGCGGGGCGCGTGGGCGTCATGTACAGAAGCCAAAGCCTCTGGCATGGCTCATCCCACCTCATCTCAGGGTGCAGGGGAATTCGCATACGGAATTCCTCGTCATAAGCCAACCACGACGGGCCCGGAAAGTCAACCATCGCCCGATAGATGTTGTCCAAATACTGGACCATCGGAATTGCCAAATACGGCCGGGCCCTCAGGTACACCGCCATGTAGATGAGGTAAGCCGGCAGCCAGTTGGCCCATGTTCGTGGTGGCTTGCGACGACGTGCCTGTTCCTTATCCTTCTCATCCTGCCCCTCCCTCTCTTCCTTGGTGGGCTCCCTGTTTAGGAGTGAGAAGATATCTACATACTCCCCTCGCCATATTTTCTCTCTGGTGGCCTGTGCCAAGTGGTCACCCAGTGGCAAGGAATAGCCCGCTGTCGGCAAGGCCGAGACAGGCACAGCAGAAACTGCGGGCATCTGGAAAGGGGCTTGGACTAGCCCAGCCACCCCCAAAACATTCCCCACAGGGTAGGAAATGCTCCCCACCCCGGGGCCCTGGGTGGTGTTTGACGTCGCCTGGTGGTGCGTCAGCGGCTGTACCGCCGCACCACCCACGCGAGGCCAAGGCCATTGGAAAGCCCCCCCAACGTAGCCACATGTGTAGGTGCACTAGTTTGTACCGCATACTCACATGCTGCACCCCCGCGGGCCGCCCCCACCGGGGGTTCCGGCCCACTGGGGGCGTCGGAGCTCACGACCGCCATAGAGCTCGTCGCCGGGGCCTGACCCGCGCTGGCCTGTTGGTTGGGGAGCTGCGAGGCAGTGGCCGAAGTCGCGCCATGCGCCTCAAGCTGCTCGACCCGTCCCGTCGCCTGCCGCTGCCCAGCAGACGACGCGTCAAAGTGAACCCCAAAGGGAGCCCCAGTGTGGCTGGCCCGAGCAAGGGAAGCCTCGAGGGCCGCCACGCGGGCCAGTAAGGCCTCCACACTGGCGTGGGACCACGGGCCAGCCAGCCCGCCTGTTACGGGCGTGGGTACAGGTCCTTGCACCCCGGGGCCCGAATATGGCCCTGACCCCACACCCAGTCCCGGCAGGGCCGACGTAGGCACCTGCCAAGGAAGGGGACCACACCACCCCCCAAGGCTGGAAGGCCCTGGAGTGAGCTGCGCCCCAATAGAGGAAGGCCCAGTAGAATGGGCACCAGGAGCGGCGTCCGCCGCTTGCGGGCCACGGGCTGCAGCCCATGCTGGACCCCTGCTCGGGTCCCCAGCCTCCAGCCAGGGGGTAATAGACCCCATCCCACCGGTCCCGGTGGGTGCCGGCAAAGGCGGCTGGTGGGGAGGCGCAGCCGCGGTCCTCCGACCCGGATTGCGCCTCCGAACCTCCCGAGCCGTGCTCGCGGCCGCCTTCTTCTTCGAAGGCATCTCAGTCGGACCTAAGGGAAGCCGAAAAGAGGAAGGTCAGCAGCCAAAAGGCTTCCCAATCAAGGTAAAAGCGACGGAGTAAGAGGGAAAAACTTCTCCGCTCCGTCGCTTCGCAAAATGGCAGCTCGGCTGCCTCGTGGCCACCCCTTTTATAAGGGAGCTGGCCACGCCCCTAACTACCCGGATGCCTTCGTCCTGTGGGGGGGCCCCGCAAAAAGCGCGGCGGCCATTTTGGCGCCGCGCTTGCATTGTAGATGCAATGGGCATAGAGCTGGGCAGGTTGAGGAACATGGTGGAGGACAGAGGTGCCTGGGGGGACAATGGTCCTTGGGGTTGAAATCGACTGTGCGACTGAACAACAAAAATGTGTAAAAGAATGCTAACATTTGGTAAACTATACATAGCAAGATATTTATTGTGGAGTTAAACAAGGGAACATAGGGATTAGATAAACCCCCTAGGGGTCAGTATAACTGTAATAACATTAGTTGATAAGGAGAATCCTACAGAAAAGCTGCATCGTTAATGGAAACCTTGAAGTTACAGGTACTTCTCAGATGGGCTTAACTCTCATTAAATCATGACGCATAAACAATGGAACTGAGAGGTTGCTGAGGTTAAAATGAAGCCCTCTGGATTAAGGAGGTCCAGAGAAGGCCCTGAATGTTCTTGGCAAGGAGGTATGCTGGAGGGCAATATTGTGAGGCAGGTCTTAAACATGCCCTCTCCTTCCCCTGAGAAATGGGAGAAAGCTGTCAACCTGAAAGCAGAATTAACTGCAAAACAGGGGGGGGGGATACAAAAGCAAGGTTGTGAGGCAGTTTTTCAACTTGCGTCTCATTCTCCTAAGAAGTGGAAGAAACTGTTGATGTGAAAGCAAAATTAATTAGCAGGTGAAAAGAGCCAGAGAGAGAACTAGAAGAGACTCACTGAGACAACAGAGAGAGACCCATCACTGCCAGCCTCAAGTAGTATCTCCCTTTCATTGTAAGAGAGAACAAGGCCTACATGTTCCCCCACCCTTACTCCACTTTCTGGCAGAATCTCTTTTCCTCTACACATCAGCCTCCCAGTTACTGGGAAAAGCAGCTGTTGCCCTAGAGCAGGGATTCTCAACCTGTGGGCCAGATGTGGCCCACAGCACCATTTCATGTGGCCCACCACCACCTCCACCACACCAGGAAGTGCCATGTGGTGGAGGAAGGGCAAAATGGCCGTCCAGACTCTGAAGCTTTCTGAGGGAGCATAACCTGGCCCCCAGCTTTAAAAGGTTGAGAACTCCTGCCCTAGAGAATAGCTGAGGCTGTTTTAGGCTCTAGAGGGAGGCAGCAGAGATAAGATATATCTATACCTATAAAGAAGGGGTTGGGCCGTGTGTGTGCCTAATGCGTTTCCACACACATCCAGCATATCCCGTGATGCACCGTGCACACCTACCTTTTGTCCCTGAGATCATCGCCACAAGGGTCCAGGAGCCGAAAGTGGGGCCAATGCCCCATGAATGTGAAAAAACAAAACAAACCTATGACTCCCAGCTTCCTCTGCACCATGGCACACCTCAGCCAATCAGGCAGGAGGACACAAGCGTGGAGGAGGCAGGACAGCCAGCACGCATGGGGGAAAAAGGCAGACACACACACAATGCAAGCACAGGAGAGGTGGGGCCAATGGAGAGAACGCCCATTGGTTCGCCATTAGCCTCCCCGGAAGGCCAGGGCTGAAAGCGGTGCTCTGTTCCGCCCTCGCCTTCCGGGGGAAGTGAGCGCCTACCCGGTGTGTGTGTGAAAGCACGGCTGCCTTTGGTCCTCAACTACCGGAGGAAGTGAGCCACTTCCTCGGGAGGCAAGGACAGAGAACAGCACTCCATTCCACCCTCGCCACCTGGAGGGAAGTGAGTGCCTACCCCGGGGACAGAGGCTAAAAGTGTGGGCCACTTCCCTGGGAGGCAGGGCATAGAACGGCACTCCGTTCCACCCTCGCCTCCCGGAGGGATGCAAGCGCCTACCCCGGGGGTGGAGGCTGAAAGCACAGCTGCCTTCAGTCCCCGCCTACTGGGGGAAACAAGCCACTTCCCTGGGAGGTGAGGGCAGAGAACGGCTCTCTGTTCTGCCCTCACATCCTGGGGGAAGCGAGCGCCTACACCAGGGGGCAGGGGCCAAAAGCACAGCTGCCTTCGGGCCCTGCCTCCTGGGGGAACCAACTGAAACACTTCCCCGGGAGGTGAGGGTGAAGACCGGTGCTCCATTCTGGCCACACCTACTGGAGGGAAGCGAGCGCCTACCCCAGGGCCCAGAAACTGAAAGCGTGGCTGCCTTCGGCCCCGACCACCCAGGGGAAGTGAGCCACTTCCCCGAGAGGCCAGGGCTGCACACACCGCTGCCTTGTGTGTGTGTGTGAGAGAGAGAGAGAGAGAAAGAAAGAAAGAGAGAGGGTGAGTGAGAGAGAAAGTATGAGTGTGTGTGTGTGAGAGAGAGAGAGAGAGAGAAAGACTGGGTGAGTGAGTGAAAGAGAGAGAGAGAGAGGGAGACGGCATGGGTCCCGCAAAGGCATCCGGAACTTCCCGTGACAGCCCCCAGCACGGGCCTGAACGCTCTCGCCCCACCCACACCACTGCCACGGGGACAAAGGTAAGAAGAGGGCCCAAGTGACCCAACCGGCGAATCCGGGTAGCCAATGCTAGTACACTATAAGAACAACGCCGACACCGACGCCACCACCACTAGACTCTCCCTCGGACACAGAACCAAATGTCAGATAATCAAACTAACCGCAATCTTATGTTATTATTGTTGTAAATAGCCACACTGATCACATGTTATGACTGGTTATAAATAGAACAGTGATTTGCAAACGTATCTGTTAAACCAACAAACCACTGTGGGTCTCTGAACCTGATACGTATAAAGTGATATCATGAAAACTCACTCTTATGTTTGATGAAGTGGACTTGATCCACGAAAGCGAACATTAAAATACAGGAGTTAGTCTTTAAGTTGCCACGTTTTTTGTCTTCTTTTGTTTTGTTTACTCTCTGATAAGCTGAGGATGTGATTCCCATATTGCCTTTAGCAAAGAAAAGTAAGACAGTGCTGTAAGTGTGAAAAGATAGCCATAGGTCTTTCTTGCCTTGTGCTCAGTTGAAGATAGCTCAGGTGGTCTCAAGGAACTTTTTTAAGGTGCATCACCCTTTGTGGTTCCAAAGATGACACCTTGATAAAATATTTAAAGTTTATTTAAAATAAAAGCAACTTCTCAAAAATATTTTTTTTAAAAAATCCAAGAAATGGAAAGGCAATTGCATAAAGCAACGCAAATAAGTGATCCAAAACCATTGACTTAAAATAAGACGGGAGGATAGTTCCCACACTCCTTAAGATAAAATAATACAAAGATAGCTAAGACTAGATGACTCTACTTCTAAGAAATCATGATGTGGATTAATTCTTTCTAGTTGAGAGCCTACTACTGTACTTATTACCAGACTTACACTAAAGTTCTCCAAAGAACTACTACATCTTCCATCTAGTTGCATTTAATTATTCTGCCTCTCTCTTCTCATCCAGAATTAACCAATCAGATCAGATGACATCATTGCAACCATTCCTTCTCCCCTTAAAGTCCTTTTTCCCAGGAGGATGTCAGATGTCCAATTAGTGAAGAATGTTGTTTTGTTCTTGCTGTGTCTCCTTGGATCTCTGTACCATCTCACGCCTTATCAGGACACCTCTGAAAGACAGCTGATAAAAACATAGCATTTTCTCCTTTATTCCTGGTATTAACTCTTTCCTTAGAAAGCAAACAATCCCATTGACATCTTAGACGAGGTCTAGAATTACTAGAGCATTACAATGCCTTCCCTTTCCTCTGTCCTATTTCTTTTTTGGAGGCCATGTAGGGGAAGAAGGAGAAGCAAGGCAACAGAGATGACACTTGTGAAAGTTTCATATGCACTCGTTTGGAGCATTTGCAAACCAAATTCACACAAAGGATTGTGCAAAGCTTTGAATTAATAATGTATAATTAATTGCTTTTTAATTAAGGACTAACTAATTATACCCTCCTGATTCCTGAACAGACAGAAGTTGGTTTATCTGCCTTTTGGTGTTCTCCCAACTTTACATGGGCCTACCCTAGACTGCAGTGGCTCAAGTGGCTAAGATGCTGACTGGAAGGCAGCGGTCAGCAGTTTGATATTTGAATACTGCAGGACAGAATGAGCTCCCGTCTTTGTCCCAGCTCCTGCCAACCGAGCAGTTTGAAAGCAAGAAATTGCAAGTAGATAAATAGGGACCACTTCAGTAGAAAGGTAAACAGCATTCTGCTCCAGTGACTAATCATGCCTGCCATATGACCATGGAAACGTCTGCAGACGCAGACAGTGCTGGCTCTTCAGCTTTGAAACAGAGGTGAACACTGAATCATAGAGTCGGATACAACTGGCTTTCGAGCAAGGGTGACCTTTACCTTACCCTAGTTGCAACTTACTATAGTTGCAACTAGAGTAGTCCCATTTGTATTAATGGAACTTTTGAAGGAGTTGAGTCATCAAATTGCCATTGATTTTGTGGGCATACCCTAGCGTTACTTACTATGCTCAACAATAGGATTTCACCCACTGATGCTATTTGGCTAATTTACATTACAGTTAGGTTTGGAGTATCTTCATTCTGTTTGAGATTGTTGTGTTGAGTGAATCTCATCTAAATGATGAGCTTCTAAAATTCTCCCCCACATGCCATCATGCTGTTATCAATAGTCAACAGAGTCAGAAGCTCCTTTGTAAAGCTCTTTGTGAAAATGGATATCACTTAGATAATCTTTTAATATGAAAAAAACCTAAACCTGTCAACCTTCCCGGATTGGCTGGGATTTCCCGATTTTCGGCGCTGATTTGCGCCATTTCCCGCCCGCAGCTGCCAAAACCCCGGAATTGGCAGCAGGTGAAAAGAGGTACTGCACATCCCTTCTGCGCAAGTCATGTTCCACGCATGCGTAGAAGGCTTTTACGCTTGCGTAGAACCGTTTTACGCTTGCGTAGACCCCTTCTACGCTTGCATAGAAGGCTACGCAAGCATAAAAGGGTTCTACGCAAGCTTAAAAGCCTTCTATGCATGTGTAGAACACGACTTGCGCAGAACCATTGTGTGCAGGTCCCGGATTGTCTGGAGCCGCGGTTGACAGGTATGAAAAGAACTGTGATGAAAAAATTATGATGTGGTTGTTTAGGGAGGGCACTTTAAAATTTTAAATTTTAAATAATTGAATATTTTAACGATTTTATTTCATTGTTTTGTAGTGTTTATATTTATGGTGTTTCTATATGTGTAAGCTGCATGGAGTCACGTATGTGAGAGGGCGGCGATACAAATGTGATTAAATAAACAAATAAATATTTCCTCTTCACAACATGCCACAAAGTAAGGTCAGTACAGTACAGTCTCAGTTTAGTGTATGGGACCAAAGACGACCGGACAACCGAAGGGTTGGTTTAACACAGGTTTATTGCATGAGGTTCCAGTTAAGCATGAGGTAATGGCGGTGATACATCTCAATATATACAGTAGTCTTCTCCATTTGAATCATGTAGCACGGTAGCTCATTGGCTGATACCGGCGTGGCCTCGCCCAGGCACGCCTCCTTTCCGGCTGCTGTTTGCGGGGAAGGTTTTCCCGCGGCTGTCCGTGATTGCGCAATGTGAGCCATGTGAGAGTGAACGCTCGCAGCTGCCCTCTATAGGCTGTCTGCTCGCGTTCCTTTACAGCTGGTATCGTTTGTATCTGGAGTGGTTACAATCTTGCCTTTACAGTATAATGCACATGCATACATACATACATACATAACATCCCTCCCCCCTAGGATGGGACGAAGTCCCGCAACCATTGTGGCTTGCCGCACGTTCGCTTGGGGCGTGCTTGCGCCTGCCCTAATTCTGGAGAGCCCGTGATCCCTGACTCCGTGGGTGCTTGTCCTGCAACGGGAAACGGGGATTCGTTAGTGGCTCTGGGGGGCGTCCGTGCCTGCCTTGCGCTCGGGGAAGGGAATGGAATGAACAGTTGGGAGGTAAATTCCTGCCTATTGCCCTCGGACCCCGGGGACCCTCCTAATGTGAAACGCGGAACCGATGAGGTCGCCCTTGTGGAACGGCTACCTTCTGATCCCTGCTCGGGGGACCTTAAGACTGTGGTGGGCGGACTTGCTGATGCCTCCGGCCTTGGGGGTGTCGGTCTCCGGGACATTGGCGCTATATTGCATTCTAACTCACAGGGGCTACTGGGACTGGAAGTACCAGGGGCTGAACGGAAACCCCTCTTTTCGCTAGGACGGGTGGGGGACCACTCCGCTAACTCCCCCTGGTACTGTAAATCAACGTCTAAACTTCTCTGGGCATCTGAATTTCGGGGAGACTTCCGCGGCTTCCGCGGGGTATGAGTGCGGTCGGGGCTCCTCCTCTCTGACGGGGACTCCCGCAAAAGATTTCCGTGGATCGATTGCCTTTCCTCCCCCCTTGGTGGGGACCCATGCTCCCCTTTTCCTCCCCCTTGGGCTAAACGGGTGGGGGAGTACCCTAACGCTGATTCGATGCTATTCTCGTCCGCGTCCTGCTCTCCGGGAACCCTACGCCTGAGTTGGTCTACGTGTCGCCTCCACAGGAAACCTGTACTGGTCTCTACTCGGTATGAAACGGGGCCGGTTTGATCTACTACGGTGCCTGGCACCCAGGCTGGCCCCGCGCTGGCGTAGTTCCTGCAGTACACCGGGGCGCCTATGCTGAAACTCTTTGTGGGTTCCACCCCTATGTTCCGCCCTTTGTCCTCTACTCTCGTGGGGTCTAGCTTGGATATTCCCGTGGCCAGCTTCCTGCGCATCAACAGCTCCGCGGGGGAGTACCCTGACGCTAATGGGGTGACCCTGTATCTCAGCAGGAATTGGCACAATTTCAGGTCGAGGTCTCCGGGGCCCATGCGCAGTAGCGCGTCTTTCGTGGTGCGCACAAGGCGCTCTACTTGGCCGTTGGTGGCCGGGTGAAAAGGGGCGGAGGTGACGTGCCGAATGGCGTTGCGCTCCAAGAATGCCCTGAACTCGGCGGACGTGAAACAGCTAGCGTTATCGCTGACGAGGGTGTCGGGTAAACCGAACGTGGAAAAGACCCTCCTTAACTGTTTAATCGTTGTGGCCGAGGAGGTGCTCGAGACTGGAATGACCTCCAACCACTTAGAGAACGCGTCCACCACGAGGAGGAAAAGCGTTCCCCTGAACGGGCCAGCAAAGTCTACGTGTACTCGGGACCAGGGCCCCCTTGCAGCGTCCCACTCCCTAGGTGGCGAGCGAGCCTCTTCTGGCCTTGAGCTTTGGCACGCCTCGCAAGTGCCGACCATGTGTTCGATGTCGGCGTCTAACTGGGGCCACCAAAAGTAACTGCGGGCTAGTGCCTTAGAGCGTACGATCCCCGGGTGGCTGACGTGCAGCAGTTTAAGCACCCTCGGCCGGAGAGACGTGGGGATCACTACCCGCTGTCCCCACAAGAGGCAACCCCTCTCTAGGGACAACTCTAGTCTCTTTTTGAAAAATGTGTCGAATTCCGCTGCTGGGGAAGACACGGGCCACCCTTTCTGCACCCAGGAGCAAACTGTGGCCAGCGTTTTGTCCTTGCCTGTCGCTTTGGCGATGTCGGCCGGTACTACTGGAGGGGAGTCTAGGACCTCTATCATTAAGACCTGGTGGTCCCTCTCTACTCCGCCCACGTGGCAGCAATCCCGGGGAATGGGGGACCTCGACAGAGCATCGGCATGGCTTATCTCCTTCCCGGGCCGGTATACCAACGCGTGCTGATACGCGTTGAGAAAAATGGCCCACCTGAGCATTCTCGGGGACAGGATCTGGGGTGTGGGCTTATCTGCGGTGAAAATGCCCAGCAAAGGCTTATGGTCAGTCACTATGGTGAAGGGGCGGCCGTACACAAAATCATGAAATTTCTTGGTCCCCGCAATTATTGCTAGCGCTTCCCTGTCTGTCTGAGCATAGTTCCTCTCCGCTTGGGACAGGGATCTAGAGTAGAAAGCTATCGGGGCCTCCCTACCGTTCTCCAGCACGTGGCATAGCACCGCCCCCACCCCCACCGGGGATGCATCGCATATCAGGACCACTGGGCGTTTGGGATTGAAGTGGGTCAGTACAGCATCTGATGCCAGGAGTCGCTTCAGGTCATTGAAAGCTTTCTCCTGGTCGTCGCCCCACTTCCATGCCTCGTCCTTTTTTAACAATTTGTGAAGCGGTTCTGCCACTGCTGCCTTCCGCGGGAGGAAGGAGTGGTAGAAATTGAGCAGTCCGAGGAACGACTGCAACTCGGGCTTGGAGGTGGGGCGAGGGGCCTTCTTGATGGCGGCTACCTTGGATTGGGCTGGCCTAATTCCCTCGGGAGTGACACGGAACCCTAGGAACTCAACCTCTGTAGCGAAGAAGACGCATTTGTCTTTCCGCAACCTCAACCCCGCCTTTTCGAATATTGTCAGGACCTTTCCCAACCTTGTTGCTAATTCGGCCCGGCTCCCCCCTGTAATTAATACGTCATCAAAATAGGGCAACACCCCCTCTAACCCCTTCAGGAGGCGTTCCACCAGTGACTGGAAAATCCCGGGCGCCGAATTCACGCCGAATTGGAGGCGCGATACCTGGAACGCCCCTTTGTGGGTGACTATGGTCTGCGCAGCAGCTGCGGCGGGGGTCACCGGGAGTTGCTGGTAGGCTTGGGCCAGGTCGAGTTTGGCGAAACACCTCCCCCCGTGTAACCTGGCCAACAAGTGGCTGACTACCGGCACCGGATACGCATTAGGGCGGATCGCCTTATTGATGGTGCACTTGTAATCAGCGCATATGCGGACTTCCCCGTTGGCCTTGAGCGCTGTTACAATTGGAGTTTCCCACTCCGCAGAATCAACAGGAACTAGAATCCCCTGGCCCACCAATTTGTCCAACTCCGCCTCTATTTTGTCCTTTAGTGCGAAAGGCACTCTGCGCGGTTTAAGTCTGATTGGACGCACTCCAGGGTCCAGGTCGAAAGTCACTGGGGGGCCCTTGAATTTTCCGAGCCCCTTTTTAAAAACCTCGGGGTGTGCGTCGCACACGCTCTGTATTGGATCAGTCCCGGCGGCGTGTGCTCCCACGGCGTGCACCCCCCCAATGAACAAACCCAGGGGCTGGAACCATTGAGTCCCGAGGAGGCTGCATTTACCTCCCTTGAGGACGACTAGGGGAAGCGTTGCGGTGTACTTTTTGAACTGGACCTGGAACTTCCCAACCCCCAACACTGGGATGCGGTTCCCTTGCACGTCCTTCAGTGTGGCCCTCAACGCTTTGAGCTTGGGCCGCACGCGGGGGGCGATTTTCATGAACTCCCCCTGGGAAATAATGGAGTATGAAGAACCCGAGTCCACCTCCATTCTAACAGGGGCCCCTTGTATTACTACCTCAACGAAGTAACGGGGGTGCTCCGTGGAAACGCTGCAAACCGGCGCGTCGTCCTCGCTGTCGTCGGAGATGCGCCCTACTCCGTCCCGCGTCCTCGTGGTCCGGGTGCCGTCCTTCGGCCTCGTGGTGCGGTCCTGCCTCGTGGTGCGGTCCTGCCTCGCCGAGCGGTCTGGAGAACTCCGGGTGGCCTCGCGCCGTTTCCGGCAGACCTTGGCGATGTGCCCGCGCCGGCCGCAGTTGTGGCACTCGGCCTTGCGGAATGGGCATTTGGTGCGGGCGTGGGCGGCGCCGCAACCGTCGCAGCGCCGGCCCTCTCTCTGGACTCTCCGGACGTCCTCGTCGTCGCTGCTCTCCGCAGACGAGTTCGAAACCCGCCGGGCCGCGCGCACCGAACTCTCTGCCTTGGCGGTCTTCGGGCGCCAGTCCTGAAGCTCGTGCACCCCGGCCGTCGTGGCCTCTGCGGCCTGTGCCGCGTCGAGGACTTGTTGCCACGTGGGAGGCGGCTCCCTTTTCATCAGCGCGCGCTGAGTCTCTGTGTCCCTCAGACCGCAGAGCAGGCAGTCCCGGAGGGTGACGTCGGGGAGTTCCCACTTGCATGGGCCGGCGGCCAACCGCAGGGCCGCGGCGAACTCATCGACCGATTCTCCGGGTGCCTGGACTCGCCTCCAGAACGCGCTCCGAGCGGGGAACATCGCTATTGCCGGCCGGAGATGGGCGCGCAGCGCCGCCAGGAGCTCTGTGGCCTTGAGGTCGCTCACCTTCCTCGGCGCGATCAGGTCCACCAAGGTCCTCTTGGTCTCTTGTCCGAGCATGCGGACAAAAATGGCCCTCTTTTTGGCCTCGTCTGAGACCTCGAGCTCCACCAGCGCTGCGTTGAAGTCTATCTCAAACAGCTCCAGGTCTCCCGGCTTCCTGATCTCGTAGCCGGCGCATGTCTTGGTCCCGTGGGCAGCCATATCCCACCTTCGTCGCCAATTTAGTGTATGGGACCAAAGACGACCGGACAACCGAAGGGTTGGTTTAACACAGGTTTATTGCATGAGGTTCCAGTTAAGCATGAGGTAATGGCGGTGATACATCTCAATATATACAGTAGTCTTCTCCATTTGAATCATGTAGCACGGTAGCTCATTGGCTGATACCGGCGTGGCCTCGCCCAGGCACGCCTCCTTTCCGGCTGCTGTTTGCGGGGAAGGTTTTCCCGCGGCTGTCCGTGATTGCGCAATGTGAGCCATGTGAGAGTGAACGCTCGCAGCTGCCCTCTATAGGCTGTCTGCTCGCGTTCCTTTACAGCTGGTATCGTTTGTATCTGGAGTGGTTACAATCTTGCCTTTACAGTATAATGCACATGCATACATACATACATACATAACATCCAGGAAGAAAACACATTACTATTCTACAAAGGAAATTGTTTTGTAAAAGTTTTTTTAAATATAAATTTCAGTTTGGTTTGGACATTATTTGAATATGATAAAATACCAAATATAATTTTTGTAAACAATGTAAAACTGTATGTTCAAATATGGATACTAGAAAATGTATGATGTAGTGACTGAGTTCATGGTTGAAAAACAGCATCTATAAGACTGATGATAGGTGGATAGAGTAGTTTCCCACTTGGTTCTTGAAAATACTGACAAATTTACAGCATCTTTCGGAGCCTGTCCTTGCTACTAATTCAGAACAAGAACAGTGGAATGGCTCCTCTCCAGACTTGATGACACCAACTTCTGCAAAATCTAGCAATCCTTATACAATTCGCAATTTTCAAATGCCATGATTGCAAAGTTGGTGTGTGGCGGGTAGGCAATCTCAAGATGAACATATTGTTCAGTTCAGTTTTGCTGCCTGTCTGAGGGCCACAATTCCAAGTTAGAGAGTCTGAATGCAAGGTGCATTCTTGTTATCATTTATTGTCTAATTGTTGTGTATGTAACTTTAAGTATTGCTGTAACGTTGTGTAATTGTTATTATGGGATAGGGGTGATCCTCCATTTTCTCTTGTTGTTACTGAACTAGTGGGATTTGCGTTCCCGCCCTTTCTAACAAGACACACGAAGTCTCAGGTCTGGAAACACCACAATCACCCAACTCCTCTCCTAACCAATCATATTGTTTCCTGCCCAAATGTATCCATTGTACAGTGTATATAAAGAGCTGTTGCACCATTGCTGTTCATGCTTGGTTTGCTTACAATAAAGTTGTGTTTAGCCCTGTAATGCTGGCTACTTCTTTTCAATTTCCGAACATCAAACTAATGGACAGAAATATTTGATGGGGGTGTTGTGTATTAAGGCACATTTGCAAGTAGTGCAGGCAGCGCCTTGCAAGAGGAAAATGGCGGTTTCCCGCCATCCAAATTAGGAGCCTAAAGTGGTGCAAAATCCCCCGTTCCAGGGCGCATTGATTATGCTAATCAAAGCCCTGTGATTGGTTACAGTTTTGGATCCTGCATCCCATTGCTTAATTACATATATACCCCGTTATGATTGGTTAGTTACGTTTGTCCGGTGGGTCGCTACTTTGTATCAAGGAGCCACCGCCGGGGAGACACTATATAAGCCCCACGACTAAACAAGGGTGGGGGCCGGACCGGATCTACATTTCCCACTCCGTACAGGTAGCCAGCAATGTGCTAAGCCTGGGTCTCCTCCATTATGCTACACTTCTATGGTAGCTAGCCTTTGCCTCCTACATGGCAAGTATCCAGAGGGACTGATTTCACTGGGATTGTATAGCCATCTCTGTGTCTAGACCACCTTGTAAGCTCATCTCTAAAAGACTGTTGAATAAAGACTTGTTGCTGTTTTCATTGTTGTCTAGACTAGTGCTTATAAGGGCCGGACATAACAGGGGATTTTTGCAGTTATTGGAGGTGCTGGAGGTCTTGAAAACATTGCAAAATTGTCTCCATATGCACTAGAGGTAAAGAGGGACTTGGTGAGCAAAAGATTCTTTAATTTTGGGGTAGATGAGAAGGTGGGTTATGCCAGGGGTGTGAAAGATACTGCAAAAATGCCCTAGTGGGCCATGTGCAGCCATGGTCCTTCTCATATATCCCTAATGTATGGATATATGTTTGAATTTTTGTATAATAGAAATATAGTGCACCTGTATTTTTCAGCCTAATTGTGGCTATGAAACAATAACATACACAGATGAAGCCAATGTGCTAAAATGCAGAGTGTAGTTCACCCAGTTGGTGACATTGGAGGGCGAGTTGTCCAGCCATAGGCTTCTCCATTATGGGGTGCCACAGGGCTCGGTACTCTCGCCTCTTCTATTTAACATCTACATGAAGCCACTGGGTGAGATCATCCATTCCCATGGGGTGAACTATCATCAATACGCTGATGATAACCAACTGTATATCTCGGTCGTGGGAACCCAAGTGATGCAATTGAAGTCCTATCCAGGTGCCTGGAGGCTGTAAAGGTCTGGATGGGGGACAATGGGCTTCCACTGAATCCTGGCAAGACTGAGTGGCTGTGGGTTTGGGGCCCCACGTTATCCCAGGAACTACCATCTTTGGTGCTGGATCAGGCTCCTTGATTCGATTTGAATTTGAATTTATATACTGCAATTCTCTGCCCAAAGGGTGACTCAATGCGGGTTACAAGTTACAAGTTCACAAGTTACAGCATAATATCACAAAAAATACAATATGTCACAGTGCAATACAGTAAATACAATAAAATACAGTTACACAAAAAAACAATTCAGTTCAAAAAAGGTACAAAGCCCTAGCTCACGTTATAGCCAGGCCCAGGCTAAGCACAAAGTACACCTCACCAAGCCAATGGGGAAGAAACAGAAAGTCCTCGGGTGCAGCAGCAGGTGCACCTGGCTCCCATCTCTGGAGCATTGGTGCGGCTCCGGAGAGAGCCCTAAGGTCCCCGGTGCAGCGTCCTCATTGGCTTTTTTTCTCCTCCGGTCAGGCAGAGCTCAGAGGGGGCAGAGGCAGCGCAACAGGCAACAGGCGCACCTGGCTCCCATCTACGGACCGTTGGTGTGGCTCCAGAGAGAGCCCCAAGGTCCCCGGTGCAGCGTCCTCATCAGCTTTTCTCCCCTCCAACCAGGCAGGGTTTGGAGGGGGCAGATGCAGCATGGCAGGCAACAGGCACACCTGGATCCCATCTCTGGAGCATTGGTGTGGCTCCGGAGAGAGCCCCAAGGTCCCTGGTGCAGCATCCTCATCGGCTGTTTCTCCCCTCTGACCAGGCAGGGCTTGGTGGGGGCAGAGGCAGCACGGCAGGCAACAGGCATACCTGGCTCCCATCACCAGAGTGTTGGTATGGCTCTGGAGAGAGTCGCAAGGTCCCCGGTACAGCATCCTCATCATTGATGACCATCCGGAGGTTCAGAATGTAGCTGCCCAGGTGGTGACAGGGTGCGGGCGTTATGCCCGCACCTCACCGCTGCTACAGGAGCTGCATTGGTTGCCAGTATGCCTCCGGGTGCAATTCAAGCTGCTGGTTTTGATCCTTAAAACCCTTTATGGTACTGGGCCAGCTTACTTAAGAGACAGTGTCAGCCCAAGATTTTTGACCCACCCTACGAGAGCAGACAGTAGGGGCTCTCTAGTGGTCCCATTAGCCAGGGAGGCACATTTCACTGGGACCAGGAGGAGAGCCTCCTTGGTATCTGCTCCGGCCCTATGGAACTCTTGCCACTTGAATTGTGCCTCCTGGCAGAGTTGCTTCCCTTCAGAAAGGCCTTAAAAACATGGCTATGCCAGCAGGTGTGGGGTACAACTGGGACCACAACCCAGCCCTGGTGGCTTATTTAGCCCTGCCCTAGTGTACTTATTTAGTCCTGCCCAGGTGTCCTTTTTTTAAGGGGATTGGGAAGGTTTTATAAATATTTTAAGTAGTTTTATAGTATTTAGTTTTAATTAGTATTGGATATAGGTTTTAACTGACATTGTGAGCTGTCCTGGGGTGTTTAGGCGAAAAGGACGGTAATATAAATAAATAAATTAGTAGTGCAAAAGGGTCTTTTTTTTGGTGCGGGGAGGTTCTCTCTGATACTGTGGGTGGCTTTAGTGTCTTGCACGGAAGACAAGGAAGGAGTCGCAGTAAGGACTAACACAGGTTTATTGGTTGATGATCAGGATGAACATGTGGTAATGGCGGAGATACATCACATTATATACAGTAGTACAATGCATTTGAATCTTGTTGCATGGTAGCTCATTGGCTGCTACCGGCGTGACGTTGTCCCAGTCACGCCCCCCCTTGGTTCCAGTAGTAGTTTGCAGGAAGGTTCCCGCGGCTGCCGGTGATTTGAGGAATGAGAACCATGTGAGTTGAACGCTCGCAGCTGCCCTCTATGGGCAGCTTACTCGCGTTCCTTTAACAGCTGGGCTACATTGTGATTGTGGTCAGGTTACATTCATACGTTTCTTAAAGCAACATTGTACATACATAACATCCCTCCCTCCTAGGATGGGACGAAGTCCCTCAACCATTGTGGCTTGCCGCACGTGCGCCGGGGCGAGCGGCCGCTTGACTTAAAACCGGGGAGCCTGGTTCTGCGGAGTCCTATCCTGCAACGGAAAGGGGGGACTCATTAATGGCTTGGTGTGGGGTCTGTGGTAACCTTGCATTGGGGGACGGGAATGGAATGAACAGTTGGGAAGTGAAACCCTGCCTACCATTTGAGGTGCTTGGGGTTCCCCCCAGTACAAATCTCAGGACCGACGAAGAGGCCCTCGTGGCCACGCCACCCCCGGTTGCCTGCCCGGGAGTTCTAGAGACTGTGGTGGGCGGATTCCGCCCCGGTTGCCTGACTTGGGGGTGTTTGTCTCTGGGGAGCTGGCGCTATGGGATATTCCAAAATAAAAGGACTGGGGGTACTGGAGGTACCAGGGGCTGAACTGAAACCCCTCTTCTCGCTAGGACGGGTGGGGGACCACTCCGCTACACCCCCCTGGTCCTGCAAATCATAATCACACACAAACTGATCCCTCTCTTTCAAAGTATCCTCCTCTGTGGATGAGAACCCAGGATATGCATTTGTATCCGCGGGTTCCGCCGTGTCTCCCCCTTGGGTAATGCGGGTGGGGAGGACCCTAACGCTGATTCCCCTTCACTGGTGACTCGTCTTCTGAGTTGGTCGGCGTGCCTTCTCCAAAGTAGACCCGAGCTAGTCTCGACCCTGTAGGATACTGGCCCCGTCTGCTCAATGATTGTCCCTGGAACCCACGCTGGCCCCGAGGCTGCGTAGTTACTGCAGTGAACCGGGTCCCCTACTGAAAAACTTTTGGAGCTCTCTCCCCCTATGTTTATATTCCTTCCCTCATCCTCCACCCTAGAAGGATCCATCCGGTCAAAAAGTGTTACCGGACGCCTCCTCATGAGGAGTTCGGCTGGGGAAAATCCTGAGGCTAGGGGGGTTGTCCTGTAACATATGAGGAACTGACACAAATGAAGGTTCAACTCACCGGGACCCATGCGCCGCAGTGCGTCTTTCGTAGTGCGCACTTGACGCTCTACCTGACCGTTTGTGGCGGGGTGACACGGGGCAGCGGTAATGTGCCTAATGGCGTTCCGCTCGATAAACGTCTTGAACTCTGCAGACGTGAAGGTACTAGCGTTATCGCTAACAAGGACGTCTGGCAGGCCGAAACAGGCAAAGAGCTTGTGCAACTGTTTAATTGTTGCCACAGAGGAGGTGCTGCTCATGGGGATTACCTCCAACCATTTAGAGTAGGAGTCGACTACCAGCAAAAACATGGCCCCGCGGAAAGGGCCAGCGAAGTCAACATGAATCCGGGACCATGGCCCGCGGGCCGTGTCCCATTCCCTATGGGGTAACCAGGACTCCTCGGGCCGAGAGCTCTGGCAGCTCTCACACGTGCCCACTAAACGTTCTATATCCGCGTCTATCTGGGGCCACCAGAAGAAACTCCTGGCCAGAGCCTTGGAGCGCACGATCCCCGGGTGACTGGTATGCAGTAGCTTCAGTACCTTGGCCCTCAGTTTCTCTGGGATCACTACCCGCTGGCCCCAGAGTAAGCATCCCCTTTCCAGGGAAAGCTCTACTCTCCGCCTGACAAATGGCTTGAACTTTTCCTCAGGGGGAGTAGTGGGCCACCCTTTCCTCACCCAGGAACTAACTTGGGCCAGCGTCTTGTCGGCCGCCGTGGCTTTGGCGAGGTCGGCCGGGAGAATGGGGGTTGAGTCAAGAGACTCGATCAGTAGGACTTGGTGGTCCTGCTCTACCTCGCATGTGGGGTCCCCTACACTAGGGAGGGGAGATCGGGACAGTGCGTCCGCATGGGAGATCTCCTTCCCTGGGCGATAGACCAGCTCGTACTGGTAGGCGTTGAGGAAGATGGCCCAACGCAGCATCCTGGGGGAGAGAATTTGTGGTGTGGGTTTGCCGGTAGTGAAGATCCCCAGAAGTGGCTTGTGATCGGTCACTACCGTAAACTCGCGGCTGTATAAAAAGTCATGGAACTTTTTCGTTCCCGCGATGATGGCTAGGGCCTCCCTATCAGTTTGCGCGTAATTGCGCTCGGCCTTCGAGAGGGACCTTGAGTAGTATGCTACCGGGGCTTCCCTCCCGCTCTCCAACACGTGGCATAGAACCGCCCCCACTCCCACCGGGGACGCATCACAGACTAGGACTACTGGCTTCCTAGGGTCAAAGTGGGTTAGGACAGCACTTGAGGATAGGAGTGCCTTCAGTTCCCTAAACGCTTTCTCTTGCCTATCTCCCCACCGCCAAACCTCCTCCTTCTTCAATAAAGCGTGCAGTGGCTCAGCAACGGATGCCTTCCTTGGCAGGAAGGAATGGTAAAAATTTAAGAGCCCTAGGAACGACTGCAGCTCCGGTTTCGCGGTGGGGCGAGGGGCGTTTTGCACAGCCGCAACCTTGGACTCGGAGGGCTTGATGCCTTCCGGGGTTACCTTGAACCCAAGGAACTCGACCTCCCTTGCAAAGAAAACACATTTGTCCCTTCTCAGTCGGAGGCCCGCCTTCTCGAATATTGAAAGAACCCTGTCTAGCCTTTGCGCTAATTCTGACTCGCCCCCCGCTGTTATCAACACATCGTCGAAGTATGGGAGGACGCCTGGAAGCCCCTTTAAAAGGCATTCCACGAGGGACTGGAAAATTCCGGGGGCCGAATTCACGCCAAACTGAAGGCGCGTCACCTTAAATGCCCCCTTGTGCGTTACAATCGTTTGCGCAGCGGCAGCAGCCGGGGTTACAGAGAGCTGCTGATATGCCTGCACCAGATCTAGCTTGGCAAAACACCTCCCCCCATGAAGCGTGGCCAGTAAGTGGCTGACCACGGGCACCGGATATGCATTTGGCCGAATGGCCTTATTAATCGTACATTTATAGTCCGCACAAATCCTAACCTCCCCGTTTGATTTAAGGGCGGTCACAATCGGCGTTTCCCACTCCGCCGAATCAACTGGAACCAAAATCCCCTGCCCCACCAACTTGTCCAGTTCCGCCTCAATCTTGTCCTTGAGGGCGAAAGGCACTCTTCTTGGCTTGAGGCGTATGGGTCGGATTTCTGGATCCAGGTCAAAGGAAACTGGGGGCCCTTTGTAAGTCCCGAGCCCCTTCTTGAAAACGTCCGGGTGTGCGTTGCACACGTCCCGCATTGGGTCAGTCTCTATGGCGTTAATGCCGGACAGTTCGATTCCTAGGGGAGCGAACCACTGCGTTCCCAAAAGGCAGCACCTCCCCCCCTTGAGGACCACTAGGGGCAGTTTTTCGGAGTAGTTCTTGAACTTCACCTTGAAGTTCCCCACCCCCAACACTGGGATCCCGTTCCCCTGCACGTCCCGTAGGTGTGACCTCATGGCCCGCAACTTGGGCCGCCATCTGGAGGAATGCGCATAAATTCTTTTTGGGACAGGATGGAATAGGACGACCCCGAGTCTATCTCCATCCTCACTGGGACCCCCTGTAACTGTACCTCAACAAAAAAACGCCGGTGCTCCAGGCCCACGCGGTTCACGCCTGCCCTGCTGTGGTCGTCTGAGACCTTCCTGGTGCTGGCCGCCTTCCGATGGTGCGTCTGGGGATGACTCGAATTTCCCTTGTCCTCGACTTGCTCGCGCCTGCACACCCGGGCGATGTGCCCCTTTCGGCCGCAGTTGTGACACTCGGCCTTCCGGAACGGGCACCTTGTGAGGTCGTGGGACGCCCCACAACTGTCGCAGCGGCGGTCCTGCCACTCGCGGGTCTGTCGCTTCTCTCCTCGCTTCTTGACCCACTGGACATCGTCGTCCTCGCTGGAACAGGGGTCTGCCGTGGTGGACGACTCCTCGGATGCCGTTGGTGAGCCGGCGGGCGGCTTGGGGGCCCGCCAGGCTGTTTTCGCTGGTGTTCGCCGGGCCGCCTGTACTGGTGACTTGGCCCTTTCGGACGCGGCCCCTCGGGACTTGAACACTCTGACCCCGCTTCTGGCTGCTTCGGCCGCTTGGGCCTCCCGCAGCACCTCGTTGAACGTGAGGCATTGGTCGCGGGTTATGAGCTTCCGCTGAAGCTCCTCGTCCCTCAGGCCACACAGCATGCGGTCTCGGAGGGCCTGGTCCAGGTTGTCCCACTGGCAGTGCACCGCTGCCAGCCTGAGGGCCGCCGCGTAGGCGGACATGGATTTGCCCGGTCGCTGCTCTCACCTCTGGAACACGACCCGGGCCGGGAAGATCGACACGGGGGGCTGGAAATGGTCACCCAGCAGCCCCAGCATGCGGTCGATGGACACCTCTTCCACCTTCTTGGGGGCCACCAGGTTCATCAGGATGCGCAGCGTGGCCGGCCCCACCTGGGCCAGGAAGTAGGAGCGCATCCTCGCGTCTTCGTCGACGCCCGCAGCTTCCATTGCGTGCCGGAACTGGCACTCGTAGAGCTCCCATTGTTCGGGCTCGCTGACATCGAACTGGTAAGGCTTGACCTTGGGATTCACCATTAATCCCACCTTCGTCGCCAATTTAGTGTCTTGCATGGAAGACAAGGAAGGAGTCGCAGTAAGGACTAACACAGGTTTATTGGTTGATGATCAAGATGAACATGTGGTAATGGCGGAGATACATCACATTATATACAGTAGTACAATGCATTTGAATCTTGTTGCACGGTAGCTCATTGGCTGCTACCGGCGTGACGTTGTCCCAGTCACACACCCCTCGGTTCCAGTAGTAGTTTGCAGGAAGGTTCCCGCGGCTGCCGGTGATTTGAGGAATGAGAACCATGTGAGTTGAACGCTCGCAGCTGCCCTCTATGGGCAGCTTACTCGCGTTCCTTTAACAGCTGGGCTACATTGTGATTGTGGTCAGGTTACATTCATACGTTTCTTAAAGCAACATTGTACATACATAACAGTGGCAGCAGCAGCAACTGTGATAGGAAGATGCCCTTTGTGTTGCATCATCATCTGCACTCAAAATGATATAATAATACGTAGTAGCAATGACAATCAATTTTAAAATTGTTGATGAAATTTCAAAAGCATTCATGTCATAGGAATGTGATATATTTCAAAATTATATTAGATAGGTTATACTATCTCAGAAATTCATTGTGTGAAATGAGTACTGTATTTTCTGGCGCATAAGACGACTGGGCGTATAAGACGACCCCCAACTTTTCCAGTTAAAATATAGAGTTTGGAATATACTTGCCATATAAGACTACCTCTCTTCCAATGCACACCAAATAAAAATTAGCCCACACTCAACCCGAAGACACCCAGCCCTCCGAGTCGAATGGGCAGGTTCTGGTGGAGAGCCAATCCACGCTCACGTTCTCCTCCTCGAGGTACAGGAAGATGTGTGCAGCTTGCTTCCCCTTGCTTCATAATCCCCGCACAGAGCAGGGACTTGGCCGCGGCACACCCCACCATATGCGCCGGACATATGAAGCAAGGGGAAACAAGCTGCAGTTAAGTACCTGTCCTATAAGACGACCCCCGACTTTGGCACAGATTTTTCGGGGTTAAAAAAGTAGTCTTATACGCCAGAAAATACAGTAGATGTCCCTGAATATGTATGCATGCATGTATGTATAGGTTTGCATAGTTATATATACGTGTGTCGTGTGTGTTGAACAAAGAGAGAGAAACTGGTTATTCACATTAAAATTTTGTTTTGCAGTTTGTAATTTTAAGCCCTATAAATCTGAAAGAATACACATGTGATTTTTTTGAAAATTATTTTTAGATTACAACTCTTTTATTCTTTTTGTAAATCCATAATAAGTAATTTTAATACTCAAAACATTTACAATAGTGTTTGATCTGGCTGTAGTCTCAGATTCCACAATTTTAATTTACCAAAAATTATTTCAGAATTTTAACCAGAGGAGTATACTATATTTACCTAAAGTTCCTAATATTTAATGTTGCAAAAGATGATTAAGTTTTAAAAAAAAGCAAACACTTCATCCATCCAAGCCATCACTTGCTTAGACAATCCTGAAGTATTGGAAGATTCTCTCTTTAGTTCATGGATGTCTTACTGTCTGAAGGGTCCTTAGAGATAGCCTTTGGACCTTGTCCACCTTGGCATGAGAGAATTGGGGGCACCTTTTATAATTCTGCCTCAGCCATTATAATGCTGTATAGAATGCAGCTTTGGGATGTATGACTGATACAGTAAAACCTCGGATAATGCTAAAACTTGGTTCGGATAGCGCTAAAACTTGGTTCCACAAGTCTTAGTATTATCCAATTTTTAACGTTATCCAATGCATGCATCAGATAACGCTAAAATCCTATGGGATTAATTGCATAATGTTAAAACTCCATAGAGATACATTGTAACTGGCACAGGCTTTAGCGAACGTTATCCAATGCATCCCTTAGGATTTTAACACTATGTGATGCAATTTCCTCCCCAGATTGCTCAACGTTATGCGATTTTAGCGTTATCCGATGCATTCGTTATCCAAGGTATTACTGTACTTCAAAGTGCTTGTTGTTAAACATTCCTTCCTTAGGATCATAGGCAGTTGTTTCACTGTTTAAATGGACCTTATGCAGAGGTATAATTGTGATTAGCTACTAACTTATCATGTGAACTTGTCAGCCAGGAAGTTGAACTAGATCTATTTACAAAAATGTCTGTTTGATTATTTGCTGGCTCTGGATACTGTATTTCCAGATCAGAGCTTTAAGGCATTAGTTGCTCAAAGCAAACTATTCTTACATTGTGAAAGCCAAACATTTGTTCTGAATGGGAGAAAGCCATCTGCTTAGAAAGGTGTTTCATTCTTTCATAAACAGTACTTTTAACAGATGCATTATTTTTTCTTATGAGGTCGTAATGCAGAGAAATAAATCTTTGAGCCATTGTGATCTGTTACCTCTGACCTAAGAGGGATGAACAAAAAGTTCTTGAAGAGTCCATGGGGTATTCCCATATTTTTCTAAAATAGGCTGATCTAGGCTTTACAGCTAATGGTCTGATCTCAAAATAAATGGTGAATTGGTAACTCTGAAAAATGGACAGAGTTACTGCATCTTCACTGCATTCTTACAGTTTAACTGTATGCATAAGAGTAAGTGGAATTTAATTGTCAGCAAGCTTTTATGGAGATATTTGCTTCGTTTCTTAAGCTTAATAAATAGTAATTTCACAAGAAAGAATCTTTGGAAATCTATTTCTTTCTCCTTAACTGCTAATCATAATTCAAGGTTCTTTACCCCACTCACAATGTAGAAAGCAAGATTTTTTTTAATCAAGGGAATAAATTACAATCTTTTTGACAGTATGTATATATTTTGAAGTATAAACATTGCTTGACACCACAATGTCACAAGGCACTGCTTATCTGCTTGGAAGTAAGCTCCATCAGATCAAATGGAGCTCACTTCTACCTAAGTGTGCAGTAGGAGTACATCCAGATCTGTGACTGGATTCCTTAATTTATATTAAAATGCAACTGCAGATGACTGTTTGCTTATACCAATAGCACTGCACAACAACGATTTTGCTACTGGGAATAACACGTGATTTACATGATATCAAGTGTTCTGTTTCCAAATCTGAACGCGTATCTTGTACAGATTTTAAGGCGTGCTATAGCTGTTCAAATGGGCGCGTTTTACTTCCGCTTCTGAGAATGACAAGGGCAGCGTGGGCTAGATGAATCGCAGTAAACCCATTCATTTGGATTCACAGGGTGCTTGGGCTTCTGGTTATTGAAGTCCAAGAACATCTGGAGTGCCAAGATTCACCATCACAGGATTAGACCAAGTAGCAGACAATATTTGTGTGTGTGTGTGTGTGTGTGTGTGTGTGTGTGTGTGTGTGTGTGTGTGTGTGTGTGTGTGTGTGTGTGTGTGTGTGTGTGTGTGTGTGGTATAAATACACCATTTATTTTGAGAAATAGCCTCCTTAATGATTGTGGTAGTTTTGAAACGCAATTGGGTGTACACCGGGCAATGGCAACTTGTTGTGCCAGCTAATCTTTTTCACACTAGGTCAGGTAAAAGGAACTACATAATAAATTCACCAAAAGTGGCTTCAGTCTGGCAGTTTAACCTCTGACCTAGACATGGAAGAAGAAGTGGTTTGTGAAGGGAGTGACTAACAGTAGGACCATGTGTGGATTCTAATAGGACACATACAAAGCTTATATTATTCCCATGAAGAAAAAAATGCAGGACTCAGAAAACCTGGCAGTGGGCAGGTTTTGGGAAACTATTTCCTCTCCATTTTTTGATTCTGAGATAATTATGCAATGTCAAACAAACAACAGGGTATATCAATAATGGACTTTCCACATAATTATACTTTTGTTCCCAAGAAGTATGAAGTTGACTTATTTGATTTGCACTGATCCCAGCCTTAAATAATAAACTGTTGGTTTTGTTTGCTGTACAAATATAGCAAATTTCCATCAGGTGTAAAAAAATGGCTGGAGAGAAACATTGAGCTGAAAAGCAAACATCTTAAGAGTAAAACTAGCAAAACAGGAAACTAGTTGACAACTTCAGGTTTCATCTGTTAATATTTTTGGGCAAAATGTCAGGAAGAATGTTGCAACTGTGTAAACTCTTCTGGCGGACAGACACAAGAAAAAGTGAATGTAAACTACTGTCCGGAAGATGCTGAAATCTCTTTCTCTGACTTCTGGTTTTTTAAAAAATAAATAAAATGTGTATAGTGAGGGGATGTAATATTCTTGAAACCAATAAAAGTGTGTGTACGAGGAATTGTGACTCAAAGCAGAGAGAAATGTTACATTTGTCTTCCAGTACAGGCCTATGAAAAAAGCTGAGGATTCCAGCATAAATCCTCATATTTATCCCATTGTAAATCAAATTGCAAATTTCAGTTCCAAATTGCCACCAGAAGCAAACATATGCAGTTGCTGGTATGGTAAAACCATATGGCTTTTTGTGCAATAGCAAATGTCTGCACATTGCCTTCTTGACTTGTGGCTTTTAGCTACTGAGATTCAGGCTGATCTGAGTTATGCAAGTAGGCATAACTAACAACATTCTGGCCCTAGTCTGAAAAACAGGGATTCAAAGTAGGCATTAAGGAAATGTCTAGCCTCTAACTCAGTGATGGGCAGTCTTGGCCCTCCAGCTGTTCTTGAACTCCAATTCCCAGAAGCCCAAATCAGTACTCCTGCTGATCAGTGCCTCTGGGAATTGAAGTTCAAGAACAGCTGGAGGGCCAAGACTGCCCATCACTGCTCTAACTCTTGCTGGAAGAAAAGAATGAATATTATGGCTGGTATTGTACATTGATGAGGTCATACAAAATACTATTTGTGACTGACTCAGATCTAAAGCTGTGAGTAATGTGGCATGCTAAGACCATTTACCCTTCAAGAATACATTTAAATAAAGCTTAAAACTACAAGAACTGCTTCATGGACTTCTAAGCATCATATAGAGCTTTGCATCTTTGTGAACAGTGAAACTGGTCTGGCTTTTTGTGCGTGATATATATGTATGTTTAGCATCAGAAGGAAAAGATGCTAGATATATTTTGCATAAGCTGTATTAACTGTGTCACAATGGGTTAAAACCAAACAAAAACCCACTGAATGTCTCACTGTTGCCGTGGAAAGAAGATTTTTCTTTTTTTTTTTTACTGTGGCTTGATAATCTTCAATCCTGGTTCTCTTTATGGCCTGTTTCAACCACAGAGAACACATTGAATGTTATTCACAGGACTTGGCATTGATCATAAAAAAAGACACCCACTGAAATGAGTAAGAAAAGCAGTGAAAGGATGGCAGGACCCCTCCAGAATACCAGCAGCTGCTTTGAGGCAAAGCTGCAAGCCTTCTCCCGAGTAGGGATGACATATGTACCAGAAAACCGGGAATTTCATGGGTTGAACCTGTCCCGGCCTGGTTCCAAAAAAATCATTGAAAATTCCCGCTTTTCAGACCAAGGGGCGTGCTTAGTTTTAAGGGGAAAATTGCGCCTTTTGCTTGCAATAGAGCGGCACCTCTATTGAAGCACGAACAGGTGGCGCAGCAGCAACAGCTTTGATGGCTAAGGAAGAGGGAAAAATTGTGTGCCATTTAATTGCCCTTAGAGCAGCGCCTCTATTGAAGTTGCAGCAGCAGCAGCTTGCGTAATGAGCTCCCGTCTTTGTCCCAGCTCCTGCAAACCTAGCAGTTTGAAGGCAAGAAATTGCAGGTAGATAAATAGGGACCACTTTGGTGGGGGAAGGTAAACAGTGTTCCGTGCTCTCCGGTGTCTAGTCATGCCTGCCACATGACCACGGAATACGTCTGCAGAAGCAGACAGCACTGGCTGTTCGGCTTTGAAACAGAGATGAGCACTGAACCCTAGTGGCAGTGTCTCTTGCAGCATTCAATTCAATTCAATTATTTGACTTGTATGCCACCCCACTCACAATACGACTCTTGCTCTCACTCTTGTTCTTTCTTGTTCTGTTCATCTCTTCCTGTCCCCAACACTTTCTGTGTGCACTCAGCAACAGCAATGGTTGCAGCTTCAACTCCTGGTTCAGACTGTTGAGAAGGTTGCACAAGAAGAACATTTTGTCTTGAGGATTCTTGATTTGGTGGTGGTGGTGACTGCTCGCTTTTCGAGGACACTTTTGTTGAAAAATGTATCTTGTTATGCAGTGGGCTAAATTACTGAAACCTTTGGTCACATGACCTTCTTAGAGGAAGAAAAAAGATTTTTCTAGAAAAACTAACTTTGTTTTCTTACACTAAATCAGCCAATCAACAGGCCTCTTGTCTTCTCACCATTTTAGGTGCCTAACCTTCTTCACACTGAGATAAATCCTCTGACTTACAACAGGTACTCTATCTTGTGAAGCATACACTCTGTGGATCTCTCTCCTAAGCCGTGTAGTTGTAGAGAGTGAAAAACATTTTTCTACCATTTTTTAGACTAAATGAGTTTTATTTTTACCATTAACAATACTATATCTTCATGTCAATTTTTGTAAGTAAATATTGTTTATTTTACTATTGTCTGACTGGTCCACTTAGATAAGGCGATTCTTGGTGAACTTGCTTCTGATTTTGAGGCTAAAACCTGCTCCACGTTTTGCTGTGAAACCACAAAACTCAAACACTAGAGTTTACTAGTGTCAGAACAAATGAATGGTGAAAATTAACTGAAATAAATAAAAATGCTAGTTCCTTCCATATTTAATGGAAGACAGGAAGAGGGAAGGAGCACCTGCTCCAAGTGACCTGAAATGAATTTTAAAAAGAATATTTCAGTCATGCACATCCCTAGTGATAATCCACTTCTGAGTACTCTGTACCTAGAAAATTATGGAAAAGTTTTCCATATGTCGGAATTGATTTGACAGGACGCCTGTAGCCACTGTGAACAGGAATGGTTAGAAGAAGAGGATTTTCCTGTTTTTTAGCCGGAAAAACTACTGTTATTTCTAGGTTTCACTTTGTATTTTTCAAAAGATCAGTAGTCAATATACCAAACATAAGTGAAGGTAAAGGTTTCCCTTGCTCGACAGTCAGTCGTATCCGACTCTAGGATGCAGTGCTCATCTCTGTTTCAAAGCCAAAGATCCAGCACTGTCTGCTTCTGCAGACATTTCCATGGCCATGTGCAGTGATGCACGGAAGCAGTTCCTCTCCTGTTCGGGAGAACCGGTAGTGAAAATTCCCCCCGGGCCATGCCCACCTGGCCAGCCATGCCCACCTCCATACCCCATTGTGTTGGTCATGCCCACAGATTTGGCCCCACCCACAGATTTGGCCCCACCCACAGAGTGGGCAGTAATTTTTTTTGGAGTGCATCACTAGTCATTTGGCATGGTCATGGTCATGTGGCAGGCATGACTATACACGGGAGCTCACTGAACGCTGTATACCAAACATATTTGCTTGGACATGGCTTGGATATTTGCTTGGATATGGCTAAGAAATTATTTAGATACTGAATGTGATGATCATCTGATCTCAAAATTCATAGCTGACCACAAATTCAACATTTATAACAGGGTAGCTAGAGCAATACTGTTAAATCAATGTAAACTGAAATAGGATTAAATGATAATTACAATGCAGTTTGATAGGTAGTAGAATGAGAAATATAATAAATATAACAATGTATGCTTGCCTGCTATTTATTGGAGATATTTTTAAGAACTAAAGAAAAATTAGAATAGAAACCACTGAATAATTCAAGATGGGGCTATTGAAAAAAAAGCTGATGTCCTTTACATATAGGTGATTTCCTTATATAAACAGAGATAGCTCATAACCTTGTAGAAGAAAGGAAAGGAGAGAAAATGATTATTATACTAAGGGGAAGGATCTAAACACTTAAGATCAAGTTTATACTCTATGAAGGACTTCAAAGGATGGAAATTAAAAGGAACAGAAGGGTTATTTTGCCTTTGAGAAAAGGGAAAAATCTGCTGATGTAATGAGTGGGTTGTTTATTTAACTCACCAGCATTTGAGGTACAAGCAGTCTGACCATATCTATTCTTATCTTAACCAGAAGGAATTGAAGAATGCAGTGGAAATGTTTATAGAGGAAAAATGTGTCTCAGGTTGCATGTTGATATGGAGCTAGGGAATATGTGCATAAACGAGCGAAGAGCAGCATGCTTGACTACCATTCCTCATTAGTAACAAAAACATTCTCATTATAAAATTGTCCTTATTTGGTCCTCAAAAAGTAAAAGGAAGTTCACATGGCTAGTAAATCTGTTGAACAACTGAGAATAAAGACTTTGTTTTTCACCTGTGTTAAAAATGATTTCTTGCGTTGGAAATAGGTGCAAAGACAATAATTCGACTAGTCCTGTGTTAACGCTGAAAAGTAAATATTCTGTGCGTCAGAAACAGCCATAATTTGGCAAGTCTATTTATTGACCAAAATCATGTTGCTGTAGGTTATGCCTTGTAAAAGGCTGGTGATATCAACAGCTTCAAAAATTTACTGGAAATAAAACATTTCTGATTTCTCCTTTGAGAGCACTGAGGCTCCTATGGTATCTTGGTCATTTTCAGGAAGCCACTGAAGGCCACAAGCTGGGGCGGAAAATCTTTAATTATTGAAAACTGCCACTGCTAGGATGCCATCAGGGGACTAAGAAGAGTATAATCATTCCTTGAACTTCAACCAGTGCCCTGAGATCTAGCAGCCAACTAAGTAACTTCTGGCCATACCTGTCAAGTATTCCAGATTGGCTGGGATTTCCCATATTTCTCCACTCGTTCCTCCCTTTCTTTAGTGTATGGGACCAAAGACAACCGGGCAACCGAATGGTTGGTTTAACACAGGTTTATTGCATGAGGTTCCAGTGAAGCATGAGGTAATGGCGGTGATACATCTTAATATATACAGTAGCCTTCTACATTTGAATCTTGTAGCACGGTAGCTCATTGGCTGCTACCGGCGTGGCCTCGCCCAGGCACGCCTCCTTTCCTGCTGCTGAATGCAGATCTTTCTTCTGCTGCTGATTGCGGGGAAGGTTTTCCCGCGGCTGTCCGTGATTGAGCAATGTGAACCATGTGAGACTGAACGCTCGCAGCTGCCCTCTATGGGCTGTCTGCTCGCGTTCCTTTACAGCTGAGATCGTTTGTATTTGGAGTGGTTACATTCTTGCCTTTGCAGTATAATGCACATGCACACGTACATACATAACATCCCTCCCCCCTAGGATGGGACGAAGTCCCGCAACCATTGTGGCTTGCCGCACGTGCGCTTGGGGCGTGCTTGCGTCTGACCTAGTACTGGAGAGCCTGTGATCCCTGACTCCGCGGGTGCTTGTCCTGCAACGGGAAACGGGGATTCGTTAGTGGCTCTGTGGGGCGTCCGTGCCTGCCTTGCGCCCGGGGATGGGAAAGGAATGAATAGTTGGGAGGTGAACCCCTGCCTGTTGCTCTCGGACCCCGGGGACCCTCCTATTGTGAACCGCGGAACCGATGAGGTCGCCCTTGTGGTTCGGCTACCTTCTGATCCCTGCTCGGGGGACCTTGAGACTGTGGTGGGCGGACTCGCTGTTGCCACCCGTCTTGGGGGTGTCGGTCTCCAGGAAATTGGCGCTATATTGCATTCTAACTCACAGGGGCTACTGGGACTGGAAGTACCAGGGGCTGAACTGAAACCCCTCTTTTCGCTAGGACGGGTGGGGGACCACTCCGCTAACTCCCCCTGGTACTGTAAATCAACGTCTAAACTTCTATGGGCATCTGTGTTTCGGGGAAACTTCCGCGGGGTATGTGTGTGGTCGGGGCTCTTCCTTTCTGTCGGGGACTCCCGCAAAAGATCTCTGTGGATCGATTCCCTTTCCTCCCCCCTTGGTGGGGACCCATGCTCCCCTTTTCCTCCCCCTTGGGCTAAGCGGGTGGGGGAGTACCCTATCGCTGATTCGATGCTATTCTCGTCTCCGTCCTGCTCTCTGGGGACCCTGCGCCTGAGTTGGTCCACGTGTTGCCTCCACAGGAAGCCTGTACTGGTCTCGGTATGAGACGGGGCCGGTTTGTTCTATTACGGTGCCCGGCACCCAGGCTGGCCCCGCGCTGGCGTAGTTCCTGCAATGCACCGGGGCGCCTACGCTGAAACTCTTTGTGGGTTCCACCCCTATGTTCCGCCCTTTGTCCTCTACTCTCGTGGGGTCTAGCTTGGAGATTCCTGTGGCCAGCTTCCTGCGCATCAACAGCTCTGCGGGGGAGTACCCTGACGCTAATGGGGTGACCCTGTATCTTAGCAGGAATTGGCACAATTTCAGGTCGAGGTCTCCGGGGCCCATGCGCAGCAGCGCGTCTTTCGTGGTGCGCACGAGGCGCTCTACTTGGCCGTTGGTGGCCGGGTGAAAGGGGGCAGAGGTGACGTGCCGAATGGCGTTGCGCTCCATGAATGCCCCGAACTCGGCGGACGTGAAACAGCTAGCGTTATCGCTGACGAGGGTGTCGGGTAAACCGAACGTGGAAAAGACCCTCCGTAACTGTTTAATTGTTGTGGCCGAGGAGGTGCTTGAGACTGGAATGACCTCCAACCACTTGGAGAACGCGTCCACCACAAGGAGGAAAGGCGTTCCCCTGAACGGGCCAGCAAAGTCTACGTGTACCCGGGACCAGGGCCCCCTTGCTGCGTCCCACTCCCTAGGTGGCGAGCGAGCCTCTTCTGGCCTTGAGCTTTGGCACGCTTCGCAAGTGCCGACCATGTGTTCGATGTCGGCGTCTAGCTGGGGCCACCAAAAGTAACTGCGGGCTAGCGCCTTAGAGCGGACGATCCCCGGGTGGCTGACGTGCAGCAGTTTAAGTACCCTCGGCCGGAGAGACGTGGGGATCACTACCCGCTGTCCCCACAAAAGGCAACCCCTCTCTAGGGACAACTCTAGTTTCTTTTTGAAAAATGTGTCGAATTCCGCTGCTGGGGAAGACACGGGCCACCCTTTCTGTACCCAGGAGCAAACTGTGGCCAGCGTTTTGTCCTTGCCTGTCGCTTTGGCGATGTCGGCCGGTACTACTGGAGGGGAGTCTAGGACCTCTATCATTAAGACCTGGTGGTCCCTCTCTACTTCGCCCACGTGGCAGCAATCCCGGGGAATGGGGGACCTCGACAGGGCGTCGGCATGGCTGATCTCCTTCCCGGGCCGGTATACCAACGCGTGCTGATACGCGTTGAGAAAAAGTGACAAGTGACTGGAAGATCCCGGGCGCCGAATTGGAGGCGCGATACCTGGAACGCCCCTTTGTGGGTGACTATGGTCTGCGCAGCAGCTGCGGCGGGGGTCACCGGGAGTTGCTGGTAGGCTTGGGCCAGGTCGAGTTTAGCGAAACACCTCCCCCCGTGTAACCTGGCCAACAAGTGGCTGACTACCGGCACCGGATACGCATTAGGGCGGATCGCCTTATTGATGGTGCACTTGTAATCAGCGCATATGCGGACCTCCCCGTTGGCCTTGAGCGCTGTTACAATTGGAGTTTCCCACTCCGCAGAATCAACAGGAACAAGAATCCCCTGGCCCACCAATTTGTCCAACTCCGCCTCTATTTTGTCCTTTAGTGTGAAAGGCACTCTGCGCGGTTTAAGTCTGATTGGACGTACTCCGGGGTCCAGGTCGAAAGTCACTGGGGGGCCCTTGAATTTTCCGAGCCCCTTTTTAAAAACCTCGGGGTGCGCGTCGCACACGCTCTGTATTGGATCAGTCCCGGCGGCGTGTGCTCCCACGGCGTGCACCCCCCCAATGAACAACCCCAGGGGCTGGAACCATTGAGTCCCGAGGAGGCTGCATTTACCTCCCTTGAGGACGACTAGGGGAAGCGTTGCGGTGTGCTTTTTAAACTGGACCTGGAACTTCCCGACCCCCAACACTGGGATGCGGTTCCCTTGCACGTCCTTCAGTGTGGCCCTCAACGCTTTGAGCTTGGGCCGCACGCGGGGGGCGATTTTCATGAACTCCCCCTGGGAAATAATAGAGTATGAAGAACCCGAGTCCACCTCCATTCTAACAGGGGCCCCTTGTATTACTACCTCAACGAAGTAACGGGGGTGCTCCGTGGAAACGCTGCAAACCGGCGCGTCGTCCTCGCTGTCGTCGGAGATGCGCCCTACTCCGTCCCGCGTCCTCGTGGTCCGGGTGCCGTCCTTTGGCCTCGTGGTGCAGTCCTGCCTCGCCGAGCGGTCTGGAGAACTCCTGGTGGCCTCGCGCCGTTTCCGGCAGACCTTGGCGATGTGCCCGCGCCGGCCGCAGTTGTGGCACTCGGCCTTGCGGAATGGGCATTTGGCGCGGGCGTGGGCGGCGCCGCAGCCGTCGCAGCGCCGGCCCTCTCTCTGGACCCTCCGGACGTCCTCGTCGTCGCCGCTCTCCGCAGACGAGTTCGAAACTCACCGGGCCGCGCGCACCGAGCTCTCTGCCTTGGCGGGCTTCGGGCGCCAGTCCTGAAGCTCGTGCACCCCGGCAGTCGTGACCTCCGCGGCCTGTGCCGTGTCGAGGACTTGTTGCCACGTGGGAGGCGGCTCCCTTTTCATCAGCGCGCGCTGAGTCTCTGTGTCCCTCAGACCGCAGAGCAGGCAGTCCCGGAGGGTGACGTCGGGGAGCTCCCACTTGCATGGGCCGGCGGCCAACCGCAGGGCTGCGGCGAACTCATCGACCGATTCCCCGGGCGCCTGGACTCGCCTCCAGAACGCGCTCCGAGCGGGGAACATCGCTATTGCTGGCCGGAGATGGGCGCGCAGCGCCACCAGGAGCTCTGTAGCTTTGAGGTCGCTCACCTTCCTCGGCGCGATCAGGTCCACCAAGGTCCTCTTGGTCTCGTGTCCAAGCATGCGGACGAAAATGGCCCTCTTCTTGGCCTCATCTGAGACTTCGAGCTCCACCAGCGCTGCGTTGAAGTCTATCTCAAACAGCTCCAAGTCTCCCGGCTTCCTGATCTCGTAGCCGGCGCATGTCTTGGTCCCGTGGGCAGCCATATCCCACCTTCGTCGCCAATTTAGTGTATGGGACCAAAGACAACCGGGCAACCGAAGGGTTGGTTTAACACAGGTTTATTGCATGAGGTTCCAGTGAAGCATGAGGTAATGGCGGTGATACATCTCAATATATACAGTAGCCTTCTACATTTGAATCTTGTAGCACGGTAGCTCATTGGCTGCTACCGGCGTGGCCTCGCCCAGGCACGCCTCCTTTCCTGCTGCTGAATGCAGATCTTTCTTCTGCTGCTGATTGCGGGGAAGGTTTTCCCGCGGCTGTCCGTGATTGAGCAATGTGAACCATGTGAGACTGAACGCTCGCAGCTGCCCTCTATGGGCTGTCTGCTCGCGTTCCTTTACAGCTGAGATCGTTTGTATTTGGAGTGGTTACATTCTTGCCTTTGCAGTATAATGCACATGCACACGTACATACATAACACTTTCCCACTGCCGTCCCGTATATGAACGGTGGGGAAAGGGGTTACTGTGCATGCATGCGCCCATCGCAAATGGGCTCTGCACATGCACAGAGGGGTTCTGCACATGCGCAGATGAGTTGTTGCGCACCCAGGCCGGAGCAGTTCCCGTATTTCCAGGAGCCGCGCTTGACAGGTATGCTTCTGGCACAAGACTTAAGGCTGCACAGGAAGCTGTTCAGAAGGAGAAGCTATGTGATAATGGCAGCTTGTGACTGAGGTAAAGGAGTATTTGTCTGAAATGTGGGGGTAGGATGCCACCCATGATATGTGGTGATATGACATTGGATGCTCATATAATGGTGCAGACCCTATTTCCTAACATTTTACTATTACTAATACCTGAATAGAATTACCTTGCTGTCAGACAGTAGGTAGAATGGAGCAATTTTCTATTAAGCTTCAGAACTACTGGGTATAAAGTGCGGGATACCAGACTAAACACGAAGGAAGATGTCATAACAGATTGTCTAGGCAACTGGTGTTCTTTTCTTTTGCTGATGGTAGTTAAGTAGAAAGAGGGAAGTAGATTATAGCCCACAAAAGCATGTGTTGAAATAAAACTTATCAGCCTTTAAAATTACACAAGATGTGTTGTTGTTAAACTGAAACAGACTAAACACAGCTACCACCTTGAAAATGGTTCAGTTCTGCTTTCGGCCAAGTCCCTGTCATTTAATTTGAGTATGCTGTATTTATATAATAAAAGTATTTTTAAATGTTTTTACATAGTAAAAACAAAAAAAGGGGGAAACCCTATTGTAAGATAAAAGCATATACAGTGATACCTCAAGTTTGGACTTTACACGGATTTGGACTTTGTATGAGGCATACAAAATCCTAGCTGTGATGCCTCATACAACATCCAAATCCTTGCCGCGATGCCTCGTACAACGTCATTTCCATAGAGATACATTGTACTGTAACAGCACAGACTTCAGGGCAAAGTCAAGGAAACAGACAGGAAACTGACAGAACTTTAAGAAATCACTTTCTAAAGGCTAAATACATTACAAAAACATGTCAACCCTGATTTTAGAGGACAAACCATGCAACAAGTTTTTAACTTTTGAAAACTTTAGGAAGTTCAGGTTTAAAAGTTAACAAGTCCCATCATGCAGCACAATGTTAATCTGCAGCCATGCGGCCGATCATCCACTTTGTACAAGCTACTGTAAACAATTACTGGATGGAAGCAAGGACAAAAGGGATGTCAACATGTCCCATCATGCAGCACAGTGTTAATCATCCAAACAGCAGCAAGCACTAAACAATTGCCCACCCCACCAAACAGTGCTCCCCCAAAAAAGACCAACATAAGAAAAATTATGGAGCATGCAATCTGTTTTTAAAAACCTGTTGTGTTCTAATGGTTTTACCTTCCACATGGATTACAATGTATCTGAGCCAATGTAACCTTGCCTATAGCAACAATGTAACCTTCAGCTGTATCATATAAACCCTGTAATAGGACGCGAGCTAATGACCACCAGCGGGCAGCAGCGAGCGTCCAAGCTCTCTTGGTCCGAACTCATCAAAGGCAACAGCGCGGGAAGCTTTCCCGCCACCACCTACACCTGGACAAGAAGGGCGTGACCCGCAATGACGTCACGCAGACAGTAGCCAATGGGCTACCATGGCACCACGTTCAAATGTATTACTACTGTATATAAAGAGCTATCGATCCGCCATTACCGCATGTTCCCTCTGTCCACGATGCAATAAACCTGAGTTAACCCAGCCCGAGGCTGTGTCCTGTGTCTTGGTTTCATACACCAAATTGGCGACGAAGGTGGGATTATGGATCCCCAAGGCGCAGCCAGGGCACAGAGCGGGTTCAACATCACCAAACCGCAAGACTGGGAGCTGTTTGAGATGGACTTCCAGGCGGCGCTGGTGGAACTCAAAGTCAAGGAAGACGAGGAGGAGAGGAAGAGGGCCATCCTCACCAGAATGCTCGGGATGGAAACCAAGCGGACGCTGGTGGGCATCATCGCTCCGAAGAAGGTGAGCGAATTTAAGGCGGACGACATCATGAAGCTGCTACGGGAGCGCTTCCGACCCTCGAGGGCGATGTTTCCCGCTCGGAGCGCGTTTTGGAGGCGAGTCCAAGCGCCGGACGAGTCGGTTGAGGCATTCGTGGCCGCCATGAGGGTAGCCGCCGCCCCCTGCAAATGGGACAACATCCTAGAAATGGCCCTCAGGGACGGCGTGCTGTGTGGCCTGAAAGACAAGGAGGTGCAGCGCAGCTTGATGAACAAGGAGCCGCCTCCCACGCTGGCAGAGGTCGTAGAGGCCGCAGAAGCCGCAGAGTCCACGAATGCTGGAGTGGACGAGTTGCACCAGTGGCGTGAGTGGCGTCCCAGAGCCGGCAAAGCGGAAAAATCGGTGCACGCAACTCGACGGGCCTCAAAGTCGTCCTCGGAAGGCAGCGACGGCGAGGAAGTCCAGAAGGTCCGAAAAGGGGGGCGCCGCTGCGATGGTTGCGGAGCGGCCCATGAGCGCGCGAGGTGCCCATTTAGAAAGGCCGAATGTTACACCTGCGGCCGTCGGGGGCACATCGCCAAGGCATGCAGAAAACGGAAGGAGGGCCGGAGGCAGTCACCGGACCGTTCAGCGAGGCCCAAAGATGGCGTCCAGACCACGAGGAAGCAGGACGGCATGGGCCGCGTCTCGGACGGCAGTGAGGACGACGCCCCAGTGTTCAGCGTGTCCGCGGGACAGTCCCATTATTTCGTTGAGGTACTAGTACAAGGGGCCCCTATCAGGATGGAAATTGACTCGGTGTCCTCCTATTCTATAATTCCCCAGAAAGAGTTCTTGAAAATCGACCCCCACGTGCGGCCCAAACTTAAAACATTGAGGTCCACGCTACGAGATGTACAGGGAAACAGCATTCCGGTGTTGGGGGTCGGGAAATTTCGGGTTAAGTTTAAGAGACATTCGGCGGAACTGCCCCTAGTTGTCCTCAAGGGGGGGAGTTGTAGCCTCCTAGGGACACAGTGGTTTCAGCCTTTAGGCCTGTTCATAGGGGGAGTACATTCAGTGGGGGTGGATCCAATACAAGCGGTGTGCGATGCGCATCCCGCCGTTTTTAAGAAAGGACTTGGAAAATTTAAGGGACCCCCTGTAGCTTTCGACCTAGACCCGGAGGTCCGCCCGATAAGACTCAAACCGCGCAGGGTGCCATTCGCACTGAAGGACAAAATAGAGGCGGAACTGGACAAATTGGTGGGCCAGGGGATTCTTATTCCTGTTGATTCCGCGGAGTGGGAAACTCCAATTGTAACAGCTCTGAAGGCTAACGGGGAGGTGCGCATTTGCGCTGATTATAAGTGTACGATTAACAAGGCGATTCGCCCTAATGCATACCCGGTGCCGGTGGTCAGCCACCTTTTGGCCAGGCTAAATGGGGGAAAGTGTTTCGCTAAGCTCGATCTGGCACAAGCCTATCAGCAACTCCCCGTAACTCCCGCCACGGCCGCGGCACAAACGATAGTCACACATAAAGGAGCGTTCCAGGTGTCGCGTTTACAGTTCGGCGTGAACTCGGCACCCGGCCTTTTTCAATCGCTTGTGGAACGCCTCCTGAAGGGGCTGGAGGGGGTGTTGCCTTATTTTGATGACGTATTGATAACAGGGGGGAGTGAGGCCGAACTGGCAAGGAGATTGGATAAAGTGTTAACTGTGTTCGAGAAAGCGGGGCTGAGACTGAGGAAGGACAAATGTGTCTTTTTCGAAACCGAGGTCGAGTTTTTAGGGTTCCGGATCACTCCCGAGGGCATTAAGCCATCCAAATCCAAAGTAGCAGCCATCAAGAATGCCCCTCGCCCCACATCCAAAACCGAGCTACAGTCATTCCTGGGGCTCCTCAATTTCTACCATACATTCCTTCCGCGGAAAGCGTCCGTGGCCGAACCGCTTCATCGGTTGCTTAAAAAGGAGGAGACATGGATGTGGGGTGACGAGCACGAGAGGGCGTTCAGGGAACTAAAGCAACTCTTGACTTCCGACGCAATCTTAACGCATTTCGACCCCAAACGGCCGGTGGTCCTAGTCTGTGATGCATCACCGGTGGGGGTGGGGGCGGTGCTTTGCCACGTGTTGGATGACGGAAGGGAGGCCCCGGTTGCGTTTTATTCAAGGTCCCTGTCCCAAGCAGAGCGAAATTACGCACAAACCGACAGGGAGGCATTAGCAATAGTAGCGGGGACCAAAAAGTTTCACGATTTTCTGTATGGCCGCCCGTTCAAAATCGTGACGGATCACAAGCCCCTGTTAGGGATTTTCACGGCAAGCAAGCCCACGCCGCAGATCCTATCCCGAGAATGCTGCGATGGGCTATTTTTCTCAACGCATACCAACACGAGTTGGAGTACCGGCCCGGAAAAGAGATCAGCCATGCCGATGCACTCTCGAGATCCCCTTTACCCTTGTCGGACGACCAAAAGGCTAGAGTAGAAAGAGACCGCCAGGTGTTGCTAATTGAGGTTTTAGACGCACCCCCAATAGTACCAGCCGATATTGCTAGGGCGACAGGCAAGGACAGAACGCTGGAGAAAGTCAGCTCATGGGTACAGAAGGGGTGGCCGGCATCGTCCCCAAGCACGGAATTCGACCCATTCTTTCGGAAAAAACTAGAGTTGTCCCTAGAAAGGGGGTGCCTGTTGTGGGGCCAACGGGTGGTGGTTCCTACATCCATGCGGCCGAGGGTGCTCAAACTGCTGCACGTCAGCCACCCGGGCATCGTTCGCTCGAAAGCGCTGGCCCGCAGTTACTTTTGGTGGCCACAGCTGGACGCGGACATTGAGCACATGGTCGGCACTTGTGAGGCATGCCAGGGATCCCGACCAGAGGCGGCCCGCCTCCCGCATAGGGAATGGGACACAGCAAGGGGGCCGTGGTCCAGAGTGCACGTAGATTTCGCTGGCCCATTCCGAGGAACCATGTTTCTCCTGGTGGTGGATGCGTTCTCCAAGTGGCTGGAGGTTATCCCAGTAAAGAGCACGTCCTCCGCCACGACAATTAGCCAGCTACGGAGAGTCTTTTCCACGTTCGGTTTACCCGACACTTTAGTCAGCGATAACGCGAGTTGCTTCACCTCCTCGGAGTTCGGGGCATTCATGGAGGCAAACGCCATTAGGCATGTCACATCCGCGCCGTTTCACCCGGCCACGAATGGTCAAGTGGAACGGTTGGTGCGTACAACAAAGGATGCGCTGCGGCGCATGGGCCCGGGGGACCTAAATCACCAAGTTTGTCAATTTCTGTTAGCGTACAGAGTGACCCCCTTAGCGTCTGGATACTCGCCGGCCGAGCTGCTAATGCGGAGGAAACTGACCACACTTTTGTCCAGGTTGGACCCGTCGAGGGTCGAGGACAAGGGGAAGAACATTGGTTTGGCAGTCTCGAAAGGTTTCGGCGTAGGCGATCCTGTACACTGCAGGAACTATGCCAACGCAGGCCCAGCCTGGGTGCCAGGAACGATAGTAGAACAGACGGGGCCAGTGTCATATCGGGTGGAAACGAGCACCGGCCTCCTCTGGAGGAGACACGCTGACCAACTGAGGCGCCGAGTGAGTGAAGGGCCGGTCAGTGGGGCTCAGCAACAGGATTCAGCGATAGGGTTCTCCCCCACCCGCTTAGCCCAAGGGGGAGACAGTGAGGGACATCAGTCCGAAACCAGGGGGGAAAGCAGTGATCCCGACTCATATCCTTTTGATACCCCAGTTCTATCAGAGCCCGGGGGGAGGGAAGTGGAACGTGCGGCCGCCGCCGCGTCCCCCGAATGTAATTTTGATTTTGATTTTGCGAGCCGGGGGGTTTTCAGGAGTGTTCCCCCACCCATCCAAGCGAGAAGAGGGGTTTTTCGTTAGCCCCCAGTGCCCCCGGTTCTCCCCCAAGAAAGAGCACACCTCCCAACAACGCCGCGGAGCCGCGGCAAGCCACTAACGAGTCTCCCTCTCCAATTACAGGGCAGGAAACCAGGGGACAAAGAGAAGGTAGCAAACCCGGGGAAAAGCAGCCCGCATCGAGACCCCAGCGTGTTCGAAATAAGCCATCTTGGCTGAGAGACTTTGTCTCCTAGAGGGGGGGGTGTATTTTAAGTGTGGGCTCGAGACGTTGTCTCGTCCTAGGGGGGAGGGGTGTTGTGTTCTAATGGTTTTACCTTCCACATGGATTACAATGTATCTGAGCCAATGTAACCTTGCCTATAGCAACAATGTAACCTTCAGCTGTATCATATAAACCCTGTAATAGGACGCGAGCTAATGACCACCAGCGGGCAGCAGCGAGCGTCCAAGCTCTCTTGGTCCGAACTCATCAAAGGCAACAGCGCGGGAAGCTTTCCCGCCACCACCTACACCTGGACAAGAAGGGCGTGACCCGCAATGACGTCACGCAGACAGTAGCCAATGGGCTACCATGGCACCACGTTCAAATGTATTACTACTGTATATAAAGAGCTATCGATCCGCCATTACCGCATGTTCCCTCTGTCCACGATGCAATAAACCTGAGTTAACCCAGCCCGAGGCTGTGTCCTGTGTCTTGGTTTCATACACCAACAGCAAAACCTAACAATTGCCCACCCCACCAAAAAATTGCCCTCTCCCATCCACCTCCCCACTCTTCGCCTCATGCAAAACCCACAAGAGCAATGTACACATGCATCCTGCCTTTTATACTGCCCAGGCACAATGCAACCTGGGAAAAACCCCAATGTCCTCCAGCTTGTTCCCAGGATTGACTCACCGCTAATCCTTCCAGAATGGATAAAAGTGATTTGAAACATCCCTGTTTGAAGATCTTTAGCTCTGATATCTTCACACAGTAGTTGTGCAGTTTTTTTAGTGACATAAATTTTGCATTTAAGTAACCTTTGATTTTGCTTGGTGAATACTTTCATTTAACTGTCAGGCTTAAAAGAAAAAAATGTATGACACATTGAAAGACATACTGTGATGCAAGACATGTGTCACTTGCTTTATTATTGTCCATTGGAAGAGTAAAGTTGGGAATTAATGACATCATTGTTGAAATTTCCAAACTTGATATAATGTGCTTTGAATGTTTGACAGAACAATCAGTAGTTTTCTAAAGAAAATCCTTTGAAGGCAAGAGAAAGAATGACATTTTAATCCCTAGTGATTAACAGAAAACATAATAAAAATAATGTCTTTTGAACATTTACATTCCTGATGAACACATTAGAATTTCCAATCTTACTGCTTTAGTATTATTATTGTTGTTGTTATTAGTGACATCTTGCATTTTTGTAACATTTGCCTTATAAGTCACTTTAGGTATATACAGTTCTCAAAGTTTAAATCCATATTTGGCAAGAAATAATGGTCCACGCCATATGTAACAAACATGACATTTCTCGCCTAATCTACTGGAATATCTCTTTTGTATATAGGTTACTTATGCTTATAGCGGACTGGGTAGCAATGGGATTTATGGATCTGGCTGTGTAGCAAAAGATTGGGATTCCCCAATGGGCCTCCTTGGAGAAGAGCCAGTCTCAGTAACCATAGGCAAGCTGTACAATCGCATGGCACTCTCAGAAGAAGGGAATGATAAACCACTTCTATGTATTCTTTACCCAGAAAACTCTAGAAAGAGTTGCCATAAGTTAGAATTGACATGATAGCATACAATTGTTATTGCCGTATTTTCTGGTGTATAAGACCAACCTCCCCCTGCCCATTAAATACACTGGAAAAATAGAGTGCACCTTGTACTGTATATAGTGGCCTATAGTGGCCCATACCTGTCAACCATCCCGATTTGGCTGGGAAAATCCCGTAATTCGACGTTGATTGACGTCATAACCCGTCCCCCGCTGCCAAAACCCCGTAATTTGGCAGCGGGGGAAACGCTTTCCGCGCATGCGCGGAAGTGCTACGCTCTTTGTGCAGCCCCTACACAAGCGGCGTAGCACTTTCCGTGCATGCGTGGAAGGGTTTTACCCCTTCCACACATGCGCAGAAGCGCTACGCCGCTTGCGTAGGGGCTGTGCAAGCGGTGTAGCGCTTCCGCGCATGTGTGGAAGGGGTAAAACCCTTCCACGCATGAGTGGAAAGCAACCTGCGCACATTGTTTGTGCGCAGGTCCCGTTTTTCTGGAGCCACGGGTTGACAGGTATGTAGTGGCCTATTTTGATAATAACAGAGTGCATGTTATACTCTGATATGTCTTATATGCCAACAAATATGGTACTTATCCTCATAGCAAGAATTGGCTTCATAATGAAGGATGTGGAAAGAATTTGCTAAGGAGTAACTCAGGAGATAAATTAAAGGGCCAAGGTAGTGCCTAGTATAGGTGCAGGGACTGTGGCATGTGTCCTAATGGGACATCAGGAAAGCTTGGAAAAGCTACTTTCTGGATATAACTCAAAGAACATGGCAGTGGTGGCTCGAGGATTCTGGGAATTGTAGTCCAAATAAAGTTTTCTCCAAACTCCAAAACACAATAATTCACTCTGCCATTCTTTTTTAAAAAAATTACTATTTCAAATGTCTGATTTTTGAAAGTACTGTACTAAATACTCTTTTAATCCCACCTAGCAAGGTGTTTTCTCTCCTCCAACATGCAACTGAATCAGATTAATTCAATGGGATGTGTATGCATTCTCAGGCCGGCCTTTACTGTGTGAAAAGCAAGTGATTTAATTGTGAGTATGTTATGTATGTTAACTGTGTTTTCTGACAGGAGCTGAATGTAACTTTTCTCATATATCTATTCTTATGCAAATAAGTGGATCGAAAAATGTGCACACTCTGTTAGCCAGTGGGCTTGTTGTATTATTGTAACTGTTACTGTTTATAGTGTATATAAGTCTGAGTTTTGCCCCATCCAAACAGTGTTGAAAACCCACTAATAAAGAGCTGAATTTCACTACTTCATTCGTCTACTTCTTCATTCCTTGAACACTAAAGAGTAAGAGGCCACTAATGAATATTAAACAGGATTATCTGTTTGGATCCCTTTCCATGTGTGCAATAAGCCATCTGGCAATCTGAATTAATGAAGAAATTGAGTGCAATTATTGTAACCAAAGAAGGTGGGACTGGTCAATGACAAACCATTTCAGCATGGTAGTATGCTTCTGTTTGAAAACTAGAGCTATGAACTTGTAAAGTTTATGATAAGCCCAACAAAGAACATGCTTCAAGGACCTAGCGGTGTGTCATAGCCAATTTAAAATGTCATAAAGGTTGGCTATATTGACAGTATGAAAAGGAACGGCATATTTTCCAATCTAAAAGCCATAAAACAATCACCGGGGAAAGCAGCACAAGGACGTCTTTGTTAAACTATAGGACTGAAGCCCAAATAATAATGTGATTATTGAAGTACATCCAATAATCTAAATGACGATGAAGAATAGAAGTTCGTAGCAGTCCAGTGTACTTATTCAACCATAATGTCTATTAAGAAGCTCTGGCTACTGATAAAGCAAAACAAAGCAATCACACACTTATATACCACCCTATAATGCTTAGTGCACTCTCTGGACATTTCACAAGTTAAGTTGCATTTTGCCCCCAACATGCTGGTTACTCATTTTATGGACAGTGATAACACTGCTGGCCCATCAAAAACTGGATTTCTCTTGGATTTGGTGAAAAACCAAATGAAGGACTTTCTGTGTGTCTAGTTTGTTGCTTTATGGGAAGATACAATCTTTTCCATAGTTTCTTCTGGAATTCCAGAACTTATTTTAAAAACCGGCAACAAGACCTATCGTCCTCTCTTGTTGGAAAGAATGACAGTAAAGTCATTGCATATCTAAATTGAACTGGGCAGAAAAATAAAGCTTTCTTTCACCTTTTTTTGGGTTACAAACATTTATTCTACTTGAAGAAGGATTTTGTGCTGCTAGAAAACCTGCATAAAATCTTTACTCAAGCTAATCCTATGAAAATGTCACCTGGCAGTTTTATGCTGCCATTAAAAAACCTGGGAGTGTTCTGTTTTGGCGAGGAGTCAAACAAATTTTATGCTGAGTAAATAGTTGTTAGCCATGGCCACACCAGGACTTTCATGGCACTAGCATCTTGCCATCACAATAAACTTTATTTGACACATTGGGCCTTTTTTGTTCACATCTTCAACAAAGATGATTTAGACTTGAACATCTTGCACCCATTTGTTTGGGGGTGGGGGTGGGGAGAAGCAAAAGAATTAATGTAGAATGGCTAGATCAATTTAATTCCCGATTTCTTCAAGTGCACAACAGAGTCAAGGGTGAAATTAAATTATCACCATGCATGTCTTCTCATTCTCTGTTAGATATTGGCACATTGTGAAGCTCAAGCAAAGTGATTTCATGCATAGCATAATGTTTGCTACTGCAACCTTTAGAAAACTATGGACAGAGAGGCCACAGACTGACATGGAGCCAGGCAGGCTTACACCCATTGTTTTAATGAGCTTAAGGCTGCCTAGCTGTGTATTGAATGGTGGCCAAAGCTAAAAAAAAATTCGAAAGAGGGATTTTATTCTCAACTGTGCAACTCTTGCACAAAAGCAAAAAAATGTTACTCTGTGGGTTGTTCTGGGTCTAAATCAGGTGTGCCCAAATTACAACCCAGGGGGTGGATCCAGCCCCCGATGCTAATTCATCCGGCCCACGAAGCCCTCGTTGCTCCCGGAAGCGGAAGTAAAACATGCCCATATGGATTTCTCTTGGATTTGGATTTGGGCACGTTTTACTTCCCCTTCTGGGAGCAACGAGGGCTTGGTGGGCCAGATGAACTGGCATCAGGGGCCAGATCCAGCCCCTGGGCCATAGTGACCAGCCCCCTGAACCACATGACCAGCCCGCGGCCCAAAAAGTTTGGGCTCCCCTGGTCTAAATCCAGAGCAACTCTGGTAGAACTACCAGGAGTGTCTTTTCTTCCTCTTCTCCCTAGAGCAGACTTCAATCCTTCTTGAAAACAAGCCTGGGAAGGTTTCCTAAACAAGTGTAGGAATATCTGGTGTTGGTACAAAGGCTTCAATGGGTGCAAAATGCAGCAGCCAGGCTGATTACTGGAGTGAGAAAATTTGATCATATCTCCCCAGCCTTGACATGGCTGCATTGGCTACCTGATCCTTTCAGTATCAGGTACAAGGTTTTAGTTCTAACCTTTAAGGTCCTAAACCATTTGAGACTTTCCTACCTGGCAGAACGTCTTCCCCTCAGAACATCAGCCCACACCAGTCATTCCTCCCAGATGGTGCAGCTCTATGTGCTGACCCCAAGATCAGCAAGAAAGGCTGTGACTCAGAGAAGAGCTTTCTTGGTGGCGGCACCAACTTTGTGGAACTCTCTTCCAGTTAAGCTGTGCCAGGTTCCATCTCTACCTATATTTAAAAAAACAACTAAAATCGTTCCTCTATAAAGAGGCTTTTAAAGATATACTGCCAAAGGCCAAACAATAGGTTTTGATTAACTCTTTCCATCACAAAGATCTGTTCTCTGTCATTTTTAATTGGGAAGGGGGATTATTTATTTATTTATTTATTTATTTATTTATTTAGTTAAATTTCTATACCGCCCACTCGACCAAGGCCGACTCAGGGCGGTTCACAGTCATAGATAAAACAGAATTAAAAACCCACCCCCTAAAAAGGGGTGCAGATACTGTTGGAACCGGGGGGGGAGGCATACTCCTCTATATCAACCACCCAACAGAAGCCACCTCTCTACCTGCACCCCAAACTTGGCCCGCCAGCCAGGGTTTTAGTTCTTTCCTAAAGGGCAACAACTCCGTCTGGAGGTGCAGTTCTACTGGCCGGAGGTTCCAAAGGGCTGGTGAGGACACAGAGAAGGCCTCCTTGTGCCAGAGAGGCGAGCCCCTCTGGCTGATGGCACAATTAGAGAGCCCCTCTGCTCCGCTCTGGTTGGACGGACAGATGTCCTTAGAGCGATGCTGTCTCTTAGGTAACCTGGCCCACTACCATATAGGGCTTTAAAGGTCAAAACCAACTTGCACCCGGAGGCAAACTGGTAACCAGTGCAACTCCTGAAGCAATGGTGAGGCATAGGCATAACGTCCAAACCCCATCACCACCCAGGCCACAGCATTCTGGACCAGCTGCAGCCTCCGAATGTTCATCAGGGGCAGCCCCATGTAGAGCACATTACAATAATCTAGTCTTGAGGTCACCAGAGCGTGAGTGACCATGAGCAAGGAGTCTCAGTCCAGGAGCGAGCACAACTGGCGAATCACCCAAAGTTGGGCGAAAGCCCTCCTGGCCACAGCCACCACCTGTTCTTCTAGTAGCAGCTGTGAATCCAGGAGGCCCCCCAAGTTGCGCACTGGGTCAGTCTGGGACTAAATGGCCCCATCCAAAACCAAAGATAGTAGCTCCTGTGATAGAGCAGGACCCCCTATCCATAGCCACTCAGTCTTGCTAGGATTCAGTTGCAGTCCGTTCACCCCCATCCAGACCCCAACAGCCTCCAGACATCTGGAAAGGACTTCGACTGCATCACTGGGGTCTCCATGGGCCGAGATGTATAACTGTGTGTCATCTGCGTACTGGTGGTACCGCACCCCGTGGGAACGGATGATCTCACCAGTGGCTTCATGTAGATGTTAAATAGGAGAGGAGAGAGTACCGAGCCCTGAGGCACCCCATATTTTAGGGGCCTAGGACTGGATCTCCCACTCTCCAACCACACTGACTGGGTCCGGCCCCTCAGAAATGAGGAAAACCAGGACCACACAGTGGCCTGGATCCCCAATCCTCAGAGCCTTTCCAGAAGGATACCATGGTCAATGGTATTGAAGGCCGCTGAGAGGTCAAGAAGAGCAAGGACGGATGGATGACTGCCATCCTGCTCTCACCAGAGATCATCCATCAGTGTGACCAATGCAGTCTCAGTACCATATCCAGGTCTGAATCCTGCCTGGAAGGGGTCCAGATATTCCGCTTCATCCAGTACCCCCTGCAACTGACGCGCCACTGCCTTTTCCAGCACCTTCCCCAAAAAGGGAAGGTTGGAGACAGGTCTGTAGTTGGTTAGGACTGCTGGGACGAGGGATTGCTTCTTCAGGAGGGGGCGCACCAAAGCATGTTTCAACGGTGCAGGAAACATCCCCTCCTGAAAAGACGCATTAATTATAGCCCCGACCCAGCCACCTGTCACCGTCTTAGAGGCTTTTACCAGCCAGGCGGGACAGGGATCCAATGGACAATTAGTGGCGCGAACTGCCGCAAGGAGCCTGTCCACTTCATCTGGGGCAACTGGCTCAAACTGATCCCAGATAACACTGCAAGACTGTGCACTGGCTTCCCCTGGACCCTCCCCATTCACGCCAGGATTAAACCCTGAGTGAATCCGATCAATTTTCTCCACCAGATGGTCAGCAAAGTCCTCAGCCGATCCCTGCCAACCAGGCATAGCTGCCCCCCCCCCTACCAAGGAGGGACCTGGTCACCCGAAACAGGGTGCCTGGGCAATTATCAGCGGAGGCAATAAGGGTGGTGAAATATTGCCTCCTCAACACCCCCATCACCACTAGGTAGGCCCTAATAGTGGCTCTAGCTAGTGTCCAGTCAGAATCGCTCCGGGTCTTCACCCAGCAGCGCTCAAGGCATCTCTTTGCTCATTTGAGCTCCCACAGATCTTCTGTGAACCACAGGGATGACCTAACTCCATGGGCTCTGAGAGGCCGTAGTGGAATGATTACATCCAAGGCAGCTGTCGTCGTCCCGTACCACAGGTCAACAAGCTCCTCGGGCGAATCATATTGCCGACCCAGAGGAAAATGCCGCAGTTCCCTCTGGAATCCATCCGGATCCATCAGTTGCCAGGGGCGGGCCATTTTAATAGACCCTGCCTCCCTATAATGCAGTCGTCTCCAGGAAGTCTAGAGCCACCAGATAGTGATCTGACCATGGCACAGGTGTTATGTCTAGGTTCTGTAAACTCAGATCACTCTGCCACCGCTCCGACAAAAAGACTAAATCTGGTGTGTGGCCACTGCCCCTGGTAAGGCCCCGAATTACCTGAGCCAGGTCCATAGCTGCCATGGAAGCCATGAACTCGTGAGCCACCCCGGAAACGTACTCCAGAGAAGGCAAACTAAAGTCCCCCAGAACCATAAGCCTAGGGAACTCCAACGCCAATGCTGAGACAGCCTCGAGGAGCCCAGGCAGGGAGTCCCTTACCCTGCAAGGGGGCAGGTACAGGAGTAAGACCCCCAACTGACCCTTGGGGACCAGCTGCAGGAGCAGGGCCTCACAACCCAGAATTTGTGGAGCAGTGGCCCAAGTGACTCCCAGTGACTCCCTGGCTATAATGGCAACACCACCGCCCTTACCCACATCCCTAGGCTGGTGCCAAACACCGAACCCGGCCAGACACATATCTAGAGGAACCCCATCCTCTGGTCTCAGTCAGGTCTCAGTGATGCATGCCAGGTCAGCCCGCTCCCCCAGAATAGAATCTTGTATTAGGGGCGCCTTATTACAGACCGACCTGGCATTCATCATCAGCAGTCTAAGGGTGGGGTCACCCTGGATCAGCTGCTCAGGACCTAGAGGTGTAACTGGGGGGCCAGAATGCGGGACAGATACTAAACATCGTCCCGCGTTCCCCGAGTGCGGCCCGCCCCTTGGTTCCCACTATAACGCCCTATGCCCGTCACAACCTCTAAATGGGCCCCTGGAACCTCCTCCATTGTCCCAGATGGAGTGTCGCCCTCCCCTTCCCGGCTGGCAAGGCAATCTCTCCCTCCCTCCCTAACCCACGTAAAACATACCCTCTCAGACCCTCCACACCTCTTAACAAAATTCCAGCTGTAGCAGCGATATTTTAGCCTAGTCCAGTGGCCGCCCCTAAAACCCCTCTGAGGGATCGCCTCCTCCTCTCCCAGATGAGGTGCCTGTTGAGCCCCTGTCCAGCCCATGGGGTGGGCGACTCTGGTGGTGGCAGCGGTGGTGGGCGGTTTTTGGGGCCGTAGAAGCGACCCCAGGTGCCGCTGATGTCTCTTCCCGCCTTCTCCTCTCCCGGCCGAGAGCCGGTCAAACTCCTGTCCAGCCCATGGGGTGGGCAGCTCTGGCGGTGGCAGAGGCAGGGGGCGGCTTTTGGGGGCATAGAAGCAACCCCAGGTGCCGCTGATGTCTCTCCCCGCCTTCTCCTCTCCCGGCCGAGAGCCGGTCGAACTCCTGTTTGGTTATTCTTTTTATTTCTTATTGTATAGATTTTTAAAATGTGTTGTTAGCTGCCTGGAGTGGGAGAATATCCCAGATGGGTGTGGTATAAATGCAATCTATCAGTCAGTCAGTCTGTCAATAATAATAATAATAATAATAATAATAATAATAATAATAATAATAATAATAATAATAATAATAATAATAATAATAATAATAATAATAATAATAATAATAATAATAATAATAATAATAATAATAATAATAATAATAATAATAATAATAACAACAACAACAACAACAACAACAACAACAACAACAACATCAACAACAACAACAACAACAACAACAACAACAACAACAACAACAACAACAACAACAACAATAATAAACAGCCACTGCCTGACGATTGCCATTGAGTCGCTGGCAGTATGGTCTATTCTATTACCATATGAGGATAAGACTCACTACATGGCATATTTCCTTTCATCTGCAGGGCAAAGAGTCACCCTTCATGTCCATGAAATACAGTATTTGGGGAGAGCGTGGCGGGGAGAGCGTGGCGGGGAGAGTGTGGCAGGGAGAGTGCAGCGGGGAGAGTGCGATAGGGAGAGTGCGGTGGGGAGAGCGTGGCGTCTTGCTGCAGTGGCATCTTCGGAGTCTCCCAGCCAGGGGAGATTCCCTTTATCTCCCCGCCAATGGAAAGGGTGTGGAGAGCGCGGCAGCTCACGGCAGCTGCATCTTCAGAGTCTCCCGGCTGGGGGAGACTCCCTTTATCTCCCCATCAATGGAAAGGGCATGGAGAGCGCAGTGGGGAGAGTGCGGTGGGGAGAGCGCGGCGGGGAGAGCATGGTGGGGAGAGCATGGTGGGGAGAGCGCAGCGGGGTGAGCATGGTCGGGAGAGCACGGCAGGGAGAGTGCGGCAGGGAGAGCTCAGCGGCTCGTGGCAGCAGCATCTTCAGAGTCTCCCAGCCCGGGGAGACTCCCTTTATCTCCCCGCCAATGGAAAGGGCAGGGAGAGCATGCCGGGGAGAGCATGGCGGGGAGAGCACAGTGGGGAGAGTGCGGCAGCTCGTGGCAGCTCACGGCAGCTCATGGCGGCGGCATCTTCAGAGTCTCCCGGCCAGGGGAGACTCCCTTTATCTCCCCACTGATGGAAAGGGCGGGGAGAGCGCGGCATCTCACGGCGGCGTCTTCAGAGTCTCTGTTATGTATGTATGTATGCATGTTCATTATACTGTAAAGGCAAGATTGTAACCACTCCAGATACAAACGATATCAGCTGTAAAGGAACGCGAGCAGACAGCCCATAGAGGGCAGCTGCGAGCGTTCACTCTCACATGGTTCACATTGCGCAATCACGGACAGCCGCGGGAAAACCTTCCCCGCAAACAGCAGCAGGAAAGGAGGCGTGCCTGGGCGAGGCCACGCCGGTAGCAGCCAATGAGCTACCGTGCTACAAGATTCAAATGTAGAAGGCTACTGTATATATTGAGATGTATCACCGCCATTACCTCATGCTTCACTGGAACCTCATGTAATAAACCTGTGTTAAACCAACCCTTCGGGTGTCCGGTCGTCTTTGGTCCCATACACCAAATTGGCGACGAAGGTGGGATATGGCTGCCCACGGGACCAAGACATGCGCCGGCTACGAGATCAGGAAGCCGGGAGACTTGGAGCTGTTTGAGATAGACTTCAACGCAGCGCTGGTAGAGCTCGAAGTCTCAGATGAGGCCAAGAAGAGGGCCATTTTCGTCCGCATGCTCGGACACGAGACCAAGAGGACCTTGGTGGACCTGATCGCGCCGAGGAAGGTGAACGACCTCAAAGCCACGGAGCTCCTGGCGGCGCTGCGCGCCCATCTCCGGCCAGCAATAGCGATGTTCCCCGCTCGGAGCGCGTTCTGGAGGCGAGTCCAGGCACCCGGGGAATCGGTCGATGAGTTCGCCGCGGCCCTGCGGTTGGCCGCCGGCCCATGCAAGTGGGAGCTCCCCGACGTCACCCTCCGGGACTGCCTGCTCTGCGGTCTGAGGGACTCAGAGACTCAGCGCGCGCTGATGAAAAGGGAGCCGCCTCCCACGTGGCAACAAGTCCTCGACGCAGCGCAGGCCGCAGAGGCCACGACGGCTGGGGTGCACGAGCTTCAGGACTGGCGCCCGAAGCCCGCCAAGGCAGAGAGTTCGGTGCGCGCGGCCCGGCGGGTTTCGAACTCGTCTGCGGAGAGCAGCGACGACGAGGACGTCCGGAGGGTCCAGAGAGAGGGCCGGCGCTGCGACGGCTGCGGCGCCGCCCACGCCCGTGCCAAATGCCCATTCCGCAAGGCCGAGTGCCACAACTGCGGCCGGCGCGGGCACATCGCCAAGGTCTGCCGGAGACGGCGCGAGGCCACCAGGAGTTCTCCAGACCGCTCGGCGAGGCAGGGCCGCACCACGAGGCAGGACCGCGCCACGAGGCCACAGGAAGGCACCCGGACCACGAGGACGCGGGACGGAGTAGGGCGCATCTCCGACGACAGTGAGGACGACGCGCCGGTTTGCAGCGTTTCCACGGAGCACCCCCGTTACTTCGTTGAGGTAGTAATACAAGGGGCCCCTGTTAGGATGGAGGTGGACTCGGGGTCTTCATACTCTATTATTTCCCAGGGGGAGTTCATGAAAATCGCCCCCCGCGTGCGGCCCAAGCTCAAAGCGTTGAGGGCCACACTGAAGGACGTGCAAGGGAACCGCATCCCAGTGTTGGGGGTTGGGAAGTTCCAGGTCCAGTTCAAAAAGTACACCGCAACGCTTCCCCTAGTCGTCCTCAAGGGAGGTAAATGCAGCCTCCTCGGGACTCAATGGTTCCAGCCCCTGGGTTTGTTCATTGGGGGGTGCACGCCGTGGGAGCACACGCCGCCGGGACTGATCCAATACAGAGCGTGTGCGACGCGCACCCCGAGGTTTTTAAAAAGGGGCTCGGAAAATTCAAGGGGCCCCCAGTGACTTTCGACCTGGACCCTGGAGTGCGTCCAATCAGACTTAAACCGCGCAGAGTGCCTTTCGCACTAAAGGACAAAATAGAGGCGGAGTTGGACAAATTGGAGGGCCAGGGGATTCTTGTTCCTGTTGATTCTGCGGAGTGGGAAACTCCAATTGTAACAGCGCTTAAGGCCAACGGGGAAGTCCGCATATGCGCTGATTACAAGTGCACCATCAATAAGGCGATCCGCCCTAATGCGTATCCGGTGCCGGTAGTCAGCCACTTGTTGGCCAGGTTACACGGGGGGAGGTGTTTCGCTAAACTCGACCTGGCCCAAGCCTACCAGCAACTCCCGGTGACCCCCGCCGCAGCTGCTGCGCAGACCATAGTCACCCACAAAGGGGCGTTCCAGGTATCGCGCCTACAATTCGGCGTGAATTCGGCGCCCGGGATTTTCCAATCACTTGTGGAACGCCTCCTGAAGGGGTTAGAGGGGGTGTTACCCTATTTTGATGACGTATTGATTACAGGGGGGAGCCGGGCCGAATTAGCAACAAGGTTGGGAAAGGTCCTGACAATATTCGAAAAGGCGGGGTTGCAGTTGCGGAAAGACAAATGCGTCTTCTTCGCTACAGAGGTTGAGTTCCTAGGGTTCCGTGTCACTCCCGAGGGAATTAGGCCAGCCCAATCCAAGGTAGCCGCCATCAAGAAGGCCCCTCACCCCACCTCCAAGCCCGAGTTGCAGTCGTTCCTCGGACTGCTCAACTTCTACCACTCCTTCCTCCCGCGGAAGGCAGCCGTGGCAGAACCGCTTCACAAATTGTTAAAAAAGGACGAGGCATGGAAGTGGGGCGACGACCAGGAGAAGGCTTTCAATGACCTGAAGCGACTCCTGGCATCAGATGCTGTACTGACCCACTTCAATCCCAAACGCCCAGTGGTCCTGATATGCGATGCATCCCCGGTGGGGGTGGGGGCGGTGCTATGCCACGTGCTGGAGAACGGTAGGGAGGCCCCGATAGCGTTCTACTCGAGGTCCTTGTCCCAAGCTGAGAGAAACTATGCTCAGACAGACAGGGAAGCACTAGCGATAATTGCGGGGACCAAGAAATTTCATGATTTTGTGTACGGCCGCCCCTTCACCATAGTGACTGACCATAAGCCTTTGCTAGGCATTTTTACCGCAGATAAGCCCACACCCCAAATCCTGTCCCCGAGAATGCTCAGGTGGGCCATTTTTCTCAACGCGTATCAGCACACGTTGGTATACCGGCCCGGGAAGGAGATCAGCCATGCCGACGCCCTGTCGAGGTCCCCCATTCCCCGGGATTGCTGCCACGTGGGCGAAGTAGAGAGGGACCACCAGGTCTTAATGATAGAGGTCCTAGACTCCCCTCCAGTAGTACCGGCCGACATCGCCAAAGCGACAGGCAAGGACAAAACGCTGGCCACAGTTTGCTCCTGGGTACAGAAAGGGTGGCCCGTGTCTTCCCCAGCAGCGGAATTCGACACATTTTTCAAAAAGAGACTAGAGTTGTCCCTAGAGAGGGGTTGCCTTTTGTGGGGACAGCGGGTAGTGATCCCCACGTCTCTCCGGCCGAGGGTACTTAAACTGCTGCACGTCAGCCACCCAGGGATCGTCCGCTCTAAGGCACTAGCCCGCAGTTACTTTTGGTGGCCCCAGCTAGACGCCGACATCGAACACATGGTCGGCACTTGCGAAGCGTGCCAAAGCTCAAGGCCAGAAGAGACTCGCTCGCCACCTAGGGAGTGGGACGCAGCAAGGGGGCCCTGGTCCCGGGTACACGTAGATTTTGCTGGCCCGTTCAGGGGAACGCTTTTCCTCCTTGTGGTGGACGCGTTCTCCAAGTGGTTGGAGGTCATTCCAGTCTCGAGCACCACCTCGGCCACAACAATTAAACAGTTACGGAGGGTCTTTTCCACGTTCGGTTTACCCGACACCCTCGTCAGCGATAACGCCAGCTGTTTCACGTCCGCCGAGTTCGGGGCATTCATGGAGCGCAACGCCATTCGGCACGTCACCTCTGCCCCCTTTCACCCGGCCACCAACGGCCAAGTAGAGCGCCTCGTGCGCACCACGAAAGACACGCTACTGCGCATGGGTCCCGGAGACCTCGACCTGAAACTGTGCCAATTCCTGCTAAGATACAGGGTCACCCCATTAGCATCAGGGTACTCCCCCGCGGAGCTGTTGATGCGCAGGAAGCTGGCCACGGGAATCTCCAAGCTAGACTCCACGAGAGTAGAGGACAAAGGGCGGAACATAGGGGTGGAACCCACAAAGAGCTTCAGCATAGGCACCCCGGTGCACTGCAGGAACTACGCCAGCGCGGGGCCAGCCTGGGTGCCGGGCACCGTAGTAGACCAAACCAGCCCCGTCTCATACCGCGTAGAGACCAGTACAGGTTTCCTGTGGAGGCGACACGTAGACCAACTCAGGCGTAGGGTCCCCGGAGAGCAGGACGCAGACGAGAAATGCATCGAATCAGCGTTAGGGTACTCCCCCACCCGTTTAGCCCAAGGGGGAGGAAAAGGGGAGCATGGGTCCCCACCAAGGGGGGAGGAAAGGCAATCGATCCACAGAGATCTTTTGCGGGAGTCCCCGACAGAGAGGAGGAGCTCCGATCACACTCATACCCCGCGGAAGTCTCCCCGAAATACAGATGCCCATAGAAGTTTAGACATTGATTTACAGTACCAGGGGGAGTTAGCGGAGTGGTCCCCCACCCGTCCTAGCGAAAAGAGGGGTTTCAGTTCAGCCCCTGGTACTTCCAGTCCCAGTAGCCCCTGTGAGTTAGAGTGCAATATAGCGCCAATGTCCCGGAGACCGACACCTCCAAGACGGGAGGCATCAGCGAGTCCGCCCACCACAGTCTCAAGGTCCCCCGAGCAGGGATCAGAAGGTAGCCGTTCCACAAGGGCGACCTCATCGGTTCCGCGGTTCACAATAGGAGGGTCCCCGGGGGCCGAGAGCAATAGGCAGGGGTTTACCTCCCAGCTGTTCATTCCATTCCCATCCCCGAGCGCAAGGCAGGCACGGACGCCCCACAGAGCCACTAACGAATCCCCGTTTCCCGTTGCAGGACAAGCACCCGCGGAGTCAGGGATCACAGGCTCTCCAGTATTAGGGCAGACGCAAGCACGCCCCAAGCGAACGTGCGGCAAGCCACAATGGTTGCGGGACTTCGTCCCATCCTAGGGGGGAGGGATGTTATGTATGTATGTATGCATGTTCATTATACTGTAAAGGCAAGATTGTAACCACTCCAGATACAAACGATATCAGCTGTAAAGGAACGCGAGCAGACAGCCCATAGAGGGCAGCTGCGAGCGTTCACTCTCACATGGTTCACATTGCGCAATCACGGACAGCCGCGGGAAAACCTTCCCCGCAAACAGCAGCAGGAAAGGAGGCGTGCCTGGGCGAGGCCACGCCGGTAGCAGCCAATGAGCTACCGTGCTACAAGATTCAAATGTAGAAGGCTACTGTATATATTGAGATGTATCACCGCCATTACCTCATGCTTCACTGGAACCTCATGTAATAAACCTGTGTTAAACCAACCCTTCGGGTGTCCGGTCGTCTTTGGTCCCATACACCAAAGTCTCCCAGTCAGGGGAGATTGCCTTTATCTCCCCGCCAATGGAAAGGGTGGGGAGAGCATGGTGGGGAGAGCGTGGTGGGGAGAGCGTGGTGGGGAGAGCACGGTGGGGAGAGTGTGGTAGGGAGAGCACAGTGGGGAGAGTGTGATGGGGAGAGTGCGGTGGGGAGAGCGCGGCGTCTCGCTGCAGCCGCATCTTCGGAGTCTCCCAGCCAGGGGAGACTCCCTTTATCTCCCCACCAATGGAAAGGGTGTGGAGAGCACGGCAGCTTATGGCAGCCGCATCTTCAGAGTCTCCCGGCTGGGGGAGACTCCCTTTATCTCCCCATCGATGGAAAGGGCATGGAGAGCGCAGCGGGGAGAGTGCAGCGGGGGGAGCGTGGCGGGGAGAGCATGGCAGGGAGAGTGCAGCAGCTCATGGCGGCGGCGTCTTCGGAGTCTCCCAGCCCGGGGAGACTCCCTTTATCTCCCCGCCAATGGAAAGGGCAGGGAGAGCACGGCGAGTAGAGCACAGCAGGGAGAGCACAGCGGGAGAGTGCAGCGGGGAGAGCGCGGCAGGGAGAGCGCGGCAGGGAGAGCGGGCAGCTCACAGCGGTTGTATCTTCGGAGTCTCCCGGCCAGGGTAGACTCCCTTTATCTCCCCACCGATGGAAAGGGCGGCAAGAATGTGGCGGCTCATGGCGGCGGCATCTTCATAGTCTCCCAGTCAGGGTAGACTCCCTTTATCACCCCACCGATGGAAAGGACGGGGAGAACGTGGCGGCTTGTGGTACTATGCAGTCCATGGGATTGATCTGGCTCAAGTGGTTAAGATGCTGAGCTTGATGACTGGAAGGTTGGCAGGTCAGCAGTTCGACACCTGAGTTCTGCATGATGGAGTGAGTTCCCGTCTCTGTCCTAGCTCCTGCCAACCTAGCAGTTTGAAAGCAAGAAATTGTAAGTAGATGAATAAATACCACTTGGTGTGAAGGTAAACAGCATTCCATGCACAGTGTCTAGGCATGCCTACCACATGTCCATGGAAATGTCTGCAGAGAGTGCTGGCTCTTTGGCTGTAAATAGATATGAGCACTGAACCCTAAAGTTGGATGCAACTGGATTTTTTAGCAAGGGCAACCTTTACCTTTAATGTGCAGTCCCCATTCTATTCTCCAGAGATGGTACTCCAGTTATCTTGATGTGTTGTATATTGGCTGAGACAGTCAACTAACCAGTATTATTCAAGTTTTGTTTTCAAGTACTGTATGTGTTTTTCACCTCTCCCACCTTTTCATGCTTTCCATGCTCCCTCCAAACATGGAACAAAGACTTTCATTTTGTGAATAATCATGAAAGATCACTCCCATGTACTTTGTGGAAGGCTAAACATTTTTCATCTAAAACCAGAGTCCTTTCCAGCGTCATAACTGAACATTTCTAGAATGTTGATGGATAGCTGCTGCTAGCACACTAATTTTGCAACTAAAAAGACTGCATTATTTATCACAAATCTTTCACATATCTTTAATCTCTGGAAGCAAAGGTGAACTTGAATCATCTAAACTGTCTTGAGGTCCCTTTTAAGTAACTTTAATTAATTAATTTGAAACAGTGATTAGCATGTTTGCAGTTACGAAGGTCAAGTTGATTTTAATTAAGATATTCCAGGATTTTAATTAAGATACTCAATCAGATAACCATTTTTATTTTGAACCTCCTGTGTTTTGTGTCAAAAATGAAATGGCAATGTTTACTTTGGACAGATAGTTATTATTTTGTTATATAGTTGTTGCCTTCTCGCCACATGCCTTCCTCTTGTGAATATTTCTCTTCAGAATGCTGTAAATATGTTCCTACATTGTAGCAGATTTTACAATCCTGAGGAAATAAATAAATTAAACTCATAACAGGGACTCTAGTATATTATTTCATTCCACCATAGTGAGTGCCTCTTGAGTTCTTTACTTTTTTTACTGTGCAAAATATAGCTGATGCATAATAAATAGACAGCTCACCTGAAATAACCCTCATAGGTTTTATTCTTAGAAATGGAAGCCTGTGTTCCAAATGAAGGCTACAGCATCACTTGCTGTTTGCTCAGAAGTTACTCTGAGTCATGGCTCAATTGTGACTAATCGCTGGGGGCCAGCCCTACAATTTATGGATAATTGATACTGTACATTTCAATGTCTGGCTGCAAAATATTGGGATGTAAAGAATAAAAACAGAATCTCCCTCTTACTTTAATAACTGACATGATTGTTCAAGGTTAAAATGACACATTCTTGCTGAAGAAGATGGCTGCCTGTCTAGACTGAATCACTTTACAATGTATTACTCATGTTAGCCTTATACAGCGGAGCCTCATACAACAATCGCCCCTATAGCAACGAAATTGCATAACAATTAGGTTTGGGGGGAAATGGCATCCCACATAACAATTTTCCCTATGGAAAAAATCCGTACACCATTTTTTCAATGGGAAAAACCACTTTGCGGGGAAAAACGTTGCACAATGCATCCCATAGGAAAAATTGATATATGGTGCATGCATCATGTAGCAATTGTTTCGTACAACAATGAGCCCTGTGGAACAGATTAAAATTGTTATATGAGGTACCACTTGTAGATCCAATGTGCTTCAGGAAGTCAGCCTTCCTTTCTTCTTACCTTGCCCATCTTTCATCAGCAGAGTTATTGGGGAGTTCTAGTGTTTAATATGTGATGTCTCAACATGCCACAGAAAGATTACGCATATGAGCAGTGTGGTACTGTGGCCGGTTCTCACCGGTTCTAACAAACCTGTAGTAGAAATTCCAGGCCATGCCCACTTGGCTAGCCACGCCCACCTCTATGCCTCCCCCGCCCAGCGCCACCGGAAACACATCCCATTTGCCTTGCCCAGGGCCGAAGGCGCACTTTCATCACCACACTTCCCTTGCGCCTTCAGCCCTGGGCAAGGCAAATGAGGTGCGTTTCCGGCGGCACTGGGAAGGGGTGCCCAGCCAGTGCCAGCCCACCAATTTGCCCCACTCACCTCCCAGCAGTGCCGCCGGCAGGGACACATTTCCGTCGGTGCTGTGAAGGGGAGCCCAGCCAGCACCAGCCCACCAACTCGCCCCGCTCACCTCCCAGTAGCGCTGCTGCTCTGGGACTCATCCGCCATCCTCCTCATCTCCGCTACGAAAGAGAGCAAGGTAGGTTTCTTCCTTTTTTTCCTTGGGGGGGGGGGGCGGGGGGGTTGAGGCCATGTCCACAGACAGCCACGTCCACAGACAGCCACACCCACTGAGTGGGTAGTAAAAATTTCCACAGTGCGTCACTGCATACAAGTAATTAGTGGGATAATTTCTTTGACATGCAAAGCAAACTATTTGCATCTGGCTCTCGAAGTCAGCTGGATTATCATTTTTAAAAAAGTAGTACTTCTATGAATTATTCTAAATCATACCTGTAAACCTTCCAGGATTGGCCAGGATTTCCCAATTTTCAGCGCCGATTTGCGCCATTTCCCGCCCGCAGATGCCAAAACCCCAGAATAGGCAGCGGGGGAAAAAGAGGTACTGCGCATCCCTTCTGCGCAGATCGCCTTCTACGCATGCGTAGAAGGCTTTTACGCTTGCATAGAACCCTTCTACGCATGCGTAGAAGGCGATCTGCACAGAAGGGGATCGCAGAACCGTTCTGCGCAGGTCCCGTATTTTCTGGAGCCACGGTTGACAGGTATGTTCTAAATAAATAATATAGAAAAGTAGGCTGGAACTAGACATTAAAGCAGACAATTGTCTACTGCCAAAAATAGCAATCTGGGGTCATCACCTTTTTTCTTCTCCGGCAGCAGCTAGTAATGCACAATGCATGATTTTTTTGTGCTCTGAATTTTCCTGCCACCATTGCACTATACTATATTACAGTGGGGACAGGAGACTCAAAGCCTGACAGTTTTACATCATGCATTGCATTTACCACTGCTAGACAAGACACAGTAATACCTCATACAAAGTCCGCTTCATACAACATCAGATTCATACAACATCGCCTAATTCCTTGAAAAAAGTTGCCTCATACAAAGTCGCTGCAACTTTGTATGAGGCATTGGGTTTTTCCCAGGTTGCATTGTGCCTGGGCAGTATAAAAGGCAGGACACATGCATACATTGCTCTTGTGGGTTTTGTAAGAGGCGAAGAGTGTTTAGGAGTGGTTTTGAGCGTGATTTTGGATTTTTTTGAATTTTTTTGTCAGAATTTTTAGAAGCATTTCTGGGATTTTTGCAGCATTCTTCAGGTTCTTGGACAATCAGGGTTGTTTGACATGTTTTTGCAATGTATTTAGCCTTTAGACAATGATTTCTTAAAGTTCTGTCAGTTTCCTGTCTGTTTCCTTGAATTTGCCGTGAAGTCTATGCTGTTACAGTACAATGTATCTTTATGGAAACGACGTTGTACGAGGCATCGCAGCAAGGATTTGGACGTTGTATGAGGCATTGTGGCTAGGATTTTGCATGCCTCATACAAAGACCATATCTGTATAAAGTCCAAACTTGTGGAACCAAGTTTTGACGTTGTATTGAGGTATCACTGTATTCCAAAGGGTGAAATAATATGTGGGACTGCTGTTTTGATGGTAGCCATATATCTAGCTGTAGACTAGTATAATTTTTAAAAGAAAAAAATACACAAGGCTGCTTCTACTAAACTTACTTAGAGAGCAGGGGTGCCCAAACTATAGCCTGTAGGCTGGATATGGCCGGCAATGCCAACTCATCAGGCTCATGGTGCCCTTGCTGCTTCCGGAAGTGGGTGGGGGATGCACCCACCAATGCACATGCACATTCAGAACCAGTTCCGGATGTGGCATGGGCATGTTTGTACATGTGCAAATGCACCCACAGCATTCCTGGGAATGCCCCGTGCATGTGCTAACGTGCATGTGCCTCTTTCAGAAGAGGTTACTGACACATTTGCAAATGCATGGGGGAATCTAGAACCACTTCTGGGAGTGGTGCAAGCAGATTTGTGCATGCAAAAATGCACCTGCACCACACCCAGAAGTGGTTCTGGATGCGCATGTGCATATGTGCCCGCTTCTGGGGGCATGGTCAGGCCTGCTCAGCTGTTCCAGAGGCGTGGTCATGCCCCCGGCACAAAAAGTTTGGGCACCCCTGTTATAGAGCAAACCCTACTTTGGTGACCAGTGCAGTGGTATCACCAGTGGTGGGGTTCCTTTTTTTTTACTACCTACTCTGTGTGTGTGGTATGGTGGGTGTGGCCAGTGAGAAAGCCCCGTGTTGCACCTGAATTGTTGTTGTTGTTCAGTCGCACAGTCGACTCCGACCCTTTGCGACCCCATGGACCATTTTCCTCCAGGCGCCTCTGTCCTCCACCATCCCCCTTAGCCCTCCCAGCTCTATGCCCATTGTGTCTACTATGCCATCTAGCCATCTCATCCTTGGCCTCCCCCTTCTTCTTTTGCCCTCCACCTTTCCCAACATCAATGCCTTCTCAAGTGAATCCTCCCTTCTCATTTGATGTCCAAAGTACTTTAGCTTCATCTTTACTATTTGACCTTCCAATGAGCAGTCAGGGTTAATTTCTTCTAAGATTGACCTATTTGTTCTCCTCGCTGTCCAGGGGACTCTCAAAACCCTCCTCCAACACCACATTTCAAAGGCATCTATTCTTCTGCGTTCAGCCTTCCTAATTGTCCAGCTCTCGCATCCATACATTACCACTGGGAAAACCATTGCTTTGACTATTCTAATTTTTGTTTGCAATGTGATGTCTCTGCTTTTCACTATGTTCCCCAGGTTTCTCATCGCTTGTCTCCCAAGAATCAGTCGCCTTTTTATTTCATGGCTACAATCCCCATCTGCAGTGATCTTTGATCCTAAGAAAGTAAAATCTGTCACTGCTTCTACTTCTTCCCCGTCTATTTTCCAGGAACTGATGGGGCCTGTTGCCATTATCTTGGTTTTCTTGATATTGAGTCTCAAGCCAGCTTTTGCACTCTCCTCCTTCAGCCCCATCAAGAGATTCTTTATGTCTTCCTCACTTTCTGCCATTAGGGTGGTATCGTCTGCATATCTCAGATTGTTGATGTTTCTCCCAGCGATTTTAATCCCATATTGTGATTCCTCCATCCCTGCACTGCGCATTATGTGCTCTGTGTATAGGTTGAATAAGCATGGTGACAAAATGCAGCCTTGTCTTACTCCTTTTCCTATTCCAAACCACTCTGTCATTCCGTCTTCTGTCCTAACTGTTGCTTCTTGGTTCATGTACAGATTTCTCAGGAGGCATATGAGGTGCTCTGGTATTCCCATCTCTTTAATTACTTGCCACATCTTGTTGTGTTCCACACAGTCAAATGCCTTGGTGTAGTCAATAAAACAAAAGTAAACTTGTTTCTGGTATTCCTTTGTTTTCTCCATGATCCAGCGTATGTTGGCAATGTGGTCTCTAGTCCCCCTGCCTCTTCTGAAACCAGCCTGCACCTCTGGTAATTCTCTCTCCACATGTTGCTGAAGTCTATTCTGTATTATCTTGAGCATCACCTTGCTGGCATGTGGGATGAGCGCGATTGTTCGATAATTTGAACATTCTTTGGCATTGCCCTTTTTTGGGATTGGGACGTATACTGATCTTTTCCAATCCTGTGGCCACTGTTTTGTTTTCCAAATCTGCTGGCATATTGAATGCAGTAATTTGACGCCGTCATCTTTTAGCGCTTTGAAAAATTCAACTGGGATACCATCATCTCCACTAGCTTTGTTGTTTGCAGTGCTCTTTAGGGCCTTTATGACTTTGCTCTCCAGGATGTCTGGCTCAAGTTCAATTTCTTCATCATTGTGATTATCAGGAGTGTTGAGGTCCTTTTTGTAAAGTTCCTCTGTGTACTCTTTCCATCTTTTCTTAATTTCTTCTGCATCAGCTAGCTCCTTTCTGTCTTTGTCCCTTATCATGGTCATTTTTGCTTTAAATGTTCCCTTGATTTCACCGATTTTTTTGAAAAGATCTCTGGTTCTGCCTCTTTTGTTGTTTTCCTCCATTTCTCTGCACTGTTCTTTTAGGTAGTTTTCCTTATCTCTCCTTGCTTTTCTTTGAAATTCTGTGTTCAAATGATTGTAGTTTTTCCTTTCTCCTTTGACTTTGGCATTCCTTCTTTCCTCTGCTATTTTAAGAGCCTCATCAGACAACCACCTGAATTAGGACTACTTTATTTCAAAACCTAGATGGGTGGGGCCAGCCGGAATTTCTGATACCGGTTCTGGCAAACTGGGGCAAACCTGCTGAATCCCACCACTGGGTATCACAGTAAATTTTAAAAAGACAGGTATTCCTCATGATAGTCTGCTTGCAATACACAAAAGCAGGTCCAAAATGTGCTACATGGTGTCCATATGTATTTAAAAAGTTTCTAGGAGACTTTATTCCACCAGGAGAAGGTTTTTTGTAAAACTAATAGGACTTGATTATTCATTCAAAACCATTCCATTACCAAATGTTTGATGTCACTCATCTGTTTCTGCTCAGTATCCGGTGGCTTGGCAAAGAGGCTTGAATTTTGTAAATGTGGCATATGTCATATGATGCTGGCTGGAAAATTCACTACTTGGAGTGAGGACTGGAGTGCGACTCTCCAGTTATGCCTCACGAGAGAGCAGCCGGCCTGCTTGGCCCAGGCAAACTACGCAGTCCTACAGCACTCTCAGAAAAAAGGAATGATATAAAACCTCTGAGTATGTTGTACTGAGAAGACCCTCAAGAAAGATGCTGAAGCTCTGAGGTCAGCTTCTGCAAGGGCCAGATTACAAGTGCACAGCTTTCACACTGACTAATGTCATTCTGTTCTCCTCATACGTTGTTGTTCAGTCACACAGTTGACTCCAACCCTTTGTGACCCCATACTTTATTGTTACCCCTTATGCCTGTTGCCCTATATGGCCTGCCCTTCAGGAAAGAAAGGCTACCTGCATGATCTTTATTCTGTTCTAGAAAAATTGTTCCTGGCAGACATTTTAGACATGCATCCAGTGGCAGGCATCAGCAGGTTCACACCAGTTCGCCAGAACCGGTAGCAGAAAATTCGGCTGGCCAGGCCCATCCAAGTTTTGAAATAAAGTAGTTCTAATTTGGGTGCAATGCAGGGCTTTCCCCTGGCCACACCCACCATACCACGCCCAGAGAGTAGGTAGTAAAAAAAATTGGAGCCCACCACTGCATGCATCTGCTGGTGTCCATCTGCTACTGCTCTCTGTGCTGATGATGCCCATCTGCTTTAGGCCTTGGTTACAAGGATTTGGAGTCTCCTCCAGTCCGTTTGGAGTTCTCCTCTGCTGATGGGTGCTATTTAATAATAATAAAAACAGGCCAGAAAAAGAACCAATAGCCGCATGGAGGGTTTCAGGTGGATAAATGATGTTTATTTAAGCAACAGAGCTCTGTGCTTCTTCCAATGCTTATACAACCCCTATGCTATGAGCAAATAGACATGAAACAGAGCAGATATTTTCTTTTAAATAGAATGGAACGGAATGGAGTGGCAAGAATCCTGAGTAGCAGGGCTGCACACTGCAACATTTCCTTGCAAGCCCCACTCTTTGTGTTTGTGCAGTAATAGTTGGGTGGTCACACCTCACGCTCAGATGGGAGGATTTCCCCCTCCCTTCATTTGCCTGGAAGACTGCAGTACAGTGGTACCTTGAGTTACAAATGGTTTGAGTTACAAAATTTTCACAATACGAATGAAAATCAATTGAAAATAATGGCTCAAGTTACGAATTTTTCTGGAACAGATTAATTGGTTTTCAATGCATTCCTATGGGAAACCATGTTTCAAGTTATGGATTTTGGTTTTCAATGCATTCCTATGGGAAATTCGAGTTACAAATTTTTCATAACATGAAAAATGCCTTGGAACGCATAAAATTTGTAACTTGAGGTACCACTGTATTCCTCAGGAGTCCTGAAAAGCAGAATGCCCCCTTTTATGAATTAGTGCCATGTGATATCTGCCTGCTGGGACATGCAGTTCTGGAAGTGTGGCAAATGCTTCTCAGACCTTTGCTGGTCTGAATGAACTCCTCAGTTCTTTTCAAGGAATGGTTCCTACTTCAAATGGGGGCAGGGCGGGGGGAGCTTGTGCCAGCCCAGCAAATGAACCAACCTCACAACTGGGATTAATCATTCAAGACACTTGGCCACAATGGCTAAGCTGTGTTTCAAAGTATGGACACCATACACAGATCTATATATGAATCAAGCAACCAGGAGAACTGGTTCGACTTGCCATTGCATTGAACCCACTATTCACATTGGCTTGAGTTTTCTCAATCAACAGCATGGGATATAAAAGGATAAAGAAACTGTCACCATGGGCGCAGTGATGGTTGTAATGTGAACACTAAATCTGTGCATGCAACAGCTTAGGGAGAACAATAAATTATACAAACAGGTCCTGGGAACAACAGATTTCTGGGAGGTAGAGGTGAAGCTACTCTTAATATAGGCTTTGATATGAAGAGTGCTTCTCTATCTAATTGCAGGGAATATAAACCTTTAATAATTGTTGTGTCACATGTTGCCTTGCTGTCTACAGTTCTGTTACCAGTTGCAGCACTATGAAGAAGATGTTTTATCACACTAAAAAGAAAGAGCTTGTCTGGCCAGGTTATCCTGCTATGGTAATTTTAGTGTAAGGGACCAAAGACAATGAAACAGCCGAAGGGTTGGCTTAACACAGGTTTATTGCATGATGATCCGGAGGAACATGTGGTAATGGCGTATGAGTAGCTCAATATATACAGCTGGCTATACATTTCAATGTGGCTCGTCGACAGACTATTGGTTGCTGCCTGCGTGACATCGTAGGAGGTCACGCCCTTCTTGACCAGGTGAGGAAGTCGCGGGGAATCTTCCCGCGCTGCTGAACCAGGTGACTATGATCCATGAGAGCTGGACGCTCGCTACTGCCCTCTGGTGGTCACTAGCTCGCGTCCCCTTATTAGGTTTACATTGATACAGGTGATGGTTATAATGTTGCACACAGAAAAGGTTACATTGATAACACATGGCAAAGGTACATTGTTAAAGGCACTGCTTTACAGAACACAACATCCCTCCCCCCTAGGATGAGACGAAGTCTCTCAGCCAAGATGGCTTGTTGCATGTGCGTTTGGGCCGTGAAGAGGGCTGCCCCCCCCGTGGGCGTTATTGCTTCTTTGTTCCCTGGTCCCTTGTCCTGAAATGGGAGAGGGAGACTTGTTAGTGGCTTGCCGCTGTCTGGCGGTCTTAGGGGAAGGGAAAAACTCCATTGTGGGCAGACCGGGGGCCATCGGGGCTAACGAAAAACCCCTCTTCTCGCTTGGACGGGTGGGGGACCACTCCGAAAAAAAAACCCCGGTTCTGGAAATCAAAATCTAACTTGGTAGGGGTACCCGCATTTGTGGGGACTTTCCGCGAGATATGTATGGGGTCGGGTTCCTCCTCCTCGGAAAGATCCCCCAGGGTATCTATGAGGATATCCTCCTCCCCCCTTGGTGGGGGCCCACGGTCCCCTTTTCCTCCCCCTTGGGCTGAACGGGTGGGGGAGAACCCTAACGCTGACTTATTTCCTGCCTGATCAGTGCCCTGCTCATCGGAGACACTGCATCGGAGCTGGTCCGCGTGCCGCCTCCACAGGAGCCCTGTGCTGGTTTCCACGCGGTACGACACGGGGCCGGTTTGCTCCACAACTACGCCCGGTACCCAGGCTGGGCCCGTGCTGGCGTAATTCCTGCAATGCACGGGGGCGCCCACACTGAAACTCTTCGTAGCCTCTAGCCCAATGTTCCTCCCTTTGTCCTCTACCCTCGTGGGGTCTAGCCTAGTAAGGATGGTGGTCAGCTTCCTGCGCATTAAGAGCTCTGCGGGGGAGTATCCTGACGCCAATGGGGTCACCCTGTACCCTAGCAGAAACTGACACACTTGTAGGTTCAAATCCCCTGGGCCCATGCGCCGCAACGCGTCCTTCGTGGTGCGGACGAGGCGCTCTACTTGGCCGTTGGTGGCCGGGTGAAAAGGGGCGGAGGTGATATGCCGAACGGCGTTAATCTCCATGAATGCCCTAAACTCGGAGGACGTAAAACAACTAGCGTTGTCGCTAATTAACGTGTCGGGTATGCCGAACGTGGAAAAGAGCCTCCGCAAATGCCTAATGGTCTGGGCCGAGGAGGTGCTCGTGACTGAGATAACCTCCAACCATTTGGAGAAAGCGTCCACTATAAGGAGGAACAGGGTGCCTCTGAACGGGCCCGCGAAATCAACGTGCACCCGGGACCACGGCCCCTTAGCCGCGTCCCATTCCCTGTGGGGAAGGCGGGCCTCCTCTGGTCTGGAGCTTTGGCAACTTTCACAAGTGCCGACCATGTGCTCGATGTCGGCGTCCAGCTGGGGCCACCAGAAGTAACTCCGGGCCAGCGCCTTGGAACGCACGATGCCGGGGTGGCTGACGTGAAGCAGTTTGAGCACCCGCGGCCGAAGGGAAGTGGGAATTACCACCCACTGCCCCCACAAGAGACACCCCCTCTCTAGGGACAGTTCTAACTTTTTCCTGAAAAATGGAGCGAACTCCTCCGCTGGGGAGGACGCGGGCAACCCTTTCTGCAACCAGGAGCTTACTGTCGCTAACGTTTTGTCCTTCTCTGTCGCTTTGGCAATGTCGGCGGGCACTACGGGGGGCGAATCCAGCACCTCTATCATGAGAACCTGATGGTCCCGCTCCCCCTTGCTCACCTGGCTGGGCGTTAGGGGAAGGGGAGACCTAGATAGAGCGTCCACATGGCTGATCTCTTTCCCGGGCCGGTAGACCAACGTGTGCTGATACGCGTTGAGAAAAATGGCCCACCTGAGCATCCTCGGGGACAGGATTTGAGGGGTGGGCTTATCCGCGGTAAAAATGCCTAGCAGGGGCTTGTGGTCCGTCACAATGGTGAAGGGGCGGCCATACAGAAAATCGTGAAATTTTTTCGCCCCCGCGACTATCGCTAATGCCTCCCTGTCCGTCTGTGCGTAGTTTCTCTCTGCTTGGGACAGGGACCTGGAGTAAAATGCTATCGGGGCCTCCCTTCCGTTCTCCAGCACGTGGCACAGCACCGCCCCCACCCCCACTGGAGATGCATCACAGATCAGAACTACTGGGCGTTTGGGGTCGAAGTGGGTCAGTATGGCGTCGGACGCCAGGAGGCTTTTCAGCTCACTAAATGCCCTTTCTTGGTCATCGCCCCACTTCCATGCCTGTTCCTTCTTTAGCAGTTTGTGTAGCGGTTCAGCCACCGCTGCCTTCCGGGGGAGGAAGGAGTGGTAAAAGTTGAGCAGCCCTAGGAACGACTGCAACTCGGGCTTGGAGGTGGGGCGGGGGGCTTTCTTGATGGCTGCCACCTTAGACTTGGATGGTTTTATCCCCTCAGGAGTCACACAAAACCCTAGGAATTCAACCTCGGTTGCGAAGAAGACGCATTTGTCCTTTCGCAACCTCAGCCCCGCCTTTTCGAATATCGTCAGGACCCTCCCCAACCTCTTGGCCAATTCAGCCCGACTCCCCCCTGTTATTAACACGTCATCAAAATAAGGCAACACCCCCTCCAGTCCCTTCAGGAGGCGTTCCACGAGTGACTGGAAAATTCCTGGCGCCGAATTCACGCCGAATTGGAGGCGCGTCACCTGGAACGCCCCCTTATGGGTGACTATGGTCTGCGCAGCAGCTGCGGCAGGGGACACCGTGAGCTGCTGGTAGGCCTGTGCTAAGTCGAGCTTAGCGAAACATTTCCCCCCGTGTAACCTGGCCAACAGATGGCTGACTACCGGCACCGGATATGCATTCGGACGGATCGCCTTGTTGATGGTGCACTTGTAGTCGGCGCATATGCGGACCTCCCCATTGGCTTTTAGAGCAGTTACAATTGGAGTTTCCCACTCCGCAGAATCTACAGGCACAAGAATCCCCTGACCCACCAATTTGTCCAGTTCCGCCTCTATCTTGTCCTTGAGCGCGAACGGCACCCGGCGTGGTTTTAGGCGAATAGGGCGGACCTCCGGGTCCAGGTCGAAAGTCACTGGGGGCCCCTTGAATTTCCCCAGTCCCTTTTTGAAGACTTCGGGGTGCGCCTCGCACACCTCCTGAATTGGATCAGTCCCAACGGCGTGCACCCCCCCAATAAACAACCCCAGGGGCTGGAACCATTGAGTTCTGAGGAGGCTGCAATTTCCTCCCTTGAGCACGACTAGGGGAAGGGACGCGGCGTGCTCCTTGAATTTGACCTGAAATTCTCCAACCCCCAACACTGGAATACTGTTCCCTTGCACGTCCCGTAGTGTGGACCTCAATGCTTTGAGCTTGGGTCGCTTGTGGGGGGCAATTCCCAAAAACTCCCTCTGGGAAATGATTGAATATGAGGACCCCGAGTCAATTTCCATCCTAATGGGCACCCCTTGGACTAGTACCTCAACAAAGTAGCGGGGGTGTCCTGTAGACACGCTGAACACTGGGGCGTCGTCCTCGCTGCCGTCGGCGATGCGGCCCACGCCGTCCTGCTTCCGCGTGGCCTGGGCGCCGTCCTTGGGTCTCGTTGGGCGGTCTCGTCCCGCGGAACGGTCTGGGGAGCTCCTCCGGGTCTCGCGCTTCTTCCTGCACACCTTGGCGATGTGCCCGCGGCGGCCGCAGTTGTGGCACTCGGCCTTCCGGAAGGGGCATTTCACGCGGTCGTGGGCCACGCCACAGCCGTCGCATCGCCGGCTCTCCTTCCGGACCTTCTGGACGTCCTCGTCGTCGCTGCTCTCTGTGGACGACCTCGAAGTTCGCCGGGCCGCCTGTACCGGAGCCTCTGCCTTGCTCGACTTTGGCCGCCAGTCCTGAAGTTCTTGGACCCCGGCCTTCGTAGCTTCTGCGGCTTGGGCCGCTCTGATGACCTCCCGCAACGTGGGAGGTGGCTCTTGGTTCATTAATGTGCGCTGGGTCTCGGCGTCATTCAGGCTGCACAGCACACAGTCTCGGAGGGTGATTTCTGCATTCTCCCATTTGCACGGGCCGGCCGCCAGCCGCAGGGCCGCCACGAATGCGGCGACCGTCTCCCCGGGCGCTTGGACTCGCCTCCAAAACGCACTCCGAGCGGGAAACATCGCCGTGGCGGGCCGGACGTGCTCACGCAGCAACTGCATGAGTTCCTTGGCCTTGAATTCGCTCACCCTCCTCAGTGCAATCAGGTCCACCAAGGTCCTTTTTGTTTCTTGTCCGAGCATTCTGGTGAAGATGGCCCTTTTCTTCGCCTCTTCCGTGACTTCGGACTCGATCAGTGCGGCCTGGAAGTCCATCTCGAAGATCTCCCAGTCGCCCGGTTTCCTGATTTCGAAACCGGCGCATGCTTTGGTCCCGTGGGCTGCCATCCCACCTTCGTCGCCAATTTAGTGTAAGGGACCAAAGACAATGAAACAGCCGAAGGGTTGGCTTAACACAGGTTTATTGCATGATGATCCGGAGGAACATGTGGTAATGGCGGATAAGTAGCTCAATATATACAGCTGGCTATACATTTGAATGTGGCTCGTCGACAGACTATTGGTTGCTGCCTGCGTGACGTCGTAGGAGGTCACGCCCTTCTTGACCAGGTGAGGAAGTCGCGGGGAATCTTCCCGCGCTGCTGAACCAGGTGACTATGATCCATGAGAGCTGGACGCTCGCTACTGCCCTCTGGTGGTCACTAGCTCGCGTCCCCTTATTAGGTTTACATTGATACAGGTGATGGTTATAATGTTGCACACAGAAAAGGTTACATTGATAACACATGGCAAAGGTACATTGTTAAAGGCACTGCTTTACAGAACACAACAGTAATAGAATAAACCCATGATGCTGAACCTTGGCACTCCATATATGTGAATTTGAATCTGAATCTATTTTTATATACCACTTTCCTCGTTTTGTGGATGACCCAAAGCAGTTCACAATATTCAAAAATATACAGAAATACAGTAAAAATTACAAGGCAAGAATACAATTTCATATACAAAATACACAATTACAAAGCAGTACATCATATTCCAACAGTAAAACAAAAATGCAGTAAGTACATAAGCATACTGAAAAGGCCCCGGCTTCTTCCCAAACCCTCCCGGTGGGCAGAGCCAGGAGGGTAAAGTCAGTTAGGTCTGCGAAGTCGACACAGCTGAGGGAAAGTCCAGCAAGAGTCCTCATCTCCCTCAATGCCAAGGGATGGCCGGGGGAGGAAAGTCTAATGATGGCTCCGGTAGCACTCCCATGGCTGGCCGTCTGTGCCACACAGCTGCTTCCCATTTCCCTCAAGAACCGGGGGATGGTTGAGGGAAAGAGTCCGATGTGGGCTGCAGAGCAGTGCGGCAAAACAGGTCCCTCCCACCTGTGGCCTCCACACTTCCTAAACCCTCCATCATCATCGTGGCGGCAGGAGAGGGCGGCTCTTATAGCCCTCCCGAGCCCCAGCTGTGGCTCATCCCACCGGCCAGTTGCCAGGTGAATGGGGATGCTTCCCTCATCGGGACTTCAATTCCCAGAAGCCCAAGCCCTCATAATCCACACGAATGGGTTTGCTGCGGTTCATCTGGCCCGCGCCATGCCGCCCTTGTCGCTCCATATGGGCGTGTTTTACTTCCGCTTCCAGCAGTGAGGAAGGCAACTTGGTGTGGACTGGATGAATCGCAGCAAACCCATTCATGTGGATCCACGGGGGCTTGGGTTTCTGGGAATTAGAGTCCAAGAACATCTGGAGTGCCAAGGTTCACCATCACAGGAATAGACCATACTGCCAGTGACTCAAACACTGAGTGTCAGGTGGCAGTTAACTAACCTGACAACCCATAGGATTTAACAGCCTTGGGTACCAAAGTTCACAGGGAAGGGTGATGGTCCCCAAATAGATTAAATCCCACTTGAATCTATCTTGATGGTGGGCAGCAGCTTCATCAATACTGGCCTTGGGGCTGAGGAGGACTTTGTGTGCCAAAAGGACTCAGGACCAGAAAGCGACTCACAGAACTGGAACAGTAGTACAGGTGCCACACTGTGATGCGGAAGGCAAATAGAAGCCCACTGCATTATATTGCTACCAGGACAATCTTCATGGCTGATCACCATGATGATCGACAATATCCGGAATTGGATATGGCAATTGAAGAAGAAGAAGAAGAAAAGAGGCGGTGGCGCTATTTATTCTTTAAACTTCAAATGGTTAAGCTTAAAGTTCAAGACTAAAAATATCTAAATGCAGAAACGTATAAAAATATTTTTCCAGAGAGTGAGAGGACGTTTTCACACTCCATCCTGCCAAAGCCCTTGTTAAAATGAACAGCTGCACCTTGGGAGCTTGTCATGTGTTTTCTGTCCTTCCTTTCACTCACTCACTCTTGATTAGTGAAAACATTTGGATTTAAAAGAGTCTTTTGTTTCTCAAGAGTGAATCTGGGCCTTCTGTTTATTGTCTACCTGCAGTCCCATTGCTAGGCTTTTTGGCAGAACCCGAATTTCCACAGCAGCCCCACTGTGACGTTACAAACAAAGGGTTAGAGTTTCAGTTGTGTAATTAAGTGGAAGAGGGAGATGAACCCTGCTTAAGCAAATATCATGTTAACTTTTGATACAAATGTCTCCAGTAATAAATGGCAAGAAAGAAAAATAAATAAAAAAATAAGAATACAGAAGCAGAATTGTTACCGAACAGAAGAGCTTTTTTTTATTTTAGATTTTTCTGAGCAGTATCAGCTGCAAGCAAAGAATACTATTGTTTGTTCTTCATTGTCTATAGACCCTGTTTGGCTTAGGCACATTCTAAATACTGGATCACATTTTGTTTCCTATCATTGTGAGATGGCCAAATATCAGGAACGGAAAGGAACCAGCAAAAGTCCTGATACAACAGCCATCAATTTGAGAACAAAGCATGGCTAGAAGCAATTGGGATACTTTGGGATTTGGGGTTCTGGAAGGCAAATATGAGGGAAGCTGCTCTACTGTAGAACATGTATACATTTCCGTGAAATGTTCCTCTTAGCTGCAGTACTGTCCTTCGGAAGGGATAGCTAGAATTTCAAGTATTTTGCATGGCTCATTTTCTGTTCTTCCAGCACTATTCATAGCCAACAGATAAAGCTCTGGGCATATTCTGTCAGCAAAAGGGCCTTCAGCTATCAATGATAATATTGTGTTGCCTTAAATACTAACATGTTTCTTGTGCAGTGGCTCAAATGGTTAAGACGCTGACTGGAAGGCGGCAGGTCAGCAGTTCAATACCTGAGTACTGCATGACAGAATGAGCTCCCATCTCTGTCCCAGCTCCTGCCAACCTATCAGTTTGAAAGCAAGAAATTGCAAGTAGATAAATAAGGACCACTTCGGTGGGAAGGTAAACAGCATTCTGTGCACTCCGGTGTCTAGGCATGCCTGCCACATGTTCATGGAAACGTCTGCACATCAGAGCTACAAACAGAGATGAGAGAGACTCAATGAATTCTTTGCTTCAGTATTCACTGAAGAAGACAGAGACCACATGCCCAAAACAGAGCCTATCTTCGTAGGGAGGGAAACCGAAGAATTAAGCCAGATAGAAATAACCAGGGAGGAGGTCCTTGCATGTCTTGTTAAACTAAACACTAACAAATCACCAGGACCAGATGGCATCCATCCACGAGTTCTCAGGGAACTTAAAGATGAAATTGCTGATTTCCTAGCCAAAATATATAATCTTTCACTCAAATCAGGCTTTGTGCCTGATGACTGGAAGGTAGCGAATGTAACACCAATTTTCAAAAAAGGATCCAAGGGTGATCCAGGAAATTACCGACCTGTAAGTTTGACATGTGTCCCAGGTAAAGCGATGGAAACCATCCTAAAAGATAGAATTAATAGGCACATAGAAGAGACGGCGCTGCTAAAGGAGAGCCAACATGGCTTTTACAAGGGCAAATCATACCTCACTAATCTGTTGGAATTTTTTGAGAGTGTCAACAAGCATGTGGATAAGAGGGATCCAGTTGACATTGTTTATCTGGACTTTCAGAAGGCTTTTGACAAGGTCCCACACCAAAGGCTCTTGAATAAACTTACCAGTCATGGAATAAAGGGACAGGTCTTGTCCTGGATCAGCAACTGGCTAAGGGACAGGAAACAGAGGGTAGCACTAAATGGACACTTCTCCAAGTGGAGGGAAGTAAAGAGTGGGGTCCCCCAAGGTTCAGTACTGGGACCCCTGCTTTTCAACCTCTTCATAAATGATCTAGAGGTAGGAGTAAAAAGCAAGGTAGCCAAATTTGCTGGCGACACTAAATTATACAGGGTAGTGATAACTGTGAGAGATTGTGAGGAGCTCCAGAGGGATCTCTTGACACTGGGGGAGTGGGCAAAACAGTGGCAAATGAGTTTCAACATTAGTAAGTGCAGAGTGATGCATGTTGGGGCAAAGAACCCTAATTACATTTATAAACTGATGGGGTCTGAACTCTCTGCGACAAACCAGGAAAGGGACCTTGGTGTCCTGGTGGACAACTCAATGAAGGTGTCAACCCAGTGTGCCTCAGCAGTAAAAAAAGCAAACTCAATGCTAGTGGTCATTAAGAAGGGTATAGAAAATAAGTCAGCAAGTGTCATTTTGCCTCTTTATAAATCTATGGTGAGGCACCATCTGGAATACTGTGTACAGTTCTGGTCGCCATACCTCCAGAAGGATATTATGGAGCTGGAAAAAGTGCAGAGGAGGGCAACCAGAATGATTAGGGGACTGGAACACCTTCCTTACCATCTGAGGCTGCAACGGTTGGGCCTCTTCACTCTTGAACGATGACGTCTAAAAGGTGACCTGATTGAAGTTTATAAAATCATGCACGGTGTGGGCAAAGTAGATAAGGAAAAACTGTTTTCCCTATCGCATAACACTAGAACTAGGGGACACTCCATGAAACTTTTGGGTACTAGTTCTCAAACAAATAAGAGAAAGTACTTTTTCACCCAGAGGATTACTGGTCTATGGAACTCCCTGCCAGAAGAAGTGGTGACAGCTGTCAGTCTTGACAGCTTTAAGAAAGGATTAGACAAGTTCATGGAGGACAAGAGTATCAATGGCTATAATTATGGATACTTAAGGACAACCTCCGGGTTGGAGAGATAGGCAGGATATCTCTCAATGCCATTTCCAGGGAATCCTAAGCAGGTGAAGGCATCTCCTTGGGAATACCCTGAAGGAAATGGTGAGCCACTGTGTGAGACAGAATGCTGGACTGGATGGGCTGTGGCCTGTTCCAGCAAGGCTGTTCTTATGTTCTTATGAGCACTGAACCCTAGAATCAGATATGACTGGCTTTTGAGCAAGGGTGGCCTTTACCTTTACCCTTCTTGTGCTGTACACATTTTATCCTTAGTTGGCAAGTAGATATCTACTACTTTCCAACACACAGAGGTGTGTGAGAGATTTTTATGGACTGCATTTCTTGTATGTCATGGCTACCTGACAGCAATTTACATGTTCTCTGTGTATTTTGAATATGTGTATGTTGCAGATAGAGACTTCACAACAGTGTCTGCCGAAAAATAAATAAGAACTAACTCTGTTATATTTTGTTAGTAAGCATAAGGGGTAGATTTTGGGTTCTGAATCAACTTTTAAAATTTAATTAAATTTAATTGTTTGTTTGTTTGCTTGCTTGCTTATTACATATGTATACTGCCCTTTTGGTCCAAAACCACCCAGGACACTGAACACCAAGTTAAAGCATTCATATAAATAAATCTATTAAAATACATAAAAACAGCAGACAAGTTAAAACAACCAGGTAATAAATACGAGTAAAAATATAGTGGGCCAAACAATCAACCCAAAAAGGATCGTAAACATCGGAGGGGGCAGAATATCACAGAAAGTATCTTTGAAAAGTTCAGGCTTTATATTTTTCTGACATATCTGGAGGAAGATGGCCAGACAAATGTATGCAGGAAGGGCATTCCAGGTCATTGGAATCACCCCTGAAAAGACTGGATAGATAGTCATGACCTTCTAGGCTTGCTTTGGGGTGGGCACCCAGAACCCTTATGCCTGGGAAGACTAAGTTGGAGGAGACACACTGTCAGGTCCCAAAGTCCCAAGCCATCTAGGGCTTTGTAAATTATAAGTGTCTTAACGAGGGCCTGTCTACACGCACAACTTTCTTAACAGTTGCCTACCAAAAACATTAAAGAATAAGTGCATTTGTTTTTTGTTTTTGAAATCCACAAATGGCAAAAGATTGTACAAAAAACCCTGTATCCAGTTTATCAGAAACTCAGGGGGTCTGATAATAATCTGTCCCAACCCCTGCAGCAATTTATCTGTACCTGAAACAAGTATAATTCCATTATAACATAATATTTGCCTGGAAAATCCAACTCACACTGACAAAAATAGTACAATTATACACTTCTCCACATACTATTTACAGACTAGATTTCTGTTTATAGTCAATTATTTGGCTTTTGCAGCTGAGATTCAGATTTAAACCTTAGCTGAAACAGGGTTTTTCTTGAATTGCAAAAAAAAGAGACTCAACTGAAAGCTGTCGGTGGTTCACGCCCCTACAAGGTAGCCTCAGGATTATTATATTCGCTCTGTAGCAAACTGGCTAATAGCTGTTACATACCCTTGGATTATTGCACACCCAGGAATTGAAGGTAGAAGTGGCAGCATTAAAAGATTATTTTTCCAGTCAATTCCAGGCAAAACCAATCTATGGGTAGGCTACATTTAGATGGTAGGCATCTCTGAGTGCTTCTATTGTACCAAGCCAATCCCTTCCAGTCCCCATGGGAAGGGCTGTCCCTCTAGAACACCCTCAACCTATCATGAAAAATTTCCTCAGAAGCTAGGACATAGAAGCAATGACCTAGGTTCATTTCCTCTCTTTCTCTCTCTCTTTTCTGTTCCTGGGCTGAAGGAGACCTTCAAGATCATATTTCCATGCACCATTGTAACAATGTTATTACAAAACACAGATAACATCTAGGAATTCATATTCATAAATATACACATTGTACATTAATACAATGTAATACAGGTAAGGGACCTCATATGCCTTGCTTATCTGTATACAGTAATACCTCATACAAAGTCCGCTTCATACAACATCAAATTCATACAACATCGCCTAATTCCTTGAAAAAAGTTGCCTCATACAAAGTCACAAAGTCGCAAAATTCGTCAGAATTCGTCAGAATTTTTAGAAGCATTCCTGGGATTTTTTCAGCATTCTTCAGGTTCTTGGACAATCAGGGTTGTTTGAGATGTTTTTGTAATGTATTTAGCCTTTAGACAATGATTTCTTAAAGTTCTGGTAGTTTCCTGTCTGTTTCCTTGACTTTGCCCTGAAGTCTGTGCTGTTACAGTACAGTGTATCTCTATGGAAATGACGTTGTACGAGGCATCGCGGCAAGGATTTGGATGTTGTATGAGGCATTGTGGCTAGGATTTTGCATGGCTCATACAAAGTCCAAATCCGTATAAAGTCCAAACTTGTGGAACCAAGTTTGGACGTTGTATGAGATATCACTGTACCCCATTGTTATTTTGCCCGTCAGAACAACTGAGAGATGGGTTGGAAGCCAACAGTCGGTGATTGGCCCAAAGTCAGTATTGTGGCTTATCTTCCCTTGAAGTCGGCACTGTAATCTTTACCCTAGCACTGGTTACATATAAGATATATACCAATGTTGTGTTCTGTAAAGCTGTGCCTTTAACAATGTACCTTTGCCATGTGTTAACAATGTAACCTTTCTGTGTGCAACATTATAACCATCAGCAGTATCAATGTAAACCTGATAAGGGGACGCGAGCTAGTGACCACCAGATGGCAGTAGCGAGCGTCCAGCTCTCATGGCTCAGATACACCTGGTTTCAGCAGCGCGGGAAGATTCCCCGCGACCTCTTCACCTGGTCAAGAAGGGCGTGACCTTCTACGACGTCACGCAGGCAGCAACCAATAGTCTGTCGACGAGCCACATTCAAATGTATAGCCAGCTGTATATATTGAGCTACTCATCCGCCATTACCACATGTTCCTCCGGATCATCATGCAATAAACCTGTGTTAAGCCAACCCTTCGGCTGTTTCATTGTCTTTGGTCCCTTACACTAAATTGGCGACGAAGGTGGGATATGGCAGCCCACGGGACCAATACATGCGCCGGTTTCGAAATCAGGAAACCGGGCGACTGGGAGATCTTCGAGATGGACTTCCAGGCAGCACTGATCGAGTCCGAAGTCACGGAAGAGGCAAAGAAAAGGGCCATCTTCACCAGGATGCTCGGACAAGAAACCAAAAGGACCTTGGTGGACCTGATTGCACCGAGGAGGGTGAGCGAATTCAAGGCCAAGGAACTCATGCAGATGCTGCGTGAGCACGTCCGGCCCGCCACGGCGATGTTTCCCGCTTGGAGTGCGTTCTGGAGGCGAGTCCAAGCGCCCGGGGAGACGGTCGCCGCATTCGTGGCGGTCCTGCGGCTGGCGGCCGGCCCGTACAAATGGGAGAATGCCGAAATCACCCTCCGGGACTGTGTGCTGTGCGGCCTGAACGACGCCGAAACCCAGCACACATTAATGAACCAAGAGCCGCCTCCCACGTTGCAGGAGGTCATCAGAGCGGCCCAGGCCGCAGAAGCTACGAAGGCCGGGGTCCAAGAACTCCAGGACTGGCGGCCAAAGTCGAGCAAAGCAGAGGCTCCGGTACAGGCGGCCCAGCAAACTTTGAGGTCGTCCACAGAGAGCAGCGACGACGAGAACGTCCGGAGGGTCCGGAAGGAGAGCCGGCGATGCGACGGCTGTGGAGCGGCCCACGACCGCGTAAAGTGCCCGTTCCGGAAGGCCAAGTGCCACAACTGCGGCCGCCGCGGGCACATCGCCAAGGTGTGCAGGAAGAAGCGCGAGACCTGGAGGAGCTCCGCAGACCGTTCCGCGGGACAAGACCGCTCAACGAGACCCAAGGACGGCGCCCAGGCCACGCGGAAGCTGGACGGCGTGGGCCGCATCTCCGACGGCAGCGAGGACGACGCCCCAGTGTTCAGCGTGTCTACAGGACACCCCCGCTACTTTGTTGAGGTACTAGTCCAAGGGGTTCCCATTAGGATGGAAATTGACTCGGGGTCCTCATATTCTATCATTTCCCAGAGGGAGTTTTTGGGAATTGCCCCCCACAAGCGACCCAAGCTCAAAGCGTTGAGGTCCACACTACGGGACGTGCAAGGGAACAGCATTCCAGTGTTGGGGGTTGGAGAATTTCAGGTCCAATTCAAGAAACACGCCGCGTCCCTTCCCCTAGTCGTGCTCAAAGGGGGAGATTGCAGCCTCCTCGGGACTCAATGGTTCCAGCCCCTGGGCTTGTTTATTGGGGGGGTGCACGCCGTTGGGTCTGACCCGATCCAGGAGGTGTGCGAGGCGCACCCCGAAGTCTTCAAAAAGGGACTGGGGAAATTCAAGGGGCCCCCAGTGACTTTCGACCTGGACCCGGAGGTCCGCCCAATTCGCCTCAAACCACGCCGGGTGCCGTTCGCACTCAAGGACAAGATAGAGGCGGAACTGGACAAATTGGTGGGTCAGGGAATCCTTGTGCCTGTTGATTCTGCGGAGTGGGAAACTCCAATTGTAACCGCACTAAAAGCCAATGGGGAGGTCCGCATATGCGCCGACTACAAGTGCACCATCAACAAGGCGATCCGCCCGAATGCATATCCGGTGCCGGTAGTCAGCCATCTGCTGGCCAGGTTACACGGGGGGAAGTGTTTCGCTAAGCTCGACTTAGCACAGGCCTACCAGCAGCTTACGGTGTCCCCTGCCGCAGCTGCTGCGCAGACCATAGTCACCCATAAGGGGACGTTCCAGGTGACGCGCCTCCAATTCGGCGTGAATTCGGCGCCAGGAATTTTCCAGTCACTCGTGGAACACCTCCTGATTGGACTGGAGGGGGTGTTGCCTTATTTTGATGACGTGTTAATAACGGGGGGGAGTCGGGCTGAATTGGCCAAGAGGTTGGGGAAGGTCCTGACAATATTCGAAAAGGCGGGGCTGAGGCTGCGAAAGGACAAATGCGTCTTCTTCGCAACCGAGGTTGAGTTCCTAGGGTTTTGTGTGACTCCTGAGGGAATAAAACCATCCAAGTCCAAGGTGGCAGCCATTAAGAAAGCCCCCCGCCCCACCTCCAAGCCCGAGTTGCAGTCGTTCCTAGGGCTGCTCAACTTTTACCACTCCTTCCTCCCCCGAAAGGCAGCAGTGGCTGAACCGCTACACAAACTGCTAAAGAAAGACCAGGCATGGAAGTGGGGCGATGACCAAGAAAGGGCATTTAGCGAGCTAAAAAGCCTCCTAGCGTCCGATGCCATACTGACCCACTTCAACCCCAAACGCCCAGTAGTTCTGACCTGTGATGCATCTCCAGTGGGGGTGGGGGCGGTGCTGTGCCACGTGTTGGAAAACGGAAGGGAGGCCCCGATAGCATTTTACTCCAGGTCCCTGTCCCAAGCGGAGAGAAACTACGCACAGACAGACAGGGAGGCACTAGCAATAGTCGCGGGGACGAAAAAATTTCACGATTTTCTGTACGGCCACCCCTTCACCATTGTAACGGACCACAAGCCCCTGCTAGGCATCTTTACCGCGGATAAGCCCACCCCACAGATCCTGTCCCCGAGGATGCTCAGGTGGGCCATTTTTCTCAACGCGTATCAGCACGCGTTAGTCTACCGGCCCGGGAAAGAGATCAGCCATGCGGACGCTCTATCTAGGTCTCCCCTTCCCCTAACGCCCAGCCAGGTGAGCAAGGGGGAGCGGGACCATCAGGTTCTCATGATAGAGGTGCTGGATTCGCCCCCCGTGGTGCCCGCCGACATTGCCAAAGCGACAGAGAAGGACAAGACGTTAGCGGCAGTTAGCTCCTGGGTGCAGAAAGGATATCCTCCTCCCCCCTTGGTGGGGGCCCGCGGTCCCCCTTCCCTCCCCCTTGGGCTGAACGGGTGGGGGAGAACCCTAACGCTGTCTTATTCCCTGCGTGGTCTGTGCCCTGCTCATCGGAGACCCTGCGTCGGAGCTGGTCCGCATGCCGCCTCCACAGGAGCCCTGTGCTGGTTTCCACGCGGTACGACACGGGGCCGGTTTGCTCCACAACGGGGGAGTTCGCCCCATTTTTCAGAAAAAAGCTAGAACTGTCCCTAGAGAGGGGGTGCCTCTTGTGGGGGCAGCGGGTGGTGATTCCCACTTCCCTTTGGCCGTGGGTGCTCAGACTGCTGCACGTCAGCCACCCCGGCATCGTGCGATCCAAAGCGCTGGCCCGGAGTTACTTCTGGTGGCCCCAGCTAGACGCCGACATCGAGCACATGGTCGGCACTTGTGAAAGTTGCCAATGCTCCAGACCAGAGGAGGCCCGCCTTCCCCACAGGGAATGGGACACGGCTAAGGGGCCGTGGTCCCGGGTGCACGTTGATTTCGCGGGCCCGTTCAGAGGCACCCTGTTCCTTCTTGTAGTGGACGCCTTCTCCAAATGGTTGGAGGTTATCCCAGTCACGAGCACCTCCTCGGCCCAGACCATTAGGCATTTGCGGAGGCTCTTTTCCACGTTCAGCATACCCGACACATTAATTAGCGACAACGCTAGTTGCTTCACGTCCTCCGAGTTCAGGGCTTTCATGGAGATCAACGCCGTTCGGCACATCACCTCCGCCCCGTTTCACCCGGCCACCAATGGCCAAGTAGAGCGCCTCGTCCGCACCACGAAGGACGCGTTGCGGCGCATGGGCCCCGGGGACCTGAACCTGCAAGTGTGCCAGTTTCTGCTAGGGTACAGGGTGACCCCGTTGGCGTCTGGATACTCCCCCGCAGAACTCTTAATGCGTAGGAAACTGACCACCATCCTTACTAGGCTAGACCCCACGAGGGTAGAGGAGAAAGGAAGGAACATCGGGCTGGAGGCTACAAAGAGTTTCAGTGTAGGCGCCCCCGTGCATTGCAGGAATTACGCCAGCACGGGCCCAGCCTGGGTACCGGGCGTAGTTGTGGAGCAAACCGGCCCCGTGTCGTACCGCATGGAAACCAGCACAGGGCTCCTGTGGAGGCGGCACGCGGACCAGCTCCGACGCAGGGTCTCCGATGAGCAGGGCACAGACCACACAGGGAATAAGTCAACGTTAGGGTTCTCCCCCACCCGTTCAGCCCAAGGGGGAGGGAAGGGGGACCGCGGGCCCCCACCAAGGGGGGAGGAGGATATCCTCGTAGATACCCTGGGGGATCTTTCCGAGGAGGAGGGACCCGACCCCATACATATCTCGCGGAAGGTCCCCACAAATGCGGACACCCCTACTAAGTTAGATTTTGATTTTCAGAACCGGGGGGGGTTTCGGAGTGGTCCCCCACCCGTCCAAGCGAGAAGAGGGGTTTTTCGTTAGCCCCGACTGCCCCCGGTCTGCCCACAATGGAGTTTTTCCCTTCCCCTAAGGCCGCCAGACAGCGGCAAGCCACTAACAAGTCTCCCTCTCCCATTTCAGGACAAGGGACCAGGGAACAAAGAAGCAATAACGCCCCCGGGGGGGCAGCCCTCTTCACGGCCCAAACGCACATGCAACAAGCCATCTTGGCTGAGAGACTTCGTCTCATCCTAGGGGGGAGGGATGTTGTGTTCTGTAAAGCTGTGCCTTTAACAATGTACCTTTGCCATGTGTTAACAATGTAACCTTTCTGTGTGCAACATTATAACCATCAGCTGTATCAATGTAAACCTGATAAGGGGACGCGAGCTAGTGACCACCAGATGGCAGTAGCGAGCGTCCAGCTCTCATGGCTCAGATTCACCTGGTTTCAGCAGCGCGGGAAGATTCCCCGCGACCTCTTCACCTGGTCAAGAAGGGCGTGACCTTCTACGACGTCACGCAGGCAGCAACCAATAGTCTGTTGACGAGCCACATTCAAATGTATAGCCAGCTGTATATATTGAGCTACTCATCCGCCATTACCACATGTTCCTCCGGATCATCATGCAATAAACCTGTGTTAAGCCAACCCTTCGGCTGTTTCATTGTCTTTGGTCCCTTACACTAAAACCAAGAAGTGGGAATAGCCATGTTTTGTCACTTTTAGGGCATGCTCACATGGGTTTTATGTTTGTGATGCAATATGATTGTTCAGTATATCCTCCAGTGGTTCTCCCTGCCATCCACAGATGGGAAAATACAAGATCAAGTGTTGTGAACAGAATCCAAGGAAAAGCTTTAGTTGCCTAGTTGCCATTCGCTATATATTTTTTTAAAAACTTCTCCTTTGGCAGCAGGGAAGAAAATTAGGCTCTTAGTGTGTACATCTCATTACACTTGGTGAATTATAGCAGTGATGGCAAACATTGGCACTCCAGCTGTTCTTAAACTTCAATTCCCAAAAGCCCTGATCAGCAGGAGTGCTGACTTGGGCTTCTGGGAATTGAAGTCCAAAAACAGCAGGAGTGCCAAGGTTCACCATTACTGAGTTATAGGATAAGCAAAAGTCAAAACAATGTTGAAATTGTGACATTCTATGCTGTTGTCACTAGGAGCAGTAGTTCTTGCATAAAGGATTATGAATGGACCAAATTTATTTCTTTGTATTTTTTAAGTACAGTGTTTGTACTGTTTACATACAAATATGGTGAATAGGAAAAAGATGATAAACACACAATTGAAGCCTTCTCAGTGCTTCAGTGGAGACACTAAGGGTCCTGCAGTAATTGTCTATGAAGTATAGTTCTCTGACCCAAGTATTATGCTACATGCCCAAGTTTTGACATTTCACATGACCTCATGAAGAGAGATGGCTGTAATGTTCTGTCAGTTTAATGTCCTCTGGGAGAGTGTGCTTGAGTTATTTCCTGGATTTCCTGGGAGGAAGAATATTTTTACGAAATCAGATCATACAGAATTAAGAAGCAGTGACAGATTTTACTTTCCTGGGATCTAAGATCACTGCAGATGGCGACTGTAGCCATGAAATAAAAAGACGACTGATTATGGGGAGACAAACTATGAGACAAATCACTTTCCTTGAGGCATAAGGACAGAGACAGATGCTTAATTTTGTAAGCTGAGAGAAACTGTGAAACCATACCTTTCTGAAGGTATGTATTTGATATCACTGGACAGTGCAATCTAAATAGCAGTGTAAGCCCTATCGTTATGTTTGCCACAGAACAGTCAAAAACCAAGTCAGAGAAAGAGTATTAAAATAGAGTTCAGGCTTCTTTGCTTAGCTGGGTGTTGAGAAAGCAAAGACTGTTTGCACACTACAAGGTTTATAACAAACTAAAGTGAATGTGCTGCTTAGTCAAGCTATGCAGGTGTTGAAGCACATGTGAATCTGCCAAAATGAAGGGACCTTTTGGTGAGATCATTCTTTAGTTCCATTCGCCTTACCTAGTGTAATAAAGATAGCCGTTACCAGGTATGTCCGATTGTAGTTCAAAATTGCCACAATCCTAGACTGGGGTACACAATCTTTCTGTGTACCCCAGTCTTCTAGCTAAGTGCATATCAAAAATGATTTCCTATACGTTAGTATCAGAGAAACAAGATCATCTGTTGCCTCCAAAGCAGATGTGGATTCTGTCAGGAAACAACTTTGACCAAGTAAACCTTCAAAGGGGATAAAGAATAGTTAGTGTGAGTTGTGTGGGATCCACACCACTCCCCCCACACTGCCACAACCGGCGGGATCACCCTGAGCCCCACACCACTCCCCACCACCACTGTCGCCACTAGCAGGACCACCCAAGCCCCACACCACTTCCCACACACACACCGCTACCAGTGATCACCTGAGCCCCCCCCCCATGCTTCCCTGCTTATCAGCCTGGAAGAGCTGTGCTTGGCTGCTCTGGCCACCGCTTCTGTGTCCGCCACCTCAATCCTTGTCCCCTCCACTTGGCTTGGTAAGTCTCTGCTGGCATTCCAGAGCATGGTGGATGTTGTAAGGCTTATAACATCCACCATGCTATGGAATGCCGGCAGGGATGCGCCGAGTCAAGTGGAGGGGACAAGGACTGAGGCCGCAGCGGCTGCAGTGAGGGCACACGAGGATACGGCCCATGGGCCATAGTTTGGGGACCCCTGAACTAACAAAGCAGCAGGAATTCAGCCAAAATGTTTTAATTCCAATTTGGAGAAACCTGTTTGGAGAAACCTGTAAGAGAAAGTTCTTGGTCAAGCTTTCTTCAGAGGTGACTAAAAGTTCCTGTTTGTGAACTGAGGTGGCTTCTTCCAAAGTACTGTATTTCATTTCAGGAGCAAAACGTGCATGTATTTGTTCAACTTGTTCCAGATTCTCCAAAGAACAATATGATCCCTAAATGTTTATAACATATATGAATGTGCTTATGAAGCACTGTACTCCTCTCGTCACAACGGAAATGATAACTATAGGCGTTAGCCTGTAACTTGCCCCTCTGCATTATTACTTTCCTGTTCTGACCATATGATAGGAGATATAACACTGAGCAACTGATAGATTTGGACTTTGCCTGCAAAAACAAGCTGTCATATGAAAGTATTATATTACCTGAAGTAAAATTGACTTAAGACTTAATGTTGGCTTTAATGGGATAGTTTCTCTGCGTCATTAGTGAGAGTTTTGTCTACATGCATTTGGCTCTTTGTGCTGATGGATCTTTAACCAGAGCACATGTTGTGCTAAATTGTCATCTTAAGAGAAAAAACATTCATCTGCTGTTTTTTTACCTTTCATTTTAATACCATGATGGTGGTGCTTTGGAATTTTCTTTCTTTCCACAGTCCCAACATACTGGCTTTGGAGCATAGAAGCTTATTATTACAAAGGACTCACAGGATGATATAAAATGCAGTCCTTTTATAAAGGGACAGTTTAGAACAGGAGTTCTCAACCTTTTAATGCTGGGGACCGAGTCACGCTCCCTCAGATAGCTTCAGGGGCTGGATGGCCATTTTGCCCTTCCTTTACCACATGGCGCTTCCTGGTATGGTGGATGTAGTTGGGGGGCACATGAAATGGAGCCATGGGCCGCATCCGGCCCACAGGCCGCAGGTTGAGAATCCCTGGTTCAGAACAACAATCAAATTGAAAACATAAGAACAGATTGTAAGGGCAAGAGTGTTCCTTTGGGGGGGGGGGCGTTCTCCATAGCATCTGATATTGGAACGTATTATGCCACTGAACACACATGTTTGGCTTAGCTATCATGGCAGATAGGAGGCTTTCTTTGCATGGAGCTACAGAGGCAGAACTTGGAAATATTACTTTGGAGACTCCAAAATGGAAACTTTTCAAAACTCTGGTTTTCACTGCTCATTCCCCCTCTGTCCCTTCTCCCCAAACTGGTGAAACACAAATTTTGAAGAGCTTTTATGGGAAGAGGAGCTTACTTTAAAAATAAAACATCAGGTGCTTGCTTGATTTGTTTAAAAGTTACAAAAGCAGCACCAAGCCACAAGCTAAAATACCAGGTGATATCATCATTCCCATGGGCTAGGTTAAGGAAGTGAATGCGGTCAGGCTATTGTGTGGCAGCAGTATAGAAACACAACCGTTTGAGGCAAAAACTACAAAAATACTTTCCTTCCTTGGAAGTGTTTCAGAAACTTATACAGTATCAATTTATTGAAAAAATCTTCATAACATTGACAATTATATTCATCTAAGGAACTATTTTGAAAAAACAACTAACATATATCCATATATCCTCTAAGGAACGATTTTGAAAAAACAACTATCATATATCCATATATCCAAGCTGATCTGGTAATGCGACTTCAAAAATAAATTTCTTCATCAGGATCTTTCATATAGTTTCTACAGAATAATAAAGAAAGACAGATGAAAATACACAAATATTGCTATTATGTTATAAACTAATAATCCTCATTCTAAAACTATAACAAATTGCATCTCATATCTGATATTTTAAAATTCATAATTTAATCAGTCGTTTTATCGTGTATAGTAGCTTCATTACGTGTTACTTCTTAGCGGGCTTACAAATGTTAGAAAATCCAACACTCAAGGGACTATATATAGATCTTTATAACAGACACACATGTGGTTCATACCTGGCTGACTAGAACTACTGATTACTTGCTTAAAGGGGGAGAGGGGGGGAAGACTGACGAATCTTAAGTATTAGGAATCCAATCCGGAGATCCGTTACTCTCGAAGATCATTTTACCACCTTAAAACTGTTATCCCGTTTGGTCTTAATCAAGAATTAGATCTTTCTTGATTTTTGTGAAATGATCTTCTGCTTCCAGGAGCGACGAGAGCAGTGCAGGCCGGATGAATCACAGTAAACCCATTTGTGTGGATTCATGGGGGCTTGGGCTTCTGGGAATTGAAGTCCAAGAACATCTGGAGTGCCAAGGTTCGCCATCATGGGCCCAGGGTATGCCCGATTGTGATTCACAGATACCACAGTCTTGGATGAGCTTCTTTCTGTGTACTCTGTCAACTGCCTCTGATAATTTGTGATGCAATATATCCCCCCGCCCCCAAGTCATAACCATTGCCTTTTGGAAGCTTGGTACATTTTCAGTGGCACTGTTTCTACATATGTTCTCATAATATATGTGCAAAAAATTAAAATTGTAAGCACTATGTTCAATACTTGTATGTTTTCCTTTGTTCTTACTTCTTCACATATCTGTGCCTCATTGCTATGCAATCTTGGCCTCCTACCACTATTAGCAAATTGGCTTTTCTACACCAGGGAAGCTATGAATGCTAGCAATGACAGATGACCCAATGATGATAAAACATGTCCACCCTTGGTAAATTAGGAAAAAAACAATTGCCAATAGAAAGAAGAAGTAATTGCATAAGGATCTTTTGTGGGCTGAATGCAATAAAGATTTCTACAGCTGATAGCAGAAGAAAAACAGACATTCATTGTCTCAGAAATAAGACTTGAGGCACTTGCTTCAGAAATCCTGGATGTTTCTCACAGCTTTTCTATCTTCTGGCTAGCTCATAAGGCTAGCCAATAGAATGCAGAGCTTTGAGAATGCAGGCAGCCTGACATTCAGCATGTTTATTTATTAAGGCATGCCTCATTCAGCAGAAATGATGCACTGTTTGAGGATGGATAGGGAGAGTTCATTGATGGAGCTCTGAGCCTATTTAAGGGGTTGCCTGAGAGATTTAATACAAGCTGTTGAGCAATGAGAGAATATAGCATACTGCAGCACTTCAGACTGAAACACACACACACACACACAGGTAGATTAGCAGCTCAATCAGAATTAGGCAGAGCTTGGAAAAGTTACTTTCTGTGACATGGAAAGTGATATTGCTTACATTTTACTACTTTAATTCAATATAAGAAGCAGAGAGGTTGAAAAGAAAAAAAAACATTTTTAGATGGAATTTGAGAAAGGAAGAGAACATGGGTCTGTCACATCAAACTCTTTAAGTAATCCATTCAGAAATCCTCCATCTACAGAGAATTAAGAAGAAGGATTATGCCTAACAATGAAATAGCTGGGGGGGAAGAGACACTGGATTCTTTGTAAATGGCTGTTTCCCCCATGAACTTGTGTCAGGCTGCAGAGCAGAACTAAGATAATGCATTTATGATCTGATCAGTAAAAACATAGCAGTCACTTAAAAGACATGTGAAATGTTCTGAAAGTATCTTTCTTCAAGTGGAGAAGTCGTCACATATTGACATCCAACTCTCATGTGAGCAAAATATTAGGCATCAAATTGTATGGAAGCCTGTTCTTGTATCTTAACATTTCCATGAAATTCAGATCTGACTGAATACTGTACAGTATTTATTTATTTTATAAAAAGCAGAAAATGGTTAAGGTTTGTACCGTCCTTGTCATGGCCATAATAAACATGGAAGGTTCTGCAGAATTCTAAATTTGATTTTTAAAAAGCCTGCCCCAAATTGTCTCTCAATCAGCTTCAGAGTAGTTGTGAACCTGAAATGGTTACTTTAAAAAGGAATTCATTATAATATCAAGCTCCAGTAATGACTTACTATACAAGTTATAACTACCGTATTTTCCGGCGTATAAGACGACTGGGCGTATAAGACGACCCCTAACTTTTCCAGTTAAAATCTAGTGTTTGGAATATACTTGCCGTATAAGACTACCTCTCTTCCAATGCACACCAAATAAAAATTAACCCACACTCAACCCGAAGATGCGCAGCCCTCCGAGTCGAATGGGCAGGTTCTGGTGGAGAGCCAATCCACGCTCACGTTCTCCTCCTCAAGGTACAGGAAGATGTGTGCAGCTTGCTTCCCCTTCTTCATACTCCCCGCACAGAGCAGGGACTCGGCCGCGGCACCCCCCACCATATGCACCGGACATATGAAGCAAGGGGAAACAAGCTGCAGTTAAGTACCTGTCCTATAAGACGACCCCCGACTTTGGCACAGATTTTTCGGGGTTAAAAAGTAGTCTTATACGCCAGAAAATACAGTAAGTATTTTGTGTCTCTTGCAAATTGCATGAGAAGTCAACAATAGCAGCAGTTTCTGTTATCAATGGGGGCCGGTGGGTGAATTTTCAATCTCTGTAGTGCATTATCTAAGCCAGAATAACACAATAATCTTGGTGACAGGGGCGTGTTTCTGTTCCTATTCTTGTAATGTTTTTAAAACTAAAGGAATATGTCTGCTTAGACTGTACTTAACAAAGAACATGTAAAGTAGATTATCAGAACCATGCTGCCAGCATTTTTTTGTAATGGTTTTATCTTGCCAGATCCTGGACTAATGTCCAGTTTAGACATTAGCTAGAACTTGTGTAAAAGTTTGCACTTTACAATGACGGCTGCTATCTCACTGCTAGATATAGTTTTCAAAAAGCCACATTCTAATAGTTCAGCAGTTTCTTCTGAGAAAATAAACAAAATGCTCTGCAGTTTTTAATACCTGTAAGTCACTTTAAAAAAGGAATAATTTAGACTGCCTCAGGCTGGATTCTGGAAGCTAGAGATTTCTGTATCCAGCAAAAAGAGATTTGTATTTTCCTCCCACCCACACCACCACCCCACCACCCCGGCTGTACAGTGACAGGGCTAGCACAGGAGCTAGTTTATAAAAGGTTACTAAACCAAACAACAGTGTATCAGGTAAAGATTCGGAGCAATGTACTTGTTATTTAATTCTAGTAATATGAGACATTTATTAAGGCCAAAATGACTTCTCTCAGAGAAGAGGTGTGTGTGCGTTCGCGTATGTGTGTGGTTTGTCTGTCTGTGTATGTGTATATGTGTGTGTGCAGGTGTCTGCCTGCCAGCCTATGTGTGTGTCGGAGAGAGTGAGAGAGAGAGGGAGGAGAGAAAGGGGGGGAGTTTTCAACAAAATGAAAGTAACGCTTCTCATGAGGAGATCTAATCTGAGCTGAATGGCCCAGGCTCAAAACAGCAACAGATGTTGACAGTTGACAAAACTCTCACACTATTATTTTCTTGTGACTCTTTTTTCCATTTCCCAAAAAGGCAAAAAACGAACAAACAAAAACCAACCCACAGATGATAACAAGATAACTTTCCCAACTTTCATCCCTTTTCTTGAAAGACATCACCTATATTTGGTCGTTGTTTTATTTCATTTTCTCTGATCCATCTCTTTGCTTCTGGCTGACGGCCACCTATGTGTGTGAACAATATGAGTGAAGTTGATTACACAGGTCTATTCCATCACTTGTTCCCCTCACTTGTGACAGGATGTTAATAATATGTAAAGTCTGAGGTGATCTGCCCACTTCTGGGATCGTTGTATTCACACAAATTGCAGCTCAAGGGAGAGCTCCTAAAGGGAAAAAACATGAGTTGGGAGGGCAAATTTAGCAGAGCACTTCTAAGTGGTGAAAATCGGTGCTGTGCCTGATTATATAGTCTTTTGTTTATTAAGTGTTGTTGCTGTTGTTATGATGCTCTAAGGCAGTGTTTCTCAACCTTTGGTTTTTGGACTTCAATTCCCAGAAGCCTAAGTCAATTCTCCAAAGCACTGATTAGCCAAAGGTTGGGAAACATTGTTCTAGGGCTTGTTGCTGTTGATTCGCTCTAGGGCTTGTTCATTTATTTTCTTATATTTAAGAGTATTTCCACTTACTCAGTGTTTCTGGGACTGAAAGCCTCTGGGGATCAAAAGTTGCTTTCATTCCACACCTTTATTGGTGGTATAAGCTTTCTGTATGTTTGCTGAGAATTAGGGAATCTTACCTCTGCATACCTAGAAAACTACCATGTTCCTGTTTACATGGTCAAACATCATCCTTTATCCTTGTTTTTACCCCCATTCAGGCTGCAAAGGAAACTACAGATAAAGAACAGAAGAGATTAACATCACAGGAAACTACAGATAAAGCAAAGAAGATATTTACTAAATCAGGATAATTGCTCTAGTAAGCAATGTATTAACTGTTTGCTGATGTTTCTTCCAGGCAATCATGGAATTTGACATCAAATACAGCACAACATTTAAACTCTTTCTTTCTTGGACAATTTGCCATCAGGTTCAGATTAATAAAACAGGAAGCACAAAGTATTTTATTTATCTATTTATTTATTTATTTTGGATTATTATTATTTTTTTACCCCGCTCTACTCAGCACAAGGCCAAATCAGGGCGGCAATCACAACATATTAAATACAATATAACAATTCAAAAATGTAATACAAAAGTTACACATCAGAAAAAAATACAATAATCCAGGGGGGGGGTCGGAGCTCATGGCTCAATGACCCTAAACAGAGTTAACAAAGAGCGCGCTCAACAACCACGTTGGAGCCCAACTCCAAGTCCTCAGCAGCATCGAAGAGCGAGGCAACAGAGCGGCGTTACAAGCCCTGATTCCTGCGACCAACGCCGGACTGGGGAAGAGGGCTGAGGCAAGGCGGCAACAGCGGCCAACTTCAAAGTCCTTTGCCACACCAGGAGCCCAGGTGCTTGCTCTCCCCTGTGGCAAATGCCGGACCAGGGAAGAGGGCTGAGGTGAGGTGAGGCAGGGCCGGAGGGAGGCAGGGCTGGTGGCCGCAGGTGACTTCCATCCCGGGCCGATGGCGGGGGCCTGGGAGAGTCTCGGCTGGTATTTCCCTGCTCTCTGGCCTTCTTTGTAACAAGTGGAAAACTTACACATTGCTTTGCAGCCAGAGGTATATAACCTCACAGCACCAGGACTACTTTGAGGGATTAAGAGATTCTACCATACAAAGAAGTGCAAGACAAGCATATTAACTCTATTTTTCCTCCTCCATATTACATATATACATTAAAGCAAATTTTGGATTAGTTAATTTTCCTCATAGCAATAGCAATTACACTTTGTAGGAATCGGGGCCGCAGAGGGCCGGAGGTCCCGGAGGAGACTGATCAAGAAACGATACAAGGCAATATGGAGCGTGATCAGATCAGTAGTTTATTGAGGGAAAGCTTCAACATATATAGGAGAAAAAGCGCAACGGTGGCAAAACCGTCATCTGACAGAAATCACATCACCTGTTTACTCGGGTTAATTGGGAATCCTTCTTGGGGAAGTTAATTAACTGGGGCAAACACAGACATGGGACAACACCATTGTTTAGGGATAAGGCTGGGGTAAACATGGCCTCTGTTTATTTAGTGTATGGGACCAAAGACGACCGGACAACCGAAGGGTTGGTTTAACACAGGTTTATTGCATGAGGTTCCAGTTAAGCATGAGGTAATGGCAGTGATACATCTCAATATATACAGTAGCCTTCTTCATTTGAATCATGTAGCACGGTAGCTCATTGGCTGCTACTGGCGTGGCCTCGCCCAGGCACGCCTCCTTTCCTGCTGCTGTTTGCGGGGAAGGTTTTCCCGCGGCTGTCCGTGATTGCGCAATGTGAACCATGTGAGAGTGAACGCTCGCAGCTGCCCTCTATAGGCTGTCTGCTCGCGTTCCTTTACAGCTGATATCGTTTGTATCTGGAGTGGTTACAATCTTGCCTTTACAGTATCATGAGCATGTATACATACATACATAACATCCCTCCCCCCTAGGATGGGACGAAGTCCCGCAACCATTGTGGCTTGCCGCACGTTCGCTTGGGGCGTGCTTGCGCCTGCCCTAATTCTGGAGAGCCCGTGATCCCTGACTCCGCGGGTGCTTGTCCTGCAACGGGAAACGGGGATTCGTTAGTGGCTCTGTGGGGCGTCCGTGCCTGCCTTGCGCTTGGGGAAGGGAATGGAATGAACAGTTGGGAGGTAAATCCCTGCCTATTGCCCTCGGACCCCGGGGACCCTCCTAGTGTGAACCGCGGAACCGATGAGGTCGCCCTTGTGGAACGGCTACCTTCTGATCCCTGCTCGGGGGACCTTAAGACTGTGGTGGGCGGACTCGCTGGTGCCTCCGGTCTTGGAGGTGTCGGTCTCCGGAACATGGGCGCTATGTTGCATTCTAACTCACAGGGGCTACTGGGACTGGAAGTACCAGGGGCTGAACTGAAACCCCTCTTTTCGCTAGGACGGGTGGGGGACCACTCCGCTAACTCCCCCTGGTACTGTAAATCAACGTCTAAACTTCTATGGGCCTCTGAACCTCGGGGGGACTTCCGCGGCTTCTGCGGGGTATGAGTGTGGTTGGGGCTCCTCCTCTCTGACGGGGACTCCCGCAACCCGGGGCTCCTCCTCTCTGGCGGGGACTCCCGCAACAGATTTCCGTGGATCGATTGCCTTTCCTCCCCCCTTGGTGGGGACCCATGCTCCCCTTTTCCTCCCCCTTGGGCTAAACGGGTGGGGGAGTACCCTAACGCTGATTCGATGCCGTTCTCATCCGCGTCTTGCTCTCCGGGGACCCTACGCCTGAGTTGGTCTACGTGTTGCCTCCACAGGAAACCTGTACTGGTCTCTACGTGGTATGAGACGGGGCCGGTTTGATCTACTACGGTGCCCGGCACCCAGGCTGGCCCCGCGCTGGCGTAATTCCTGCAGTGTACTGGGGCGCCTATGCTGAAACTCTTTGTGGGTTCCACCCCTATGTTCCGCCCATTGTCCTCTACTCTCGTGGGGTCTAGCTTGGATATCCCCGTGGCCAGCTTCCTGCGCATCAACAGCTCCGCGGGGGAGTACCCTGACGCTAATGGGGTGACCCTGTATCTCAGCAGGAATTGGCACAATTTCAGGTCGAGGTCTCCGGGACCTTTCGTGGTGCGCACGAGGCGCTCTACTTGGCCATTGGTGGCCGGGTGAAAAGGGGCGGAGGTGACGTGCCGAATGGCGTTGCGCTCCATGAATGCCCTGAACTCGGCGGACGTGAAACAGCTAGCGTTATCGCTGACGAGGGTGTCGGGTAAACCGAACGTGGAAAAGACCCTCCTTAACTGTTTAATTGTTGTGGCCGAGGAGGTGCTCGAGACTGGAATGACCTCCAACCACTTAGAGAACGCGTCCACCACGAGGAGGAAAAGCGTTCCCCTGAACGGGCCAGCAAAGTCTACGTGTACTCGGGACCAGGGTCCCCTTGCAGCGTCCCATTCCCTAGGCGGCGAGCGAGCCTCTTCTGGCCTAGAGCTTTGGCACGCCTCGCAAGTGCCGACCATGTGTTCGATGTCGGCGTCTAACTGGGGCCACCAAAAATAACTGCGGGCTAGTGCCTTAGAGCGTACGATCCCCGGGTGGCTGACGTGCAGCAGTTTAAGCACCCTCGGCCGGAGAGACGTGGGGATCACTACCCGCTGTCCCCACAAAAGGCAACCCCTCTCTAGGGACAACTCTAATCTCTTTTTGAAAAATGTGTCGAATTCCGCTGCTGGGGAAGACACGGGCCACCCTTTCTGCACCCAGGAGCAAACTGTGGCCAGCGTTTTGTCCTTGCCTGTCGCTTTGGCGATTTCGGCCGGTACTACTGGAGGGGAGTCTAGGACCTCTATCATTAAGACCTGGTGGTCCCTCTCTACTCCGCCCACGTGGCAGCAATCCCGGGGAATGGGGGACCTCGACAGAGCGTCGGCATGGCTTATCTCCCTCCCGGGCCGGTATACCAACGCGTGCTGATACGCGTTGAGAAAAATGGCCCACCTGAGCATTCTCGGGGACAGGATCTGGGGTGTGGGCTTATCTGCGGTGAAGATGCCCAGCAAGGGCTTGTGGTCAGTCACTATGGTGAAGGGGCGGCCATACACAAAATCATGAAATTTCTTGGTCCCCGCAATTATTGCTAGCGCCTGCCTGTCTGTCTGAGCATAGTTCCTCTCCGCTTGGGACAGGGATCTAGAGTAGAAAGCTATCGGGGCCTCCCTACCGTTCTCCAGCACGTGGCATAGCACCGCCCCCACCCCCACCGGGGATGCATCGCATATCAGGACCACCGGGCGTTTGGGATTGAAGTGGGTCAGTACAGCATCTGATGCCAGGAGTCGCTTCAGGTCATTGAAAGCCTTCTCCTGGTCGTTGCCCCACTTCCATGCCTCGTCCTTTTTTAACAATTTGTGAAGCGGTTCTGCCAGTGCTGCCTTCCGCGGGAGGAAGGAGTGGTAGAAATTGAGCAATCCGAGGAACGACTGCAACTCGGGCTTGGAGGTGGGGCGAGGGGCCTTCTTGATGGCGGCTACCTTGGATTGGGCTGGCCTAATTCCCTCGGGAGTGACACGGAACCCTAGGAACTCAACCTCTGTAGCGAAGAAGACGCATTTGTCTTTCCGCAACCTCAACCCCGCCTTTTCGAATATTGTCAGGACCTTTCCCAACCTTGTTGCTAATTCGGCCCGGCTCCCCCCTGTAATTAATACGTCATCAAAATAGGGTAACACCCCCTCCAAACCCTTCAGGAGGCGTTCCACCAATGACTGGAAAATCCCGGGCGCCGAATTCACGCCGAATTGGAGGCGCGAGACCTGGAACGCCCCTTTGTGGGTGACTATGGTCTGTGCAGCAGCTGCGGCGGGGGTCACCGGGAGTTGCTGGTAGGCTTGGGCCAGGTCGAGTTTGGCGAAACACCTCCCCCCGTGTAACCTGGCCAACAAGTGGCTGACTACCGGCACCGGATATGCATTAGGGCGGATCGCCTTATTGATGGTGCACTTGTAATCAGCGCATATGCGGACTTCCCCGTTGGCCTTAAGCGCTGTTACAATTGGAGTTTCCCACTCCGCAGAATCAACAGGAACAAGAATCCCCTGGCCCACCAATTTGTCCAACTCCGCCTCTATTTTGTCCTTTAGTGCGAAAGGCACTCTGCGCGGTTTAAGTCTGATTGGACGCACTCCAGGGTCCAGGTCGAAAGTCACTGGGGGGCCCTTGAATTTTCCTAGCCCCTTTTTAAAAACCTCGGGGTGCGCGTCGCACACACTCTGTATTGGATCAGTCCCGGCGGCGTGTGCTCCCACGGCGTGCACCCCCCCAATGAACAACCCCAGGGGCTGGAACCATTGAGTCCCGAGGAGGCTGCATTTACCTCCCTTGAGGACGACTAGGGGAAGCGTTGCGGTGTACTTTTTGAACTGGACCTGGAACTTCCCAACCCCCAACACTGGGATGCGGTTCCCTTGCACGTCCTTCAGTGTGGCCCTCAACGCCTTGAGCTTGGGCCGCACGCGGGGGGCGATTTTCATGAACTCCCCCTGGGAAATAATAGAGTATGAAGAACCCGAGTCCACCTCCATTCTAACAGGGGCCCCTTGTATTACTACCTCAACGAAGTAACGGGGGTGCTCCGTGGAAACGCTGCAAACCGGCGCGTCGTCCTCGCTGTCGTCGGAGACTCGCCCTACTCCGTCCCGCGTCCTCGTGGTCCGGGTGCCGTCCTTCGGCCTCGTGGTGCGGTCCTGCCTCGTGGTGCGGTCCTGCCTCGCCGAGCGGTCTGGAGAACTCCGGGTGGCCTCGCGTCGTTTCCGGCAGACCTTGGCGATGTGCCCGCGCCGGCCGCAGTTGTGGCACTCGGCCTTGCGGAATGGGCATTTGGTGCGGGCGTGGGCGGCGCCGCAGCCATCGCAGCGCCGGCCCTCTCTCTGGACCCTCCGGACGTCCTCGTCGTCGCTGCTCTCTGCAGATGAGTTCGAAGCCCGCCGGGCCGCGCGCACCGAACTCTCTGCCTTGGCGGTCTTCGGGCGCCAGTCCTGAAGCTCGTGCACCCCGACCGACGTGGCCTCTGCGGCCTGTGCCGCGTCGAGGACTTGTTGCCACGTGGGAGGCGGTTCCCTTTTCATCAGCGCGCGCTGAGTCTCTGTGTCCCTCAGCCCGCAGAGCAGGCAGTCCCGGAGGGTGACGTCGGGGAGTTCCCACTTGCATGGGCCGGCGGCCAACCGCAGGGCTGCGGCGAACTCATCGACCGATTCTCCGGGTGCCTGGACTCGCCTCCAGAACGCGCTCCGAGCGGGGAACATCGCTATTGCCGGCCGGAGATGGGCGCGCAGCGCCGCCAGGAGCTCTGTGGCCTTGAGGTCGCCCACCTTCCTCGGCGCGATCAGGTCCACCAAGGTCCTCTTGGTCTCTTGTCCGAGCATGCGGACGAAGATGGCCCTCTTTTTGGCCTCGTCTGAGACTTCGAGCTCCACCAGCGCAGCGTTGAAGTCTATCTCAAACAGCTCCAAGTCTCCCGGCTTCCTGATCTCGTAGCCGGCGCATGTCTTGGTCCCGTGGGCAGCCATATCCCACCTTCGTCGCCAGTTTAGTGTATGGGACCAAAGACGACCGGACAACCGAAGGGTTGGTTTAACACAGGTTTATTGCATGAGGTTCCAGTTAAGCATGAGGTAATGGCGGTGATACATCTCAATATATACAGTAGCCTTCTTCATTTGAATCATGTAGCACGGTAGCTCATTGGCTGCTACCGGCGTGGCCTCGCCCAGGCACGCCTCCTTTCCTGCTGCTGTTTGCGGGGAAGGTTTTCCCGCGGCTGTCCGTGATTGCGCAATGTGAACCATGTGAGAGTGAACGCTCGCAGCTGCCCTCTATAGGCTGTCTGCTCGCGTTCCTTTACAGCTGATATCGTTTGTATCTGGAGTGGTTACAATCTTGCCTTTACAGTATCATGAGCATGTATACATACATACATAACAGTTTACATCTGGGATAAGACGGGGACTCGGAGATGAGGGATTACTCTAATGGGTAACAGAGTTAGATATTCGCTCTCTCAGCAGATCCGCTGGTCAGGTCAAGGAATTGGGTGAATCAAACCCTATCATTAATCCACCCCCCTTAATTTCTCTGCCTGCAGAAACCACCGCCGGGAGCCTTCTCACCTAAGTGGCCTCTGCCAGGGCCGTTCCATGCCCACCGGGCATGGGGAGACCATAACACTTATATACTGCCTCATAACACTTAGCACACTCTCTGGGGGGAGGGGTTTTCACAAGGTAATTAGCATTTTGCTCCCAATACACTGGGTACTCATTTTATGACCTCAGAAGGATGGAAGGCTGAGCCAACCTTGATCCCTGTCAGGATCAAACTCACAATGTTTTGGTTGCAGTACAGCAGTTTAATCACTGTGCCACTGAGGCTCATTAAACCTTGTTCCTTACTTTTGCCCCTTTTTTACATTCTGCATATGATTCAGTGGCAGGTTTACAGGTATATTGACTCCATGTCACTCATGCTGAGGGGAGACAGGTTCAGAACTTGAAACATTTAGTGCAGAAATTCTCAACACCCAGCCCACAGGATGGTTGCGGTCCACGGCACCATTTCATGTGGCCTCCACCATCCCAGGAAGTGCCATGTGGTGGAGGAAGGGCAAAATGGCCATCCAGCCCCCAAAGCTGTCTGAGGGAGTGTGGCTGGGGCCCCAACGTAAAAAGGTTGAGAAGTTCTGATTTAGTGTTTAATATACTGTATTGTATGATTTTATGATGCTTAGCTGCCCTATGTTTGTTGCTAGTATATCCTTTTAATGTGCTTTTAAATGTTTTATATTTTAAATCTGTTTTATATGATAATAATAATTTCATGTCAGAAATTATTCTGGGTTGAAAGGATTTTTGCTGGAGAAACTCCAGTTAGGGGACGCCTGAATGAGATAACTTTAATGATTCTTTGTTTAATATTTTTAAAATTTCTGTTTATGTGTTATTTTTAATTTTTGTTCCTAATGATTTGTGAGTTGCCACGAGCCCCACTGTTGTAGAAAAGCCAGCATGGAAACATAATAAGTAAAATAAATAAATAAATCTATAATTATGGAGGATGAAACATATAAAGATTAGAGTTCAAAGAGAGAAGGACAAAATGGAACTACAATTTTTTTTAAAAAAGAAGAGCTTTATCAATGTTATGTGTTTCAGACAAGTAGTCCTTTGCTGGCATTTTAATTATTACTGTAATACACGGTAGAGGTCATTTTAAAATGTACTTTGTACTGTTTGATCATAGAGCTTCTAATCTGATCATTATATAAGCAGGACTCTGTCTAGTACAGAGTATTTTCAGAGTATTGATTAAGACATTTTCAAACACAAGGAATATTTTGAAGCAGTGACTGCCAAGCTGGTGGTAGTCATGTGTCTGCATATAGATAGAACATAATTTTTATCACTGAAACCCTCACTATGGATGGACAAAGATTTGTCTATGAATAGATCATTCATAAACCTCAAAGCATCTGTGAAAGCCATGCAAAAAAGAAGTAAAAGCTGAAGGGAATATTTTAGGACAATGAGCCAGAATGTTTGCTTTTAAAATGCAAAGGAAAATATGTGGCTAATTTAATAAACAGCACATGTACAGGTGGCCTCTGCTATGGTTTCCTAGGTGCCTAAATAATCTGTGGCCTTGGTCCTCACAGTGTGAATAGCAGAAAATACTTAATGCCCTGAGAGGCCTGTAATTTTGCACCACATAAATGAGTCATTTTGTATAAAGAGCACAGTGGGAAGGCTGAGCCTCTTAAGGATAATCTGATTATAAGAAGGTAAAGAGTGTATTTGAGCAATGCTTCAGAAATGCCTTTAATGTCACCAAATTCTCCTATGTGCTTATTAGAAATACATTTGGTGCTGAAATAATTGGAAGTGCGATGAAGCAGAGCATACGCTTCAAGAAATGATTGGCCTCTGCTTGTCTTGGTAGTTCTCTTATCAGGCAGACTTGGTGAAAGATTAAATCAGGGGTTTTCAACCTACAGCCCGGGGGCTAGATGCAGCCTGTGACACCATTTCATGTGGGCCCCCACTACCTCCACCACACCCGGAAGTGCCATGTGCGGCAAGCAGGGCAAAATGGCCATCCGCTTGGTTTCTTCTCTTTAAAGATGGAGGTTTTTTTGGGGGTGGGGGTGGTGGATTCGATCCCCTCTCCCTGGTCTACTGGGTCCAGAAGGGTTGGGGGGACAGATCCCTTTTGTCCCCACAAACCTCCCAACCCCAGGTGAGCCAGTGGAGAGGGGGATCGCCACCCCCCCCCCGACTTACTGATATTAAAGGGGAAACTCCGATCGGATTTTCCCATTTTAATATCAGGCGGTTGGGTTGGAATCGATCTCCTCTCTCGGGTCCTGTGGGTCCATGAGGGTTGGGGGGGACAAAAGGGGTATGTCCCCCCAACCCTTCTGGACCCAGTAGACCAGGGAGAGTGGATCAATTCCCCCCTCCTAAAAAACCCTCCATTTTTAAAGAGAAGAAACCGCTTGGTTTCTTCTCTTTAAAGATGGAGGGTTTTTTGGGGGGGAGAATCAATCCCGTTTCCCTGGTCTCCTGGGTCCAGACGTGTTGGGGGGACATACCCCTTTTGTCCCCACAAACCTCCCAACCCCAGGTGAGCCAGCGGAGAGAGGGATCGCCACCCCCCACTTACTGATATTAAAGGGGAAACTCCAATCGGGACCTTCAGGTGCCGTTGGTGAGGGAAAGAAGGGCGGTTGGTGTTTGCGTGGCTGTGAGGCAGTGAGTTTTCTTTTTAAAAAATCGGGCGCCAGCTTCCTTAGCGTTCTGCATGCCCATGTCGTGCAGGACTCTGGGGCTTGTAGTTATGGGTTTGTGATTTGTGGTTGTGGTGCGTTTTTTTTCCTGCGGCTCGATTTTGATTGGCTGTGGCGCGTTTCTCAATGTTCTTTGTGGTCGCGCCTCTCAGCCCGATTGGCTGTGGCGCAGCGCAAAGAACATTGGGAAATGAAGTTGTTTTCCTTTTTTCGTGTTTGTAGGGCTGTTGCCCCACTGGCACATTTCTCAATCCTTCGTTGACCTGCGGACCCAGTTCGGCCATGTGCACGAAGGGTGGGTGCGGGTTAGTAGGGCCAGGCTTAGGAACCTATACGAACTTCCAACAGTTAACCCTTGGTTTTATAGGTTACGATGAGATTAGTAGGAAGGGACTGTGGTGGCTTAGTGGTTAAGACACTGAACTTCACGACCAGATCTTCGGCAGGTCGAGACCCGAGTGCTGCATGACAGAGTGAGCTTCCATCTCTGTCCCAGCTCCTGGCAACCTAGCAGTTCAAAAGTAAGAAATTGCAAGTAGATAAATAAGTACTACTTCAGTGGAAAAGTAAACAGTTTTCTGTGCACTCCGGTGTCTAGTCATGCCTGCCACATGTCCACAGAAACATCTGCAGATGTAAACAACACTGGCACTTTAGCTATAAACAGAGATGAGTGCTGAACCCTAGAGTCAGATACGACTGGCTTTCGAGCAAGGACATCCTTTACCGTACCACCTGCTATGTGGGCATAGGATTGTAGGTTACATTAAAATGAATGAGGCCTGAATAGAAATAGGCATATGACAAATTTATAGTGATGAAAACCCAATTTATTTTCATTCTGAAGTTATCCTTAGCCTTTTGTCCTATTCTTATCATTATCATACACTATGATAGAAAATCCTAGTGACTGTTTCATAGGGATCAACATTTAGGCTGCAATCCTTTACCTATTCACTTGGGAGTAAGTACCATTGATGTCATTGCAGCTTATTTCTGAATACAGATGTGTTGGACTCTGTGTCAGCATTGCACCTGTATTTCTCAGCTCACTTGATCCAGTTGCTAACTGCTATAAATACCACATGTTACAAGTTAATATTTAGTACAGTACAAACAAATAAAGTGGTTCACCCATTTGGAGAGAGTGCCTTAGAATTCCATACCTGACAAAAGGGGTGCCCAAACTTTTTGGGCCATGGGCCGGTCATGTGGTTCAGCATACCAGTCATGTGGTTCCTCCAACCAGAAATAGAAGTAAAACATGTCGTGCAATCTGTTTTGCAACTGGATGAGATAGATTTTAAGTTGCCATTTTCTCTGCTTAAACCAGGGGTGCCCAAACTATGTTTTACTTCTGCTTCCAGGAATGATGAGAGTGGTGCAGGCTGGATGAATTGGTGTTGGGGGCCAGATCCGGACTACTGGCCATAGTTCAGGCACCCTTGCCTGCCTTCCAAGCTGTATGTGGAAAGATGAGAAGGATAAAGACAACAAGGCAGACCCAGAGGAAGGTGGACAGATAATATCAGATAAATATATACCAAATAGCACAGGTGAAGGCCGCTAGAAGTGCCAAAGCAAGAATCTCGTGTCTCCCTTGGCACCCGATGGTGTAAAAGAGGAAGGAAAAAAGGACAAGAAAAATATTTCATAAGAACCTCTGTCACAGAAAAGGTAGGAAAGCCACAGCTTCTGAATTACTTTTCGAAAAGCCTCTTTGGATTACTTCCAGTGTCATCTGCTCATCCAGGATAGTCTTCCTACAAATATGCACCCACATTTACTACAGAAGGACCTCTAATTCTGTTGAACAATTATGCGATGGTCACATGGAGGATGAGGAGAGGGAAAATCTCTCTGTAGATGATGTCAGTTCCTTTGGCAGATGGTTGCAATCCACCCATTTTTTTTAATCCAATATTTCTCATACTTTTGTTAGTGATCAATTTTTATATTATGTCCATTTACAATTATTTTCCAAAAGCATAATTTACATATACAAGGGGCTAAGCAGTACTCTTCATAACATCTTTACCTTCCTGTTTAGCTTTGAAATGAATTTGCAAAAGAAACCATTTCCCCCCTGTATTTATTGGTGAAAAAAAAATGAATAAGGCTGATTTCCTTGAGCATTTTACAAAGCAATCTGTGCCAATAGAGGAATTTAGTTTTAATAAAGAATGTTTATTGCTTCTTTCTCATCTGACATGAAAATGGCTGTTTTCCAGCCTTTAGCTCTTTGCTTCCAAGCCTAGAAACACATGTGCATAGCTCTTTTTAAAAACTTAACTGAGGGTTGATTTTGGTGCTTGAACGCAAGTTCAAACTGCTTTTTAAAAAGGTTTTTCCTTTTCAGATGTAGCAGCAAAGTATGGTTTGCCATGAACCAGGACGTGAATGAATGGGACCATAATAATAATTATTCTGAGTTGGAAGGATATTTGTGGAAGAAACACTTTTCTGGGAACACCCAAATGAGGCTCCCTTCAGGTCCCCAAGAGCTGGGACAGAGACAGGCGCTCAATCTATCATGCAGGATCTGGGTCTCGAACTGCTGACTTGCCAGCCTTCCAGCTAACAAGGCGAGCTTCTTAACCACTGAGCCACTGCAGCTCTAATGGGACCTTATGAAAAGAGGAGGGGATCACTCTTTCCTTTTGTAAAGCAAAGGGTGGGTATAGCTTCACAGATCATTAACTTTATTTAATATTTTTAAGTTGTGAAGAAGGCAGAGTTTCTGCATTTTTAATAGCTGTGTAGAAGAGGGGATCTTAGCAGCTGTGTGTACAGTGGTTAAGATGCAGTGCCACAACCAAAACTATGTTCACAATTTGAGTTTGATCCTGACAGGGACTAGTGGTTGACTCAGCCTTCCATCCTTCCTTGGGGCAAAATGTTAATTACCTTGTGATCCATTCAGAGAATATTCTAAGCGCTGTTGGGTGGTATATACGTTTAAATGTAATTACTATTGTTATTGCGATTGCTATTGTCATGTAAGTCAAGCTTACTGAAATTTCCTCTTCTGCCCAGCTATCTTCTTTTGCATCTGGGTCCTCCACAATCACAATTTTTCATAGGGTACTGAATCAAGTCTGCATTTTAATTCATTTGCAGACCTGCTCCAGTCAACCAGTGAGAGACTTAAATTTGCCAGTGTTTTGTTAATTACCAAAGGCATTTGAGACAAAAAAAATCTTGTCAGGACTGTGTCATTCCATAACAACCTCTACTTTGTAGTACATTTACCAATTTACTGTATCCATGTGGTTGAAAGTATCTCATCCGGTTTGAAGAAACATTGGGTATGAAATGTATCAGGGGTGCAGGAGAAATAGAAGGAAAAAGTCAAGTGGTACATCTATGATTAACATATTTATTATAATGTGAACTTTCATAGATTACAATTCATTTCTTCAGATGCTAGGTTTATGATGGCTTTTGTTGATTCACTGGGCGATATGGCTAAATCCTGGCATCCTTGGAGTAAATGTTATTTACAGGTAACATATCAACACTGCAACAATCTTAAAGGGATCCCTGTCATATCGTAGTAGTACAGGAGTTCTCAACCTTTTTAAACTGGGGGCCGGGTTATACTCCCTCAGACAGCTTTGGAGGCCGGACAGCCATTTTGCCCTTCCTCCACTACATGGCACTTCCTGGTGTGGTGGAGGTGGTGGTGGGCCACATGAAATGGTGCCATGGGCCACATCCGACCCATGAGCCACAGGTTGAGAATCACTGTAGAAGTAAATTATCAAATGCTAAAGGTGAGAGGATTATTTATTTCAAGGGGCTGCGGTAGCTCAGTGGTTAAGAAGTTTGCCTTGTTAGCGGGAAGGTCAGCAAGTCAGCAGTTCAAGACTTGGGTATTGCATGATGGATTGAGCACCTGTCTCTGTCCCAGCTCTTGGGGACACGAAAGGAGCCTCATTTGGGCATTTCCTGAGCGGAGTTTCTTCCACAAAAATCCTTTCAACCCAGAATAATTTCTGACACAAAATCATTATTATTTATTTCAAAATCCTTTGAGCAGAAGGACTGTCTGTGAAATATCCATGTAGAGTCACTGCATCTTTCATTACTAATAGAATGAACACTATTTCTTGTTGCATCTTGATGAAAATTTGAGGCACCAGCAGCTAGATAATGGTGTTTCAAGTGCTACATCTAGTTTGTAAGATATTTCTAATCCATCTCAGCATTAAAAGCAAAGAGGAAAGACCAAACAGATATTCTGAGGAAAGAAAGTGTGTTTTACTTCTTCTAAGGTAATACTAGCAGATTTTGCCTGGCAGTGCCGGGCTGTTTTAAATTGTTTTGGAAGGTTTTTTTAAAATGTGTATTGTTATATAAAAAGACGTAAAATTGTGTTGGATAGTAAAGGTTTTTTTTTTCATTGAACAAATGGTGCCGGGCTGTTTTAAATGGTGTTGAAAGGTTTTGTGATTTTTTTAAATGTTTATTTATATGCACGGGCAGCTATAAACTGTGATCAGCTTTTTTGGGGTGGGTTTTTTTTTATTAAAAAAAGGAGGAAAGGATGATATAACTTTTTACAATTATTTTTTTAACCAAATAATGTTTTACTATGTGAATTTTTTTAAATAGTTGTACTTTGGGCAGGCCTCCGAGGCTGTGGGGGAAAACATGGTTTTTCCCCGTTGCCTCGCCAAAGCATGGGTGGGGGTGGTGGAAGAGAGGGGTATCCTCTTTCCCCACCCCCCATGCTACAGAGGAGGAATTGTTTTGCTTTCAAGGGGCGGTGGCGGCGAAGGCATCCATACCTCCACCCCCCTTGAACTTCCTCTGTTGTGTTTTATTCCCCACCCCGGCTCAACTTTTGTTGAGGCCGGTGGTGGTCTCGCCGTGTCTTCGGCGGAGTAGCGTGGAGGAGAGGGAGTCCCTCTCCTCCCCGTTGCTCCGTGCAAGAAGGCTGGCAGGTGTTTGCGTCGTTTTGAGGTGCTGCGTCCGCCTGTGGCGGACTTGCGCTCCCGGTGTGTTTGTTATTTTTATTTTTTGTGCACCGGCTTCCTCAGCATTCTGTGTGCTCATGGCGCGCAGGACCCTGGGGCTTGTAGTTTTCAGTTTGTGTTTACCGTTGGTGCAGCGTTTTTTCCTGCGGTTTCATTTTGATTGGCCGCGGCGTGTTTCCGAACGTTCCTTTTGGTCGCGCCTCTCAGCCTGATTGGCTGTGGTACGGTGCGGCCCAAGGAACATTGGGAAATGGAGTCCTTTCTTTTTGTTCACGTTCATGGGTCTCCTGCCCCACTGGTGCAAAATTCAACCCGACAGTTACCTGCGAACCCCGGTCAGGCGAGTGCACGGAGGCTCGGACGGGGCTAGTGGGGCCTGGCTAAACATCCTTTGTCACATTCCAATGGTTAACACACAGATTTATAGGTATAGATGAAGTTGTCTCTGAAGAAAGGTCTTGTGAATGAAATGTGCCACCACCACCACCACCCCCACACACACACACACACAAATATGTTACTCTTAGGGTCCCTTTGAGGGACTATCTTTTATTGTTTTTTGTATTGGTTTCTGTCCCTTCCTTCCTTGGTATCCTTGAATTAAACCAAACCACTTTCATAGCCAACACAGTTTGGTATCCATTGAAGCTACTTTGAACTACTGTATCTTCAAAAGGTAAAATATGAAAATGGCACATATGATGGACTGTTATAAATTAAATTTTTCAATGATGCCAAATAAAATCAAAATTGATTGGGCTCTTATTTCTCTCTGTTTGCTTACAGGTATTTTAGAAGAAAGCTCAGCAGTAAAGAACTGCTGAGCTCTCACACCAGTATGTAGAAAGAGACAGAGGTTTCATTTGATTTGATCTTGACTCAAGTTTCACTGCAGCAAGAGAAGATAAAGCCGCTGGAAAATGCTTTAACACTATGTGAAAGGAAGATGATGCAGCTAGAAGGACCACTTTAGCCTTGAACTAATTTGCATACTAAAAGTCATGCAAAATGTTATGAAAAGGACCAAGTGACTAGAACAGGGATTCTCTACCTGAAGCACATGGGCTAGATGTGGCCTGTGGCACCATTTCATGCAACCCTCCCACTGCCTCCACCACACCAGGAAGTGCCATGTGGTCAAGGAAGGGCAAAATGACCTCCCGAAGCTGTCTGAGGGAGCGTGACCTGGCTCTCAGCTTCAAAAGGTTGAGAACTCCTGGACTAGAATATTTAGATAAATGCTGAGGGGGATTGGGGAAAATTGGAAACATCAAGCCTCTGGTCTAATGAAAACAAGCCAACCCAAATCATGTTACTTACGCCTGTCTTACCAAATCAAAGAGTGCAATTTTCAGGAGCAAATTGCCACCAGTTAAGAAAGTGGTGCTTGTCTTTATTACCACATAGCAGTCATGTGATTTGGCTTATGACAAGAAATGCAAGTACTTATCAACTTCTTAAGTGGCAGCAATTTACTGTTAAAATTTATACCAGGGATTCTCAACCTGTGGCCCATGGGACCACTTTAGCCTTGAACTAATTTGGATACTAAAAGTCATGCAAAATGTTATGAAAAGGACCAAGTGACTAGGACAGGGATTCTCTACCTGCAGCTCATGGGCTGGATGCGGCCCATGGCACCATTTCAAGTGGCCCGCCACTGCCTCCACCACACCAGGAAGTGCCATGTGGTGGAGGAAAGGCAAAATGGAAATCCAGGCCCCGAAGCTGTCTGAGGGAGAATGACCCAGCCCCCGGCTTTAAAAGGTTGAGAACTCCTGATTTATACTATCAGAAAATGTCAGTGACTGTAAATAAGAGGATTCTGGCCATTGAATAACAGGTTGAAGCCAAACATATACTGCTGATTCTAAGCATGTACAGTAGTTGTTTTTCAGTCCTGAGGTGTCCATCCATTTAATGCTAGTTCATGAACTGTTTAAAAATGTAGTTAGTGGCCTGATTCAGTTACAAGGTCAAATAGATTGTTTAATGCACACATGTGGAGAACCTACAGCCTATGGTCATATGCAGCACTGAGGGGTGGCCATATTCACCCACCCCAGTGCCCTAAGTGGTGCATCTCTCTCATCTTTCCATTCTGCCAGTCTACTTAGAGTGTTGCTCTTTGGAACCTGAAAGGATGGCTACACAGTGTTTAGCTCACTGTTTGATCCACTGCAGAAACAGGCTGGTTTGCTCCTAAAGACATCAATCAGAAAATGTATTGGCTGGAGTAAATCAGTCCACCCCCACCCACACAACATTCTGAGTTGTACCTTTTCTGAGCTCCTGTCAGGGGCTTCCACTGTTTTCATCTTGGTGGATCCCTCTGTTTGGGTTAATTTTCAGTGGATGAAGGTGCTGGAAAAACAACAAGACTTTCTGTCAATTGCCAATATTATGAAATATCTTAAGAAGAGAGACTGGCAAAATCAAGAGATTGGCAAAATAAACACTGTCTCAGCTCTGTGAAGTGGTTGTGGAAGGTAGAAAAATTAAATATATTAGGAAAATGCATAAGTGCTGCAGCACTTTAAGGAAAAAAAGCTAAATGGGACACTTTCCCCAGAAAATGGGAGGAGATAAGAGGGGATAACAAGAGTGGGTTTAAATTTGCATTTATGGCCCTCAATCAGATAAGAACAGCAAAAAAAATAAAAAAAATCCCTTTCATTGTCTTCACCTTTCTCATTCCATGCCAGGGAGTAAATTTCCCAACTCAGCTTTTATTTTTTTAAAAAAAAATTGCTGCTCTAATACGCTTTTTAAATAAATGCTTTCTCAGCCATTCCAGTATCCTGAAGTGCCTCTTTTCTTAAACCACTTCACAACACTGGCAAATTGTCCATAGGTCAAATAAGGCTACTTGAGGTCTGTATGTTACTGCTCCAAAATAGAAATACTGTATAGACAAGCCCTAAAACAGACTTTTTGCAATCTCAGGCCTCTGTAACATCTCCCAAAAACATGCTTGGGAAGTGGGCTGCAAAACAAGGAAGACTGCCGCATCTTCTGGTGATTTAACCTCCTGCACTGTATGGTTTCTTTCTTTCCAAGCTAACATTCACGATAAACCACAGAAAATAGTGATCTGAAATGATGCAAAATGCTCTTGTTCTCTGTTTCCTAGCCTCTCTTTCAAGAGCCTTAGAGAAAACATAGAGTAGCAGGTGTTGAAATAGTTACTTCTCCATTCCAAGCTGAGACAGATAAGGTATTCTTTGCCCAGAGAGTCTGAGATGTGCAGGAAGCATAAGCAGAATAAAGGCATAAAAGTCATCAGAGTCTTGGTGTAGAGATACTTTTTAATTTTGGTTTTAGCCAAGTTATAAGACAACTTATTGACCACCCCAAGAAAATGGGCAGGTCTGGGCATACAAGGGACATTTTGTTGTATCCAGAGCCCTCAAAATGAGGATGTCTCATTTAAATTTCTGTTTAAAAACAAAACAGTTTGGGGTTTTTTAAATGAAATGCTTGCTAACGTCAAGATGTGTGAGGTTTGCATATGCTTCCAACACTGAAGGCATTCAAGAGTAAATTGGACAATCATCTGTCAGTTTTGCTGTGATTAGGATTCCTGCACTGAGTAGTGAGTTGAACTTAATAGCCTTATAGGCCCTTCCGACTAAATTATTCTATGTTCTACCAGAACATTGCATGGCACGGTGGTTAAACTGCTGTACTGCAGCCAAATCGTTGTGAGTTTGATCCTGATGGGGATCCAGGTTGACTTAGCCTTCCAATAGGAAAAATGGGTGCAAATGGTATGGCACTCAACAGATAAGAAAAACCATTTGAGACGAAAATGACGATGTACGACGTGATATTTTCTCAAAAAATGTGACTTTATGTGTCAGTGTAAAGTTCAACAAAAATATATCCAACTTTGGTAAATAGCTAAATGAATTCAGTTTATACTTCAAGATAATAAATCTTCTCGCAAACAAAAGGCTGTATTGTCAGTTTTCTTATAACAAAAAGTATTCCTCTATGGGTGTTTTATAAATGAAAGATTCACTGGTACAGCTATTATTTCCAAAGTCGATACCAGTTAATTCGACTTTTCGAACTATTTTTTCTTCCTCAGGAAATCTGCACACAAAGGATTACAAATAACATGAAAGTTAATATAGCTAGAACTACATGTATCACCATAGCATAAATTCATTCTCATTCATTATTACTTATTTATTATTAATGAAAGTTCTAGCGCCTCTAATACAAATCTTATCTATCGCGAAAAAAATATGTCTTAAGATCAAGCTTACCAGTTTGTAAGTTATTTCTTTACTTCGTGTCCTCGCCTCCGCTTAATCTATTAGGTGCGTATGGACGTTAATAATGGTTGTAAAGCAACTTCCTTTATACTTGATGAATAGTAACACACGTGTGACTGATTAATACAGACTCTCAAACCTCAAGCTGTACAACAACAACAAATTCTTTATTACAGCTCAAGGCCAGTGTAACCTCAAGTTGTAACCGCGAACAGTTACGACCTTCCACACAAATAATTATAAGAAAGATGACAGCTAACTCTTGATTTAATCCTTTTGGATGCATAGTATCAAAGAAGTGTATAAAAATGCTTCCCACTGTCTTAATCTTTTATTGATGTCACACCTCTCATGTTGTTTTGGTCTGACCATTTCTAGCGCTACAAATCTGAAATCCCTGTCCGAGTGGTGTTTTTCCATGTAATGGGTAACTAATGGTGCATCAGTCACCTGGTTTCTGATCTTACTCCTATGTTCCGATATCCACTTCCTCAGTGACCGACTAGTAAGTCCGACAATGCATTTGGCAAGGGCATTCCCACATATAAATGACACATCTGCTGGCACAACTGGTGAGGGATCTTAAAGTAAAAGTTAATTGTTTTTTCTGGAATGCAAATCTCTTTAGTTTCCCAACAGAATTGACACACAATACATGAATGGCACTTATAGTGTCCTATAGGGAACTTTTTTTGCTCCTTCATAGTTTCCCTAGCAGCATGGTCTGACCGTACAAGAATGTTACTAATTGATTTAGACCTCCTAAAACCTACAACCGGCTTATCGTTACAACCGGGAAGCTCACTGACCAGATGCCAGTGTCTGTAAATGATATTCTTTATTTGACTGGCTGCTAGAGAGAACTCAAAAGAGCATCTGATTGTATTACCTCCCCCCCCGCTGTTTCCTATCAAACAACTGCTTTCTAGGTGTGTCCCTTACTCTTTGAAAAGCTTTGTTAACAACGTGCAATGGATAACCTCTCTGTGCGAGTTTTTTCTGGATCACTTGGGCGGAACTGGTAAAAACAACAGGTTTCGTAGAATTCCTTTTTGCACGAGCAAACAGGCCAAATGGAATGTTATTCTTTACAAAGGCTGGATGATGTGAAGTGTATTTTAGATACGGATTTCTATCCGTGGGCTTCCTATATAACCTGACCGCTACTCTTCTTAAATCGGTAATGTAAACCTCCACATCCAGAAATGGGATAGCTGTGGAGTCAGAGTGAGGAGTGAAGCGTAGATTACTGTCGATAGAATTGATCCATTGTACAAAACTGGTAACTATGTCCTTAGACTCGAGGATGAAAAACAAATCATCTATAAATCTACCATAGTGAATTATATACAGTAAAAAAAGGGTTGGAGGCCGAATTGTACACATGTTGGCTTTCAAAATTGTTCAAATACATGTTTGCTACAGAGGGGGCCAAAGGACTCCCCATTGCCATGCCTTTAATTTGCATAGAATAGGAATTCTCAAATCGGAAATAGTTGTGTTCGAATATTATATCCAATAAATCCATCAAAAAATGGGTTGGGGGAAAGAGCATGTCCCTCGTGTCTAACTTGTCCTGAACAATCATTCTTGCTTCCTCCAAGGGGATATTGGTGTACAATGCCTCTACATCCAACGTTAACAGAACTCCTTCTTTTGCTACCTCTAAACCTTCAACCTGTGAAATGAAATGAGTAGTATCTTGTATAAAAGAAGGGGTTTGCCTGGCATACCTATTTATGTAGAAATCTACATATTTCGCAATGGGTTCGAGGGCAGAATTTACTCCAAAGACAATAGGTCTTGTGGGGGTGGGAGTTCCCTCCACTTTTTTCTTATGTATTTTGGGAATTAGATGGAATATGGGGGTTCTCGGATACTCATTGTATAAGAACCTCGCAATTTTCTCTGTAATATACCCTAGGGCAATGCCCTCATATACCACTGTTTTGATAATGTTCAGAATGTGATGGGTAGGGTCATGACTGATATTTTTATATGATGATGCATCCCCCAACTGCCTAGAAGCTTCCACGATGTAATCAGTTGTATCCAACACTACTATTCCTCCTCCCTTGTCTGTCTATGAAAAATCTTTGGAAGAAGTTAATAATAAGATCAATCAGTTTTGGGAATCTCTCATTCAATTCAAGAAGAACAAGTTTCAAAGGGACACACAGGATTACTTCTCCGCAAGAGTATACAGGTGGCGTTATCAACAAGGATCTATGTGGGTTAAACGAGTCACCTGGAAGGACCAGACCTATTCATCAGATTTTGAAACCTTAGATTCAGACGCCCCATCCACCTCATGCGACGAGTCACAGCAAAAATCATATGACTTTAGATCGAGAGACTGACAGGGCACCCAACAACATTCGAGTTCTTTTTTTAGGAAAAAGAAGGACTCTGAGGGGGGCGAGGAAAATGTAGTCTTTAATTTATCTTCTAAACCATTATCCACTAATGAGGTACGTCTTCTATCACTGGGTCTTACCTTTGTTCCCACTCCCTTATATCACTCCTTTAATACACAGGTGGATGTGTTTAAACTTATTAGAATGCTTAAGTTGAAAGTGTTTTTCAGGGGAATGGATGCTCAGTCAAGTGAAATTTTCAAACCTAAATCTCAGTTTAACCCAGTGGTCGATGATCCAGTGATTGAAGTCTTTCAAAGACAGGTACTTCAGGACATTGGTAACATGGAGAATAATCAAATCAAAGGTTGATGCAATTTATCTAGAGAGGATCATAAAACCTTACAAAATTTAGCGCAGGATACTTCCATTATTGTGAAGCAGGCGGACAAGGGAGGAGGAATAGTAGTGTTGGATACAACTGATTACATTGCGGAAGCTTCTAGGCAGCTGGGGGATGTGTCATCATGTAAAAATATCAGTCATGACCCTACCCCTCATGTTCTGAACATTATCAAAACAGTGGTATACGACGGCATTGCCCTAGGGTATATTACAGAGAAAATTGTGAGGTTCTTACACAATGAGTATACGAGAACCCACACATTCCATCTAACTCCCAAAATACATAAGAAAAAGTGGAGGGAGCTCCCACCCCCGCAAGACCTATTGTCTCTGGAGTAAATTCTGCCCTCGAGCCCATTGCAAAATATGTAGATTTCTACATAAATAGGTATGCCAGGCAACCCCCTTCTTTTATACGAGATACTACTCGTTTCATTTCACAGTTGAAGTTTTAGAGGTAGCAAAAGAAGGAGTTCTGTTAACGTTAATGTCGGACTTACTAGTCGGTCACTGAGGAAGCGGATATCGGAACATAGGAGTAAGATCAGAAACCAGGTGACTGATGCACCATTAGTTACCCATTACATAGAAAAACACCACTCAGACAGGGATTTCAGATTTGTAGCACTAGAAATGGTCAGACCAAAACAACATGAGAGGTGTGACATCAATAAAAGATTAAGACAGCGGGAAGCATTTTTATACACTTCTTTGATACTATGCATCCAAAAGGATTAAATCAAGAGTTAGATCTGTCATCTTTCTTATAATTATTTGTGTGGAAGGTCGTAAGTGTTCGCGGTTACAGCTTGAGGTTTGAGAGTCTGTAATAATCAGTCACACGTGTGTTACTATTCATCAAGTATAAAGGAAGTTGCTTTACAACCATTATTAACGTCCATACGCACCTAATAGATTAAGCGGAGGCGAGGACGCGAAGTAAAGAAATCGAGGCACTAGAACTTTCATTAATAATAAATAAGTAATAATGAATGAGAATGAATTTATGCTATGGTGATACATGTAGTTCTAGCTATATTAACTTTCATGTTATTTGTAATCCTTTGTGTGCAGATTTCCTGAGGAAGAAAAAATAGTTCGAAAAGTCGAATTAACTGGTATCGACTTTGGAAATAATAGCTGTACCAGTGAATCTTTCATTTATAAAACACCCATAGAGGAATACTTTTTGTTATTAAGAAAACTGACAATACAGCCTTTTGTTTGCGAGAAGATTTATTATCTTGAAGTATAAACTGTATTCATTTAGCTATTTACCAAAGTTGGATATATTTTTGTTGAACTTTACACTGACACATAAAGTCACATTTTTTGAGAAAATATCACGGCGTACATCGTGACTTAGCCTTCCAGCCTTCAGAGGTCGGTAAAATGAACACCCAGTGTGTTGGGGGCAAAATGCTAATTGACTTGTGAACCGCCCAGAGAGTGCACTAAGAACTATGGGGTAGTATATAAATGTTAATTGCTTTGCATTGTAGGGTGGCCAGATGAAAAAGAGGAGATAATAATAGTTACTTTTAATGGAAGATACAAGGGGACTGCAGTGGCTCAAGTTGCTAAGATGCTGACTGGGAAGCGGAAGGTCAGCAGTTCGATTCCCGAGTACTGCAGGACGGAAATGAGCTCCCGTCTTCGTCCCAGCTCCTGCCAACCTAGCAGTTCGAAAGCAAGAAATTGCAAGTAGATAAATAGGGACCACTTCGGTGGGAAGGAAACAGCGTTCCGTGCGCTCCGGTGTCTAGTCATGCCTGCCACATGACCACGGAAACGTCTGCAGAAGCAGACAACGCTGGCTCTTCGGCTTAGAAACAGAGATGAGCACTGCACCCTAGAGTCGGATACGACTGGCTTTCGAGCAAGGGAAACCTTTACCTTTACCTTTACACCTGTTGAAATTCCTCCTCCACACCACTGGTACAGGTACCTGTCCTCTTTTCTCTCTGGTCACCTTGTCCCTTAGGGGTGTGATTTTTTTATTTACTGACAAAGGGAAACATAGCATTAATGGTTTCTGAAGAAGCACAGAAATAGCCTCTTTTAAAAGGATGTTTAATGACTCACAGAGGACTTTCATTAAGTCAAGAGTTGGCTCAAGACTGTAGAAGCAGAACCCTCCCCCCACTTAACGCCGACAACAACAACAACAGCAGCCAAAAATTCCTCTGACAGATCAAAGTCTAGGGCTTCTAGTTCCATAGGTAAAGGTTGCCCTTGCTCAAAAGCCAGTCATATCTGACTCTAGGGTTTGATGCTCATCTTTGTTTATAGCCAAAGAGCCAACGCTGTGTGCATCTGCAGACATTTCTGTGGACATGTGGCAGGCATGACTAGAAACCGGAGTACGTAGAATGTTGTTTACCTTCCCACTTAAGTTGTACCTATTTATCTACTTGCAATTTCTTGCTTTCAAACTGCTAGGTTGGCAGGAGCTGAGGCAGAGATGGATGCCCACTCCATTGTGCAGCTCTCAGGTTTTCAAACTGCTGACCTGCTGACCTTCCAGTCATCAAGTTCAGCATCTTAACCACTAAGCCTCTGTCTAGTTCCATAGGTACCCATTATTTCATGACTTTGATAAAAATTAAGTGCTGTTAAAGGCTAACAAAATCAAACTCTGGACAAAACTCAGCACTAGGATATCTTCAACAGTTATGGAATATTTTAACTTAGCTTATTTATTTTTATATTTTTAAAATTGCTTTTGATGTGGTATAACGAATATCAGTCAACTTCAGTACTAGAATTAATCATATCATCATCATGGAAATGAAAAGCCCTGGGTGAGAGAGACAAAGAACAGAACAGCTGACACACAGAAGTCAATGATGTAGATAGGAAAGGGGGAGGTGCAGAGGAAAATATTGCAGCCTTTGTTACTAGGCAGCTGTCTTTTGAAAGCAGAAATGTCAGCCCCTGTGGGAATCCTCACAGGAAGTTCTTGCTGTTAGTACTGAAAGTCTCTTTGGCTATTGCTAATCAATAAATAAATGTATTTTTCAAAATTATTTCCAGATCGCCCTTTGTAGTTATACTCAGCTAGTGTTTTAAAAAGACAATCGTGAGAACATGCTGCAGAGTATTAAATGCTAAGAAGGGAAATATATTGTACCTATTAATTGTTGTGTTCTGTAAAGCTGTGCCTTTAACAATGTACCTTTGCCATGTGTTATCAATGTAACCTTTCTGTGTGCAACATTATAACCATCAGCTGTATCAATGTAAACCTAATAAGGGGACGCGAGCTAGTGACCACCAGAGGGCAGTAGCGAGCGTCCAGCTCTTCACCTGGTTCAGCAGCGCGGGAAGATTCCCCGCCACCTCTTCACCTGGTCAAGAAGGGCGTGACCTCCTACGACGTCACGCGGGCAGCAACCAATAGTCTGTCGACAAGCCACATTCAAATGTATAGCCAGCTGTATATATTGAGCTACTCATCCGCCATTACCACATGTTCCTCCGGATCATCATGCAATAAACCTGTGTTAAGCCAACCCTTCGGCTGTTTCATTGTCTTTGGTCCCTTACACTAAATTGGCGACGAAGGTGGGATATGGCAGCCCACGGGACCAAGACATGCGCCGGTTTCGAAATCAGGAAACCGGGCGACTGGGAGATCTTCGAGATGGACTTCCAGGCCGCACTGATCGAGTCCGAAGTCACGGAAGAGGCGAAGAAAAGGGCCATCTTCACCCGAATGCTCGGACAAGAAACAAAGAGGACCTTGGTGGACCTGATTGCACCGAGGAGGGTGAGCGAATTCAAGGCCAAGGAACTCATGCAGATGCTGCGTGAGCACGTCCGGCCCGCCACGGCGATGTTTCCCGCTCGGAGTGCGTTTTGGAGGCGAGTCCAAGCGCCCGGGGAGACGGTCGCCGCGTTCGTGGCGGCCCTGCGGCTGGCGGCCGGCCCGTGCAAATGGGAGAACGCCGAAATCACCCTCCGAGACTGTGTGCTGTGCAGCCTGAACGACGCCGAGACCCAGTGCACATTAATGAACCAAGAGCCGCCTCCCACGTTGCAGGAGGTCGTCAGAGCGGCCCAGGCCGCAGAAGCTACGAAGGCCGGGGTCCAAGAACTTCAGGACTGGCGGCCAAAGTCAAGCAAGGCAGAGGCTCCGGTACAGGCGGCCCGCCGAACTTCGAGGTCGTCCACAGAGAGCAGCGACGACGAGGACGTCCAGAGGGTCCGGAAGGAGAGCCGGCGATGCGACAGCTGTGGAGCGGCCCACGACCGCGTGAAATGCCTTTCCGGAAGGCCGAGTGCCACAACTGCGGCTGCCGCGGGCACATCGCCAAGGTGTGCAGGAAGAAGCGCGAGACCCGGAGGAGCTCCGCAGACCGTTCCGCGGGACAAGACCGCCCTACCAGACCCAAGGTCGGCGCCCAGGCCACGCGAAAGCAGGACGGCGTGGGCCGCATCTCCGACGGCAGCGAGGACGACGCCCCAGTGTTCAGCATGTCTACAGGACACCCCCGCTACTTTGTTGAGGTACTAGTCCAAGGGGTGCCCATTAGGATGGAAATTGACTCGGGGTCCTCATATTCAATCATTTCCCAGAGGGAGTTTTTGGGAATGGCCCCCCACAAGCGACCCAAGCTCAAAGCACTGAGGTCCACGCTACGGGACGTGCAAGGGAACAGTATTCCAGTGTTGGGGGTTGGAGAATTTCAGGTCAAATTCAAGGAGCACGCCGCGTCCCTTCCCCTAGTCGTGCTCAAGGGAGGAGATTGCAGACTCCTCGGGACTCAATGGTTCCAGCCCCTGGGGTTGTTCACTGGGGGGGTGCACGCCGTTGGGATGCACGCCGTTGGGACTGATCCAATTCAGGAGGTGTGCGAGGCGCACCCCGAAGTCTTCAAAAAGGGACTGGGGAAATTCAAGGGGCCCCCAGTGACTTTCGACCTGGACCCGGAGGTCCGCCCAATTCGCCTTAAACCACGCAGGGTGCCGTTCGCACTCAAGGACAAGATAGAGGCAGAACTGGACAAGTTGGTGGGCCAGGGGATCCTTGTGCCTGTTGATTCTGTGGAGTGGGAAACTCCAATTGTAACCGCACTAAAGGCCAATGGGGAGGTCCGCATTTGCGCCGACTACAAGTGCACCATCAACAAGGTGATCCGCCCGAATGCATATCCGGTGCCGGTAGTCAGCCATCTGCTGGCCAGGTTACACGGGGGGAAGTGTTTCGCTAAGCTCGACTTAGCACAGGCCTACCAGCAGCTTACGGTGTCCCCTGCCGCAGCCGCTGCGCAGACCATAGTCACCCATAAGGGGGCGTTCCAGGTGACGCGCCTCCAATTCGGCGTGAATTCGGCGCCAGGAATTTTCCAGTCACTCGTGGAACGCCTCCTGAAGGGACTGGAGGGGGTGTTGCCTTATTTTGATGACGTGTTAATAACAGGGGGGAGTCGGGCTGAATTGGCCAAGAGGTTGGGGAAGGTCCTGACGATATTCGAAAAAGCGGGGCTGAGGTTACGAAAGGACAAATGCGTCTTCTTCGCAACCGAGGTTGAGTTCCTAGGGTTTTGTGTGACTCCTGAGGGAATAAAACCATCCAAGTCCAAGGTGGCAGCCATCAAGAAAGCCCCCCACCCCACCTCCAAGCCCGAGTTGCAGTCGTTCCTAGGGCTGCTCAACTTTTACCACTCCTTCCTCCCCCGGAAGGCAGCGGTGGCTGAACCGCTACACAAACTGCTAAAGAAAGAGCAGGCTTGGAAGTGGGGCGATGACCAAGAAAGGGTGTTTAGTGAGCTAAAAAGCCTCCTGGCGTCCGACGCCATTCTAACCCACTTCGACCCCAAACGCCCAGTAGTTCTGACCTGTGATGCATCTCCAGTGGGGGTGGGGGCGGTGCTGTGTCACGTGTTGGAAAACGGAAGGGAGGCCCCAATAGCATTTTACTCCAGGTCCCTGTCCCAAGCAGAGAGAAACTACGCACAGACGGACAGGGAGGCACTAGCGATAGTCGCGGGGACGAAAAAATTTCACGATTTTCTGTATGGCCGCCCCTTCACCATTGTGACGGACCACAAGCCCCTGCTAGGCATCTTTACCGCAGATAAGCCCACCCCTCAGATCCTGTCCCCGAGGATGCTCAGGTGGGCCATTTTTCTCAACGCGTATCAGCACACGTTGGTCTACCGGCCCGGGAAAGAGATCAGCCATGCGGACGCCCTATCTAGGTCTCCCCTTCCCCTAACGCCCAGCCAGGTGAGCAAGGGGGAGCGGGACCATCAGGTTCTCATGATAGAGGTGCTGGATTCGCCCCCCGTAGTGCCCGCCGACATTGCCAAAGCGACAGAGAAGGACAAAACGTTAGCGGCAGTGAGCTCCTGGCTGCAGAAAGGGTGGCCCGCGTCCTCCCCAGCGGAGGAGTTCGCTCCATTTTTCAGAAAAAAGCTAGAACTGTCCCTAGAGAGGGGGTGTCTCTTGTGGGGGCAGCGGGTGGTGATTCCCACTTCCCTTCGGCCGCGGGTGCTCAAACTGCTTCACATCAGCCACCCCGGCATTGTGCGATCCAAGGCGCTGGCCCGGAGTTACTTCTGGTGGCCCCAGCTGGACGCCGACATCGAGCACATGGTCGGCACTTGTGAAAGTTGCCAATGCTCCAGACCAGAGGAGGCCCGCCTTCCCCACAGGGAATGGGACGCGGCTAAGGGGCCGTGGTCCCGGGTGCACGTTGATTTCGCGGGCCCGTTCAGGGGGACCCTGTTCCTCCTTGTAGTGGACGCTTTCTCCAAATGGTTGGAGGTTATCCCAGTCACGAGCACCTCCTCGGCCCAGACCATTAGGCATTTGCGGAGGCTCTTCTCCACGTTCGGCATACCCGACACGTTAATTAGCGACAACGCTAGTTGTTTCACGTCCTCCGAGTTTAGGGCATTCATGGAGATTAACGCCGTTCGGCATATCACCTCCGCCCCTTTTCACCCGGCCACCAACGGCCAAGTAGAGCGCCTCGTCCGCACCACGAAGGACGCGTTGTGGCGCATGGGCCCAGGGGATCTGAACCTACAAGTGTGTCAGTTTCTGCTAGGGTACAGGGTGACCCCATTGGCGTCAGGATACTCCCCTGCGGAACTCTTAATGCACAGGAAGCTGACCACCATCCTTACGAGGCTGGACCCCACGAGGGTAGAGGACAAAGGAAGGAACATCGGGCTAGAGGCTACAAAGAGTTTCAGTGTAGGCGCCCCCGTGCATTGCAGGAATTACGCCAGCGCGGGCCCAGCCTGGGTACCGGGCGTAGTTGTGGAGCAAACCGGCCCCGTGTCGTACCGCGTGGAAACCAGCACAGGGCTCCTGTGGAGGCAGCACGCGGGCCAGCTCCGACGCAGGGTCTCCGATGAGCAGGGCACAGATCAAGCAGGGAATAAGTCAGCGTTAGGGTTCTCCCCCACCCGTTCAGCCCAAGGGGGAGGGAAAGGGGACCGCGGGCCCCCACCAAGGGGGGAGGAGGATATCCTCATAGATACCCTGGGGGATCTTTCCGAGGAGGAAGAACCCGACCCCATACATATCTCGCGGAAAGTCCCCACAAATGCGGGTACCCCTACCAAGTTAGATTTTGATTTTCAGAACCGGGGGGTTTTTTCGGAGTGGTCCCCCACCCGTCCAAGCGAGAAGAGGGGTTTTTCGTTAGCCCCGACGGCCCCCGGTCTGCCCAGAATGGAGTTTTTCCCTTCCCCTAAGGCCGCCAGACAGCGGCAAGCCACTAACAAGTCTCCCTCTCCCGTTTCAGGACAAGGGACCAGGGAACAAAGAAGCAATAACGCCCCCGGGGGGGCAGCCCTCTTCACGGCCCAAACGCACATGCAACAAGCCATCTTGGCTGAGAGACTTCGTCTCATCCTAGGGGGGAGGGATGTTGTGTTCTGTAAAGCTGTGCCTTTAACAATGTACCTTTGCCATGTGTTATCAATGTAACCTTTCTGTGTGCAACATTATAACCATCAGCTGTATCAATGTAAACCTAATAAGGGGACGTGAGCTAGTGACCACCAGAGGGCAGTAGCGAGCGTCCAGCTCTCACGGATCATATTCACCTGGTTCAGCAGCGCGGGAAGATTCCCCGCCACCTCTTCACCTGGTCAAGAAGGGCGTGACCTCCTACGACGTCACGCGGGCAGCAACCAATAGTCTGTCGACGAGCCACATTCAAATGTATAGCCAGCTGTATATATTGAGCTACTCATCCGCCATTACCACATGTTCCTCCGGATCATCATGCAATAAACCTGTGTTAAGCCAACCCTTCGGCTGTTTCATTGTCTTTGGTCCCTTACACTAAATTAATCATACACCCAGATGAGCATATTAGATGAAATCCTGTTACTTGGTATAGCAAGTTGTAGGCCCATTGATTTGGTAAATCAACTTCTGCGTAGGTTCCGTCAGTTCAAAGTAGCTTATTCAAACCGATTGAAACAGAATTTTGACCTTTATTCTTTTTAATATGACTTCCTCCTAGGGCAGGGGTGCCCAAACTATGGCACATGGGCCGGATTCGGCCCTTGATGCCAATTCATCCAGACCGTGCCACCCTTGTTGCTCCTGGAAGCAGAAGTAAAACACGCTCATATGGTGTTTTATTTCCGCTTCTGGGAGCAACGAGGGTGGCACGGTCTGGATGAATTGGCATCAAGGGCCGAATCCAGTCCATGGGCCATAGTTTGGGCACCCCTGCCCTAGGAGGAAGTCATATTAAAAAGAATAAAGATGAATTGGCTTTGGGGGCCGGATCCGGCCCTTGGGCCATAGTTTGGGCACCCCTGGTTTAAGCAGAGAAAATGGTAACTTAAAATCTATCTCATCCTGTTGCAAAGCAGATTGCAAGGCGTGTTTTACTTCCGCTTCCGGTGGGAGACCTGCTGAACCATGTGACTGGCCAGCAGCCCAAAAAGTTTGGGCACCCCTATCTTAGGGTTTCTTGTAAGTAACATCTTAGTCTTTGAGATTCAGGGCCAAACCCTGGCCTTATCTCACAGGCAGGGATTGCGACAGAGTCATAAGTGATTCTGCTTGTCAGATCAGCTATTGGTGAATTAAACTCTATCTAATATTCCGCTCCCCCAATTTCTGTCACCTCAGGAACCCCTGGTAACGATGTGATCACCTATTACCGGGGTTCTGTCAGGGCCAGTTATGCCAATTGTGTGCGCGGATCTCACAGACCTGGAGGTTTGATTCAGGTATGGATCACAAATTCAGATATCTATTTTTAAACATACCTTGCAAGCTGTCTCAGGGCCTGCAAGTAAGAAAGATGGAATATCAGTTGAAGGAAAGAAGGAATTTGTTCTCTGAATTTTAGTAAATGTCTTGGTTTTATTCAAAATGTTCAAGTGGAGGGGGGGAACTCCGGCTTTAAAAGGTTGAAAACTCCTGATATATATAGCCAGTGGTTTAGAAACACACTAGCTTATTGTGGCAGATCTAACTTTACAGAGTTACATTCTTTCACTGAACAAATTTTTACACAGACTATATTTCCTCATACATCTTCTTGGTTCCTAAGATTTTCAGGGGAAGCCCTTCTCTCAGCGTGACCACTCTATCAAGCACATTTGGTGGGAAAGCAAAATATAACCTCTGTGGTTTGCTCTTAAGTTCCGGAATGGCCTCCCTTGGGAGGCTAGGTTGACGTCTACGCTGTTGTTGTTCTTGTGACGTGCAAAACTGTCTCTTTTTCAGAAGACTTTTTAAATTAAGTTGTGCATTAAAACTGGACTGTCCATAAGATCTCTTGTTTTGTATTTTTAAATGTGTTTTAAAGGTTTATAACAATGTTTTAGATTATTATCCTGTTAAGGATAGCCCATCAGGAGTTCATTATTACCACCTCAGATTTGACAGTGGAACAGGTAGACCATTTTTCCTACCTCAGTAGCATCCTGTCTAAAAACTGCAGCTGTGAACAGGATGTGGTGAAGAGAATCAGTGCTGCCCATTCTGCCTTTGGTCATCTATCATACTGGGTCTTCATGAACAAAGATGTAATAGTTCATACAAAGCTCATGGCATACCGAGCTGTTGTAATCTCAGTGTTATATATGGCTGTGAAACATGGACCCACTATTGCCAAGACATCAAAAAGTTGAGCACTTTCACCAACAGAAGCTAAGGTCCATCTTAAACATAAAGTGGGATGACTATGTCACCAACACCACAGTTCTCGAGAAGGCACATGCAAATAGCATTGAAGTTCCCATCATAGGACATTGTCTTCGATGGATAGGGCATGTCCTCCACATGGACCGTTCCAGGATCCCTCGTCAAATTCTTTATTGGGAACTTATCTCCAGTACAATAGCTTGTGGAGCTCCTTTGAAGCACTATAAGTGCCAGCTGAAACAAACCATGAAGGTGTCAGGTATAAATCCACAAACCTTGGAAGAAGCAGCTGTAGATCACCCACTTTGGTGCCAAACCATTTCTGCTACTAGTGATCACTTCGAAGGGGAACACCACAGACATGAAGAAGCTAAGCATCAAGCACAGAAGCTTCATCAAACTCAACTATGCCCTCCACCATCTATTCAGTGTAATGTGTGTGGTCGCATGTTTCACACCAGGATCGGTTTATTGAGTCACCAGAGACATATCAATCAACTCTGAAAATGACTTCCAGGAAAAATATGTGCTCGAATATGACTAGTAGCCACCACTGTTGAAATTATTATTTTTATACTATTCTATGTTTTTTCAGTAGAATATTTTTATTGTGTTTTTAACTTTCCTTGTTTTAATTAATATGAGCTACCTGAAGGCCTTCATGGGTGAAAGATGGTACAGAAAATATGTAAAAACATAAATGAAAATAAAATTATGGAAGGATTTAAACTTCATTTTATATCAGTTGTTTTTCAAAACTATAGTGTAAATACACCCTATGACATTACAATCCTTGCTGAAAATTTTGTCTCATTGAGTGGGGTCAGGATAGGCTTAATTCTAAATATGTATGTGTAAAGGATTGAAGCCTAGAAGTCTGTTCGTAACAGCAGTATTCTGTACTCCTTTCCTTCAAAAAGAGAGATAGAAAGAGGCACCACATCTTGGAAACTCCCACTATTTGAGTCCACGTTTGGTGTCAGTAAATAGAATTCAGGGAGTGACAAGAGGAAAGGTTGTCCCAGCTGACACAAAGTTTTCTATACTGGACTCTGAAATTATGTTCCAACTGAAATTGTTGTTATTATTCACACAAATAATGTTTAATAAACCTGGGAAATGTGTTGTACGTATCTACACAGTAGAAGGTTAATAACGTACATTTCTCCCATAGGACATCACATTCTCCTCTTCCATTTCTCCTCACCCTCTTCCCTGCTAGTCCCTTTTTTATTCAATTTATAAAGTGAATAATAAAAATAATCATAATTGTGTACTGTCAAATCAGTTCTGACTTTTGGCAATCGTTTCCAGGATATTCCAGGCAAGAACTACTCAGAAATGGTTTTATTATTCCCTTCTGGCTCTTTTCTTCCAGAAGTCACATTAGGGAATCAAACTCCCACCCCCAACACCCTGCTCAGCAGCCAGGTACTTCAACTACTGAATTGTCCAGCCAGATATGAAGTGAATAACTCTGAATTAACAAAAGACAGACACTTCTGAACTACTGTTACATCAAGAGGCAACTAGATGATGATTTGTCACATATTTTGGACTGTTTTTGATACAGTCAGGATTGATCTGTTTTCCAATGACTACTGTTATGTATGTTAACTGTGTTTTCTGACAGGAGTGGAATGTATCTTTTCTCATGTATCTATTCTTATGCAAATAAGTGGATTGAAAAATGTGCACACTCTATTAGCCAATGGGCTTGTTGTATTATTGTTACGGTTACTCTTTATACTGTATATAAGTCTGAGTTTTGCCCCATCCAAACAGTGTTCAAAACTCACTAATAAAGAGCTGAATTTCACTACTTCATTTGTCTGCTTCTTCATTCCTTGAACACTAAACTGGCGACGAGGATGGGATGGCATCCCCACATGGCAGCAACATCAGCCCATTCGGCCCAGGGTGTCCAGAGAAATGGGCAACATACGAACGCCGGTTCTGCCACGCAATGGCTGCACAGAAGATCACCGACAAAGACCAGAAGCGCTCCTGCTTCCTTGCTCAGTGTGGTGCTGAGACGCTTGAGCTGGCAACCCACCTCGTTCTTCCATGGGATGTGGATGTGGTGCCGCTCGCAGAGATCATGTCTGCATTGAGGAGGTACCTGCACCCAGAGGTCTCGATCTTTCCGGCCAGGGTGGCCTTCCACAGAAGAGAGTAGCGACCTGGTGAATCCATTGCAGACTACGCTGCCGCGCTGCGCATTGCTGCCACCCCATGCAAGTGGGACAACATTGAGGAAGCACTCCAGGACCATATGCTGGCTGGCATGAGGGACGAAGATGCTCAATGTCACCTCATGATCAGAAAGACGCTAACCTTCAAGGCTGTCCTAGAAAAGGCAGTAGCATCTGAGGCCGCACAGTCCAGGATAAAGCTCTTCCGGCATCACCACTCCACCATCAGTGCCACCGACTCAGCTGTGCAAGCTCAGCAAAGTTCATCTTCATCCTCCTCAGCATCGCCTGGTTCCACCTCTTCATCAGAGTCCAGCAACGCAGAGGGAGAAGTCCGAGCGGTCCAATGAAAGCACCGAGAGCACCGTGACGATCGGGAGAAGAAATTCCTTTGCAAGTGTGATGGCTGTGGAGCCCGGCATGACCGCAAAAAGTGCCCCTTCTGCTCTGCGGAATGCCACAACTGCAGGCGAAGAGGGCACATTGATAAAGTATGCCGACAGTGAAAGCAAAGAACTCCAGCACCTGAGTCCAAGAAGAGTCACACCACAAAACATCCATCACCAAAGTGTCACCCGAGCCTGAGCTGTGCCAAGTGGGCATCGTCAGCGAGCGTTTCTTCACAGACCTGAGCCTGCAGGATGTCCCCTGCAAGATGGAAGTGGATTCAGGTACTACCTTTTCCATAATCCCACAGCGGGAGTTTTTGAGAATTCCCCCTGCCTCTCGGCCCAAGCTTAAATCCTTTAAAACTTCCCTCCAGGATGTGCAAGGTTGCCAGATTCCGGTCCTGGGGGTGGGTAATTTCTTGGTTAAATTCAAAAATATTCACACCTCCTTGCCTTGGTTGTAGAATAGCAGGGCACTAACTGTATTATTGGGACCCAATGGTTTAGGCCCCTGGGAATCCGGCTTTCTGGCATCCACGCAATAGAGTCTAACCCAATCTGGGACATTTGTGCTGCACATCCTGAGGTATTCAAAAAGGGTTTAGGTTTATACAAAGGACTCCTTGTTGACTTTGAGCTTGACCCAACCATCCAGCCCATCAGGATGAAGCCACGCTGGGTACCCTTTGCTTTAAAGGAGAAGATAGAAGCCAAGCTGGACAAACTGGTGGGGCAGGGTATCCTAGTGCTGGTGGACTCCGCAGAGTGGGAGACACCAATTGTGACTGCTTTGAAAAGTAATGGGGAGGTCAGGATATGCACTGACTACAAGTTTACCATCAATAAAGCTATTTGCCCAAACACATATCCTGTGCCCGTGGTAAGCCACCTTCTTGCCTCCCTGCATGAAGGAAATTGCTTCACAAAACTTGACCTTGCCCAGGCTTACCAACAATTAACTGTGTCTCCTGCTACTGCCATAGCCCAGACCATAATAACGCATGGGGGGGGCATTTAAGGTAACTAGACTACAATTTGGGGTGAATGCGGCCCCCGGAATATTTCAATCTCTGGTAGAACGTATTTTGAAAGGGTTGCCTGGTGTCCTGCCATATTTTGACGATGTCCTGATCACCGCTAAGGACACCGTTGAACTAGCGGCCAGGTTCGATCGAGTCCTGTTACGTTTCGAGAGGGCCGGTCTACGTCTCAGAAGAGACAAATGCATGTTTTTGGCATGGGAAGTGGAGTTCCTGGGGTACCGCATTACACCCCAAGGTATCATGCCCTCTGACTCCAAGGTGATGGCTGTGCAGAATGCACCCAAGCCAAAATGTAAAACCAAATTGCAATCATTCCTAGGATTGTTAAACTTCTATCATGCTTTTCTCCATCGCAAAGCCTCAGTTGCCGAACCATTACATCGGCTTCTTAAGAAAGATACTGTTTGGCACTGGGGTCATTGCCAGGAGAAACCATTCCAAGAACTTAAAAGGCTACTATCTTCAGATGCTGTGTTAACTCATTTTGATCCTAACAAGAAAGTTGTACTTGTGTGTGATGCATCCCCTGTGGGGGTGGGAGCTGTGTTATGCCATGTACTAAGTGACGGGAGGGAAGCCCCCGTAGCATTCTATTACCATTCTCTCTCAAAGCCTGAGAAAAATTACGCTCAGACAGACTGGGAGGCATTGGCAATCGTGGCAGGCACTAAGAAATTCCACGATTACCTTTATGGAAGGCCTTTTACCATCGTAACTGACCACAAGCCCCTCCTTGGAATCTTTGTGAATGGGAAGCCCATGCCTCAAATTCTGTCCCCAAGGATGTTGGTGTTGGACAATTTTCCTAAATGCATATGATTTTATTTTGGTGCACAGGCCCAGCAAGGACATCAGCCACGCTGATGCCCTGTCACGTTCTCCACTGCCAGGGGTCAGGGAAGCCGATTGTGAGATCGAAAGCGACCACCAGGTCCTCGTGATTGAGGCATTCGACTCGCCCCCGGTCGTCCCCTCAGATATAGCCAAAGCTACGGCCAAGGATGTAACATTGACTAAAGTAATGTCTTGGGTACAAAAAGGCTGGCCTGCCTCTCCTCTAGCCAAGGAATTCAGAACATTCCATTGCAAGCATTTGGAATTGTCAGTGAAATGAGATTGCCTTCTATGGGGCCAGCAGGTGGTCATTCCTGTCACTCTCAGGAAAAAGGTTTAACATTTACTTCACACAAGTCATCTAGGAATTGTCCGTTCCAAAGCCCTTGTCCGTAGCTACTTTTGGTGGCCTCAACTGGACCAAGACATAGAGTAGATGGTCGGCACTTGTGCCAGCTGTCAATCCTCTTGCTCAGAGCAATCCCATCTTCCCTCTCCGGAATGGGATTCTGCTAGAGGCCCGTGGTCCATGTTGCACATAGATTTTGCAGGTCCATTTAGGGGTGCCCTATTTTTGTTGGTTGTAGACTCATTTTCTAAGTGGCTGGAAGTTATTAGAGTGCCTAATACCACTTCAGCCACCACGATAATGCACCTAAGAATTCTGTTCACAGCATTTGGACTTCCAGATGTGCTGGTGTCCGACAACGCGTCCACGTTCACATCTGCAGAATTCCAATCCTTCATGGAAAGGAATGCAATTAGGCACATCACTGTCGCCCCATTCCACCCAGCCACCAATGGCCAGGTGGAGTGGCAGGTGCGCATAACTAAAGATGCGCTTTGGCATATGGGTGAAGGGGATTTTGAGCTCCAACTATGCCAGTTTCTTTTCACATATAGACTCACCCCCCTTGCCTCAGGGCTGTCCATCACTGAATTGCTCCAGCAAAGGAAACTGTCATCCTTGCTGGACAGATTGCTTCCCTCTAGGGTGGAGGACAAAGGCACAAATATAGCGATCCAACACCAGAAGGGTTTTTCTCCGGGAGACCCTGTACATTACCACAATTATGCAGCTGGTGTTCCTACATGGGTGCCTGGGTTTGTGATCGATCAGACTGGTCCTGTTTCTTACAGAATCGAAATAGCCACTGGTCTGATCTGGAGGAGGCACGTGGATCAGTTGAGACCCAGAATACTGGACCCACAGGACAAATACAGACACTCAATGTTAGGGTTGCCCCCCACCCATTTAAACCCAGGGGGCAGAGGTAATAGTTAGCAGGAAGCTAACTTAGACCCAGAGGTGTGTTCTAGGAACCGATTTCAAGGGGAAATTGTGGAATGCTTCCCTACTCCGGCCATGTGTACCCCTACACTGTCCCAGCCTAGCACTCTGGATTCCTTTATTGATGATGACCAATTTTGTTTGGAGTCGCCCTCCACTCTTAGTACACACAGGAGGGACCCTGAGTTGTCTTATTCATCCACAAAATTAGATTTTGGTTTTGAGCGATCCCCTGCTCCTCTATCTGACAAACAGGGCTTTAATTTGGGTTTACAATCCTCCCCCTCTAGTCAATCCCTCACTCCAGTCGGGGTGCCCATCCTACGAGCCCCTGAGCCAGCTCAGCCAAGCTCCCGAACCAGAAGGGAAACTAGACCACCATCCTGGTTAAAGGATTTTGTTTTTACCTAGGGGCGAAGAATGTTATGTATGTTAACTGTGTTTTCTGACAGGAGCGGAATGTATCTTTTCTCATGTATCTATTCTTATGCAAATAAGTGGATCAAAAAATGTGCACACTCTGTTAGCCAATGGGCTTGTTGTATTATTGTTACTGTTACTGTTTATAGTGTATATAAGTCCAGGTTTTGCCCCATCCAAACTGTGTTCAAATCCCACTAATAAAGAACTGAATTTCACTACTTCATTCGTCTGCTTCATCATTCCTTGAACACTAAAACTACATAATATAGTCATGAAGAAGCTCAACCATTTTCTATGGCTACCTTCACTTTTTTGATCACTGGAAGGAGGCACCATTTTAGAGCAAATAGGATCATTCCATTTGAGTTTGGTTTCTGGCATCTGTGTTCATTGGTATCAGATCAAAGCAGCATTGATGGGTATTTCAAATGCCTTGTTGGCAAGCAGTGTTATGCTGCTACAGGTGCCCACAGGTGCCCGGGCACCAGTAGCAGAAATTTCCCCAGGCCACACCCACTTGGATGGCCACGCCCACCTCCCTGCCCCATGGTGTAGGGAGGCCAAGTCGGCGTGGCCCACAGAGTTAGCCACGCCCATGGCGGGAGTTGTAAAAAAATTGCAACACATCACTGGTGGCAAGGGATGTATAGCTGAGTCCAGCATTTCTCAAGGAATCACAGTAGGGAATCAAACTCCCATTCTCTGGCTCTGCAGTCAGATACATAAACCAACACAGTGGTGTGCCATTTCCCAGTAGTTTTTTTAAAAAAATTGAGTTCCAGCTTTCACTCACTTCACTGCTGAAGGGAGACAGGAGAAGAAGAAGAGGAGGATCCCTCTTTTCCCCCTTTGAATCCAGCATTATGTCTTTTAAGTGGCAAGCCGCTGCACAGGTATGCCACTTTCCAATATTTGTTTTTAAATCCAGCTTTCCCCCAATCCCTTCGGGGGGAGGGGGGAGAGAGGAGAGGATGCAGGGGCCTGGTGGTAGCAATAGACAGTGTGGGCTTTTTGCTCTAAAACCAGCTGTTGCTTGTATATGAATGCAAGGACCACAGTAAATAGGAAACTGCACCTTAACGTGACCCTATTTAGCCCAATCCAAGCTGGGATAATTTGACTATCTAGTCACACCCTCACTTTCCTGATATATCACTAATATGAAAATAATAATAAATCCTTTAAAAAGAAGTTTAAACCATAGGGTACACACACAAAGGAAGTAATACTGAACCGTCATGCTGAAGAAGTCACTGTCCCAAAGGATTGATCATAGAAAGCCAGAAACCAAAACAAACATGGATTGGAAACACTACAAAAATAAAAATCAAGCCTCATCAGTAGAACAAAATGTTCTAAATATCCTTGGGGGGAAACAAAGACTACTCATGGGCAGGTTTGCATTGTGTTGTCAACTGAAAAAGCATTGAAATGCGCAGTAATCACTGCAGTACAAACATTAGGGCAAATTTTATGTGGCTGTTCCTCATCATTCTAACAGACTATTTCATAATCAAATTACCTACCTAATCTTATCCAGGTAGCTTGCTGCTTACCTTTCCATCATTTCTTCTTCTCCTCTTCCTCCAACCCCCCAATCAGGTGTAGAGGGAGATGCAAGGTTCTTGTTCTAGCAGCCTACACCGGTGTTATACATTAGTGCTTCTCAAAGTCCAACCCTGTGTCCACGTCGTGAGAGGTGGTAACAGGTCCAATTAAGGGAGTGCTAAGACAGGGTAAAATATGGTGTGGCCTTGTGCCACAGGACCACTACAGTAGCCATGAGGGGCGCTAGTGAAGTTGCGACAGACCCAGCAAGCAGGCAACAGATAACACACTGCTAAAAAACTATAAAAGACATTGTCTATCATTACTACATTTTCCAAACTGTATGTATCCTCAATTTAAGTGCCATTTTTGTTGAAATGGCAGGACACACAATTTGATAAATGAAATGTAAATCAATACAACTGATAAAATTCAGCAATTGCATAAAAATGTATGTGCTCTTAGGGAGGGGAAACTTTTTGAATGGAACATTTGAAGAGGAGATGCTAGAAAGAAAATTAAATTAGTGTGGGAGGCATCCCTCATATGCTAAGACAAAAGTGAGAAAACTGTGACTACCCTCCAAATGTTGGACTGCAATTCCTATCATTTCTAACCATTGCTTATGCCATATAGCAGGGGAGGCCAAACTTTATGGCCCGCAGGCTAGTCACATGGTTCAGGGGGCCAGTCACTATGGCTCACAGTTCGGATCCAGGCCAGTGCAAATTCATCCAGCCCATGAAGCCCTCGTCGCTCCCAGAAGTGGAAGTAAAACGACGAGGGTTTTGAGGGCTGGGTAAATTGGCATTGGGGGCCAGATCTGGCCCACAGGCCATAGTTTGGGCACTCCTGCCATATAGGGTTAGGAGTATCAGATTCCAACAACCTCTGGAGGTGACAAGTTTCTCACCACACTATAAGTCATGAACAAGGTTAAGGAACTGAAACCACAGATAGCAAGCTCACAGTGACAGGAATAAGGGTTAATTGAAGTAGCTTTCTCTGCATTTTTGTATACTACCCATATAAAACAAAAACTAAGACAATATAAGTTATGAAGGGTTATAAACAGAAGTAATGGTATATCACATGGCATGGATCCACTAAAGCACTTAAGATGTAAGTGTAAACTTAAGAACAATGCATGGCATTGTTGTTTTCAATAGGCTTTGTGCCAGGTCTCTTTTCTCACCTGGAAGAAATCCAGATGAAGTTATGCACTTGAGTCCTACTGAGATAGGGCTCAACTCAAGTGTAAGTATGTGCAGATATTTTCATCTGGTATAGTTCTTACAGCAACAAACACTTTATTGTATATGGAGCAAGAAATGCCTGATGTTCAATATGGATTTCAAAAAGGAAGAGGCACTGTTGTGTCCAAGCGTTATTTATCAAAACTGCTATTAGCGCCGTAAAGTCTATGGCAGAATAGTGTGCCTTTTGCAAAGGCGCCATTTTCAAACTACTGTCAAAATAGCTGATTCATCAGTACAAACTTCCCGCTTCTCCGGAAGCCCACCGAAATGTATCAACCTGTGTAACTGCCATTCTCATAGTATATAAGCTGGCCACCTGTACATGTTCCCCTGTCTGGTATCTATGAGCTGAATAATAAATCACTTGTGTTTGGCCCGCGCTGGCCTCAACAGGCACCCAGAATCATAAATTCACACTGGCTGCTGATGTGTATCAAAGAATTTCAGAAGAAGAACAATCTGTGCTTTATAAACTACTAGCATAGTTTGCCTGGTGTTGCTAGGCTGTTATAAATTGTGTTTTGGGGGTTTTTTTGGGTTTGTTTGAGTTAAAAATCAACAGAGTATGCTATAAATCTTTTTATTTCTTTATTTAACATATGTTTGTTATTTGTGTAAACTTTTGATTTATTGTTATTTTTGACTTGTTTTTACTCTTGTGGCCTCTAGGTGGGGTTGTTTTGTTTTTGACTTCTTTTTAATATTCCGGCCTGCAGGTGGGGCTGTTAGTAATAGTGTTGATGTTGGTTTTTTGTTTCACTTGTTTTTTCTCTCCTGGCTTCTAGGTGGGGCATCTTACGGTAAATGATCTTTGTTTCTTCATTTCTGTTCCGGTCTCGTGGAGGGAGGACATGCTGGTGAGTTCTCTGGTTTTATTTATTCTGGGATTTTTCTTTGTTTTATTTTGTAGTGGTGGGCTGGGAGGTATTTATGTTTGTTCTTTTGTGGTTTTGTTGGGCTTTAGATGTGTGTAATTGTTTTTTTATTTCTGGTTTTGTGTATTTTTGCAATTTCATTCATGTTTATTTGTGTAATTTGTGGTAGTTGTGTCGTTAGAGTTAGGTATGTTCGTGTTGTTGTTAGGTTTTTTTCTGTGCTTTTCTGGTATTGTGGATGTTTTTGTTTGTGGATTTTGTTGTTTACTTTTTTGTTTATTAATGTGTTTTTAATTATTTATTTATTTGTGTTTTATTATTTTTTATTAATTTTGGTGTTTGTTGTTGGTGTGTACTTTTGTGTGAAGAATGGGCTGCCTGTCAGTTTCTCTTTTCCCCATTGCTGCTTTGAATTTTGGTTTCGATGCAGCAATGGGGAAAAGGAGGAGCCAGCAGTCAGCCCGCTCTTCCCCTGGTAAGGTTCGTTAGGTAGGTCAGCGGAGAAGGCGGCAGAGAAGAGCTATCTGCCTGATGATGATTCTCTCCTTTCTGTCTCCTTTTTCTCCTGGCTTACCTAACCTGAGATCGGCAGGCAGCGATCCGTAAGGGGTTGTGCTCTTCCTTGCGGATTGCTGGCTGCTGCTTTTGTATTACCTCCACTGCTGTTTCATGTTATTTCTCAAAACAGTGGTGTCAGAAGCACAAAGGCAGCAGCCAGTCATTCACCAGGGAGTGTGCATCCCCTGACGAACTGCTGCCTGCTGTTGGTTTTTTTTTCTACCCCAGCTCAAGTACCTTGAGGCCGGCGGTGGTCTCACCATGTCTTTGGTGGGGTAGCCCTGGAGGAGAGGGAGTCCCTCTTCTCCCCTTTGATCTGGGAAAGAAGGCCGGTGGGTGTCTTGCCGTGGTTTATTGTGGGTGTTTGTTTTGTGAGGCTGTGAGGCACTGCGTCTGCCTGTGGCAGACTTGTGCTCCCGTTGTGGGATGCCGGCGTTTTTTATTTTTATTTTTCGTGCGCTGGCTTTCTCAGCATTCTGCGTGCTCGCGTCCTTCAGCCTGATTGGCTGAAGTGCTCACGGCACGTAGGATGCTGGGACGTGGAGTTTTGTGTTTTCTGCTTGCATTCATGCGGTGGTTGTTTTGTTTTTGTTTTGTTTTTTTGCGGCTCAATTTCAATTGGCCGCACCGCATTTCCCAATGCTCTCTTTGCTGTCACCTCTCAACCTGATTGGCTGAGTATGTTGGGAATTGAAGTTGTTTTCCTTTGTTTGCGTTCGTGGGGCTCTTGACCCACTGGTGGCTTTGGCAACCCTGCAGTACTCTGCAGGCTGGGTTCAGGCGAGTGGAGGAAGCTCAGTACAGGGTAGTATGGACAGGTGCAGAAGCGTATAGCAAATTCCAACAGTTAACGCTTGGATTTGTAGGTATAGATGGCAACACCTTTGACTGTGTGACGTATGAGAAATTATGGGTCACTCCAAAAGAAGTGGATTTACCTCAGCATGTGATTTTCTTGAAGTATAACCTGTATTGTGCACATGAAGTTACAGTTAGGACAGGATATGGGGCGACAGAATGGTTTCCTATAGCAAAAGTGTCAGTCATGTTGACATTTTATACCCTTGTCTCTTCAATCTGTAAACAGAATATATCATACAGAAAGCCGGATTAAATTCAGATAATGAAGAGATAAACATTGATGGAAGAAACACTAGTCCTTCAAGATATGCAGATGACACCATGTTACTGGCAGAAAGCAAAAATTACATCAAATGACTTTAAGTGAATGAAGTGAAAGAAAAAAAGTGCCAAAGAAGGACTGCAATTGATTTCTGAAGAGTTGCTCAATTTAAAGTTCCTATGTGCAGTGGTTAAACTGTAGTACTGCAGTCAAAACTCTACTCATAATCTGAGTTTGATCCTGATGTACTCAAAATTGTTCTAGTTTTCTATCCTTCAAAGGTAAATGAGTACCTAGACAGTTGAGGGGAAACTATAATTTGCATAATTACCTGGTGAGTTGCCCAGAGAGTACTTAGTGCTTTGGGGCAGGAAGGAAACAACAATAATAAATGTAGACAGTGAATACTGTACATTGAAATTGTTAAGCATTTGGTATGCTTTGGTTCAGTCATCAATCCAACTGGACATGGCAGCCAAGAAATCAAAAGAAGACTGAGATTCAGAAGTGCAGCCATGAAGCAATTAGAAAAGATTATCAAATGCATCATTGGAGACCAACATCAAGATCATCCATATTCTGATATTCCTGATCACTATGTATATTATGAAAGCTGGACAGTAAACAAATCTGACAGAAATAAAGGACTCATTTGAAATATGATACTGGAGGAGAGCTTTGCGGATACCTCAGACTGTCAGAAAGATGAACAAGTGGGTCCTAGAACAAATCAAGACTGAACTGTCTCTGGAAGGAAAAATGATGAATCTGAGTATGTCCTAATTTGGGCACATCATAGAAAGGCAACATTCACTGGAAAAGACAATAATGCTGGGGAAAGTGGAAGCAGGGCCATAGCCAGGATTCTAGATGTGGATGGGCGAATATTTTTTCAGGATGGGAAACCACACTTTGCCAAGTGCTAGCTCAGGGTTGGCTAAGCCTCCCCTGCCCCCTGCCCCCCAGGCTATGGCCCTGAGTGGAAGGCAGCAGGAAAAGACCAAACATGGGATGGATTGATCCTATAAAAGGAGCTGCATCCTTGATATTACAAGAGGAAAGCAGAGATGATAAGAACAGGACATTTTGAAGATAATTGATAGGGTTGCCATAAGTCAGAGATGACTTGATGACACATAACAACAATTCATGGTGTCCCCACACATCCAGTACAATAAATGTTTTGATGACAAAGCAGCCACTATATTTTGAGTTGTGAAGATATTGTTAGCAATGTTTACAACTGTATGGATGATTAGATGTTTAACTTTCAGAATGCCTAACTTTGTTCTGGAAATGTTCAGAATCTTATCTGAAGAGCTGTCTGACAGAGTCCCCTTCCAAAGACTAAACCAGGGGTGGTCAAACTATGGCCCACAGGCCAGATCTGTCCCCCAACACCAATTCATCCGGCCCACACCACCCTCGTCGCTCCCATATGGGTGCATTTTACTTCTGCTTCTGGGATCGACAAGGGTGGCATGGGCTGGATGAACTGGCATTAGGGGCCATATCTGGCCCATGGGCCATAGTTTGGGCACCCCTGGTTTAAGCAGAGAAAATGGCAACTTAAAATCTATCTCATCCTATTGCAAAACAGATTGCACGCACGTTTTACTTCTGCCTCCAGTGGGAGGAACCACGTGACTGGCCCACTGAACCACGTGACTGACCCACTGAACCACGTGACTGGCCCCTGGACTAAGCCCACGACATTTTTGCAACTAACAAGTTCCATTCATTTCAGCTGGCCTCTGGTAGGTGTGATATGGATGTGCTCAGTTTTCATAGACAACCAAATACTTAGGGTCAACTCCCACGTAAATGAACATTGTCTGACACTCGTAACACAGTCCACAGCTTGATGATACTCAGTGTATGAAAGGATTCCAATGAAAGTTGTTTGAAGAGATATTGGGTGATGGGAACATTCTAGATGTGGCATCTTATGTGTGATGGTTCATCATCTTGCACTCCTCAAGTGATGATTGTTTCTGTGTAAAGGCCTCCCTGGATAAGAGCACATTCCAGATGATTGTTCCTGTGTGAGGGCCTTACTGGATAAGAGCACATTCCAGATGTAAATTCAGAGCATTCTTCAAAAGAAAAGTCTCTCTGTGTATTCCATTTAGAAAGTAGCCTCAATACACATTTGACAGAATAGCTTGTAAATAGTCTACTGGAAGACAGCAGGACTTTATTTGCATATCTGACATCTTGGGTAGGTAGTTGTGGAAGATTAGTGTTATTTAATTTAATTTTAATTTAATTTTCAAACTTCTACGCTGCCCACCCAGGGGAACCCGACTCAGGGTGGCTTACATCAATTCTAAAAAACATGTAAAATAAAATTTAAAAAACACAGTTATCCAACCCACCCACCCCACCCTATACATAAAAAGAGAAGGAGAGGGAGAAAGGGGCTCCTGATTATTATCTTGGTGTGAGCCACCAGGCGGGGGCCGTATTTCCATTAGGACCCCATACCTGACCTGCCAGCCAGATTTTCAAGCCTTTTCTAAAGGGCAGCAATTCTGTCTGTAGTCTTAGCTCTATTGGCGGAGGTTCCAGAGGGCTGGTGCAAACTCAAAGAAAGCCTTCTTTCGTGTGCTAGAGAGATGGGCCCCTCTAGCTGATGGTACAACTAGAGAGCTCCTCCAGTCTGCACTGGTAACCAGTTGTTGTTTTGTTGTTCAGTCGCACAGTCGATTCCGACCCTTTGCGACCCTATGGACCATTGTTCTCCAGGCGCCTCTGTCCTCTACCATCCCCCTCAGTCCTCCCAGTTCTGTGCCCATTGTGTCTACAATACCATCTATCCATCTGATCCTTGGCCTCCCCCTTCTTCTTTTGCCCTCCAACTTTCCCAACATCACGGCCTTCTCAAGCGAATCCTCCCTTCTCATTTGATGCCCAAAGTACTTTAGCCTCATCTTTACTATTTGACCTTCCAATGAGCAGTCAGTGTTGATTTCTTCTAAGATTGACCTATTTGTTCTCCTCGCTGACCAGGGTACCCTCAAAACTCTCCTCCAACACCACATTTCAAAGGCATCTATTCTTCTGCGTTCAGCTTTCCTAATTGTCCAGCTCTCACATCCGTACATTACCACTGGGAATACCATTGCTTTGACTATTCTAATTTTTGTTTTCAAGGTGATGTCTCTGCTTTTCACTATGTTCCCCAGGTTTCTCATAGCTTGTCTCCCAAGAATCAGTCGCCTTTTTATTTCATGGCTGCAATCCCCATCTGCAGTGATCTTAGATCCTAAGAATGTAAAATCTGTCACTGCTTCTACTTCTTCCCCATCTATTTTCCAGGAACTGATCGGGCCTGTTGCCATTATCTTGGTTTTCTTGATATTGAGTCTTGTTGTGTTCTGTAAAGCTGTGCCTTTAACAATGTACCTTTGCCATGTGTTATCAATGTAACCTTTCTGTGTGCAACATTATAACCATCAGCTGTATCAATGTAAACCTAATAAGGGGACGCGAGCTAGTGACCACCAGAGGGCAGTAGCGAGCGTCCAGCTCTCATGGATCATATTCACCTGGTTCAGCAGCGCGGGAAGATTCCCCGCCACCTCTTCACCTGGTCAAGAAGGGCGTGACCTCCTACGACGTCACGCAGGCAGCAACCAATAGTCTGTCGACGAGCCACATTCAAATGTATAGCCAGCTGTATATATTGAGCCACTCATCCGCCATTACCACATGTTCCTCCGGATCATCATGCAATAAACCTGTGTTAAGCCAACCCTTCGGCTGTTTCATTGTCTTTGGTCCCTTACACTAAATTGGCGACGAAGGTGGGATATGGCAGCCCACGGGACCAAGACATGCGCCGGTTTCGAAATCAGGAAACCGGGCGACTGGGAGATCTTCGAGATGGACTTCCAGGCCGCACTGATCGAGTCCGAAGTCACGGAAGAGGCGAAGAAAAGGGCCATCTTCACCAGGATGCTCGGACAAGAAACCAAACGGACCTTGGTGGACCTGATTGCACCGAGGAGGGTGAGCGAATTCAAGGCCAAGGAACTCATGCAGATGCTGCGTGAGCACGTCCGGCCCGCCACGGCGATGTTTCCCGCTCGGAGTGCGTTCTGGAGGCGAGTCCAAGCACCCGGGGAGACGGTCGCCGCATTCGTGGCGGCTCTGCGGCTGGCGGCCGGCCCGTGCAAATGGGAGAATGCCGAAATCACCCTCCGGGACTGTGTGCTGTGCGGCCTGAACGATGCCGAAACCCAGCGCACATTAATGAACCAAGAGCCGCCTCCCACGTTGCAGGAGGTCGTCAGAGCGGCCCAGGCCGCAGAAGCTACGAAGGCCGGGGTCCAAGAACTCCAGGACTGGCGGCCGAAGTCGAGCAAGGTAGAGACTCCGGTACAGGCGGCCTGGCGAACTTCGAGGTCGTCCACAGAGAGCAGCGACGACGAGGACGTCCGGAGGGTCCGGAAGGAGAGCCGGCGATGCGACGGCTGTGGAGCGGCCCACGACCGCGTAAAGTGCCCCTTCCGGAAGGCCGAGTGCCACAACTGCGGCCGCCGTGGGCACATCGCCAAGGTGTGCAGGAAGAAGCGCGAAACCCGGAGGAGCTCCGCAGACCGTTCCGCGGGGCAAGACCGCCCAACGAGACCCAAGGATGGCGCCCAGGCCACGCGGAAGCAGGACGGCGTGGGCCGCATCTCCGACGGCAGCGAGGACGACGCCCCAGTGTTCAGCGTGTCTACAGGTCACCCCCGCTACTTTGTTGAGGTACTAGTCCAAGGGGTTCCCATTAGGATGGAAATTGACTCGGGGTCCTCATATTCAATCATTTCCCAGAGGGAGTTTTTGGGAATTGCCCCCCACAAGCGACCCAAGCTCAAAGCATTGAGGTCCACACTATGGGACGTGCAAGGGAACAGTATTCCAGTGTTGGGGGTTGGAGAATTTCAGGTCAAATTCAAGGAGCACGCCGCGTCCCTTCCCCTAGTCGTGCTCAAAGGGGGAGATTGCAGCCTCCTCGGGACTCAATGGTTCCAGCCCCTGGGGTTGTTTATTGGGGGGGTGCATGCCGTTGGGATGCACGCCGTTGGGACTGATCCAATTCAGGAGGTGTGCGAGGCGCACCGCGAAGTTTTCAAAAAAGGACTGGGGAAATTCAAGGGGCCCCCAGTGACTTTCGACCTGGACCTGGAGGTCCGCCCAATTCGTCTTAAACCACGCAGGGTGCCGTTCGCACTTAAGGACAAGATAGAGGCGGAACTGGACAAGTTGGTGGGCCAGGGGATCCTTGTGCCTGTAGATTCTGCGGAGTGGGAAACTCCAATTGTAACCGCACTAAAGGCCAATGGGGAGGTCCGCATATGCGCCGACTACAAGTGCACCATCAACAAGGCGATCCGCCCGAATGCATATCCGGTGCCGGTAGTCAGCCATCTGCTGGCCAGGTTACACGGGGGAAAGTGTTTCGCTAAGCTCGACTTAGCACAGGCCTACCAGCAGCTCACGGTGTCCCCTGCCGCAGCTGCTGCGCAGACCATAGTCACCCATAAGGGGGCGTTCCAGGTGACGCGCCTCCAGTTCGGCGTGAATTCGGCGCCTGGAATTTTCCAGTCACTCGTGGAACGCCTCCTGAAGGGGCTGGAGGGGGTGTTGCCTTATTTTGATGACGTGTTAATAACAGGGGGGAGTCGGGTTGAATTGGCCAAGAGGTTGGGAAAGGTCCTGACAATATTCGAAAAGGCGGGGCTGAGACTGCGAAAGGACAAATGCGTCTTCTTCGCAACCGAGGTTGAGTTCCTAGGGTTTTGTGTGACTCCTGAGGGAATCAAACCATCCAAGTCCAAGGTGGCAGCCATTAAGAAAGCCCCCCGCCCCACCTCCAAGCCCGAGCTGCAGTCGTTCCTAGGGCCGCTCAACTTTTACCACTCCTTCCTTCCCCGGAAGGCAGCGGTGGCTCAACCGCTACACAAGCTGCTAAAGAAAGACCAGGCATGGAAGTGGGGCGATGACCAGGAAAGGGCATTTAGCGAGCTAAAAAGCCTCCTGGCGTCCGACGCCATACTGACCCACTTCAACCCCAAACGCCCAGTAGTCCTGACCTGTGATGCATCTCCAGTGGGGGTGGGGGCGGTGCTGTGCCACGTGTTGGAAAACGGAAGGGAGGCCCCGATAGCATTTTACTCCAGGTCCCTGTCCCAAGCGGAGAGAAACTACGCACAGACAGACAGGGAGGCACTAGCAATAGTCACGGGGACGAAAAAATTTCATGATTTTTTGTACGGCCGCCCCTTCACCATTGTAACGGACCACAAGCCCCTGCTAGGCATCTTTACCGCAGATAAGCCCACCCCACAGATCCTGTCCCCGAGGATTTCTCAGGTGGGCCATTTTTCTCAACGCATATCAGCACGCGTTGGTCTACCGGCCCGGAAAAGAGATCAGCCATGCGGACGCTCTATCTAGGTCTCCCCTTCCCCTAACGCCCAGCCAGGTGAGGAAGGGGGAGCGGGACCATCAGGTTCTCATGATAGAGGTGCTGGATTCGCCCCCCCGTAGTGCCCGCCGACATTGCCAAAGCGACAGAGAAGGACAAGACGTTAGCGGCAGTTAGCTCCTGGGTGCAGAAAGGGTGGCCGGCGTCCACCCCAGCGGAGGAGTTCGCTCCATTTTTCAGGAAAAAGCTAGAACTGTCCCTAGATAGGGGGTGCCTCTTGTGGGGGCAGCGGGTAGTGATTCCCACTTCCCTTCGGCCGCGGGTGCTCAAACTGCTGCACGTCAGCCACCCGGTATCGTGCGATCCAAGGCGCTGGCCCGGAGTTACTTCTGGTGGCCCCAGCTGGACGCCGACATCGAGCACATGGTCGGCACTTGTGATAATTGCCAATGCTCCAGACCAGAGGAGGCCCGCCTTCCCCACAGGGAATGGGACGCGGCTAAGGGGCCGTGGTCACGGGTGCACGTTGATTTCGCGGGCCCGTTCAGAGGCACCCTGTTCCTTCTCGTAGTGGACGCCTTCTCCAAATGGTTGGAGGTTATCCCAGTCACGAGCACCTCCTCGGCCCAGAACATTAGGCATTTGCGGAGGCTCTTTTCCACGTTCGGCATACCCGACACGTTAATTAGCGACAATGCTAGTTGTTTCACGTCCTCCGAGTTTAGGGCATTCATGGAGATCAACGCCGTTCGGCATATCACCTCCGCCCCGTTTCACCCGGCCACCAATGGCCAAGTAGAGCGCCTCGTCCGCACCACGAAGGACGCATTGCAGCGCATGGGCCCAGGGGATCTGAACCTACAAGTGTGTCAGTTTCTGCTAGGGTACAGGGTGACCCCATTGGCGTCAGGATACTCCCCCGCAGAGCTCTTAATGCGCAGGAAGCTGACCACCATCCTTACTAGGCTAGACCCCACGAGGGTAGAGGACAAAGGAAGGAACATCGGGCTAGAGGCTACAAAGAGTTTCAGTGTAGGCGCCCCCGTGCATTGCAGGAATTACGCCAGCACGGGCCCAGCCTGGGTACCTGGCGTAGTTGTGGAGCAAACCGGCCCCGTGTCGTACCGCGTGGAAACCAGCACAGGGCTCCTGTGGAGGCGGCACGCGGACCAGCTCCGACGCAGGGTCTCCGATGAGCAGGGCACAGACCAAGCAGGGAATAAGTCAGCGTTAGGGTTCTCCCCCACCCGTTCAGCCCAAGGGGTAGGGAAGGGGGACCGCGGGCCCCCACCAAGGGGGGAGGAGGATGTCCTCATAGATACCCTGGGGGATCTTTCCGAGGAGGAGGAACCCGACCCCATACATATCTCGCGGAGGGTCCCCACAAATGCGGGTACCCCCACCAAGTTAGATTTTGATTTTCAGAACCGGGGGGGGGTTTCGGAGTGGTCCCCCACCCGTCCAAGCGAGAAGAGGGGTTTTTCGTTAGCCCCGACGGCCCCCGGTCTGCCCACAATGGAGTTTTTCCCTTCCCCTAAGGCCGCCAGACAGCGGCAAGCCACTAACAAGTCTCCCTCTCCCATTTCAGGACAAGGGACCAGGGAACAAAGAAGCAATAATGCCCCCGGGGGGGGCAGCCCTCTTCACGGCCCAAACGCACATGCAACAAGCCATCTTGGCTGAGAGACTTTGTCTCATCCTAGGGGGGAGGGATGTTGTGTTCTGTAAAGCTGTGCCTTTAACAATGTACCTTTGCCATGTGTTATCAATGTAACCTTTCTGTGTGCAACATTATAACCATCAGCTGTATCAATGTAAACCTAATAAGGGGACGCGAGCTAGTGACCACCAGAGGGCAGTAGCGAGCGTCCAGCTCTCATGGATCATATTCACCTGGTTCAGCAGCGCGGGAAGATTCCCCGCCACCTCTTCACCTGGTCAAGAAGGGCGTGACCTCCTACGACGTCACGCAGGCAGCAACCAATAGTCTGTCGACGAGCCACATTCAAATGTATAGCCAGCTGTATATATTGAGCCACTCATCCGCCATTACCACATGTTCCTCCGGATCATCATGCAATAAACCTGTGTTAAGCCAACCCTTCGGCTGTTTCATTGTCTTTGGTCCCTTACACTAAAAGTCTCAAGCCAGCTTTTGCACTCTCTTCCTTCAATCCGATCAAGAGATTCTTTAGGTCTTCCTCACTTTTTGCCATTAGGGTGGTATCGTCTGCATATCTCAGATTGTTGATGTTTCTCCCAGCAATTTTGATCCCATATTGTGATTCCTCCATCCCTGCATTGCGCATTATGTGCTCTGTGTATAAGTTGAATAAGCAGGGTGACAAAATGCAGCCTTGTCTTACTCCTTTTCCTGTTCCAAACCACTCTGTCATTCCGTGTTCTGTCCTAACTGTTGCTTCTTGGTTCATGTACAGATTTCTCAGGAGGCATATGAGGTGCTCTGGTATTCCCATCTCTTTAATCACTTGCCACATCTTGTTGTGATCCACACAATCAAATGCCTTAGTGTAGTCAATAAAGCAAAAGTAAACTTGTTTCTGGTATTCCTTTGTTTTCTCCATGATCCAACGTATGTTGGCAATGTGGTCTCTAGTCCCCCTGCCTCTTCTGAAACCAGCCTGCACCTCTGGTAATTCTCTCTCCACATGCTGCTGAAGTCTATCCTGTATTATCTTGAACATCACCTTGCTGGCATGTGGGATGAGCGCAATTGTTCGATAATTTGAACATTCTTTGGCATTGCCCTTTTTTGGGATTGGAACATATACTGATCTTTTCCAGTCCTGTGGCCACTGTTTTGTTTTCCAAATCTGCTGGCATATTGAATGCAGTAATTTGATGCCATCATCTTTTAGAGCTTTGAAAAATTCAACTGGGATACCATCATCTCTACTAGCTTTGTTGTTTGCAGTGCTCTTTAGGGCCTTTCTGACTTCACTCTCCAGGATGTCTGGCTCAAGTTCAATTTCTTCATCGTTGTGACTATCAGGAGTGTTGAGGTCCTTTTTGTAGAGTTCCTCTGTGTACTCTTTCCATCTTTTCTTGATCTCTTCTGCATCAGCTAGCTCCTTTCCGTCTTTGTCCCTTATCATGGTCATTTTTGCTTTAAATGTTCCCTTGATTTCCCGGATTTTTTTGAAAAGGTCTCTGGTTCTGCCTCTTTTGTTGTTTTCCTCCATTTCTTTGTACTGTTCTTTTAGGTAGTTTTCCTTATCTCTCCTTGCTTTTCTTTGAAATTCTGTGTTCAAATGATTGTATTTTTTCCTTTCTCCTTTGACTTTTGCGTTCCTTCTTTCCTCTGCTATTTTAAGAGCCTCATCAGACAACCACTTTGCTTTCTTACTCTTCTTTTCTTTTGGTATGGTTTTCTTTGCTGCTTCCTGCATGATGTCCCTCATCTCTGTCCATAATTCTTCTGGCACTCTATCTATTGAGTCTAAGCCATTGAATCTGTTCATCACCTCCACCGTGTATTCTTTAGGGATGCTGCCTAGGTGATGTCTGTCTGGTCTCTTTGTTTTCCCTATTTTCTTTAGTCTAAGCCTGAATTTTGCAATCAGTAGGTTGTGATCTGAGCCACAGTCTGCTCCAGGTCTTGTTTTTGCTGACTGTATGGAGGTTCTCCATCTTTGGCTTCAGAGTATATAGTCAATCTGGTTTCAGTGTTGGCCATTCGGTGATGTCCATGTGTAAAGTCACCTCTTGTGTTGCTGGAAGAGGGTGTTTGCTATGACCAGTGCGTTCTCTTGGCAGAACTCTATCAATCTTTGCCCTGCTTCATTCTGTGTTCCAAGACCGAACTTGCCTGTTATTCCCTCCACTTTTTGATTGCCTACTTTGGCATTCCAGTCTCCTAAAATAATTTGGACATCATTTCTTGGTGTTTGTTCTATGAGGTGTTGTAAGTCCTCATAGAACTGGTCCACTGTGGCTTCATCTGCACCCGTGGTTGGTGCGTATATTTGGATCACAGTAACAGTGAAGGGTTTGCCCTGAATTCTTACTGACATCATTCTGTCATTTTTCAGGTTGTATCCCATTACTGCTCTTCTCACTCTTTTATTGACAATTATGGCTACTCCATGTCTTCTAAGGTTTTCTTGTCCACAGTAGTAGATATGATGGTTTCCAGAGCTGAAATCGCCCATCCCTGTCCATTTTAGCTCACTGATTCCCAAGATGTCAATGCTTATTCTTTCCATTTCATTTTTTACCACTTCCAGTTTACCTTGGTTCATTGATCTCACATTCCATGTCCCTATGCAGTATTGCTCCTTACAACATTGTATTTCTCCTCCCCCTTCCTGTCCCTCCCCTTCCTCCACTCTGTGGTGTTAAGCATCCTGTATCACTTAGCCTGCTCCTTTGTTTTGCCTTTTGTTTTGGTCAATAGGGTTCTCTTGGCAAGCTTTGTGGCGTGGTTTGCTGGTTTCTACACCATTTTTTTCTTGCATCATACATCATATCACAGTTTTAAAAGTTTAAAACAGTTTAAACAACATATTATCATGCATATTATCACACTCTAAAACACAGTCTCTATGTTAATTGCTATATTAAGTCAGTGTAAAGTCTCCATGTCAGTTGCTATATTAAGTCAGCTACATTTTTTCACATCAGCTACTTATCCTTGTGTCCTCACTCCCCAGGTGGGGTTGTGGTCTCTGGGTCCCTTGCTCCAGGGACATCGCAGTGGTGGGCAGTGGATGTTTTCCCCCGTGGCTCAGCTGTTCCTCTTCCTCTTCCTCTGGTGGCGGTGGTGGATGGTGACCTTTCCCGCTGCCTGCCTGGTCGTCCTCACCCCCGGCTGGGGTGGTCTCATGGCTGCTCCTGGCCGTGGGCAGCCTCTCCATGGCAGCGGCGGCGGATCGCGACCTTTCCCATCGCCTGCCTGGTCGTCCCCACCCCCGGCTGGGGTGGTCTCGCGGCTGCTCCTGTCCGCGGGCAGCCTCTTCGCGGTGGTGGCGGTGGATCGCGACCTTTCCTGCCGCCTGCCTGGTCGTCCCCACCCCCGTCTGGGGTGGTCTCACGGCTGCTCCTGGCTGCGGGCAGCCTCTTCGCGGCAGCGACGCTGGATCGCGACCTTTCCCGCCGCCTGCCTGGTCGTCCCCACACCCGGCTGGGGTGGTCTCACGGCTGCTCCTGGCCGCGGGCAGCCTCTTTGCGGCAGCGGCGGTGGATCGCGACCTTTCCCGCTGCTTGCCTGGTCGTCCCCACCCCCGGATGGGGTGGTCTCGCGGCTGCTCCTGTCTGCGTGCAGCCTCTTCGCGGCGGCGGTGGCGGATCGCGACCTTTCCCACCATGCAGTGCAGCTCCCAAAGTAGCGGCGAGGTGAGGGCATAATGTCCACACCCCATCACCACCCAGGCAGCCGCATTCTGGACTAGCTGTAGCCTCCGAATGGTCTTCAAGGACAGCCCCATGTAGAGTTATCTGGAAGGATAATGCTGTAAGAGGGAAATATATGTTTGAGTTCAATCCTGATGGTGTGCAAGGTTGACTCAGCCTTCCAAGGTGGATAAAATGAGTACCCAGCATGCCGGGGGCAAAATGTTAATTACTTTGTGAACCATGCAGAGAATGCACTAAGCACTATGACAGGGGTGCCCAACTTTAGTGCTCCAGCTGTTCTTGGACTACAATTTCCAGAAGCCCAAGTCAGTACACCTGCTGATCAGGGTTTCTGGTAATTGAAGTCCAAGAACAGCTGGAGCACCAAGGTTGGCCACTCCTGCACTATGGGGTAGTATATATGTGTAATTGCTATTGCTATTTTGCTGTAGTGTGTGATTTGCTCCAAATTAGTTTTAAAGAACAACAAATCATAAAGCTTGTACTCTCAGTTCCTAGTGAAATCTCCCAAAGTGACTTACTGTAAACACATATAGAATAAAACAATAAAACAACTACCATAAAGCAATACACAATATCTTCAAGAAAGCTGGCACAAACATCAAAGCATTAACAGCATTACATTAAAATGCCTAGCTCCAGCAACTATCTGCAAAAACTCTCCTGCAAGCCACACCATTTCCCTAGTGCCGGGAAAGTATCCTGGGCTGCACATCATGACTCTTGTCAAAGAGACTTTACACAAGTAGACCTTCTACCGCATCTCAGATGGGAGAGGCATAGAACAGTACCAACAATACCTCCTCAAAATCTCTGAAAAAATGAGAGTGAAATACGAGGAAGGAAATACATGGTGGTATGCCTCGATTCCCTTATATATATTTTTTAAAAAGTGATAAATGAGTGAATGAATCCCTTCAGGTTGTTAGAGTACAGTACCGGAGCAATCTTCATTTGTGAATTTCAACCCTTCGAGGTTCAGAATGATAACCTGAGCACACTTCTCCCTTCATAAAATAATCTTGTTCACACTTCCTTCGAAGAAAATTATTTTTAGTATAGGTAAATGTTGACTTTGCTTGAAAGCCAGTTGTATCCAACTCTAGGGTTCAGTGCTCATTGTCAGGATAATAGGGCTTGGAGTCCCTTCCATAGTATTGTATTGGTTTGCAGTTTTTCCTCTTTAAGAGCTCCTCTGTGCTGTGCCCCAGGTGTATCAGATCACAGAGTGACTCAGCAGTTCTCAATTATTTTAGGAGTGCTATCAGTTCAGCATAGAGAGGGGCTGATGGGGTGCTGTGGAGTGTGCTGTTGGAGCACCAAGAGGAAAAGATTCCTATGCTCCATGCTTTGCTGGCTTACTGCATGGCTAGCTTACTGCATCAACTGAACTGCTCAACTAGAACTGCTGATTGGGCTCACTACTATCACCGGTTGTTCCTGAGAAGAGGACTGGTGCATACCTGTCAACCCCTGGCTCTGGAAAAACGGGACCTGCACACATTGCTTGTGCGCAGGTCGCTTTCCATGCATGCATGGAAGGGTTTTACCCCTTCCACGCATGCGCAAAAGCGCTATGCCGCTTGCACAGCCCCTACGCAAGCGGTGTAGCGCTTCCACGCATGCGTGGAAGGGGCCTTCCATGCATGCGCAGAAGCACTACACTGCTTGCGTAGGGGCTGCACAAGCGGTATAGCGCTTCCGCACATGCACGGAAAGCGTTTCCCCCCCGCTGCCAAATTACGGGGTTTTGGCAGCGCGGGGCGGGTTATGATGTCAATGGACGTCAAATTATGGGGTTTTCCCAGCCAAATCGGGATGGTTGACAGGTATGGACTGGTGGCTTTTGCTCATGCCACCAAGATACAGCTAACTACTGCATGGAGGTAACCTCTGCAAAAGACTATTTGCTTTGAACTATTTGCTTGGACAATTCTAATCTGTTTTGGACTGCTGCCAATATTGTTGAGAGCCGTTATCTCAAGCCTGTGTTTTTCTCTTGTGTTTTGCCAAGCTGAAGTAAAGTGTCTTTCTTTTGCCTTTTACTGCCTGCTTGCCTGTGTGAGATGCATCCCAGCTGACGCTGCATGCTCACAGCTTTGCCACTTAGCTCTGATATACACAGGCAAGCCACATTGGTGTATCCCTTCATACCCCAATACCCCAACACTCATCTCTTTTTATCGCCAAAGAGCCAGTGCTGTCTGTGTCTGCAAATGTTTCTGTGGACATGTGGCAGACATTACTAGACACTGGAGTGCATGGAACACTGTTTACCTTCCCACTGAAGTACTTATCTACTTGAAATTTCTTGCTTTCGAACTGCTAGGTTGACAAAGAGAGGAGCTCACTCTGTCATGCAGCACTTGGGTCTTGAACGGCTGACCTGTCAATCTTCCAGTCATCAAGTTCAGTGTCTTAATCACTAAACCAACATAGAGAAATACAGTTATGACAGGAAAGGTGACAAAGTCCGAGTTCTAAGTTGGAGATGTTAAGAACCATCTCTAGAAATCAAAGGAAAACAGTCTTCTCCTTGGAGGGAGATGTGAGATAAGGAAGTGACACCAGCAACCCTATGAATACCAGTCTAAGCTTACATAAGGGTTAGCACAGGTAAACAACACTTTAGGACAGGGGTTCACAAACTACGGCGCATGGGCCAGATCCAGCCTGCAGTGCCATTTCATGTGGCCTGCCACCCTCAATCCCCACCACCACCACCACCACCAGCGCTGTTGTAAGCAGTGGAAGCGGTGAAAACAGCTGAAAACGTGCAGCCCTTGCTCCCACCACCACCTCCAGAAGTGGCAGAAGCGGTGAAAACACACCGTAAATGCACCCATGGCTGTTCTAAACCCATTTACATGGGTTTACAGCTGCAGACATGTCTTACAGAAGCATTTATGGTGGGGGAACCATGTGTCTGGCCCACTCAGCTGTCTGGGGGGGGGACCATGGTCTGGCCCACGGCATGAAAACATTGAGAACCTCTGCTCTAGGAAACCTGAAGACTTCCTCTCTACACTTCTCATGCATCTTCTCAAGTGTATGCTGAGTTGTGTTTAATCATTTTGAACCCAGGGAACCAAGCTGTTCTTCTTAATGGAGCATGTCCTATGCCAATTTCCCCACAAGACACAAGCTTCCCATAAAAATGTGTGTATACACTTAGAGCCTTCCAGTCAGAAGCTTTCAATTAGAAGGCAAATCAAACAATTACCAAACAAATAAAAGCTCCAGAACAAAGGTTCTAGTAGAAAAGCAGATTTCTTTATTTAAAAATAAACACAACCAGATTTCCCAAAGAGAATTTTTATTTTTAACATAGAAAATTGGATGTGTACACTGGTATACCTTATGCTCTTTCCGAATTGAACCCCAAAAATGCTATTTTTTGCTATCTCCAGAAAAGCCTTAATGTATGTGGTGAGAGACATGGCTTTGGCAATTTTAACCTTCACATCCCAAGTCATTTAAGTTTTGAGCATTTTTATTAAGATTTACAAACGGTATCCTCTATTTATTGAATCAATTAGTTCCCACCCCTCTTTTTTAAAAAAAGTTGCTGGGTCTGTAACAGGAGCTGCTGTTGTAAACAGCTTGGCATAAGGAGCTTATGCCAGTATTGCTTATTTTATGGTAAGCTGTGTATGTATGAATTTGCTCAAAGTTGTTATATAATAAGGTCACTTCTAGCAGAGCAAATGAAAGATATTTCAGCCATCCATACAGCTATCGTGTGAACCAGAAGGTTCCTGTACACATAAAGAGGGCCAGTATCAGAGTTAAACATCAAACACCTAGTGAAGTACACACCTCTTCCTGCTACTTACCTCCCAGACTCTTCCACTCCTTCAGTTTTTCTTTTCTTACTCTGCCTTTTCACCTTTTCTCTCCAAGCATGTAAATCATGAGAAAAACACTAAAGAAGTAGAACAGTTTCCTCCACTTATTATATATAATTCCTCAGAACAATTGCATAGATTTTGTCCAGAGGAGTGAGATAAGTGGATGGGCAGCAGTTCACTGTCATAGGAGCCCTGGTGGCGTGGTGGTTAAGCTGTTGTCCTGCAACCAAAAGGTTGTGAGCTTGATCCTGACCAGGGATCAAGGTTGACTCAGCCTTCCATCCTTCTGAGATCAGTAAAATGAGTACCCAGCAAGTTTGGGGCAAAATGCTAATTAACTTGTGAACTGCCCGGAGAGTGCACGAAGCTATACAGTAATACCTCATACAAAGTCCACTTCATACAACATCGGATTCATACAACATCGCCTAATTCCTTGAAAAAAGTTGCCTCATACAAAGTCGTGGGACTTTGTATGAGGCATTGGGTTTTTCCCAGGTTGCATTGTGCCTGGGCAGTATAAAAGGCAGGACACATGCGTGCATTGTTCTTGTGGGTTTTGCATGAGGCGAAGAGTGTTTAGGAGTGGTTTTGAGCACGATTTTGGATTTTTTTGATTTTTTTTGTCAGAATTTTTATAAGCATTCCTTGGATTTTTGCAGCATTCTTCAGGTTCTTGGACAATCAGGGTTGTTTGACATGTTTTTGTAATGTTTTTAGCCTTTAGACAATGATTTCTTAAAGTTCTGTCAGTTTTCTGTCTGTTTCCTTGACTTTGCCCTGAAGTCTGTGCTGTTACAGTACAATGTATCTCTATGGAAATGACGTTGTATGAGGCATCGCAGCAAGGATTTGGACGTTGTATGAGCCATCGCAGCTAGGATTTTGCATGCCTCATACTGTATTGCTATTGTAACAGTAAAAATGGGACGATGGTCTCAGTCAGAAAGGTTTAGCCAAATGACCCCATTTTGTGTAACAATGTCCCATATCTTGGAGTTGGCACCATACCTCAGCCATAATATATTTACAGTTCTATCATGTTGCATTGTTTTGTTTTGGTCTTTAAACATTGTTTTAGCATTGTTACGTTGTAGGTGTCATGTCTGCACAGGCTACTCAGGTCACCCCCATGGCTGCATATTATTTTTTGAAAGGGCTCTTATCAAACTGACAGCCTTAAATGATATTCACGGTCTACCCAAAACACAACATACTGTATCTTATTTCATTTCCACGTGCTGTACAGTGGTACCTCAGTTAACGTAATTAATGTGTTTTCCGGAACGTTTCTTACAGAGAAAATTACTTTAACCAAAATGCAGTTTCCCATATGAATGCATTAGAAACCAATTAATCCATCCCAGAGCTAAGAAATAAGTGGAAAAAAGTCTTTTTTTTCCTGTTCAAAGCTCTTTGGAAAGCACCTTGGAATTTTTCGCCACTTTATAAAGAGATTTGGACAGATAAAAGATACACACACACACACACACACACACACACACACACACACACACACACACACACACACACACACTTATTTCTGAGCTCCAGAATTGGTTTCCAATGCATTTTCAGCTCTTCTGACAGCGGCCTCTAATGGCCAGCTGTGGTAACTCATCGCCAACAATCAGCTGTTAATTTCCCTGCCATCCCGGAAGTGCCAAATGCTGCTTTTATGCTGCCGAAAAATGGCAAAGAGGCAGTGAAAAATTCCAGAAACGGAGCAGAAATGCTCATATCATAATACCCTCCTGCCACTGTGGAAAACCCAACAAAGCTTCGTTATGTGAAATAAATCCTTAAAAATGAGCCACTATTTCCTCAGGATTTCATTTCACACACCGATTATTACGTTAACTGAACTGTTTGTAAACCGAGGTTCCACTGTATACATAATTTCTGTTAATTCTAATGTTTCTCTAAGATAAGCAAAGGTTCTATTTCAGCCATAGCATCTTGTCAGCAATTTACTTTTTCAGAAACATCTTATTGCCTTAGAAATGTACATAGAAATATGAGGTCATACACAATATTGCAGACGGGATAATAAATGGTTTTTTGGTTGAAGGAAGGCAAATCATAGGTGAATTCTTGCCTAAACACAAAGGAGTTATCGCAGCTGTTTCTAAAGTACACTTGACATTTAATTACGGTAATGGAACTATAATGGAATCTATAAAGTTGTTGGCTTGAATTCAGTATTTGGATGAAGATCAGAATTCTACACACACACACACACCAAGCTTTTACCTTTCTATTGAGCTAGAAATTAGAGGGCTGTTTTAACAGCAACTTGGGAAATAATTGGAGTACAACCAGTGGTGGGCATCAGCAGATTTGCACCAGATCGCCAGAACCAGTAGCAGAAATTCTGGCTGGCCCCACCCATCCAAGTTTTGAAATAAAGTAGTCCTGATTCGGATGCAACACAGGATTTTTTCCCTGGCCACACCCACCATACCACACCCACAGAGTAGGTAGTAAAAAAATTGGAGCCCACCACCGATTACAACTGCTAAATATTTTAAATGTATGAAAATAAAATCTAAGTCTCAAAAAGGTGGATAGTTAAACAAGACACACAAACACACACACACGAGTACGTAGTAGGAAAATAACTGAACACACAAAGCAGGCAGATATAAAACAAAACAGTTTATTTGAAACTGCTAGCAATGACAAATTGTAACCACAATGGAAATTCCTAGTCCTAAATGACATTGCTCAGTACACTTCCTTGTGAACGATCACATGAAGAGAACAGATTCCCAGACATACACAAAAAAAGTTAACTTTAATCTTACAGGTATATAAATGAATCATAATAATAAATACTACTTTTATAATAAATCATCCTTTGAAAAATTAAAATGAAAAGAAAATTGGAAGAATTTATGGCATTATAATATTTCTATCTGAAGTAAAACACACAGCTACAAAATATGGGCATGGAATGGAAGAAATGACAAATTATTCCTTTACTTGTTTATTAATTCATTGTTTCTACAAGAGGCTGTCTTGTTCATGACACTGTTAGGAGACAAAGCAGAAATTTAGAGAGAGCAATCCAAGCTTCAGATTAATGGAGAAAGGAACTAAATGTAGGGTTTACTGCATTTGGAATAGGTCTACATTAACATACTTTTAAAAAGGCAACAAAATATAATCTTTATATACAATTGGTTGCTTGTAGTCAAGTCATTGTGAGAAAATGGAGAAAGTGAGGAACATGGAATTTATCCAGAAACTTCCTGAGCCCCTGGGAACAGCTGGATAAAAGGTAGTAATCAGTGTGCGCTACAAGAAGGGTAAACACCTTATCTCTTGTCATTGAGAATATTAAAGTAGTCCAAAAAGAAACTAACATTTCAAATTTATCTCCTGGTAGAGAAAGCATCAAAAGCCAGTTTGCCTTGTCCCTTTCTCAAGTTGTCATGCAGCTTGAGAAAGGATTACAACAGTGTGAATAACAAGTTTACTAGGGTCATTGACAGCTTTTTTCAGAACCGGAAAGTCTATGTGATGATGAATGGAAAGAACAGCTGGTGAAGGGTACAGAAGAATGGTCTGCCTCAAGGAAGTGTATTGTCTCCAATACTGTATAATATATTTACAAGTGATCAGCCAGTTCCTGAGAATACAAAACTATTCATCTATGTGGATGATGCAGCAATGGCCATTCAAGGGTCAAGCTTTGATGAGGTAGCTTGTGCTGACCCACCTGGACAGGCAGGGTCACCACACAGCGGTGCTACACAGAGAGTCTTGTTCGAGGATAGTCCAGATGTCAAGTTCCAAAAGGCAAGCCGAGATCTGTTTATCAGTAATCTGAGTCAGTAGTCTAATCCACCAGTGTGTTTTACTTTAGCTTCCAGGAGCGACGTGGGCTTCGGGGTCCAGATGAAGTGGTGTTGGGGGCCGGATCCGGACCCAAGGCCATAGTGACTGGCTCCCTGAACCACGTGACCAGCATGCAGCCCAAAAAGTGTGGGCACCCCTGGTGAAAAGACTGATACCATTGGTGTTGTCAACATACACGCTGGCCTTTGAGATGTAAAGTTTAGCATCCTTTTTCCATCTGGTAATGCGGCAGGCACAATATTGCGTAGCAATACTGGGACATTTTCTGACATTTTAAATCATGGATACAGAAGCAAAATATCCCACATTTGTAAATATTTTTTTATGAATCAAATTTTCCAGCTTTTTATAACATACAAAGACAATATTGCTGGGAAAAGTGGGGAGGAGCATGAGATTAGCTGACTCAACAAAGGAATTTACAGCTAGCAATTTGTAATACCTGAAGAAAACTTACTGGAAAAGACAATATTGCTAGGAAGGGGAGGGCATAGGAAAATAAAATTGACTCACATAAGATGCCATTGGTTTGCAAGATCAGATCAGAACTGTTAATGATGGGACATTTAGGAAGTTACTAATAAAATAGTCAACACCAGAAGTGAATTGATGGCACATAGCATTTTTGGAGTATTTTTTCTTAATTATCAAACAATTGTACAGACAGTACAGTAACAAGACGGTGGGGAGGGCCACCAAAGTTCTGCTAACGTCAAATAAGACCATCCCCTACCACAAAGCAAGTAACAGTAACTTCACAGCTTAAACAAATGAGCTTTTGAACATTTGTTCTCTATGCTTTTTTTTAAAAAAATATCCTTTTAAATATTTTTACAACCAGTAACAGAATCCGACTTTAATGCCTGTTTAGCAAGGAGTTAAAAGATTTCCTGTGAATATTCTCAAGTCTAACATATATAGACTATGAGGCCTAAATAGGATGCCCAGATTTGAGCCGCCTGTAATGCTATATGTAGAGATATGACTTTGTTTTTAAAATATTATATGGAAGCCAAGTATTAAAGTCAAAGATTTACCGCCCTATGTAAAAGTTAAAGGGCTCTATTTTCTGTAAAGCAAATTCTGTGTATATATCCAAAGAAAATGCATTCCTTATGTGCTCACGGGGAACTCCTAGATGGGCTGGGTATAAATATAATAAATAAATAATAATAATATGCAAGTAATGACTGTTTGTGACATCGTATGCTACATAATTATGGATGCATATTTACAAATATGCATCTGTCTTTAGTCTTCAGTATTGCAGACTTTCTTCTACCTGTCCCTAAGAGCTAGAAACAATATGGGGCAACTATGTCACAGCTTTTAATAACTTTGATTGTGGATTTCTGCCAATGATACCAAGAGAATAATTTAAGATAACATAGCATTTAACTCTGGCGTACTTTGCATGGGATAAGAAATCTTCATTCGTTTCAGCTAGTCTTTCATTTCAGGAATGTTGGATTGGGGCCACGAAGCGGCTGTTGGGTCCCAGAGGAGACTGGTCAAGAAGGAGATGCAAGGCAAGATGGAGCGAAGACCAGTAATTTATTGAGGGAAAATCATCATCATATATAGAAATACGAGCAGCGTGTGATAGAATCGTCATCTGACAGAAAATCACATCGCACGTTTACACAGGTTAATTGGGAACCACCCCCGGGGAAGTTAATTAACTAAATCAAACACTGACAGGGGAACTCCATTGTTCCAAGCTTATCCAGGGGTAAACATGGCCGATGTTGGCGTTAGGGCTTGGGGTAATCCGCGGGGGCGATATTACCTATTACCTAACTAATTGGTTAGACATTCAACTTCCTCCTGCTCAGACTGTTTGTCAGGTCAGATATGGGTGAATCAATCTATGGCTATTAATCCACTCCCCAATTTCTGTCCCCTCGGAGCCAATGGCTCAGAGAGTTATCTCCCAAGTTATGGCTTCTGTCAGGGACAATACGCCAATTCCGTGAGCGGAACCCGCACTCCCCCTTTACTTGTTTGATTGGACCTGACAGATGGCCCGGTGCAGGAGTGGCATCAGCTGACGTGGAGTGATGACATTCCAGGGTTCTCTCCATGGGGGACATCTCGACACCAGTAAGGGAATACATTGCACGAAACAACACACTGCTGTGCCCAGTATTACCACCCCCACAATCACCTTGAGTGTCATCTGTAGCCAACCCCATGGGAACCACGACCATAACGAATCCCACCACCCCCACGTAGCATCCTCCTTGATGTTTTTGACCAAGGTGTGGAGGTCTGTGAGCTGACTCTGTACCTTATGCGTGTTGTCTGTGAGATTAAAGCAACACATGCCGTGGACAGACTCGCAACCCAAATGATGTAGCAACAGGAGATAATAATAATAATAATAATAATAATAATAATAATAATAATAATAATAATAATAATAATAATAATAATAATAATAATAATAATAATAATAATAATAATAATAATAATAATAATAAGTTTTAATTTCTACCCCGCTTTCATAGCACAAGTGCCACCCAAAGCGGCTTACAACACATATAAATACAGTATCACAGATATAATTACACAATTACAAAAACAGATTGAAAATTAACACATTGCAAGGAAAAAAATCCCATACAATTAATTTCAAAAACACAAGCCCCATACTACTCCCCCTCCAGTGGGAGCACCCAAAAGCTCCCACTTCCCCACGGCCAATGCCGGACCAGGGAAAGGCTCGGGTGATGGCAGCTACCCTCCCCCCATAATTGCGAGCGTCCCTCTTCTGACCCCTGGCCAGACAGGACCAGGGGTGAGGGGACAGTGTCCACAGGTGCCACCCATTCCTTCCTCACACCGACCCAGCAAGGTCCGAAAACAGCTGCAGCGGCTCCCACCTGTCTCCACTCCCGGGGCCAATGGCGTGGGCTCCCGGGCGAGACAGGGAGCTCCTCAAGGAGCCGGCGTCGGCGGCGTCCTTTTCTGCTCTCCGGGTGGGCGGGCCCGGAGAGCGAAGGCAGCTGCAGCGGCTCCCACCTGTCTCCACTCCCGGGGCCGATGGCGTGGGCTCCCGGGCGAGACAGGGAGCTCCTCGAGGGGCCGGCGTCGGCGGCGTCGGCGGCGTCCTTTTCTGCTCTCCGGGCGGGAGGGCCCGGAGAGCGAAGGCAGCCGCAGCAGCTCCCACCTGTCTCCACTCCCGGGGCCAATGGCGTGGGCTCCCGGGCGAGACACGGAGCTCCTCGAGGGGCCGGCGTCGGTGGCGTCCTTTTCTGCTCTCCGGGCGGGCGGGCCCGGAGAGCGAAGGCAGCTGCAGCGGCTCCCACCTGTCTCCACTCCCGGGGCCGATGGCTGCTCGATTATCCAGTATGGCATAGCGAAGCTCTGTCTGCTCCTGGTTGAGCAGTGCTATCGCCGAGGAGGTGTGGTTGATGGCTTTTGCCAGAGCGCAAGCCAATTGACCAATTCTCCGAGCATTGCCGACGGCTAAGCCTGGCACGCCAAGTATGCTGACTGCTAGCGAAACGTATTCAGCTTTACTCAAAACTCTAATGTTGCTATCACATGAGCTGTCTAACTGGGTGGCACGAGTGTGCCGTATGCGTGAAGGGACATTCGTGCTTGGTGCAACCATGTCTCTAGTGGGAAGCAACAATGTCAAGCGACTGATACAACATGTGGAATCTGATACATTTGCGGGAATGTAGTTCCAAGTATACTGATTGCATGTAAAGAACCATCCTGAAGGCAAGGTAACATGTACATACATTGAGCTAATTGTCTCTGGGTTATCACAAATCCAGTTGCTGCTGCCAGGGTCGAGGCAACGGCATTGAGGCCCGCCGGCCGCGGAACAGCCAACCATTCGAACACAAGTAGAGTTTGGGCTGACCGCCACTTGAGGAGTGTAGAGAGTGGCTGCATCAGCCGGCAAAACTTTGGTGACTTGGGTTCCCCATTGCGCATATGTTGAGAAACCAGTCTTGTAAAACGGATCGAATATCCGCTTCACTAACCAGTCGCCGTTCCTAGTGCGCATTTCTGGGGAATGACACACTGGGATGAGACATGTGCTCAGGATTGAGGCAGAAGCGGTGGTCTGCCTCAGGCAAAAATCGGACTGGTTGACGAGAGTCGCCAACCTTTCCCATACGTTGTAATGCATCCGGGCAGAGAGATCTCCGCCTGGCATCAGGTTGTTGGCTTCCAGCGAAGCTGCCTGAACGCCTCCCCCCGCAAGTAGGGAGAGGATCAGGATGATGGTGGTCATCACGGAATTAGCTGTGATCAGGGGAAAAGCTGCAACCAAGATGTTCTCCGGTGTCGGCTCCTTGTCCTCATGCCGGATGGTGTACACCGCTACTTGGCGAAGGGTTTTGGCCATCTCCCAAGTGATCTTCGGTGCTGTCATCTGCTGTCGCCGCTTCCTCCGCTTGGCTCCCCCCGTCAAGGTGAGATTCTCCATCTCCGGGATTGGGTTCGGAATGGCCTGGGTCCATGCCATGGGGCTCCAAGTGGGGTTTGACGCACCGAGCTGGAATCCAGATGACACCTGTAGGAGACATAATTGCAGCATACCCTCTTCCTCAGGTTACGAGTGGCGCCGGGCCCTTCCAGGAGGCATCCGGTGGCACTCGGTAACGCACCATCGGCTGCGGGAGAGCTTCTGAGCAGTGGAAGTGCTTCTCCTGTGGAGTGCAATCCGGAAAAGGTGATTGTACATGAACAACACCTTGTTCAGACAATGCTGTGCCTGACCCTGAGATTTGGGGAGGGCAGGTGGTTCCCCCCTTTCCGTTTGTTTGTCAATGTAGGACTTAAGTGTCTGATTGACCCGTTCCACAATTGCTTGCCCCTGCGGATTGTACGGAACACCAAAGGTGTGTTTAATGTCCCAGGTGGCCATGAAGTCGGCCAGCTGCCTGGAGCTGTAGGCCGGGGCATTATCGGTTTTCACATGCCGTGGTTTGCCCATGGCCGCAAAGCAAGAAAGGAGATGCTGCTCCACATGGGAAGCTGTCTCCCCCTTCTGTGCCGTTGCCCAAACAAACTGTGAAAAAGTATCAATGCAGACGTGCATGTACTGCCATCTGCCAAACTGTGGAACATGTGTGACATCCATTTGCCACATCTGGTTGGCCTCTGTCCCTCGTGGGTTGACTCCCCACGAGGGCCCCCCCTGCCACCCCTGCACAATGCTGACAGGAACAGACTATGCCTTGGGCTTGAGGAAGTGGCAGGTTAAACTGCCTTGCGAGCGCTTTGGCATTCTGGCGAAAGAATGCATGGCTTTGAATCGGAGTTGTGAAGACTCCCAAAACTGACCATTGCTGAATTTCCTTTGCGGCCACATCCGCTCTGCTATTGCCCGTGGAAATCGGACCAGGCAAGTCCTGGTGACTTCTGATGTGGGCGATATAGAGCGCTTCGGTGCGGTTTCGCAAGTGAAATTGAGCCGTGAGAAACAGACTCAGCAAATTTTTGTCTATCGCGGGAGTGATGTACGCTCCCGGTAGACTGTGAAGCAAATTCCGAACATACTGGCTGTCAGTTATGATGTTTAGGCATTCTTTGGCAAAGGTGCGTAAAGCGAGGTTTACCGCTGCCAACTCTGCCCGTTGCGCGGACTTCTGTGGAAGAGTTAGAAGCATGCGCCAAGCTTGGTCCTCCTGCCAAGTTAAAACACCATATGTACGACCCCCATCTGTGAAAACTGTTCTAGCCCCCTGAAGTGGGACCAGTGACATCAATTCACACAAACTGACGGTCTGCGTTTGAAGCAAGATGAGTCTGGGGTCTTTCGGCAAGTGGTATGCCAAGCATCCAGTGAATCCCTCCAAGGCAACTGGAAGCAAGTCACCGAGCTGCATCAGCTGCTGAACTTGCTCTTTTGTGAATGGGACCACGATTTTTGCTAAATCGTGCCCTGAGATGTCCCTAGCTCTCAGCCTTCCTCGGTAGACCACCGCGGAGACCAGTTCCTGCGGGGGAACGATATTTCGGGAAGAGGTGTGTGGTAAATAAACCCATTCCACGATACTCGCTCCTCGCTCGGAGTCCACTCCTAGGGCTCCGGTGAACATGGATCCGGCCCGAACGATGTACAAGTTCAGGATCGGAGCATATGGCCCCTGAGTAATCCTGTCTACCCATCTCTGGCTGAGAACTTGGTTGACCTTCTTGAGAGTCAAGCATGCCTCTCGAGGAATTTGTATCCGGTCTGCCGGCTGCTTACCTAACGTTAGCAGCAAGAAGAGCAGTTTCAAAAGATCGGTTTCCAATCTGAAGTAAGGTCTGGCCCAATTAATGTTTCCTAAAACCTGCTGTAACTCTACCAGGGTGACTGAATCCTTTAAGTTGATTTGAGGCAAAACTGGTGCTGCGAAAGAACGGAGAAGCCGATGACCCAAGTATGAAAACGGCTCGGTTCTCTGAACTTTCTCTGGGGCAATGAGTAACCCTTTTTCCCCCAGGGTGACCTGGAGGTCTTTAAACATTTCGCTGCCGAGTTGCGGCGCTGCAACCAAGATGTCATCCATGAAATGACACACTAAAGCTGTGGGGTGAAGGTTTTGAAACCTTGCCAGTGCATTGTGAACATAAATTTGGCACAGGGTGGGCGAGTTGAGCATCCCCTGTGGCAAATATTTCCACGCGTAATGCTGCGTAGGCTCTCTGTGGTTCACGACTGGCACTGTAAAGGCGAACCTTTCCCTGTCCCTAGGATCTAGGGGAATTGTATAAAAGCAATCCTTAAGGTCTACGACCAGGATCTCCCAACCGTCGGGGATCATATTTGGATTCGGGATGCCGCATTGAAGCAGACCCATTGGTTGGATACATTTATTGATCTCTCTGAGATCGTGAAGGAGTCGCCACTTCCCTGACTTTTTCTTGATAACAAATATGGGCGAATTCCAAGGACTGGTGGACTGCTCTATATGTCCTGCGTCTAGCTGTTCTTTTACCAGCTGTTTCAGGGCAACTAATTTCTCCCCTACTACTGGCCATTGCTCCACCCAGACAGGCGTGTTGGTAAGCCATTTAAGTGGCAGAGCCATTACCTGATGGTAAGAGTGGCACGGTATTGCTGCAGAATGTCTCGGCCCCAGAGGTTGACGTGCACGTCCAGAATGTGCGGCCGGATGACCGCTGTGCCGTCAGCCTCAGGGATCGTGACTTCCACCCACTCCTGGCTTCTAAACGCTTCTTGGATGCCGCCTACCCCCCACACATCGGAGACCACCTCGATAGCCCACTCCTGCAGCCACTGACTTCGGCTGACCACGCTGACGTCAGCTCCGGTGTCCAGCAACCCAGTAAACGGTTTTTTATTCAAAAATACCTCTATGACTGGTCGCCATTTCCATTCTATGTTGGTTTCCACTGCCGCTAAGACCTGGTATCCTTGCACTGCCCCACTTGCACTCGAGCGGTCTTCCGACCCAGACTCTGAGCTGTCCCTGAGCCTTCCCTGGCTGTCTGCTGGCAAGTTACAAGGAACCATAATCAGTTGCGCTAACGTGTCTCCCTTGTGAATGGTTTGGAGTAGGTGTGTCCAGAGTTGAACTTGGAGAACACCCAAAAAATTGGAGTCAATGACTCCCGGAATTACAAGAATTCCTCGTGCTCCTGCGACACTATGAGGCAAAACTAAGCCTATCAAGCCTTTAGGCAAGGGTCCCATGTACTGGGAATCGACCAGATAGAATGTGCCTGGCAAGTCGCATGTGACGTCTGCCTGGCAAGTCAATTCTAGCCCTGTGCTGCCCTTGGGGCTGGCCTGCGCCTTCGCAATGTCTGGAATGTGATCAGAATCTAATCCTGCTCTGGCTCTCCCAGAGTGAGGGAGGTCTCTGTTTGGACCAGGGCCAGTGACATGCCCGCGTTCCAGTTTCCCGAATTTGGACAGTTCCTGGCCCAGTGGAAGCCTTTATTGCAAGTCGGACACGGGGTGGTTGGAGCCTTGGGATGGCCGGCGTGTTGGCCGCTGCCCTTGGATTGGCATTCCCTAGCGAAATGACTGACCTTGCCGCAGTTGTGACATGCTCCTTTGGTCTTGTTCTTGGGTTTCCTACCCCCCTGCACCGCTGCTGCCAACAGACCCATTTTGTAGGAATCTGTGCCAATGTCAGCGCAAGCCCTAATCATGTCCACCAGAGTCAAGTCGGGATGATTGCCCAGTGACTGCAAGATCTTAATGCAGTCAAGATTGGCGTTGTCTTTTGCCAATTTCAACATGAGCTCTTGTTGGGCTTGCTCATTATCGATCTGCCTACTGATTGCTTCCTCCAGTCTATTGACAAAGTCCATGTAGGACTCCTGGGTGCCCTGTTTGACTGCTGTGTAATTTTTGGCTGCTTTGCCAGCTGCCAGGACTTTGAGATAAGCCCTGAAGGCTGTCTCAGCTGCGATGTGAAGAGTGGCGAGTGGCAAGGCGACTTGAGCATCAACAGATTCGAACGGACCTGAACCATATAGCTGGTCAGGGATTACCGCTCCACCCATCCTGGCGGTTCTTGCCTGCGCTTCGAGACGATACTCGCTGTCCCATAGCAGATACTGGCTGGGATTGAGCATCATTCGCATGATGGCTTTCCAGTCGTATGGAATGAGCATCATGGTTTTGCACACTTGCTGAAGCGTGCCCCTAGTAAATCGACTCTGAAGTCCTGTCTCTGTGATGGCCTTCCGTATAGCCATAAGCAGCTTGTACGGAACTGGTGAATGGACTGTTTGCTCCTGGCCCGTGAGGGCATCTACCTCTATGCGAACTGGGCATAACTGCCTAAGCTCAGCTAGATCTTCTGCTGGCAATTCCCCCTTGCTGATCTCTGCCTCAGCCATGCGCTGAACCGAACTCTTGGTAGCTTGGGAACCCGTAGCTGTCCGAGAAGCGCCAGCGCTTCCCATTCCACACATTCCATCGGTGATGTCTGCAGCTGTCACCGAGGGAAAGCTCCCTACACTACCCTGCTTGAGCTGGAATGATGGATAGAGAGCCGTCGGGGCTGATGGTTCTGACTGCGCTGGGGGTTTCTGGGTCTCTATCCGGACTGGGTCTTCCTCTGCTAAGAGCTTCCTACCCTTGCTCCATGTGCCAATTATGCTATCTGGAGCTCTCGGTGCTTGCTGAATGCAGGCTCCTATCCGATCCCAAAGTTGGAGGTTAAGCATACCCGCTTCTGGATAAAGCGGACAATTGCCCACCAAGTACACTAAGAGTTCCGCTAACTTATCGCTGTGAATGCGTGTTTGGTATACCCTGGCCAGGGCCTTGAATTCCATTAAGTGAATTCTCTGGTTAGCGGTCGGACATTGCCTCTGAGGACAAGTCCCCATATTACCTGCCGGTCCTTCGAAGTTTTCCTCCTCAGGACGATGCAACGCATCTGAGTTCTAGGTAACAGGTCTCAGCGTGACGAACCTCTGGGATGGAGCTCGGAGTGTGGACTGCTGCCACGGGCCCTCGGCGGCCTCTGCGCTGGAGTCAGGGTTTCACAGCCGACCCTGAGCGGAATGCGTTTCCGCAATGCAAGCCGTAGGATGCCTCTTCTGGAGTGCCTCGCTGTGTAGCTGTCACTCAGGCCGGATGGCTTTCCAACCAGAGCTGTCGCGCTGTCCTCCAGGACGAGTCGGACACGGTTCTGGCGTAGAAACGGACCGCGAAGATTGCTTACAAGCGAGTAGAATCACATCGGGGTCACCAGATGTTGGATTGGGGCCGTGAAGCGGCTGTTGGGTCCCGGAGGAGACTGGTCAAGAAGGAGACGCGAGGCAAGATGGAGCGAAGACCAGTGATTTATTGAGGGAAAATCATCATCATATATAGAAATACAAGGCAGCGTGTGATAGAATCGTCATCTGACAGAAAATCACATCGCATGTTTACACGGGTTAATTGGGAACCTCTCCCGGGGAAGTTAATTAACTAAATCAAACACTGACGGGGAACTCCATTGTTCCAAGCTTATCCAGGGGTAAACATGGCCGATGTTGGCGTTAGGGCTTGGGGTAATCCGCGGGTGCGATATTACCTATTACCTAACTAATTGGTTAGACATTCAACTTCCTACTGCTTGGACTGTTTGTCAGGTCAGATATGGGTGAATCAATCTATGGCTATTAATCCGCTCCCCAATTTCTGTCCCCTCAGAGCCAATGGCTCAGAGAGTTATCTCCCAAGTTATGGCTTCTGTCAGGGACAGTACGCCAATTCCGTGAGCGGAACCCGCACAGGAATGTGTACTTCTAAACAATAGACCTTTGCAAATGATTCACCTCCTCTGTGCATATTAAATCTGCTGTGCATGTTGACCCTCCTTGTGTCATTTCAGTCCTTCCAATTATAATCTAGTTGCTGCAAGAATTACTCAAAGGCTGGAATCCAACACTAAATCACAACTAGGGTAAACCCATTGAACCAGTGGGAATGAGGAAATTCAACTTCGTCCATAAATTCCATTGATTCAATGGATCTTCTCTAGCAATAGCAATAACACTTATATAGTGTTTAGTGCAATTTTTGGGTGGTTTACAAGGTAATTAGCATTTTTGCCCCCCACATGTTGGGTACTCATTTTACTGACCTCGGAAGGATGGAAGGCTGAGTCAACCTTGATCTCTGTCAGGATTGAACTCACAATGTTTAGCTACTGCTCCACCAGGGCTCATTACTGTGGGATTTCAGACAAAATATTAAGAATATTAAGTTACTTAGTTCTCCCACACCAAGATTGCTGCAGAGTCCACAATGTAAATATTACCTGAACATTTATAAACTCTGTCTCCACATTTCAATTTGTAAATATACATTCATATCATGTTTTTGAAAGGGAGGTACCCCTCAGTAATTTTAATTAAATCAGTTGCCTTTTCCTATTGCAATATTTTTGCACTGTTGCAAAATGGGAGTTCTTTTTTTTGCACAAAAATATTGCCAATTCATGCTTGCAGAAGGAAAATCCCATAAGCCTTGCCAACAAGATAAGTTGCTGTTCATTACCAAAGTGGTGGTTGTGTTCCTGGCTGCATTTGCTCATGCAACTGGAATGCAATTAGCATCTCATTAATGGGCAGCAATTTGCTGTGTGATGTGTGTGATTTTCCTTGATAATAATAATAATGATATGTCAGGTTAATTCTGACTTACAGCAACTCTTTTTCAGGGCTTTCTAGGTAGATAATATTCTAAAGTGATTTGCCATTCCCTTCCTTACACAAGACTAAATCAGCAATAGGATTCTGGCCATAAGATTGCTTGTTTGGTTTGACACAGCCATTATAATGTATGAGGACAGAAATTTGTCCATATATTTTTTTAAAAAACAACACCAAAGATAAAACAGGATTTATAAAATATTGCTAAAGTGTTCAAAAAAATGTCCAGACAGAATTCCAGGAGTGACTGTGAAATGTGTCTCAAAGTTAGAAAGCTAAGCTGAGCATTACTTGACAGAAAATCCCAGAAAGTTAGTTCAAAATATTACTCTAGTAGGCAATGATGAATAGATAGACAGGGTACACATGAATAACTATAATATACTCAAGTCAAAGCCAGTAATGACCACATAAAGCCTCAGAGAAAACCCAGGAAGGGAAAACAATAACTTTAAGTAATTCACTATTTTATTAGAATACAACATTAACTGTGCAAGATTTAAAAAAACTGTCAGAACCATACCTGTCAACCCGTAGCTCTGGAAAAACGGGACCTGCGCAGATCGCTTGTGCGCAGGTCGCTTTCCACGCATGCATGGAAGCGCTACGCTGCTTGCATAGGGGCTGCGCAAGTGGCATAGCGCTTCCACGCTTGCGTGGAAAGCGTTTTCCCCTGCTGTCAAATTACAGGGTTTTGGCAGCGCGGGGCGGGTTATGACGTCAATTGACGTCAAATTACGGGGTTTTCCCGGCCAAATCAGGATGGTTGACAGGTATGGTCAGGACTTCAAAACCAAAATAAATATTCTGTGCCCCAGATGAGATGTCTTTTAAGTACTTCCCAGGAAATAAAACTTTGAATGTTTTCCAAACTGAACCAAATGTTGCCTACATGAATGGCCTTAGAGAAAAGTAAGATAAATTAAAAGGGCTACTGCTGCCACTGCCAGTTTTGATTTTCACCTGGCAACAACAATGCTGGTCTAAAGCCATACATTCTAATAATAAAGAAGAGATAACCTTTTCAATTCCCTTTTCCTTCATACTTTGAAACCTTGTGGCTACACAGAATCTCCCTATTCCTCACCCTCTCCCTAGTTCTTACCCTCTCCCCATGTCCTTCCTATAGGAAGGACATGGCCAAAGTAGATAAGGCCAAAGTAGATAAGGAAAAACTGTTTTCCCTATCGCATAACACTAGAACTAGGGGACACTCCATGAAACTTTTGGGTACTAGTTCTCAAACAAATAAGAGAAAGTACTTTTTCACCCAGAGGATCACTGGCCTATGGAACTCCCTGCCAGAAGAAGTGGTGACAGCTGTCAGTCTTGACAGCTTTAAGAAAGGATTAGACAAGTTCATGGAGGACGAGGGTATCAATGGCTATAATTATGGATACTTAAAGACAACCTCGGGGTTGGAGAGATAGGCAGGATATCTCTCAATGCCATTTCCAGGGAATCCTAAGCAGGTGAAGGCATCTCCTTGGGAATACCCTGAAGGAAATGGTGAGCCACTGTGTGAGACAGAATGCTGGACTGGATGGGCTGTGGCCTGTTCCAGCAAGGCTGTTCTTATGTTCTTATAGGAGAATGGAGGGGAACTGCCAGCCCACAGAGCTGATCTGGCCTACATAGGTCTGGTGACAAGTCCTGCCCTCAACAGGCCCTTATCCATCCTGAAACATCTGCCACTCAAGGCTGCTCTGAAAGAGATCCTTAATATACAGTACTGTACAGAAGTCTTAGGCAACCACCAGCTGGTTTGAACAAAATTCAATGAGTGATTTGAGAACCCATAACTTGGACAGTCAAACTCCAAACTTCACCAAACTTGGAGATGGTTGAGTCAGCAGAAGATTCTCTCCAATTTTGGTGTGTCTAGATGGCTCAGGGGTTGAGTTATTTCCCCCCCTCCCCTGCAAAAAAAATCACTCATTTTGTGACTGGTCTTAATTTAATTTAATTTAATAGTCATATTTATATATGCCACCCACTCAGGTAGAAGCCAACTCAGGGTGGCATTACAACAAGTTCTAAAAACACATAAAAACACTTTAAAAGCCCATATCCCACCCACTTCAAAATTGTTTACATAAGCCAGCAGGCGGGGTCAAAGCACAAAATTTCCTTCAAGTCTGACTTCTCAGACATAAAAGATTGCCCGGTCATCTTTATCCAACACTGATGTTTTTATTATGCCTACAACATCTGCTTCTGCCTTTGATTGTGAGCTTTTTTCTCTGTGAGCCAGCTATGGGAAAAAAATACTCAAGAACCCAAGGAATGACTATCTCTCAGAGGTCTATCTGTCACAAATATATTTAAAGTACACACCCTGTTGGTCAAGTTCTCAAAAGGCACCACACCTCTCCCTTTCCTTTCCCTCCATTGTGATAAAGATAGGATTTCCCATATAGTTCCCACTTACCTCCACACAAAGAATGACAACAATTAGTACTTTATGCCATGGCCTTTCTTTCAAGGCAAGGGAGTGACTCTTTTAATGCTTGGCTCCAAGTTCAGCAAAGTTTCTCCTAACAACATTTGTACTGCATGGTAACAATCCCTACATAGCCAAGCCAACAAAAGTTTTCTTATTACGCCCAGTACTATATTCCCTTTATCCTGTGGTGGTCTCCAAAAAAAATTACTACCACACTGTGGGTGTGGTATGGTGGGCGTGGCCAGGGGGAACGCCCTGTGTTACACCTAAATTAGGACTACTTTATTTTAAAACTTGGGTGGGTGGCGGGGCCAGCCAAAATTTCTGCTACTGGTTCTGGTGAACTGGTGCGAACCTGCTGATGCCCACCACTGACTGAGGGGGACCATCACCCAACCTAAAGGGGATCATCTGCCCATAGCCATTGGCCCCTTTGGAGAGTCAGGTTATTTACTACCACCCAACACACCATTGAGTCATTTACTCCATTACTGTAGTGAGATGTCCAGCCAGGCAATAGGAACCTTCATTATTTAGTGACTAAAGCATCAAGTACTGATGATCATATGTGAAACAGCCATCACAGACCAAACATCATAAAAAGACTATTCATATTATCACCATTTTAGCTATTAGTTACTTTCTGGCCTGCATGATTACCTGATAAATAAAATGGTTTGCACAGAATAAAAACACATAGAAAGCTGGAGTCCAGATATGTGGAGGTGACAAGTAATAAAGTAAAAATATCATCGTCGGCTGCAACTTGTATCTCAGAATGCATTTTTTCCTGAAGCAGGAAAAATGCCATTGGTGTGAATTTGTTTAAGGTGGATCCCAGCTCCTCTGGCACATGTGAAATGAGACATGCAGGATTTAACACTGGGGCTACAATAGACTGCTGCAGCCTTGACGATATGGACATGGTGTGCCTTCATAGCCAGTCCATCTGGCATGGCCTTTTCTGCCTCCATGACAGTTGGGAATCAGAGTTCCTCCTCCACTTATTTTGCCGTTGGGCCCAATATGATGGTTTCCAGTTGCATTTCCTCCACTGAGGGAACCATAACCCCACTTAAAGGACCTCATCCACCCATAGCCTTTGGCCCCTTTAGGGACTCAGGTTATCTATTGCCACTCAACACTCACCATTGAGTCACTGGCTGTACTGTCTACTCCAAGAGTTCTCAACCTTTTAAAGCCGGAGGCCAGGTCACACTCGCTCAGACAGCTTTGGAGGCCAGATGGCCATTTTGCTCTTCCTCCACCACATGGCACTTCCTGGTGTGGTGGAGGCAGTGGGGGGACACATGAAATGATTTCATGGGCTGCATCCAGCCCACAGACCACAGTTTGAAAATCCCTGGTCTACTCCATTACCAGACTTCCAGTAAAAATAGAATACCTGTATAAATAATAAATAATAAAATTAACAGTTGTGAATATAACACAGGCTTTTTAGCATGCCAACTTTACAGTTGGAATAAAACCTCTGCAGTTGGAAACTGGCAGTTGTGCAGTTGGAGAAACAGAGGGCAGAAACAGGTTTATCTGTATCTGATTATTAAACACTCAAACAATATGTAGTGGTGGCAAGTTATACAATTTAGGAAAGCCTTGGTTTCCATATGTAACTTGCTCAACCCAAATTAAAATAACCACTAACCCTGAAGGTTAGTGGTTATTTCTGACAGGATGTTCATGCCGCTTGAAAATCTGCTTTTTAAAAATTCTGAAGTAGCACCAATTTTAAAACAGAAAGCTTTGCACAGATATTAAAGTTGAGGACCCATCCTAAATAATGTGCACGTGTATGGAGGGAGAGGAGAGGTTATATCTTGACTGGCCATCCTAGCTAGAGGAATTGTATTTTTTTACAGAAATAGTAAGAGCTAAAAATAGTAAATGTGGTGTGAATAGTACTAAGGTTCAAACTGAAACAACTGAATTAATTGCATCTCCAGTATCCATGTTAGTTGAGGAATTCTGGATATTATAGACTTTTTTAAGAGCTAGAGAGTTTGCACCACTGCCATTGATGTTCCAGCTTGCATGACTACATTGGTTGTATTTCCACCAGCCATGCTTTCTAGAGTTGTAGCTGCACAAAAATGGTAAGAGGTAAAAACACTAATATTGTAATGGTAAAGCTATGGCTATGCTAACCTCTGCAGTTTCTTCAACTGCAGGAAACTGGACAGCATAATCCAGGCTTTCTCAACGTTTTTGGGTTGTGGGCTGGATCACTCCCCCTCAGTAGCGGAGCGGACCGGTCATGTGGTTCCCGCACATATTCTTGTATGTTTTTGCATAATTTGAGTGAGTTCTGATGTGTTTTTGTGCATTTTCGGTGAATTCTCGTGTGAGAATGCACGTTTTTGCCGCATTTTCTACACATTTCAGTGCAGCTGCTGCTTGTGGCAGCAGCAGGAATGAGGGAGGAGGACCACATGAAATGGTTTTGCAGTCCACATCTGGCCCACAGGCCATAGGTTGCGAATGCCTGGCATAATCCATACCATATCCTCAAGGCTGTGGCAATCCATTGCAGTCCCGGTGGTGAATCCTTCATGTCACATTCAGGTGTGCCGCAGGAGATGGCTCCAGTATCCTAGTGAGTGGGTCACATCTTAGCAAGCTGGGATCCACCTTAAACAAATTCACGCCAGCAGTATTTTTCCTGTTTTCTGTATATAAATAAGAATAAAATTTCTACGCCACTCTTCCTCAGAGAACAATGAAAACAGTGGTGGTAGCAAGCAGAGGGAGTAGGCGGGTAAAGAGGTACGTGTAGGTAGCACATGATTAGGAAAGAACTTGCTGAGAGTTGAACAAGTAGCACTTTATTACAATGAGAAGGAAAAGTAGAGTAGCTCCACCCACTCTGTTGTCACATGCTCTTATCATGTTGTAGAGCAGTGCTTTCCCAACCTTTGATTTTTGGATTTCAATTCCCAGAAGCCTAAATCAATCACCCAAAGCACTGATCAGTGAATGTACTGACTTAGTGTTGAATCCAGCCCTCATAAGCACCAGTCCAGGACAACGATGAACAAACAGCAACAGGCTTTATTTAACAGTAAATTAGAGATGAGCTTACAAGGTGTTCCGGATCCCAAGATGGCTATACAATTTTGGTGTATGAGAGTCAAGACACAAGGCACAGCCAAAGGCTGGGTTAACTCAGGTTTATTGCATGGTGGACAGAGGGAACATGAGGTAATGGCGGACGAACAGCTCTCTATATATGGTAGTAACGTATTTGAATGTGGCTCCACGATAGCCCATTGGCTACTGGCCCGCGTGACGTCATGGCGGGTCACGCCCTTCTTGTCCAGGTGTAGGTAGCGGCGGGAAACTTCCCGCGCTGCGGTCTTTGATGGGTTTGAACCAAGAGAGCTTGGACGCTCGCTGCTGCCAGCTGGTGGTCATTAGCTCGCGTCCTATTACAGGGTTTATAGTGATACAGCTGAAGGTTACATTGTTACTCATAGGCAAGGTTACATTGGTTCAGATACATTGATATCACATGTGGAAGGTTACACTGTTAGAACACAACACTCCTCCCCCCTAGGATGAGACGAAGTCTCTCAGCCAAGATGGCTTATTTCGAACACGCTGGGGTCTCGGCGCGGGCTGCCCTGCCCCGGCTTCGCTCCCTCCTCCTTGCTCCCTGGCTTCCTGCCCTGTAATGGGAGAGGATGACTTGTTAGTGGTTTGCCGCGGCTCTGCGGCTTTGTTGGAAGGTGTGTGCTTTGTTTGGGACGAGCCGGGGGCACTAGGGGCTAACGAAAAACCCCTCTTCTCGCTTGGATGGGTGGGGGAACACTCCAAAAAACCCCCCCGGCTAGCAAAATCAAAATCAAAATCGGATTCGGGGGAAGCGGCGGCGGCGGCCGCACACTCCTTTTCCCTCCCCCCGGGCTCTGATAGAACTGGTGTATCAAAAGGATATGAGTCGGGATCACTGCTTTCCCCCCTGGCTTCGGACTGGTGTCCCTCTCTGTCTCCCCCTTGGGCTAAACGGGTGGGGGAGAACCCTATCGCTGAATCCTGTTGCTGAGCCCCACTGATCGGCCCCTCACTCACTCGGTGCCTCAGTTGGTCAGCGTGCCTCCTCCAGAGGAGACCGGTGCTAGTTTCCACCCGATATGACACTGGTCCCGTCTGTTCTATTATCGTCCCTGGCACCCAGGCTGGGCCTGCGTTGGCATAGTTCCTGCAGTGTACAGGATCGCCTACGCCGAAACCTTTCGAGACCGCTAAACCTATGTTCTTCCCTTTGTCCTCGACCCTCGACGGGTCTAACCTGGACAAAAGCGTGGTCAGTTTCCTCCGCATCAGCAGCTCAGCCGGCGAGTATCCAGACGCTAAGGGGGTCACTCTGTACGCTAACAGAAATTGACAAACTTGGTGATTTAGATCTCCCGAGCCCATGCGCCGCAGCGCATCTTTTGTTGTGCGCACCAAACGTTCCACTTGGCCATTCGTGGCCGGGTGAAACGGCGCGGATGTGACATGCCGAATTGCATTTGCCTCCATGAATGCTGCGAACTCAGCGGACGTGAAGCAACTAGCGTTATCGCTGACCAGAGTGTCGGGTAAACCGAACGTGGAAAAGACCCTCCTTAGCTGGCGAATGGTAGTGGCGGAGGATGTGCTCTTTACCGGAATGACCTCCAGCCACTTTGAGTATGCATCCACCACCAGGAGAAACATGGTCCCTCGGAACGGGCCAGCAAAATCTACGTGCACCCTGGACCACGGTCCCCTTGCTGCGTCCCATTCCCTATGCGGGAGGCGGGCCACCTCCGGTCGGGAGCACTGACATGCCTCACAAGTGCCAACCATATGCTCTATGTCGGCGTCCAGCTGGGGCCACCAGAAGTAACTCCGGGCCAACGCCTTGGAACGGACGATTCCCGGGTGGCTGACGTGCAACAGCTTTAGCACCTTCGGCCGCAGGGACGTAGGAACCACCACCCGTTGGCCCCACAAAAGGCACCCCCTCTCTAATGACAACTCTACTCGCTTTCGGAAAAATGGGTCGAATTCCGTGCCTGGGGATGACGCCGGCCACCCCTTCTGCACCCACGAGCATACTTTCTCTAGTGTTCTATCCTTTCCGGTCGCCCTGGCAATGTCGGCCGGTACTATTGGGGGTGACTCTAAGACCTCTATTAGCAATACCTGGCGGTCTCTTCTTACCCCTGCCTTCTGTTCGTCCGACAAGGGTAACGGCGACCGTGAGAGCGCGTCTGCATGGCTGATCTCCTTCCCTGGCCGGTATTCTAACTCATGTTGATATGCGTTAAGAAAAATAGCCCACCGCAGCATCCTCGGGGACAGGATTTGTGGCGTGGGCTTATTTGCAGTGAATATTCCTAACAGGGGCTTGTGATCAGTAACGATCTTGAACGGGCGACCATACAGAAAATCGTGAAATTTTTTGGTTCCCGCTACTATCGCTAGTGCCTCCCTATCGGTCTGTGCGTAATTCCGCTCTGCTTGGGACAGGGACCTTGAATAAAATGCTATCGGGGCCTCCCTTCCGTCGTTCAACACGTGGCAAAGCACCGCCCCCACCCCCACCGGGGATGCATCGCAGACTAAAACTATGGGCCGTTTGGGGTCGAAATGAGTCAGGATAGCCTCGGATGTGAGGAGTTGCTTTAACTCTGTGAACGCTCTCTCTTGCTCGTCACCCCACAGCCATTTTTCCTCCTTTTTAAGTAACCGATGGAGCGGCTCGGCAACAGACGCCTTCCGTGGAAGGAAGGTATGGTAGAAATTGAGAAGCCCCAGAAACGACTGTAGCTCGGTTTTGGAAGTGGGGCGAGGAGCTTTCTTGATGGCGGCTACCTTAGATTTGGACGGCCTAATTCCTTCGGGCGTGACACGGAACCCTAAAAACTCAACCTCTGTTTCGAAAAATACACATTTGTCTTTTCTCAGTCGCAGCCCCGCTTTCTCGAACACGGTCAGGACCTTATCCAATCTGTGAGCCAGCTCGGCCTTACTCCCCCCCGTTATCAACACGTCATCAAAATATGGCAACACCCCCTCCAGCCCCTTCAGGAGGCGTTCCACTAGCGACTGAAAAATGCCAGGTGCCGAGTTCACGCCGAACTGTAACCGCGACACCTGGAACGCCCCCTTATGTGTGACTATTGTTTGTGCCGCCGCTGTGGCGGGGGTTACCGGGAGTTGCTGGTAGGCCTGTGCTAAATCGAGTTTAGCGAAACACTTTCCCCCATTCAGCCTGGCCAGAAGGTGGCTGACCACTGGCACCGGGTATGCATTAGGGCGGATTGCCTTATTAATGGTACACTTATAATCAGCGCAAATGCGCACCTCCCCGTTAGCCTTCAGTGCTGTTACAATTGGAGTCTCCCACTCCGCGGAATCCACAGGAACAAGAATTCCCTGACCCACCAGTTTGTCCAGTTCCGCCTCTATTTTGTCCTTAAGCGCGAACGGTACCCTGCGCGGTTTGAGTCTTATCGGGCGGACCTCCGGGTCTAAGTCGAAGGCTACAGGGGGTCCCTTGAACTTTCCCAGTCCACTTTTAAAAACGGCGGGGTGTGCGTCACACACCGCTTGTATTGGGTCCTCGCCTACGGCATGCACCCCCCCTATGAACAGACCTAAGGGCTGAAACCACTGTGTTCCGAGAAGGCTACAACTTCCCCCTTTGAGCACCACTAGGGGAAGTTCCGCAGAATGTCTCTTAAACCGAACCCGGAATGTCCCGACCCCCAACACTGGAATGCTGTTCCCCTGTACGTCCCGTAGTGTGGCCCTCAACGCTTTGAGCTTGGGCCGCATGTGGGGGTCGATTCTCAAGAACTCTCTCTGGGGAATTATAGAATAGGAGGACCCCGAGTCAATTTCCATCCTAATAGGGGTCCCTTGTACTAGTACCTCAACGAAGTAATGGGCCTGTCCCGCAGATACGCTGAACACAGGAGCGTCGCCCTCGCTGTCGTCCGAGATGCGGCCCACGCCGTCCTGCTTCCTCGTGGTCCGGGCGCCATCTTTGGACCTCGCTGGACGGTCCGGTCTGGCCGAACGGTCTTGCGACTGTCTCCGGCCCTCTTTCCATTTCCTGCACGCCTTGGCGATGTGTCCCCGACGGCCGCAGTTGAAACACTCGGCTTTTCTGAATGGGCACCTCACGCGCTCATGGGCCGCTCCGCAACCATCGCAGCGGCGCCCTCCTCTCCGGACCTTCTGGACCTCCTCGCCGTCGCTGCTTTCTGAAGACGACTTCGAGGTCGGTCGGGTTGCATGCACCGACTGACCGGACTTTCCGTGCAACGAGTTTTCCGCTTTGCCGGCCCTCGGACGCCACTCACGCCACTTGTGCATCTCATCTACTCCAGCATTCGTGGATTCCGCGGCTTCCGCGGCCTCTACAACCTCTTCCAGTGTGGGTGGTGGCTCCTTGTTCATCAGGCTGCGCTGTACTTCCTTGTCCTTCAGGCCACACAGCACTCCGTCCCTGAGGGCCATCTCTAGGAAGTGGTCCCATCTGCAGGGGGCGGCGGCTACCCTCATAGCCGTTACGAAGGCTTCTACCGACTCGTCCGGCGCTTGAACTCGCCTCCAAAACGCGCTCCGAGCGGGAAACATTGCCCTCGAGGGTCGGAAACGCTCACGCAGCAGTTTCATGATGTCACCGGCTTTGAAATCACTCATCTTCTTCGGTGCAAGAATGCCCACCAGCGTCCGCTTGGTTTCCATCCCAAGCATGCGGGTGAGGATGGCCCTCTTCCTTTCCTCGTCGTCTTCTTTGACTTTGAGTTCCACCAGTGCCGCCTGGAAGTCCATCTCAAAAAGCTCCCAGTCTTGCGGTTTGGTAATGTTGAACCCGCTCTGTGTCCTGGCTCCATGGGGATCCATGATCCCACCTTCGTCGCCAATTTGGTGTATGAGAGTCAAGACACAAGGCACAGCCAAAGGCTGGGTTAACTCAGGTTTATTGCATGGTGGACAGAGGGAACATGAGGTAATGGCGGACGAACAGCTCTATATATATGGTAGTAACGTATTTGAATGTGGCTCCACGATAGCCCATTGGCTACTGGCCCGCGTGACGTCATGGCGGGTCACGCCCTTCTTGTCCAGGTGTAGGTAGCGGCGGGAAACTTCCCGCGCTGCGGTCTTTGATGGGTTTGAACCAAGAGAGCTTGGACGCTCGCTGCTGCCAGCTGGTGGTCATTAGCTCGCGTCCTATTACAGGGTTTATAGTGATACAGCTGAAGGTTACATTGTTACTCATAGGCAAGGTTACATTGGTTCAGATACATTGATATCACATGTGGAAGGTTACACTGTTAGAACACAACAACAATCCTAGTGGAATCAGTCCCTCTAGACTCTAACCCAGCAATGGGCAATAAACAAGCTACCATAGAAGCGTAGCACAGTGGAGGGACCCAGGCTTAGGCTACCTGTATGGTGTAGGAAGTATAGATCCGGTCCGGCCCCACCATTGTTTACCCGTGGGGCTTATATAGTGTCTCCCCGGTGGTAGCTCCTGGATATAAGGTAGCGACCCACCGGACAAACGTAACTAACCAATCATAACAGGGAGCATATGTAGTTAACCAATGGAGAACAGGATCCAAAAGTCCAACTTGCGCTTGTCGGGAAAACAATGCACTTAGTTTGTCACTATCAGGGGGCCCTTAGGACAAACCCTCCCCAGGTAGAAACACTGCTTGGGGCTCGTCCTCGATTCAAAGAATTGGTTCTCCCCACCACCACCACCACCACCACTGGATTCCTGTAAAGTGGATGCCTAAGACCCCGAACAAGTGGGACCCTAGGATGTTAGTCTTACCCGCTTTTGCAACAACGAGGGGTAGGCTCGCATAGACATAGTTATAATGGAATTCAAAGTTCCCTATTCCCTGAACTGGATTGTTGCAACCCGGTAAGTCCACTACCTTGCCTGGAAGACTCTTGAGCTTGGACCGCAGGCCAGGCAGAATGCAATGGTACTCATCATCGGTCATGACGGAGAGAAAAGATCCAGAGTCCACCTGAAGAAGGAAAGCTACCCCTTTGATGTGGAGGTCCATGCTGTACCTGTCCCTCAGGTCTCGCCACTCGTCGTCAGCCCCGTAGCTTGTGAAGAATTTGGCAATGCAGTACTGGAGCTTCGGCTGGAGTTTCGGCGAAGTCTCAACACGTTGCTTACAGACCTTGGAGATGTGGCCTGTTTTTCCATAACGGTGGCACTGGGTGCTCTTGAAGGGACACTCTGTGAGAAGATGGTGCTTCCCACATCCTCAGCATGGCACAACTGACCCTGGCGTGCCCTCGTTCCCTGTGGTGAGCTGTCACGGTCTTTGTGGACATGGCCGGAGGTTTTGGAAAAGGCGGCCACGGTCGTAGCTGGACCCAGCAACTCTTTATCTTCGTGTGTCGACCTGCGCTGGAAATGCTTGCACAGGGTGTGAAGCAAGGACGGTAAGGAGATTTTCTGGAGCACGTTGGGCGGTAGAAGTTTCGCAACAATGTCAAGAGTTTCTAGCCCGCAGTGGGCCAGGAACGTTGCCTTCTACAATGCTGGCTCAACTTTCCTTACTGTGAAGTAGCTCTCCAGCTGTACTTCGTAGTACGGCCACAGGCGAGGCTTGCTGATATCGAACAGACGCAGCCAAAGGGGAATTTGGTCAGCCATCTTATCATTCTTTAATCCCATCCTCGTCACCAATATTGTATCCGGCCCTCATAAGCACCAGCCCAGGACAACGATGAACAAACAGCAACAGGCTTTATTTAACAGTAAATTAGAGATGAGCTTACAAGGTGTTCCAGATCCCGAGATGACTATACAATCCTAGCAGATTCAGTCCCTCCGGACTCTTACCCAGCAATGGGCAATAAACGAGCTACCATAGAAGCGTAGCACAGTGGAGGGACCCAGGCTTAGCGCTACCCGGCTACCTGTATGGTGTAGGAAGTATAGATTTAATTTAATTTAATTTAATTATCACATTTATATACCGCCCACTCGGCCAAAGCCAACTCAGGGCGGTTCACAACAAGAATTAAAAGCACATGTTAAAAACAATTAAAACAGCTAAAACAGTTAAGACTACCCACCCCCGAAAACAAGGGCTGCAGGATCCGAAGGCACCATAGGGAAGAGTTCTTCTACACCAACCACCCCATGGTGGTTACCCTTCCACCTGTGCCCCAGACTTGACCCGCCAGCCAGGTTTTAAGATCCTTTCTGAAAGGCAGCAACTCCGTCCGGAGGCGTAATTCTGTTGGCAGGAGGTTCCAGAGAGCCGGTGCATACACGGAGAAGGCTCTCCTCCTTGTGCCAGAGAGGCGAGCCCCTCTGGCTGATGGAACAATTAGAGAGCCCCTCCGGTCCGCTCTGGTTGGACGGACAGACGTCCTCAGGGCGATGCGGTCTCTTAGGTAACCCTTCCGGTTCGCCCCCATCCTTGTTTACCCGTGGGGCTTATATAGTGTCTCCCTGGTGGTAGCTCCTGGATACAAGGTAGCGACCCGCTGGACAAATGTAACTAACCAATCATAACAGGGAACATATGTAGTTAACCAATGGGGAACAGGATCCAAAAGTGTAACCAATCACAGGGCTTTGGTTAAGCCTAACCAGTGCGCCCTTTTTGCAGGGGTTTCGCGCCACTTTGGGCTTCTAGTTAGAATGGCGGGAAACCACCATTTCCTTCTTGCAAGAGCACTCCCCGCGCTACTTGCAAATGTGCCTCAATACACAACACTTAGGCTTCTGGGAATTGAAGTCCACCAGTGTTCCACAGATCATAGTTTGGGAAATGCTGTTGTAGAGAATGACAGTTTAAAGAGGAGAAACACCTGTACATCTCTCTACAACTTATAGTTCTTAATCATGTGGAATGCTTCTATGCACAGAGGATGTTCACCAAATTATCACTTCCTGCATGTAGAGTACGTTACCTAACATTTCACCTAGACTAGTGTTATGCAGCCTTTCTTTCTTTCAGTTGCAGCATTTTAAAAACTTTAGAATGCCCATTCCCTTCCATCTTTTTTATCACTGATGTGTTCTTCCAGTCCTACTGATGATCTAGTTATGTTTATTGCTGTCTTCCAGTGTTGAGTTTTTTGGTTTTTCCAAATTTAAGTTTATAATTACAATTTATTGCTGTTTTATTTTGATATTTCTATTTTGTTTGTTACTTGGGGCAAACTTGGATTGGAAAAACAGATTCTACACATCTCAATAAATAAATATGCCTATAAATTTTGTTTTAGTTTTTATTGTCTGGAAGATAGTGAGTTTCCCATGCTGTGACATGTCAAAAACTTTGTCATCCCATCACAATTACAGAAAACTGTCTGAGAGGAATTTCCTTTTTCCCAGGCTGTGCTGTCAAATCACAGGAAAGTAAGGCTAAATCTCACCCCAAGCACATTGTATGAAATGTCCTTTCTGTCCCTGTCATAGCGTTGGGATACAGACCAATGTCATTCCTTTTATGATGTTGCTTTACTAAGCCTCTTCTCTACCAGCTGTCACATGTCAGTAGAACTAAAACATGCTTGTGGCAGAAAGCAATTCAAACAGAAACATGAGATTGCCACTGCTTTCTGAATTAATTGTGGCCTTTTCTACACAACAGCATCCAATCTTACACCAGATTCAGAGCCACTATTGAAACTCATGTGCATTATTATTATACAGGAAGGGGAGAATTGATTAAATCAGGGGTTCTTAACCTTTCCAAGCTGAGGGCCAGGTCATGCTCCCTCAGATAGCTTCAGGAGGTGGAGGGCCATTTTGCCCTGCTTGCCACACATGACACTTCTGGGTGTGGTGGAGATGGTGGTGGTCCCACATGAAATGGTGTCATGGGCCGCATCCAGCCCTCAGGCCATAGATTGAGAACCCCAGGGTTAAATCATTGTCCTATCATTTCTCTTTGAAAATTTCTGTTTTTTTTATGGAGAAATGTTGATAATTTGGAACAGACTGACAGTTTGGGGATTAATGTTCCAGTGCAATTACTAAGTCTTTAGAGAGAATTGAAGCCTGCTTATTCCGCTATTAAAAGGCATTAATACAAAGAAATGTAGGGTTGTAATTTATGTAATTAGGATTTGTCTGTGAATTAAACAAGGGCCACTGCTCTGCTGTAAAATATCAAAAGTCAGTTTGCAGAACACATGGTGCAAATAAGCGTATTTCTTGTGTTATGTGGAAATCTAATTGACAGTTATTGCACTCACTGCTGATATATCTGAAGCCTCAGGTAGCAAGATAATTCCACCACCAAAATGGAGTAGTGTGAATTAAAATCATTAGATGTGTATTTTAAGTGACTTTCCCATTCTGGACATCATGCATTTTCAAACTTGACGTAAGATGGGGTCATGAACTTTTTTCACTCTCAGGACTGACATTCAATGAGAAAACCTGACAACAAAGGTGCCAGAAAGCCTTCACCCATTTTCCACCCCAGAATTGATGACTCATTCCAGAATGTATGGAATTTGGGTCACAGAAGGTCTACCTAACTATGCATGTGAAAGAATGTCCACGCAAGACCTTTCCGGGGTTTAAAAGAGCAAGATAGATGGGAAGAAGAAACCTGAGAAAAATAAAAAGTACAATGTGGTCCAAGGCAGTCCCAATTCAAACAATTACACCTTAGATTTTGTATTGAGAGCAGATCCTTCTGTTTACAATGCGCTTAGACAATTCCAAATGCAAATAAAAACATACCTTCACTAAAATCTTTTATTGTAAACCTTTTTCTTCTTCCATGTCTAGGCCAGATGTGAAACTGACAAAAGGAAGGCACCTTTTGATGAGTTCATTTTGCAGTTCCTTTCACCTGACCGAGTTTGAGAAAGACTGTGGACATTGCTTCAAAGAGAAACGTATTTCATTCATCGTTTAAAATTTTTGGGGCCCCTAGGTCTCAATCAGGACATTGATTATACGTATTTTTATGAATTAGAGTTCTACTAGTTCTACCAGGTGTAGGGTAATTGGTGGGTTGTTTCCTGAAGGGAGAAGAAGGAGCAGCGATGAACTTTATAATGTGACCCGTCGTGGCAGTTCTCTAACATCCAAGAGCACTTACAGAGTAAGCAGCAAGAGGCTCGTGGGATGCGGAAAAGCAAGGTATTATTAAAAAATATTATCCACACCAGGAAAGATCTATATAGGGTAACGTATATCAGAATGTAGAAAAATACTGATGTTTGTTTTTCATTCTACAGATAGATTCCAGTTTTTTCCTGAAGAAAGCATTTGAAAAGCTATATACTAGTTGGCTTCGAAGAAAGTGGAATTTACAGATAAAGAATTTATATGAATAATATTGATACAGAAGACTTGGGCTTGCATATAGGGATGTTTCAGCCATACTAGAAACTCTCAGTTATTTTTCGCTCTTTGGTTGAAATTTTCGGTTTAAAACGATCATTGTGTGGATATACATTCTTGTGCTGTCAACAAGTTCATCTTCATTTTTGTTACTAACCAGTGTTGTACATGATAACTATTCTTGAAGAGATTATCCTTGTGAAGTTAACAAGTTTATGAGATATAGGAGCACATGGATAAGATATACTTTGGAAAGTTATTAAAGATTATTGGACTGAACTTTTTCACTTGGTCAGATTTACTTTCTGTATTCTTCAGCCTCAAACGGTTATTTTTCTATTGCCTGGTTATTACCGTTTGGCCCTCTTTTTTGCATATTATCTCAGCAAAGCAAAACAAAACAAAGTGAAGCAAAAGCAATTGCACGTATATACCTCCCCATACCACTTAGTGCACTCTCTGAACAGTTCACAAATTAATTCACATTTTGCCCCCAACGTGCTAGGTACTCATTTTACCTTCCTAGGGAGGATGGAATGCTGAGTCAACCTTGATCCCTGGTCAGGATCAAACTGACAACCCTTTGGTTGTAGTACACCAATTTAACCACTGCCCCACCAGGGTGCCTCAGCTGATTGGCCACTGCTCTGCCACCAATCAGCTAGGAGCCACACTGCTGCCAATCAGCACAGTATCCTGATTTGTGGCATGTGGCTTCCAGGATCACTGCGGCAGTGCTATATCTTATCCCATCCCCGGTGTGCACATATGCTTGAATGAGTTAAAATAGAGTGCAGCAAATTAGAAGCCCCCTGACAGGTCTCAAAATAGGGTAGGTTGTGGCTGATTGGACACACTGCATGTGAACATGTAATGGGACCAGCCCACTCCAAATCCATTCAAGCCCATATAGACAGCATCTTCCTCAGCTATCCAGCCAACTATCCAACTAATGTACATAACATGGTTGCCAGTAAAAGGAGTGAACCAATCCATATCCAATTGGAACAAATTGCAGGACAACTCTCTATAGTTCTAGTTTTAATTCTAATTATAAAAAAAGCCTTTAATTATAAGAAAGTGGCTTCATTTTGGACAGAAAAGAAGGTGTTATAATTTTGACCATATCTTTTAAAGTTGACTCAGCTTTCTATCCTTCCAAGAACTATAAAATGAGGACCCAGCATATTGGGGGCAAAATGCTAATTAACTTGTGAACTGCCCAGAGAGTGTACTAAGTGCTATGGAGCAGTACATAAATGTGATTGCTTTTGCTGTTGCTTTGCTTTAAGTACCAAACAAACATACTGTATAACCAAACCTTGCTAAAATATTCACCACCCACCTCCATCCTAGAAAAATAACATTTTTTGGAAACAGAAATTTTTGAGACAAAAAAGGATGAGGGTGGAATAGGAAAGATGCATGTGTATACATGTGTGTGTATTTATCTGTACTCGGAGGTGGGGGCAGGAACAGTGTTGCTTTTTGTTCACCAACTACATGTCTGCTCAGAATCCACCTCTCAATACAGGATACTGTACTGTACTTATTTTGTATGCAGCATGGCTACCTAATAATTTTATTGAATGTGTAGACATAAAATGTTATGACTTATTCAGAGCTTGAAACAGTTTGCTTTCTTTCTAAAATACCCAGAATCTCCTAGCCAGCATGACAGCTGGCTGTGCTGCTGGAATTCTGGGAGCTCTGGTCCAAAAACATAACTGGATGGAAACCTTGTGGAACTCAAAGATTGATACTGCACACACATATTCTAATCTGAAGAAATCTTTTGAAGTGCTGCTGCCAGGCATAATAAGGGAGATGGGGATGGGGTGTTGTTGTTGGTTTTTTTAAAAGGACATTTGTCCTCAGGAAATCTCATTTTTAACCTGTTTGGCTAGGACAAGAATAGACAACTTCCCAGCAAAGGGAGAGATTGCATTCTCTCCTTCAACCCATCAAGAGGCTACATCCTCCCAGCATTGCCACTGATTGAAAGAAGTGATTGTCATGCCAACCTCATTCTCTGGTATTTAAAAATGTATGACATAGTTCACAAAGTATTCCAGGTTCTCAGTCTCTTTTCATTTAGGACTTCATTCATAGATTTTCTGAACATGCTCTCTGACAATACAACCCAATACTACTAAAGGAGGATTTGGGGAAGGCCCTGTTGTACTGGCAGAATGCCAAGTGCAGCACAAAGACCCCATAAGTGGCCTATGGGACATCTTTGAGACACTGAGAACCAGCCAAAGGAGGACAATACCATGGTGGTAACAGTAAGGAGCACAAAGACCGATAATGCACATACAAACTCATACAAAAAAAGGAAGAGACTTGTCATCTCAAAGGGGAGGAAAGACAATGCTGTAGGCTGCACTCACCGCCTTGCAAAGATTTTCTTCCCAATAGCAGCCATCTTTTCAACCCACAAATGCCCCTAAGAAAAGCACTTCTACCCCGCACATTACATCATTCCCTTGGGCATTGGGGACAGACTTTCCAAGCACTTGATAAGTAGAGTACTTGGTCCCACCAAGCCATGGACTAGATTTGTAAAACTTTTAAAACTCAGAAAAGGTTGGGTGTCATTGTCATCTTGTAAAGATGAGTTATAAATGTTTGGTTTTTCATCAGAAGTATCTGAGCCCTTCCTGGGGAGAAGAAAAGTTGAAGACAAATCTTCAGCAGAAGTGAGACAGCCTTCAATTATCTCTATGTATTGTATAATCTGGGTTGATCTTCCTTCCCATGGTGTATTGTGATTTTAAAAATGGAAGATAAAGCTGAACTCTAATACACCTAAAGACAAGAAATCATAAAATTGTTGGTGGGAGTACTTCTGGGGCTGATGGAACACCCAAGGAATGCATCACATGCTTTACATATTGTTCGTGTTGTCATGCAGAAACATGTTATGGGAACATGAGTGCACTCATGTAAGCAACTTGTGGGTATCATCATCCAAGCAAATTCCAAAGTGGTGAGCAAACAGAATCTCACTGAGAGTGTTTTTGAAGAACACATGATCTATCATTTGTATACCTTTTCTGTATTTTCTCTGTTGCAAACTTCCCTCCTTTCCCCCCAGACTGAGCTTATATTAGGTATGATGGACATTGCTAGAGCAGTAGAAGTGCTGTTTCTCTAGTTCCATTGTATGTAAACTATATGGTTGCTTTGCTCATTTACTATTTTATTGGGAATCAATGTGAAAGGCTGGATTTTGAATATTCATAAGCATAGGGTACATATGTAAGAGAATATGTCAGTAGTCAGTGTGTTAGATGGAAGATCACTTGATACATGTTCTCAAATGAAAAAGAGTGACTTTTCTTAAGCCTCTAAAGCAAATCTTTCTCTTAGTTCCATCCCTTCCCACTCTCCTCCATTGGTTTCCTTTCTGGCTTTGTTAGCAACAAATTAAACAAGCAGAGCGGGGTGGGGTGGAGAGAGGAGACGTGGATTTCTGCCTCGATGAAAGCCTATAATAATAACTGCTTCATTTCTTTTAGTTCTATTTTTAGCAAGTAGGTTTCTGCAAAGAATGAGCAGCTGTATATAAAGTGATGGTCTGAGTATCTGCCAATGGCAGAACAGATCTAGAGGCCAGTTGGTTGCTATTTTGCACTAAACATATTGATTGGCTATTTATGGGATGTCTGTGTAAGCTTGATGTGGCAAGTCACATACTTTGGAGGAATGTTAAGACAGGAAAGTAGGAAATGAGTCAGAAAATCTCAGTCAAACCTCTTCTTGACATTTAAGGCCTTGTCCCAGATTTTTTTAAAAAAAATAATAATAATCATTTAAGGCAGACAAAGAAACAGGAAATTTGTTGGAGGGTGGTGCAAGGCACTAAACATTCTTTCTTCATATAGTAATTCTTTCTGGCATTCTGTATAAGCCGTGTCAGGTATTAAGGATGGAAAAGACAAAGAAGGTCCTTGAAAGAGAGTGACCTGTAACGGAAGGAATCCCTCGATCCAAATTTCCTCCCAGTAAAATTTATCACATACAGAGGATTTTAACTTCTAGCTTGCTACCAAGCAGAAGGGTTGAGAAAACACAAAGAAAGAGATGTGTTCTGTGACAAAAGTGTGTTAAATATAATAACACTGGCTGGTTTCTTGAACAGTACGTGACACTAAGAATGCTTTTGCTGGCTATTTTGGTATGTTAAAGAGAAAGGGCAGGGAAACCAACAGTGTTACAGTACTTCATTTTCACAAGCTTTGGGCACTAGGCGTCTGTTCGCTTAGAGACAACACAACACACACCCAGCATCTACTTATCAGCCGCAGCCAGCCACATGGCAAGGCTACAAACACAGGATCAGCAATCCAGCTACAAACTCAGAGGTCAACTCTGTCCTCTTATCTACCCTGGCAGAACCTGACAATGTGCTCTCCTGTGCAATTTCGTTGTCCCTTCTTGTACTAGATTCTTGTTGCTGACCAATATTGTTTTAATTAGATCATCTTAGCATTTGAGTTAAGATATGAGAGGGTAGATATGGTTGTATCCTAGTACATCTGTCCATACACATCTTAAATTGCACCTGACCTTTTTACTGGCCTCCTGTTTTGCCCATCTTCAATGCCCTAAATCTGCCCACTTTACCCTTCTCTCTTTTTTAAACTCTTGTTTCACCCACCCCATCCACATCCCACTTTTATCATCACACCAGCTCCAAACTTATCTACCTATTTTACTATAGGAAAAACTAAAGAAAACAGCATTTACAGCCACTGAAATGGTGCTATGCTGAAAATTTAAAACAAAAGGTACCGTATTTTCTGGCGTATAAGACGACTGGGCGTATAAGACGACCCCCAACTTTTCCAGTTAAAATATAGAGTTTGGAATATACTTGCCGTATAAGATTACCTCTCTTCCAATGCACACCAAATAAAAATTAACCCACACTCAACCCGAAGAGGCGCAGCCCTCCGAGTCGAATGGGCAGGTTCTGGTGGAGAGCCAATCCACGCTCACGTTCTCCTCCTAGAGGTACAGGAAGATGTGTGCAGCTTGCTTCCCCTTGCTTCATACTCCCCGCACATAGCAGGGACTCGGCCGCGGCACTCCCCACCATATGCGCCCGACATATGAAGCAAGGGGAAACAAGCTGCAGTTAAGTACCTGCCCTATAAGACGACCCCCGACTTTGGCACAGATTTTTCGGGGTTAAAAAGTAGTCTTATACGCCAGAAAATACAGTAGTTTCAAAATACATCTGCTAAAAGGGATGTGAGTGTGGACATATTTTGAGGGGAGAGACAGAAGGGTGTGGTAATAGAATGGGTCAATTAAAACCATACATTTCCAGCTTTTCAGCATTTTTTTGAAACTCCAAAATGTACATACACCCACTTGATCCTAAAGCCTATCTTGGCACAGCATGCAGTCTGAAATGTTGTTCTTATTTATTTACTTTCATACCCTGACCTTTTGATGTAAACAAATCCAATACCATCCATCGCAAGTGTTTGGACAGCTAGAATGTGGGCTTAGTCACATGCAGTTTACACTGGGTTAATGCTGTTAAAGTATACATTGTTGTGAGGTATTCATTCTGTTTTGGAAAGCCCTTTCTACCCCTCTCCTTTGATAGTTCACATTCATTACAGTTCTGCAGTGCCTATTATGTCAGCAGCCAAAGCTCTCACCACAAAGGGCCTTCCTGAGCTCAGAGCACAGCACCACCCTTTACACTATGATAACACTGCCATGAAAGGTACCTAAGTAAAATACTTGGTGACTCAGAGGCATACCCGTCAAGTGTGGCTCCAGGAAATACAGGAAATTACTGTGCATGCACAAATGGGTTCTGTGCATGCGTGCGTGCGCAATAACCCCTTTCCCCGTCATTCAAAATATGGGACGGCGGCAGGAAAGGGGAGGAACGGGTGCCAAAATCTGGGAAATCCCAGCCAATACGGGATACTTGACAGGTATGCACAGAGGATGTCATACTTTAACTTTTTGCACTAATGTTTTATGGAACATTATTCTTGAGAGACAAAACCAGAACCCATCAAATACAGACGGAAATGTTCTTTGCATAGGTTTACATAATTACTCAGTTGATTTATCATTCCATACTTTTGTTTTCTCTATATAATATCATGGGTTTTGTGGGAAAGGCAAACAAAATTTAGCCCTGACATTAACGTTTATTCCTGCAGTTTTTATTGATTCTTTAATGTTTACACTTCTATCCTGATAATCATTTCAGTTCAACTGAGAAAACTTGTAGAAACAAGGTTCTCCCCATATTACAATATGGACAGCTCAGCTGAGAATCAGGAATGTTTTGTTGCTGGTTTGTGGCATTAGGAACACTCTAGTAAATCACTTATATGTTTGAAAATCATTATTTTTTAATTGGTTAGGCTCTCTTTTAACAAATAGCAAATATATATGAGAATATTCCATAAGTGCCATGTATCATGCTTTGCTTCACTTCTTTTCCCTACTCACTGAATAGAGTTGCCCTGTGTCCCGATTTCCCGAGATTTTCCTGGGTTGAAGCAGTCCCAGTTGGTTCAACAAAAAACATGTAAAATCCTGGAAATAAAGGTTTAATTTCATAGAGTCGCTATTTCTAGAGAGGGAGGACAGAAAGTGAAGAGTTGTCTGTTGCAAAATAAGTCCCTTCCTGTCTTCTGTTTTTCTCCTTCCAGAGGGAAACGGAGGCTCCATGGACTGCATTACCATTCCGGGCCGCTCCTTAGAACTTTCTTCCAAGGGATCCTCTTGTGGGGTAGTGCTCATCTCTGCTTCATAGCTGAAGAGCCAGTGCTGTCTGCTTATGCAGACGTTTCCATGGTCATATGGCAGGCATGACTAGACACCAGAGTGCATGGAATGCTGTTTGCCTTCCTACCAAAGTGGTCCCTATTTATCTACAGTACTTGCAATTTTTTGCTTTCAAACTGCTAAGTTGGCAGGAGGAGAGGCAGAGATGGGAAAAGAAATAAAAATTGAACCATCAAGAATCATATTTTGAAAAAAGAATCATATGGGAAACAACCTCTTGACTTTTTAAACTGATGGTGGCTGCCTGCCCAGGACGGGGAGTCTGTGGAGTCTAAGATCTGCGGTCTCCATGACACATGCACAGTTTGAAGAATGCAATGATGTCACATGGCTGTCCCGGTTTGGTGGGAGAAAATTATGGCAACCCTATCACTGAAGTTGCCCATTATTTATTTATTTATTTATTTTATTTATATTCAAATTTATATGCCGCCCAATCAGGAAAACCCGACTCTGGGCGGCTCACAACAAGTTAAAACACACATAAAACAGTGCAACAAATTAAAACCAATTAAAACCCAACATACCCACCCACCTACCCCATTCCTCTTAAAACCCACATAAACCCACATTTTAAAAAAAGAAGAAGACAATTAAAAGAAATGGAGGCTTAATTTATAAGCCAACAGGCGGGGGCCACTCTTCCACACCTGCCCTGCCAACCAGGTTTTTAGGTCTTTTCTGAAAGGTAGCAGCTCCATCTGCTCCCGCAACTCTACAGGCAGGAGGTTCCACAAGGACGGTGCGGACACAGAAAAGGCCCTCCTTCGTGTGCCAGAGAGTCAATCCCCTCTGGCAGATGGAACAATCAGGGAGCCCCTCCGATCCACTCTGGTTGGACGGGCGGACACTCTTGGGACGATGCAGTCTCTAAGGTATCCTGGCCCACTACCATGAAGGGCTTTAAAGGTCAAAACCAGCACCTTGAACTGCACCCGGAGGCAAACTGGTAGCCAGTGCAGCTCCTGAAGTAATGGTGAGGCACGAGCATAATGCCTGCGCCCCATCACCACCCGGGCTGCCGCATTCTGGACCAACTGCAGCCTCCGAATGGTTGACAAGGGCAGCCCCATGTAGAGCGCATTGCAATAATCTAGCCTGGAGGTGACCAGAACATGTGTGACCATGAGCAGGGAGTCCCGGTCCAGGAGCGAACACAACTAACGGATGACGCGAAGCTGTGAGAAAGCCCTCCTGGCCACAGCCACCACCTGATCTGCTGGTAGCAGCCCCGAATCCAGGAGGACCCCTAAGTTGCGTACCGGGTCTGTCTGGGGCAAAGCAGCCCCATCCAAGACCAAAGTTGGCAGCTCCCTGGATAACGCGGGACCCCCTATCCAAAGCCACTCAGTCTTGGAGGGATTCAATTGTAGCCCGTTTTCCCCCATCCAGACCCCAACCGCTTCCAGACATCTGGATTGGACATTGACTGCATCACTGGGGTCCCCATGGGCCGAGATATATAACTGGGTATCATCAGCATACTGATGGTACCTTACCCCATGGGGACGGATAACCTCGCCCAACGGCTTCATGTATATGTTAAATAGGAGAGGAGAGAGCACCGAGCCCTGAGACACCCCATACTGTAGGGGCCTAGCGCTGGACCTCTCACTCTCCAACCACACCGACTGGGTACGACCCTCCAGAAATGAGGAAAACCAGGACAGCACAGTGCCCTGGATCCCCAAACCTTTGAGCCGTTCCAGAAGGATACCATGGTCAACGGTATTGAAGGCTGCTGAGAGACCCAGAAGAACCAGGACGGATGGATGACCCCCCGTCCCGCTCCCGCAAGAGGTCATCAACCAGTGCGACCAATGCAGTCTCAGTACCATATCTAGGCCTGAAACCCGATTGATAGGGGTCCAGATAATCCGTTTCATCCAGGACCCCCTGCAACTGCCGCATCACCACCTTCTCCAGTACCTTCCCTAAGAAAGGGAGGTTGGAGACCGGCCTATAATTAGCTGGAACTGCTGGGTCGAGAGATTGTTTCTTCATGAGGGGGCACACCAGAGCATGTTTTAAAGGTGCAGGAAACACCCCCTCCCACAATGAAGCATTTATTATAGCCCCGACGCAGCCTCCCGTCACCCCCTTGGAGGCTTTCACCAACCAAGTGGGACAGGGATCCAAAGGGCAGGAGGCGGTGCGAACAGCTGCAAGAAGCCTGTCCACTTCCTCAGGGACAAATGGATCAAACCGATCCCAGATAACACTGCCAGACTGAGCTCTGATCCCCTCCGGACCCTCCCCATCCACACCGGGATTAAACCCCGAGTGAATCCGAACGATTTTCTCCACCAGATAGTCTGAAAAACCTCAGCTGAACCCTGCCAACCGGGCACCGGCCCCTCCCGGCCAAGGAGAGACCTGGTAACCCGGAACAGAGCGGCTGGGCGATTATCCGCGGAGGCAATGAGGGCGGTGAAGTATTGTTGCTTCACCACCCCCATCGCCACCAGGTAGGTCTTAATAGCAGCCCTAGCCAGTGTCCAGTCGGAATCACTCCGGGTCTTCACCCAGCGGCGCTCTCTGTTATCCTCTCTATTTACCTTTCCTCTCAAATGGTTTTCTGCAATAAGTCAACCTTTTGGAATCCTTTGGCTGCCACCAATAGAGAGTCTGTATCTTCTACTATCAGCCGTCCTGAGTCGGGTTCGCCTGAGTGGGCGGCATAGAAATCTAAAAATTAAATTAGATTAAATTAAAAATCAGATGCCCTGAAAAGACTCCAGTCCAAATCCTGGGGAGCTTCTGCCAGTTAACACAGGTAACATGAACGAGGTGTAACTTGTTGTGAGAACTCTCTAGGTTTCTAAATAATTCTTCCCAAGTTTACAACCTGTACCCTACTAAGCTTCTCCTGAACAAAATGCTCCCATCCAGCCACCAGCATAGGAATGCAGGATTGTTTCACTTGCACAAATGATGATACTGCAAAAAATAAATAAACGATGGCAGTCTTTTTTTCATGGAAATCACCATTTGTGCAGCAATAATGTTTGTGCAAAATATCCAATATACAGGAAGGACCTTAATGTCCCTGACAACCACGATGGTGTGACTGCTGATCTTGAGCTAGACATCCTGGAGCATAAGACCAAGAGGGCTCTAGAAAATATTACTAAGAACAAAGCTAGTGGAGATGATGGTATTCCACTTGAGCTATTTAAAGCCCTAAAAGATGATGCCATTAAAAGTCTGCATTTAATATGCCATCAAATTTGGAAAAAGCACAACAGTGGCCAAAGGATTGGAAAAGGTCAGTTTATATTTGTGTTCCAAAGAAGGGCAAAGCCAAAAATGTCCAAGCTATTGTAAAATTATACTCATTTCGCATGCTAGAAGGTTATGCTCAAGATCGTTCAAGCTAGGCTTCAGCAGTATGTGGATGGAGAACTACCAGAAGTACAAGCTGGGTTCCAAAGAGGCATGGGAACTAGAGACCCATTTGCTAACATTCACTGGATCATGGAGAAAGCAAGGAAGTACCAGAAAAATGTCTATACCTACTTTATTTACTACACTAAAGCAAGTCCTTAAATAAATGATAGTACCAGATCACCTCACTTGTCTTCTGAAAAACCTGTATGCCAGCCAAGAAACATTGTTGTCACTTATATCCTGTATCTGAATGTTGTAATTACTGTTTTTGGATATTTTGATGCTGTGCCTTTTGTATTATTGTGTGATTATGTGTATTATGATGATGCTGAAACTGTATGTGTATTAATTATTGATTGTTGTAGCCGCTCTGAGTCGGCCTTGTGCTTGAGTAGAGCGGGGCATAAATCCTAATAATCCTAATAATAATAATCCTAATAATAATCCTAATAATAATAATCCTAATAATAATAATCCTAATAATCCTAATAATCCTAATAATCCTAATAATAATAATCCTAATAATCCTAATAATCCTAATAATAATAATAATAATAATAATAATAATAATAATAATAATAATAATAATAATAATAATAATAATAATAATAATAATAATAATAATAATAATAATAATAATAATAATAATAGAATCACTGGGGATTTGATGAGTCAACACCAGTTTAAATTACATTGATTCAATGAGATTACTCCTGGATTTCAGCCATTAAATACAGAATCTTTCTTACTCTGTTACTGATAAGCCAAATAGGGATTTTGTTTCATAAAGTAAGTGCTGTTCAGGTATCTCAAGAAACCAATTATAATTTGCCTGATAATTTCGACACACATTCTTCATTTCTTTTTCTTTTCTCTCCTTTGCTTTGTAAAATCTTCTCATAATAGCTGAAACCAAGTTCAGTTTTAATATTCCACGGTGCCTATGACATCAGTAGTCCCTGTCTCCTTTTGAGGTTTGGCTAATGAACATGGAGAGCAAAGTTGTACACAATAATGATAGTTGACAGATCTCAGCATGCTGACTGAAGTCTCAAGGAGTTGTTGTGCTATCCAGTATCTACAGACGTGGAATCAAATTTTGAGGAGGCAAAAGTTTGATTGTGTGAGCTAGTTTAAAAGCTTGGGCACACTTTTCTAACCAATCCAATCCAGCATCATGGATCTGGCTCAGAACAAAGGTGTTTGTATGTTGATACACCATAAACCCAACTAGTGAATATATAGATTGGTGCCTATAAGTGTCATTGAGAACAAGACAGGGAATGGTACACCAGCCTCACAACTCATGAGACTTCTTGTTTCATAGGCCCAGGCAACAGTGGCATTTGGTTTGGAAAACCCCTTGAGTTGGCAAGTAGCCCTCCATGATTCCTAGTTTATGTGGAGAGGCTATCCAGAAAGAATAGACAACCCCTCTTCAGAATCTCATGTTGCTGTGTTTAGTACAAAAATGAAATGGAGCTGGCATGTTTACTGCACTACGCATTGGCTTATGCTTTCTGATTACTTACTTACTTACTTACTTACTTACTTACTTACTTACTTACTTACTTACTTACTTACTTACTTACTTACTTACTTACTTACTTACTTACTTACTTACTTACTTACTTACTTACTTACTTACTTACGTAGTTCCATGTTAGCTAGCTTGGAGGAAATGAGTAGATGTGAGTTGGAGGCCTATTCCACAGGTTTGGGGCTACCACTGAAAAGGACTGACTCCTTGTGCAGGTCTTATGCATTTCCTTTTGTATGGGGACCCTAAGTCCCCCTGACTGGGAAAACCATGTTGTCTGGGCATTATTTGTCAAGAAGATCTTGACAGCTGAACATTGCTTTGGGTCTTTCAGGCAAACTGGACATTTCCCCATACTGGTTTCAGTCTAGAGCTACTTTACAGCAAGAATGTGATTACTTCTGTTGACAATAGTCCCCTATTCTCCCCTCTCCTTTCCCTCCACCTTTTCCCCCTTTCTTTTTCCCTTAAAACTAACAGGGTGCAATAGTGTTGAGACTTTTTTTCACCATCCAGCCTTTTACCTCATTTTAAAAAGACAATCTGAGTTATTTGTGATAGGTAAAATTACTCTTCTCAAATGCAGTTTAAGCTTGTGAATAAAATGGTGCCCCAATAGTCAGGTCTTCAGGCAGAGTTTTTTAAAAGAATGAACATTAAAGCTGTGTGAGGCTAGGAATGTTCTGCCAGACACAAGGGCTTAGACACCCACAAGTTCCCCAGGGGACCTATTCTTAGCTCAGCTCCACTGATCATTTTGCAGGTGCCTGACAGGAAGACATTCTATAGGCACAACTCTGCCTAAAGCAGGGGGATAAAAACAGCATCTGTGGATTTTCTGCCTGTACTTCATCAGCCAGGACAACAGGTAAGGTAAAGGTTTCCCTTGCTCGAAAGCCAGTCGTATCTGACTCTAGGGTGCAGTGCTCATCTCTGTTTCAAAGCCGAAGAGCCAGCGCTGTCTGCTGATGCAGACGTTTCCGTGGTCATATGGCAGGCATGACTAGACACCGAAGCGCACGGAACGCTGACAACAGGTACCAATATGGAATATACAATTCCAGCTATTAGAAAGGTCACTGTTCCCCTCCATGTGTAATTTTTTTAAGTTTAGAGATAAGAATCTACCCTGCGATGAAAAGGAACACATGGCCAGTATAGTCACATCTAATTTGACTCTACAAATACATTAAAAAATGAAATATTTTAAAATGCCTCTGAAAATTATATTCTAAGAAATTTTAACTGAGCCTTAGCTGTGATATCAAATACAGTATAACAATCATTGATAAATCTATAATCGTTCATTTTGGTTGATATGAAACACTTAACAACTTTTAGGATCTCAAAGTCTGGCAGCATAACGTCACATTAAATTAGTTGCCCTGCATAATACAGCTAGTGGGGACTCCATTGCCTTCACACCCTTTATGCCATTTCTTTTTGAGGAGGAGAGCATAAGTACATCTAAACCTGCTACACAAATTTCCCACAGCTGGAGAGAATGCCTTCGTAGACTGGACAATTTACAAATAATAGACCGCCTCATGCTTTGTTAGGCTGCCGTCTTACCCTGGGAACATAGACTCTACATAGACAGGAGGCATTGTTCTTTTGAAATTAAGATATTCTTAACTTAAAAGAAAAAGTCCTTCATTCCTCTTGACCCCCTGAAAAGCAATGTCTTAGAAATATGAGTGTTTTAGTGCTTCTGTGGCAAGTTTAGTTAGCTGAACAAATCATCTTTTTGGGTTCAAAGAGGTTTGTTCCCAGGTACCAAATTCAGTAATAAGAAGATGTGTTTCCCAACTCTAGAGTTTCTTGAGTTCCATTAATTAATTCATGAATGCTTGAAGAATGTAACTTGTTAATTTACTTCTTGGATGAGAATCAATGGCTTTGCTATTCATAGCTTTCCAAATATCAGCACTGTGATTTTATTACAGAGCACACAATGGACTGTATGTTGTGAAGTGAAATACAGCCTGGCAGCTATTCACTCAAATTAAATACACACACTACTTGGGAAGAGGGGGCCTTTCATCTCAGATCTGATGAATAAAGCACAACACACACACACACACACACACACACACACACACACACACACACACACACACACACACACACACACACACACACACACACACACACACACACACAGAGCCAGGGCCCTGGCCTTTAACTAAACATACATCTGAAAACTCTTACTGGCAACCTTGGGAGAAGATGAAATGATGGTTGATTACAAAAGTGGTAAAAATGCAAGTGCTAAGAGGAAACAAATAAAAGACAGCAAATGTGGCATTATATCACAGGGTCATTTGCCTATTCCACCATTCTCATATTTCAAGTTATTTTCCATTGTAAGGGACATCTGTATCTAAGCAAAGCTGCTGGCGTAGAAGAAAGAGTGAAATGTTGCATGAAAACCTATGACTGACAGCTCTCTAAGCTATAAATCAGGGGTGCCCAAACTTTTCAGGCCACGGGCCGGTCACGTGGTTCAGGGAGCTGGTCACTATGGCCCGGGGGCAGATGTGGGCCCCGATGCCAATTTATCCGGCCTGCAAAGCCCTCATTGCTCCTGGAAATGGAAGTAAAACGTGCCAATATGGGCACGTTTTACTTCCGCTTCCAGCAGCAATGAGGGCTTTGTGGGCTGGATGAATTGGCATTGGCGGCCACATCCGGCCCCCAGGACATAGTTTGGGCACCCCTGCTATAAATAGACCTCAAAATTTTGTTGACTATGTTGCTGTTGTTCTGCGCTGCCAAGTCACTTCTGCCCTATGGTGACCCTTCTTCTTTTTTCATGTCCCGATCAAACCCTGGACTGCAAAAAAAAAAAAAAAAAAAATTCTTGACTTCGTCATCGCCCAAACTTAATTCACATTGGTGCATGTTTCTGGCAGTAATCAGCAGACCAGTAAATGAGCCGGATTCTAAATCTCTCCACATTCATACACTGTGTGTTTTTGTCTGCCAGCAGCCCCCACTTGAGCATGTTGTTCTTACTTTTAGGCACTCAAACCTTCAGCCTATTCAGAGTCTTCCAATTGATGTAGGGGAAGTTGAGTTCTTTGGCTACATCCTCCTATTATGTTGTTCCTTGTCCAGTGAGCTCCTTCCTCCATCTTCTAATTTGATTTTGCTCTTGTGAACCCTCAAGAATGTTTGTTCTTCTTGTTCTTCCTGGATTTGAACCGGCGGATTTGAGGCTTATATCCATTCAGAGGATGTTGAGGGTCATTCTCTTGCTTAGTTCTCTTGTCATCCACTGCTACTTACCTCCTTATCTTAGGTGAAGTGAAACCAACAAGAGGGTATATTTTCTCAAATGCTGTAGGCTTGAGGCATCCTGTCACTATACACATGGCTTCATTAACAGCGATGTCAACTTGTTTTTCATGTGTGGATGCAATCTATACTGGAACAGCATACTATGCTGCAGAGACGCTCAGGGCCAAAGCTGATGTGTGGATAGCTGATTTCCCCATTTATAGTTTGTGAGTTTCTTGATGAATTTGTTCTCTGTACTAACTTTGGCTTTGGTATTTAAGAGAGAGTGTCCTGTCAAGTGTCACACTGAGGTATTTTGGTGAACAATGCTCTAATCGGTTCCCTTGCCACATAACATCCAACTCAACCCTTGCCTATCCATTTCAAAGGTGGAAAGCACATACTTGAGTTTTGCTTGGATTAATGGTGGCCGTAGGAACTAGTGCATCTATATGCTTTTTCTTCAGGATGATAATGAGTATGGTATATAAAACACTGTAGTGTTGATGGGTTACCAGGGCTTGAACAAGATTTTTTTTTGTCTGATACTCTCAGAAACCTCTAAATGTGATTTCTGAAAGTTGTCATCCAAAAATGATTTATGCTAGTCACAATAAGGATAACATATCTGAGGGAATCTGGACAGCAGCCTTACACTAATTTCCTCTATTACAAGGTGACACTATTTTTCACTACTGTTTGCAAGATCCATATGACACACAATAACATACCAACCTAGCAGATTGAAAGCAAGAAATTGCAAGTACCTGTAGATAAACAGGGACCACTTCGATGGGAAAAGATCTGGGGGACATGAAAGGAGCCTCATTCGGGCGTCTCCTGAGTGGAGTTTCTCCAGCAAAAATCCTTTCAACACAAAATTATTATTATTAGTAATAGAAACTATGATTTCCCAGGGTGTGGCTATCACTTTTCAAAGTGGAGTTCAAGGATGAGTCAGTTTTGAAATGGTATATTTATATCCCTCCTTGCATTTCAGTCAAACTGCCTCAATAAGTAGAAGGTGCAACTGGACATAGTTGTAGCCACCATAATTAATAACATATGTTGCTGGGTGTTTCCTTGTTTTTCCTTTTGCCTCTTCCAACGGAAACATCTCCATCCCTACTTCTGGTCTTCACTGGTACCAGAATTGGTGGTCACTGTGAGGCAATAGGGCAGTAAGTTTTTAAATGTTATAATATTTAGATGTAATGAATTTACCTGCTGTCCAGGGCCCCCAGCTTTCATTGGCTTAAACCAGCATAAATTATTTCTTCAATTAAATGAGGACCAGAAAGGCAAGGGGAGGAGGGGCTCCAAACATTTTTACTACCACACTGTGGCCGTGGTATGGTTGGCATGGCCAGGGGGAAAGCCCTGTGTTGTACCTGAATTAGGACTGCTTTATTTCAAATTTTGGATGGGTGGGGCCAGGCAGAGTTTCTGCTACCGGTTCTGGCGAACTGGTGCAAACCTGCTGATGCCCACCACTGATATTACCAAGAAAAATCTACATAAGATTGTCTCTGCATTTCAGCTTGAAAAACAGCTGGGAGGTAGGAAGTGAGCAAATGGCAGAGAGGTTTCATTGACAAGAGGGAGGTGCCAACCTTGAGACTGTTAAACCTCCAACAATAGTGAGTGTCCCCAAATCTACCAAGATGAGCAAATCTGCATGGGGGGAGGGGGGAGGGGGCAGCATGTAGTGCAAATGGATAGTTCAATGTCAGTTGTAAAACTAGGAGTCAATTGATGAGACTTGGAGATACAACAAAAAATTAAACTCTGGTGGCTCTTTGCATGTCACCACTTTATAGCAGAGCTGGTTTTGATACAATCAGGGGGAGGGTAACATAGGAATAAAAATATTGGATTTACACTGGATTTACACTGTCATCGCTGCTGATTTATTTATTTATTTATTTATTTATTTATTTATTTATTTATTTCAGTTATACCCCACTCTTCTAGGGAAAAATGAATCCCTACACGAGGTGGCTAACAGCATAAAATCCCCCATACACCAAACTTATTAAAAATACCCCCCATAAAACTACAGTAAAAGCTTACAGTGAAACAATACAATAAAAGCTTACACTACCACTTCTTGAATAAAAAGATACCTTCAGCCCAATGTCTTTAGCTGAAAATGACTCTAAGACAGGCAGTGGAATTAACCTGGAACTTGGCTTCTCATTGTATACAATACAATACAATTTTAATTTATACCCCACCTTTCTCGGCCAAGGCCGACTCAAGGCAGCAACAACATATCAATGCAATACAATATAACAACATCAGTATAAAGATACAATAATTTAAGATACAATATAACCAGACAAAGTTACAAAAAATTCATCACAATGCACATTATACAATACAGTATATAAAAATACACAATGCAGGAAGAATGCAAGCAAAAATACAATCCAATAAATATGAAATACAATCTCACCATAGTACGCAATATACTCGGTGATACAGAAAATCCAATATCCCAAACACAGTGGCCTCTCCACAGACACATACCCGAGACAAAGTCCTCAGAGGCTCAGAGACTGGGTTCCACGCCCCCAAGGGAGCCCATGCTCCAGGAAAGGCACAGCAAGGTTCCTTGGAGACAACTCCAGTCAGGCAGGGCCAGAGAGAGGTGGGGACGGTGGCTGCAGCTGACTTCCATCCCGGGCCGATGGCGTGGGCGCGGGAGAATCACGGCAAGGATTGTCAGCGGCAGCTCCGGTGTCCTTCTTATCCTTCTGGTCAGGCAGGTCCGGAGGGAGGTGGAGCCGGTGACCGCAGCTGACTCCCATCCTGGGCCGATGGCGTGGGCCTGGGAGAGTCACGGTGTGGCTTGTCAGCGGTGGCTCCAGCGTCCTTCTTATCCCTCCAGTCAGGCAGGGCCGGAGGGAGGCGGGGCCGGTGGCCGCAGCTGACTCCCCTCCTGGGCCGGTGGCGTATGCTATTAAATCCATGGTTAAGGCAGGGATGGATAAGTGGCAACTTTGCCCTTTGCTTGAAAGCCAGTCATATCTGACTCTAGGGTTCAGTGCTCATCTCTGTTTCATAGCCGAAGAGCCAGTGCTGTCTGCTTCTGCAGACATTTCTGTGGTCATGTAGCAGGCATGACTAGAACCAGAGTGCACGGAATGCTGTTTTCCTTCCCATCAAAGTGGTCCCTTATTTATCTACTTGCAATTTCTTGCTTTCAGACTACTAGATTGGCAGGAGCTGGGGCAAAGATGGGAGCTCATTCCGTCCTGCAGTACTTGGGTATCAAACTGCTGACCTGCCACCTTCCAGACAGTGTCTTAGCCACTTGAGCCACTGCAGTCCCTTAGATACTTTAGGGCAAATGACTCCTTTAAAAATGTCAGCTAAATTCAGTGATTAAGGTGTCTGTCAGACGATCCACTTCAGAGCTCTAAAAGAAGAAGTTGCATTCCTCAGGTTGCCCCCAATTCCTGTGCCATAATATATGCTACTGGTGATAATGGGGGTTTGCAGTCCAACACTAGGCAGTTGTAGATTGAAAAAGGCAGTCATGACGCATGAGAAAAGATGGAGACCTAGATTCTCAGGGACCTTTGGAAGAAAATGAGCAAGGGACCGTTGGAAGAAATTGAGCAATGTCTTCAAAGAAATATTATGGCCAAATTAGTGCAAGGGGCCGTGGAGATTTAGCTACATGGGATCATTGTTACTAATGATTCAGTACAAAAGAGTACCTATTTGCAAAGGGTCCTAGCTACATGTTAGATAAACATGACTGGGGAACAAATTCTGGATAGTCCTTATACCCCTTTCATTTATAAGAATTCAGAAGGAAACATGGATGAAGAATGAGCTGTTTTGCTTGTTCCAGTGATCATTCGCATTTATGTCACTTTTGCTGTCATTAGCTTGCCAAAGCCAAACAAGGACTGAATCATCTTGGCTATTATCCAGACTCTCTTACGCTCAGCTTGAAAAATGATCTTCTTTTGTCAAATGCACATAACACAGTGACCTCCCTTCACCTTTCACTTCTTGTCCCAAGAATCATTGTTTGCTTGATCCCTTCGATTCTAATTTGCATTAGCTGTGGAAACCTAAGATTGTTCTTGTGCTTGCTCTGCCACATTCCTAGCATATTACTGTCCTTAAAATATGTAGTTATGCTATTCCATCACTTTACTACTGTATTTATTAGCAGTATTCTCAGAAGACAATATTTATTTGAGATCCTGCTTTGGCATTTAGATTAGTGGGTTCATTTCTTCTTGGCTGCTTCGGATATACTTGGCCTCAAGCATACCTGTCAAGCATCCCATATTGGCTGGGATTTCCCATTTTTCAGCACTCATTCCTCCCCTTTCCCACCGCCGTCCCATATTTGAATGGCGGGGAAAGGGGTTACTGTGCATGCACGCCCACTGTGTACAAGTGCAAACAGGCTACTGTGCATGAGTGCCCACTGTGTGCATGCACAAACAGGTTGCTGCCCATGCATGCGCAGTAATTTCCCGTATTTTGTGGAGCTATGCTTGACGGGTATGGCCTCAGGTGTGAAATAGAGCCTTGATTTAGACCAGGAGTTCTCAACCTTTTAAAGCCAGGAGGCCGGGTCACACTCCCTCAGACAACTTTGGGGGCTGGATGGCCATTTTGCCCTTCGTCCACCACATGGCACTTCCTGGTGTGGTGGAGGCAGGGGGGGGGACATGAAATGGTGCCATGGGCTGTATCTGGCCCACATCTGGCCCATACTTTATATGTCTCTGTTGACTATTACAGGAACATGAAAAATAGCTGTAACTTTTGGGGGTGAAAATTGACAAAATAAAAACCAGCTGGCATAGTGGAAGAAGCCTGCCAAATTTCAAGGGGAAAGTAAGAAGACTTCTGTGCTACACATCTTTTGATTTAGAAACTTTCAGACTTTGGGTGCAATCAGACAGCTACAAAGCTGTGCACTTGGTTGCTCCAGACAAGCGTGGCTTTAACTAGAGTAATCTGCCTTAAAGAGAGCCTTCCTTCTGTTGAAGAATTGCTCCAGCCCAGCATCCCCAAAACAGAGGTCCAATAGTTTGGACACTATCAGGGTCAGTTGAAGTTCATTTTGCCATGCATCATGTGGGCCCCAGAAACAGATCATGCTGGACTGCTCCACAAGGAGTCTAAACAGTGATCTATTTCCCAGTGGATAATACACCTCAATTATCTCACTATCATAGGACTCATTCCACCTTCCAGTGACCTATACCCATTCAGGATAATGCTCTTTGTCTAGACCAGGGGTCCTCAAACTTGACTCTCCAGATGTTCTTGGACTTCAGTTCCCAGAAACCCTGATCAGCAGATGTGCTGACTTGGGCTTCTGTTAATTGAAATCTGAGAACACCTGGAGAGCCAAGTTTGAGGACCTCTGGTCTAGACCATTGAACATATAAAATTTGCTACACTTTGAGTTTGTTCTCTCTCTCTGTCCACATTCCAATTCACAGTAAATGGTGCATATTTGGGATCACAGACAGGAAGGTAGGACAGCTAGTGGTAGGCAGAGAAAAAAAGCTGAGGCAGGTAGAGCCAAGTGGTGTTGTAGGAGAAGGATCTATGACAGAAACACATTGAACAGGAAAGGGCAAGGAAGTGGGGCAAAATATTGTTGAGAACATTGTTGTTCTCATGTGGTGAAGTACCATCAGTATGCTAATGATACCCAATTGTATATCTCGGCCCGTGGGAACCTGAGTGATGCAGTCGAAGTCCTATCCAGGTGCCTGGAGGCTGTAAGGGTTTGGATGGGGGACAATAGGCTTCAGTTGAATCCTGGCAAGACTGAGTGGCTGAGGGTTCGGGGCTCTGCATTATCCTGGGAGCCACCACGTTTGGTGCTGGATGGGACTTTCTTGCCCCAAACAAACCCAGTGCGTAATTTGGGGGTCCTCCTGGACTCGCAACTACTGCTTGAAGAGCAGGTCGCAATCGAGGCCAGGAGGGCTTTTGCGCAACTTCGTGTCATTTGCCAATTATGCCCACTCCTGGACCGGGACTCATTGTTTACAATCACACATGCTCTCGTCACCTCCAGACTGGATTACTGTAATGCGCTTTACATGAGGCTGCCCTTGATGACCATTCGGAAGCTACAGCTGGTCCAGAATGCGGCTGCCCTGGTGGTTACGGGTTGCGGGTGTTATGCCTGTGTCTCGTTGCTGCTATGGGAGCTGCACTGGTTGCCAGTATGCCTCCAGGTGCAATCCAAGGTGCTGGGTTTAACCTTTAAAGCCCTTCATGGTAGTGGACCAGAATACTTAAAAGACCACGTCACCCCAAGGTTTTTGACCCGTCCTACAAGAGCAGACCATAGGGGCTCCATAATGGTCCCATCATCTATAGAAGCACATCTTACTAGGACCAGGTTTTTTTAAATTACCCCTCCCTGGGTGCCCGCCTCCCCCATGAAGGGGATCGGGGAAGTTTTATTAATGTTTTTGGTTGGTTCCATTATAATTGGCTTTAAATAGTTTTTAGGGATGGTTTTAATTAATGTTGTGAACCTCCTTGGGTCGCTTAGGTGAGGAAGGCGGCTATACAAAATTAATAAAATAAATAAATAAACATGCCTGACCTGCAAACCTGAGAAGTGGGATGGGTGGTTGTTGGAGATCTGTGCACCTATGGACAAATGCTGTCTTTTGAACCCAGAAAAGAGAAATGAAGGCAAAGCAGACAAGAACATGAAGAGGTGAGAAGGAAAACTGACAAAAAAAGGGCAACAGTGAAGAGGTAGTGGCTCCAGATACAAAGCAAAGCAATCACACTTATATACAGTACTTCCCTATAGCATTTAGTGTACTCTGCACGATTCACAAGATAATTAGCATTTTGCCCCAACATGCTGGGTACTCATTTTACTGACCTTGGAAGGATGGAAGGCTGAGTCAACGTTGATCCCTTGCCAGGATTGAACTCACAACCTTTTGGTTGCAGGACAGCAGTTTAACTACTACACCACCAGGCCACAACTCACACACAGCACAGGATCACTCCCAGGACACAAGGTTTAAAAACAAAAATAAGACATAGAGGTAAGGAATTGAGCAAGAGCTTAGGATCACCAAGGGCAGTCATACAAGTGGGCACACATATGCACACACAAAATCTCTTACATGTTACCAGGTTTCTTTTTTGTTATTTTTTATTAAAAATAATAAGTGATTCTCTCTCTCTCACACACACACACACACAAATGTCAAACAAAAGAAACTGTACACCTTCTGTTGGTAGCTGCTCCTACTTCCTCCCCAGCCTCTCATGAGAGCACAGTAAGCATGGGAATGTTTTTCTTAAAAAAACACACACCATGTATTTGAGGGCTAGTGAGAGCCTGAAATAAATCTGTACATCCTGATTGGTTGCAGAGGAAGGGATCAGGTCATACATTCCTGTGATCACTACAATCATCTATCCATGGCAACATTATTGTATGACTTGTATTGCATTAAGCCAACCATTGCTGCTTACATGAGATGAAGATCAAACGGGTATGCTAGATGGAGGGCCTGTCCACATGGGTTTTTCTGGGTGTAACATGGCTATTTAAAAGCAACTTCATCTGGAGGAGGCCTGGGAGGGGGAGCAGCCAAATGTTGTTTGGAGTGACCAGATAACATTTTACTCCTCCGATGAAGCAAGATAGGGTGTCAGCAACCCCATCAGTGGCAGTGGAGCTTCCCAGCTAATTGGTTGGAGGGGGAGGATACTCCCTCCATCAGCTGGGAAGCAGCTCTTTAGCCTGGCTACTGATGATCAGGTTGCTGAAGCCCATGAGTGACAGCGGCTGCAGCAGTTGCTTCCCAGCTGATGGGGACGTGGTGTTACTGCCACACATACCTGTCAAGTTTTGGATTTGAAAATAAGAAAATTTTTGGCCACACCCCTCTATGGGCATGGCCAAATCTGTGGGCGTGGCCAAATATAGCCATGTGACTTGCTGGGCTCTAGTCATGCCTGCCACATGGCCATGAAAATGTCTGCAAACACAGACAGCACTGGCTCTTTGGCTGTAAATGGAGATGAGCACTGCACCCTAGAGTTGGATATGACTGGCAGATTTTACTTTCTTAGGATCAAAGATCTCTGCAGATGGTGATTGCAGCCGTGAAATAAAAAGGCGACTGATGCTTGGGAAACAAGCTATGAGAAACCTGGGGAACATAGTTAAAAGTAGAAGCATCACCTTGCAAACAAAAAATTGCATAGTCAAAGCAATGGTATTCCCGATGGTAATGTATGGGTGTGAGAGCTGGACCATTAGGAAAGCTGAGCGCAGAAAAATAGATGCCTTTGAAATGTGGTGTTAGAAATAGGTCAATCCTAGAACAAATCAACCACGACTGCTCATTAAAGGTCAAATAGTAAAGATGACGCTAAAGTACTTTGGACATCAAATGAGAAGAGAGGATTCACTTGAGAAAACCTTGATGCTGGGAAAGGTGGAGGACAAAAGAAGGGGGTGGCCAAAAATAAGATGGCTAGATGGTATTGTAGATGCAATGGGCACAAAGCTGTGTGGGCCAAAGAACCCTTTCCCCATCTTTTTGGGGGACTTTTGATTTGTTTTCTTTCTTGTTTACTCATTTTTAATTTTAAAAAAAATTATGGGAAGCAAAGAGCAGAATAGTAAACCAGCCCCCTAGAGTGAACTAGCCCTGCACGTGGCTAGACACCCCCCCCCCATTAGGGTGGAGGAACAAGAGATTAATTCCCCCAAAGTAACCAATCTATTTGTTCCTCACTGCAACCAGTTGAAGCACCAACACCTGAGAATGTCGGATCCAGCTTAAGGAAGGGAATTAGTAAAGTAAAAAGCAACCTCTGTAGTTTCCAAGCCTCCCAGCAGCTGAGGAGTTAATCTCCATATATGAAATATCGCTCATCTAGAGTAGACTCCCATCCCATGGTGGCTCCGACCAGCAGCAGCAGCAAAAACGAAGCCTCCATGACCATGTGGCAGGGAAGGGAAACGAAAGAAAAACTAGTACAGAAGGCCCCCACCACCTTCTCTCTTTCCTTCCACAAGCGAAAAGCCACAGCAACCTCTGGTGGCAGGAAAAAACATACTGCAGCTTTGCCTGTGAGGGCTCTGGTCAGGATTTTTTTTTAAAAAAATAAGGGATATTACAGGGAAATTAATTAAAACGGGAGGGGCAGGAAGAGGGGTAAAAATAAGGGGTTTTCCTGGGGAAAACAGGATACTTGACGGGTATGCTGCCAAACCCTGTAACATCACTTGGGGATGGAATAAAATAACCTCAAACTCTCAAAATGCGGCAGGTTGGGAGCAGGTTGGAGTGGATTGGCTGAATTGATGCCTGCATGAGATCAGACCAACCTGCCCCAAATATCGGGCTTTATCTCACTATGCCCATGTAGACAACCTCCAAAATAAGTGGGGGGGGGGAGAGGTCTATCTTTACCCTTTTTGGAACAGGGCTTTTGTAGTGCTGATTCCAAACCTGCTGCAAGAAAGTTATACTAACTAAACCAGCTTTTGTTAGTGAGATATTATTTCCACATATTATTTTTCCCCAATAATGTGTTTGTTCTCTTGGCAGGTATAAGGGAAAAAGAACTACCTATAGACTGAACAAGGCATGACTGTGTTTGACAGCAGAACAATGCCATACTTTGATTTAGCAGGAAGCTGGGAGACAGCCAACAAGGTGGGATCTAAAGCAGGATCCTGCTTCTTCCATCAAGAATGACCTTAAGAAAGTCAATAACATTTCACATTGACTTGAAATGGAACTGAACATATGCCCTCCACCTGTCTATGATGACTCCATTTCTTAATTTGAAAAGCACCCCTTCCCAATAAGAGGAAATCCTTAAAAGTGATTAGTTATAAATTCCTTACAGATTTTGAGTGACAAATCACAGTTTTTGTCATTCTTTTGGTGTAACTGTTCTGGTTTAGTGGGTAAGGAGGAAAGAAGGAAGAAATCATTACATCTTTGGTTTTCTCTACTGTTGTATCACCAATATTCTTGAATCCAATTGTTTAAATAACGATCACATGTTTTGAATAAAACAGTGGTCCTTGAGTAGGGAAGGGCATGATGAGATTTTGTTTAAAACTTGAAGGGTTTTGTCTTTTTAAAAAAAAACGATTAAGCTTGAATTACATCATCATCGTTGTGTGCCATTAAGTCAATTCTGATTTATATGAACCCTCTTCAGAACTTATCCAGAAGTGGTTTACCATTCCCTTCTTCTGGGGAAATGCTCAGACTGATGGTCCAAAGCCAGAAATGTTGGCTTTTCTAGTATACAAAGAGGAAAACTGAACTCCCAACCACTGGCTTTGCAGACAGAAACCTAACAAACTGTGCTATTCAGCCTGTCAGCAATAATACAAAACCAAACCATCTTTGGTTCTGGATGGGGTTATTTTGCCCCAGACAGACCCGGTGCGCAACTTGGGGGTCCTCCTGGATTCGCGGCTACTGCTAGAAGAACAGGTGGCGGCTGTGACCAGGAGGGCTTTCACCCAACTTCGGGTGATTCGCCAGTTGCACCCACTCCTGGACTGGGACTCCTTGCTCATGGTCACTCACGCTCTGGTCACCTCCAGACTAGATTATTGCAATGCGCTCTACATGGGGCTGCCCTTGACGACCATTCGGAGGCTACAGCTGGTCCAGAATGCGGCAGCCAGGGTGGTGATGGGGTGTGAGCATTATGCCCGTGCTTTGCCACTGCTCCGGGAGCTGCACTGGTTGCCAGTTTGTCTCCGGGTGCAATTCAAGGTGCTGGTTTTGACCTTTAAAGCCCTATATGGTAGTGGGCCGGGTTACCTAAGAGACCGCATCGCCCTGAGGACGTCTGTCCGTCCAACCAGAGCGGACCGGAGAGGCTCTCTAATTGTTCCATCAGCCAGAGGGGCTCGCCTCTCTGGCACAAGGAGGAGAGCCTTCTCCGTGTCTGCACCGGCCCTCTGGAACCTCCTGCCAACAGAGCTACGTCTCCGGACGGAATTGCTGCCTTTCAGAAAAGAACTTAAAACCTGGCTGGCGGGTCAAGTGTGGGGTGCAGGTGGAAGGGTAACCTCCATTGGGTGGGTGGTGTAGAAGAGCTCTTCCCCATGGTGCCTTTGGATCCTGCAGCCCTTATTTTTAGGGGGTGGGTAGTTTTAACTGTTTTTAACATGTGTTTTTTAATTTTTATTGTGAACCGCCCTGAGTTGGCTTTGGCCGAATGAGCGGTATATAAATGTGACAATTAAATTAAAATAAAATATCAATTTTTCTATCATTAAAAAGTTTAGTATGGTTTGAAAGAATGTTTATCATCAGAACAAAGTCTATTTCTTTATTTTATCACCAGTGATCCAGTTCTATGCAGTCTGTATTCCTCTGCCCTGAAGGGTGGATTCATACTGGCTAACTGAGAGAGAAGCATCACGTTAAAATAAGATTAGGTACTGCATTCTTATAGCGATTATATTAGCAGGTGCTTAAGTGTGGGAAGTGTGCCTTTTCAATAACAGGTTTGGAAGCAGGTTTCTAAAATCTCATAATCTGTTTTTTAATAACTGTATACTTATTGGATTTCCTCATAATGTCGCAAAACAATTTTATCCATACACACACACACACCTAGAACTCTGGCAACCTCAAAACCTTATATACCTTCTTTAAATATTCAATTTAAATATCAATGGAATATTTTTGAGGAAGCAAGAAAATGATAGAGATCAAGGATTTGTTCAGCTTTTTGAGATGAGATTCGAATTTCCTATAGTGCTTTTGAACTTGTCTTCTTTGTGACAAGCTTGTGCACATATTAGAACATCATATATCAGAGAAGGTGCATTGAGGGCCTGTTCAATGTTAACTCCTTTCATCCCTCACTAAAAATGATGTCTAAAACTGATGGAAAGTGCAGCTTAACAGTCAACACCACCTTACAACCTGCAATTCTCCTCTGTGTAATCACTAGATGGGCTTTGGGTAGGGTTGCCATAATTCTCTCCTGCCAAACCAGGACAGCCACATGACGTGATTGCATTATTCAAACTGTGCATGCATTGGACAGGGCTGTCAAGGAGACCATGGCTCTAAGACCCTGCAGAATCCCTGTCCAGAGAAGACAGCCTCCATCAGTTTAAAATAAACTGCAGTCAAGAGGTTTTTCCCCATGTGAAAGACTCAGACTAAATACAATCCACTGGAGAAGGAACTGGCAACCCACTCCAAGTCTTCTTGCAAAAGACTATTCTTGATAGTTCTATTTATTTATTTTTTGAATAAAAATTTTTGGGCCACTCTTGAACCACCTTTCCTCCCCGAGGTCACCCCACCCTCCCCTTGACACATGACCCATTGAAGTAGACTCACCCTCAAACCCCACGTGAGGATCCCTTGGAAGAAAGTTCTAAAGAGGGGCCCGGAATGGCAATGCAGTCCATGAAGCTCATTTCTGAGTCTGGAGAGAGAAAAGCAAGAGACAGGAAGGAACTCATTTTGGAGGAGGACATTTCCAATGGATGACTCTTCACTTTCTGTACACCCTGTTCCCTTCCTCTCTAGGAAAACCAACCCTATGCAATTAACCCTTTGCAGTCATGTGAAGAAGGTATCTTCCGTCCCAGTGTATGGTGGGGGTTTGGCTTCTTAGATATGGATATTTCTTGCTCCCTCCTGACTTTTGAGGAAAAGGGCTGAGGTGACTCCTTGTCCCCCAAATTTCAAGGTGAGCCAAGGTATTTTTGCAAAGAGTTAATTCACTGCCTCCCTGCTTTTCTTTCAATTATCTCGCTTGCAAGCGTCTCCCCTCCCCGGCGGGCTTCTCAGGATGCTGTTTTGCCTTCGCCACTTTCAAGCAGGATAATTGAAAGAAAGGCAGGGAGGCAGTGAATTAACTCTTTTGAAAAAATCCCTTGGTGAGGGGTGATCTTGCTTCCTTTGTTCAAATTTTAAAATCCAGGACTTTTACATGTTTTTTCTTGAACCAGCCGGAACAGCTTGAATCCGGGAAAATCCCGGAAAACCGGGAAATATGGCAACCTTAGCTTTGGGAGGCAGCCTCCACCATAAGTTATGTTAGGTCCAGAAAGGGTGGCTTCAGGCCAGTAAAAATATAATAATAATAATAATAATAATAATAATAATAATAATAATAATAATAATAATAATAATAATAATAATAATAATAATAATAATAATAATAATAATAATAATAATAATAATAATAATAATAATAATAATAATAATAATAATAATAATAATAATAATAATAATAATAATAATAATAGAACTGTCAGAATTTGCTGAATTTACACCATATTATTGTACCCTGTTGTAAAAAGTTGTTTTGTCTTGTCCCTTGACTTTTAAAACCTTAAATTAATACTTTTTATAACTATTTACTCTCTTTCTGTTTTTTGTTGTTTCCATCAACTATGTGTACATTTCTCTCTTCACTCAGACAGACCCTTAATACACCCTCCACATTGGCAATCCCAGTTATCAAGCTCCACACTTTGTTGCTGTTGTATTTCAGTCACACAGTCGAGTCTGACCCTTTGTGACCCCATGGACCACAGCATGCCAGGCTCCTCTGACTTCCCCCTCTCAAGGATTGTTGCCTTTTCACGGTGAGGGGACTTGAGTGGTTCAATGAGGCTCTAGGCTATGCCATGTAAGGCCACCCAAGACGGACAGGCTATATCGGAGAACTCGGACTAAATACAATCCACTGGAGAAGGAACTGGCAACCCACTCCAAGAATTCAATTTAATTCAATTTTAATTTGTACCCCGCCTTTCTCAGCCAAGGCCGACTCAAGGCGGCAACAACATATAAATAGAATATAACAGCATAATAAGATAATACACATAATAAGATAATACACAAGCAAAAATACAACAATCAATCACTAATTACACTATAATAACACCAAAATACAATATAACAATACAGAGCAGCAGCAAATATCATTTAACATCAATACACAATACACAGAGTGCCCAGGTGATGGAGCACAGTTCACATCCTGTTATCCCATGGACAACTCCACACTACTCAGCTTGAATTAATTTAATAATATTTATTAAAATGTCAGTGTCCAAAGGATGCTATTTATTTCTAGATCTTAAATTCATTCAGTACAATTCTTCAGACACTCTCTACCTCCTTCCCACTCTCCTTGCTCTCTTCTTCAAAACCATCATCTCCCTGATCTCTCTATCCTGCAGAATATTCCATATACCTCAACACTCTACTGCTTCTTTCCCAGCCAATCAGAACCATTCTTACTTACATTCTATTCAACTCCCTCACCCCTCCCAAACCAATGCATTTTAAAGCAATACGGTTACTATTACCACAAACAATGCATTTAAACATAACTGGGTGTCTCATGTGTAGTTGTAGTTTCTTTTTCTTTCTGATTTTCAGGGCTTTTGTATAAAATTGCCATTTTGCAATCACTTGGGGAGGTGGAAAATACCCTGGGGACTGCATGTGTGTGTTCTCTGGTATGTTGCACTGGTGGCAAAACATGTATCCTCACTGGCCATCCTGACTGCTCCAGCATTATGACAGGTGAGATTGCAACTATGAACATCTATCAGAGAAATTACAATACCTTACAGATTAACAGATCCTGGAATTATTTGGGGGAGGGGATTGACATTGTAAGTACAGTCAACCCTCACATAATAACGCATTCGGATAGCATCATTTTCGCTTAACAATGCAGCGTTATGAACGTGTTCCCCCGCATAACGTTTTTAGTGCCGTTGTCCAGACAACAATGCTAAAATAATCGCCATTGTCTGGACAAAACATCATTATGTGAGAAACTCCATAGAAACCTGCGTGACAACAAAAATCGCTTAGCAACGCTACTTGGGGAACCAAGCAACGTCGTTATGCGAGGGTCTACTGTACTATAAAACTCATATTGACTATTAGAATAGGCGGTATTGATTGTGATAGGGCCTTCTGGCCACTGAAATTTGGAAATCAAAGCAGTTTAGTTCTACATTTTCAGAATATTCAGTACCAGCTGTAGACACAAGGTTACAGAGGCATAGCTTGGTTCTCTAGCAAATAACATGTAATTTAAAAAGAAAAAGAAAAACCAAGTTCACATTGTTATGAGCAAAAGGAGCGTGTCAATAAAAATGGTAAAATACCACTCTTTGTTAATAAAGAGGAATCAACCCTATATTGATTGCCACAGTTTGCCACTCATGTCAACTAAGCTATTATTCCTTTGTTGCCTGATACAGTAATTGGAATTATCCACAGGTTGCTTTCCTATTCTTTTCCTAATGAATCACTGGTTATGAGGCCATGTATAAATATGATAGTAATATAGACTCATTATTATGTCTGAGAAAGTTGTTTTGATTCACATTTAAATACATATATAAGGTGCTGTATCAGTTGAGGTCGGTTTTTGGTTTTGTCTGATATGCTTCACATGGGAATCCCTTTTCTTGGAAGCAAATATCAGAATTTATATTTAGGAATCCAATTCTCTAAAATAAAATTTTAAAAGAGCATTGTTAAAAATTAGTTCTTCTGTCTGTTGCTTGCACAACCAGCATGAGATTTGGATTTGTTCTGTAAGAGTTAGAAATGTTCACAAAGACGTATGTTTTATATGCAAACTCTAGAGGGTGACTAAGTAGACAGTCTCTTGCCAGCTCTGGAATATTATTTCAGGGAAAATACCAAGGTTGGGTAAGAGAGTAACAGGAAAATGATAAAGACATTCCCATGTTGGAATTTTTATCCCCTAATATTTATTAAATGAGAGATTTAAATTCTGTTTCACCTCTAAATAAGGTGTCCTCCGGATTAACTTCTTCTATCTCTTCTGAGTATGTATTCTGTAGTAGGAGTCTATGAATTATTCATTTATTCTTTATGATTTATAGTATCTCATATTCTCAGGAACTGGGGCAGCTTATTTGAAGAATTTTTCACAAAGAAGCATCTTTTCTCCAAAGGGCAAATTTACTGAAGTTAACTACTGAACCTCTGTACATTTTTACAAACCATTTACTTGCAGGATATAACAATTTTTCAAAGTTTTACATTTATTTATTTGTGGAACAGGATTATTATTTTTGCTTTACTGCCTGTGTGCACTTAATCAGAACAGTTAACTAGTATAAAAACTAAATTTTTGAGTAGCAGAGGGAAGATTGGTGAAAACAAGTGCATGCCATTTCTTTTCATATGTTAATAGGAGAAGTGAATACTGGGAAGGGTTTTTTAACAGCTGTATGTAGATGAAAGCTGAAACAATTGGTTTGGCAAGAAGACTATAATATACACCCCTGCCAGTTACATTTTCTCTGGCCTCTGACTGGTACTTAAAAGATACTGGACTGCCAACTTATCTGATGCATACATTAAGTGAGGGTCAATGCAGCCCTGAAAGTGACATACATATTGTTCTCCTATGGACAGATTTTCCTCTCAAGCAGTGAAGCAGAATTTATCTTGGTGAGTGCAAGAACATCAGAACGGATTGAATAATGCTGGCCAAATGAAGGGCTATGACAACTTCACCCAAAGTAGCCAGTTCAAATGTTGCAACTTGTCTAGCAACTGAGACTTTTATTTATTTAGTGCATAGATTCCCAACCTACGGCCCACTAGCCACACCCGGCCTGTGATGCCATTCCAACCGGCCTGTCTCTGTCTCTCTTGCACCAGGAAGTAGAAGTCGGGATGTTTACGTCAGCCGTAAAATGCACCCATGCATGCAGAAATGCACCCACAGATGACGTAAATGCAGAAGTGGGAACATTTATGTCAGCTGTAAATGCACTCGCTTCTGCTTCTGGGAGGCATAGTACACCCCACTCAGTTGTTTAGGGTGTGTGGTCAGGCCCACAGCACAAAAGGGTTGGCCACCCCTGATTTAGTGTGTGAAAAAGATCTAGTGGAGCTCTCATCTACTCCTGCTTGTCTATAATCATGTTATTGCATTTGTAAAAGGCTTAATTAAATTCAAAATGTATATCCCTTCTTCTTATCATGAGATAAAACTTGCCATAACTACTTTGGCAGATGACCAATATACCAAGGACATAGTGGGATATGTGAGTGCAGTACTATTAGTTATGCTAGAATTCTCACAGGCTTTTGAATCAGCCATATGCTCCTGAGTTATTTGGAAAGGACCCTCCAACTATTATGGCTGAGGGATTCTGAGACCTGTCAAACAGATAAAAGATGTCCAGGTGATGCCAGTAACTCCACAGATTATTGTATGCTACAAAATTAGCAAGGTTACCCCAGTTTCATTCCAATTGTAACTTAGTTATTGGGGGAAAATGTAGATTACCTGTTTTTTGTAATTATTTATTTCTCATCCTGATTTATATACTGTCCATATCCTTAATCCTATTACAGGAAAATCTGCCTTCTGTGGATAGTGCCCTATCTGGGTAATGCCAGCACAATGATATGATTGTAATATTGCCCTGATAAGTGAATTCCATCCAGACAGACACTTTATTTATTTCCTGGCATCCCTAAGTCATATGACTGGCTCGTAGCAAAAGCTCTCTGAATATATTCTGGAGTTTAAACATACTGTAACTGTCATCACTAGCATGATTTATTTTAGGAACACATCAACTATAGTATTTAGTATTTATGTAATTGTTGTTACCATTCCAATTAGAAAGTACAAGATTTCATTGGCCAGACTGTAAATTTGGCAGACATTTTAACAAGGTTTGAAATAACAGGCCCTGTAAAGATGTGGGATGACTAACTATTGAAAAAGTCAACCTGACTTGTCTGAATCTGCCTACATAATCTGTTTTGACTTTGCAAAGGTGGGTGACTTTATTAAGTTGGGTATTCCATGTGCATGCATGGAATGTGCAGCATTTCCCTAGGACAGTCTTGTGCTTCCTAAAGAGCCTAGGCTAACATCTGAAATATTTGAGATCCAACTGAGAATATATTTTCTTTCTTTCTCCAGAATTATTTTCCAAAAATAGAAATCAAGTTTAAAAGTACTGCTCTTGCTCCAGTCATGGGCAATTTGCAATTATAATTAACTTCATAAGACTGTGAGTGCCATTTCTATAAATGAGAATACAACTGAGAGAATACTCTTCTAGCAGTGAAATTTATGCATTTAAATAATGTGCAGCTTGTAGCGATGTCTGGCCGCTAGGGCGGCGTTGGATCCCGGAGGAGACTGATCAATGACAACACGAGGCAACAGGAGCGAGATCAGATCAGTAGTTTATTGGGAAAATACATACACCTTATATAGATCAGAAGGCAGGTAGAAAAAACCATCACCCGAAAGTCAATCACATCACCTTGTTTACCTAGGTTAATTGGGAAACCTCTCAAAGGGGAAGTTAATTATTTCGGACAAACACGGGACGAGGAAGACCATTGTTTTGGGGCTTAGCCAGGGGCAAACATCTGCACTGTTTGCACCGGGGATTTTCCTCGGCCAGGAGATGAGTGTTTACCTAATCAGTCACTGGAGTTAGTGATTAGCCTACCTTGCAGAATCGTCGGTCAGGTCATGTAATTGGGTGAATCAAACCCTATATTTTATTCACCCCCCTTAATTTGTCTGCCCGCAGAGCCCGCGGCTCAAGGAGCGTCCTCCCGAAGCGGCCTCTGCAAGGGCCGTTTCCATGCCCGATGGGCATGGGGAAACCATATTTCCCCTTTCTTTTTTATTTAAGAACCTGACCGGCGATCTTGCGTAGGAGTGGCATCAGCTGTTGGTCGGGAATGACGTCACGGGGTCTCCTTCTGCGGTGACACTTCGAGATCAGCGGGGGGATACATTGAGCAAAACAGCAGACTGCAATGCCTAGTATGACTACCCCCACCACCACCTTGATCACCGTCTGAAGCCACCCCCAGGGGATCCACGACCACATCCATTTCCACAGAGAGCTCCACCAAGCCCCCCATGCAGAGCCTTCTGTGATGCCTGCTACTATGGTGTGGAGATCTGTGATCTGGCTTTGAATCTTACGAGAGTTGTCCGTAAGATTAAAGCAGCACATACCATGAAAAGACTCGCAGCCCAAGTGGTGCAACAATAAGAGGTAGTCGATAGCCGCCTGATTATCGAGAATGGCATGGCGAAGTTCCGCCTGCTCCTGATTGAGGAGCGCTATCGCTGAGGAGGTATGGTTGATGGCCTTCGCTAAGCCGCAGGCCAAGCGACCGATCCTCTTTGCGTTGCCGACGGCTAAGCCGGGCACGCCGAAGATGCTGACTGCCAAGGAGAGGTACTCGGCAGGTCTCATTACTCTAAAGCTGCTTTCACAGGAGCTGTCTAACATGGTGGTGCGAGTGTGCCTTATGAGTGAGGGAACATGGGATACATTAGGAGCATTGGGAACGTCAGTGCTAGGGGCAATCATATCCTTGGTAGGAAGCAACAGAGTTAAGCGACTGATACAACATATAGAGTCGGTAATATTGGCGGGAATATAGTTAAACGTGTACTGGTTACAAGTGAAGAACCATCCGGACGGCAGGGTGATGTGTGCATACTTTGAGCCAAGTGACACTGGGTCGTTGCAAGTCCAATTGCCACTGCCCACATCGAGGCAACGGCGCCGGGCTCGGCCGGGTCCGGAGCAACCGTGTATCCGGCCGCAGGTAGAGTTCGGGCTGACCGCCACTCGAGGAGTGTGGAGAGTGGCTGCATCAGCCGGCAAGGTCATGGTTAGCCGCATCTCCCAACGAGCATATTCCGAGGAAGCTGATGGGATGTATGGGCTGAAGAGTCTCCTCACCAGCCAGTCCCCGTCCCGGGGGTGTGCGCCTGGAGAATGGCACACCGGGACAAGGCAGGTGCTGAGGATTGAGGCAGAGCCAACGTCCTGCCTGAGGCAAAAATCGGACTGGTTGACAAGGGTAGCCAACCTTTCCCAAATGTTGTACTGCATCCGGGCAGAGAGGTCTCCGCCTGGCATGAGATCGCTGGCCTCCAGTGAGGCGGCCTGGACGCCTCCCCCCAAAAGCAGGGTGAGGGCCAGGATGACGGTGATCGCCACGGAGTTGGCATGAATCTGGGCAAGGACTACTGCTACGAGGTTCTCCGGTGTCGGCTCCCTCTCCTCACGCTGGAGGGCGTCCTCAGCCTTACTGCAAAGCGCCTTGACCATCCCCCAGGTGATCTTCGGCGCCGTCGGTGGCCGTCTCCTCCGGCGGGTCCTGTCGGTCAGCGTGAGGTCCTCCATCTCCGGGATCGGACTCGGGTCGGTCTGGGTCCACGCCATGTGGTTCCAAATGAGGCTTGACGCACCGAGCTGGGATCCAAACGACACCTGTAGGAGACATAACTGCAGCATACCCTCTTCCCCAGGTTATGAGCGGCACCGGGCCCCTCCAAGAAGGGTCTGGTGGCACTCGGTACCGGACCATAGGTCGCGGGAGAGCTTCCGAATGGCGGAAATGCTTCTCCTGCGGCGTACAATCTGAAAAAACATTGAGGTGATTGTATGTGAACAATACCTTATTCAGACGAAACTGTGCTTCTCCCTGTGATTTGGGGAGGGCTGGTGGCTCCCCCCTTTCTGTTTGTTTGTCAATATAGGACTTTAGCGTCCGATTGACCCGCTCTACAATCGCCTGCCCTTGCGGATTGTAGGGAATTCCAAATGTGTGCTTGATGTCCCAAGTAGCCATGAAGGCGGCCAACTGCCTGGAACTGTAGGCCGGCGCGTTGTCCGTCTTCACGTGCCGCGGCTTGCCCATCGCCGCAATGCAGGAAAGGAGGTGCTGCTCCACGTGGGAAGCAGCCTCCCCCTTCTGTGCCGTCGCCCAAACGAGCTGAGAAAAAGTGTCAATGCAGACATGCATGTATTGCCATCTGCCGAACTGCGGCACATGCGTGACGTCCATCTGCCATACCTGATTAGCCTCGGTCCCTCGTGGGTTGACCCCCCACGAGGGCCCCCCCGGTGCCCCTGCACAATGCTGGCAAGAGCGGACTATGCCTTGGGCTTGAGAAAGCGGCAGATTGAACTGCCTGGCGAGTGCCTTGGCATTTTGGTGAAAAAAGGCATGACTTTGAATTGGAGTAGTAAAAACTCCCAAAACCGAACGTTGCTGAATTTCCTTTGCCGCCGCGTCCGCTCTGCTATTGCCCGCGGAAATCGGACCCGGTAGGTCTTGGTGACTTCAGATGTGGGCAATATAGAGCGGCTCTGTGCGGTTCCGCAAGTGAAATTGAGCAGTGAGAAACAGGCTAAGCAAGTTCTTGTCTATCGCGGGAGTGATGTAAGCTCCCGGTAGACTGTGGAGTAAATTCCTAACGTATAGACTGTCAGTAATGATGTTCAAACGTTCCTTGGCGAAGGTGCGCAAGGCGAGGTTCACGGCCGCCAACTCCGCCCACTGCGCGGACTTCTGTGGAAGAGTTAGCAGCGTGTGCCAAGCTTCGCCCTCCTGCCAAGTCAGGACACCATATGTGCGTCCCCCATCGGTAAAAACTGTTTTGGCCCCCTGAAGCGGGACCAGCGAAAGCAATTCGAACAAACTGACTGTCCCTGTCTGGAGTGAGACAAGTCTGGGGTCTTTGGGCAAATGGTATGCCAAGCTTCCAGTGAATCCTTCCAAGGCTATCGGAAGCGAGTCACCTAGCTGCATCAGCTGATGAATTTGTTCCTTGGTGAACGGGACTATGATCTTAGCTAAATCGTGCCCAGAAATGTCCCTTGCTCTCAGCCTGCCGTGGTAGATCACCGCGGAGACCAGTTCTTGGGGCGGAACAATGTTCCGAGAAGAGGTGTTAGGCAAGTATACCCACTCCACAATTTTCGCTCCCTTCTCTGAGTCTACTCCTAGCGCCCCAGTGAACATGGATCCTGACCGTACGACGTACAAATTCAGGATCGGGGCATATGGCCCCTGGGCGATCCTATCCACCCACCTCTGGCTGAGGACTTGGTTCACCTTCTCGAGCGCCAAGCGCGTGTCTCGAGAGATTTTTATCCGGTCTGCCGGCTGCTTACCTAAGGTTAGCCGCGAGAAGAGCGGTTTTAGAAGATCCGTATCTAGACGAAAATACGGTCTGGCCCAATTGATGTTTCCCAAAACTTGCTGCAACTCTACAAGGGTGACTGAGTCTTGTAAATTTATCTGAGGCAGAACTGGCGCCGCAAAAGAGCGGAGAAGCCGGTGGCCCAAGTATGAGAAGGGCTCGGTTCTCTGCACCTTTTCCGGGGCGATGAGTAAGTCTTTGTCCCCCAGGCTGGCCTGGAGGTCAGAAAACATTTCGCTGCCGAGCTGCGGCAACGCTACTAAAATGTCGTCCATGAAGTGACAAACTATAGCTTTAGGGTAAAGGCTTCGGAACTTTGCCAGTGCGTCGTGAACATAAATTTGGCACAGGGTGGGCGAATTGAGCATGCCCTGTGGCAAGTATTTCCACGCGTAACGCTGCGTGGGCTCACCGTGGTTCACGACCGGCACCGTAAAGGCGAACCTTTCCCGGTCCCTGGGGTCTAAGGGGATTGTATAAAAGCAATCCTTGAGATCTACGACTAGAATCTCCCACCCCTCGGGAATCATGTTAGGATTTGGGATGCCGCACTGGAGCGGACCCATCGGCTGAATACATTTATTGATCTCTCTGAGATCGTGGAGGAGTCGCCACTTCCCCGACTTCTTCTTAATAACAAAAATTGGCGAATTCCAGGGGCTAGTGGACCGTTCTATGTGTCCTGCGTCTAGCTGTTCCTTAACTAGCTGCTTGAGGGCAACTAATTTCTCTCCCACTACCGGCCATTGTTCTACCCAGACCGGAGTGTCGGTGAGCCATTTAAGTGGCAACGCCATTACCCGAAGGTAAGCGTAGCACCGTACTGCTGCAGAATGTCTCGCCCCCAAAGATTGACGTGCACGTCAAGAATGTGCGGCCGAATTACCGCTGTGCCGTCAGCCCTTGGGATTGTGACTTCTACCCACTCTCAGCTCCTAAACGCTTCCTGAACGCCTCCTACCCCCCACACATCGGAGACCGGCTCAATGGCCCACTCTTTTGGCCACTGGCTCCTGCTTATCACTGTCACATCCGCTCCGGTATCGAGTAACCCTGAGAACACCCTTTTGTTCAAAAATACCTCGATAACGGGGCGCTGCTTCCACTCAATGTTGGTCTCCACTGTCGCTAATACCTGGTATCCTTGCACTGCCTCACTTGCGCTCGAGCGGTCTGCTGAACCGGACTCTGAGCTGTCCCTGAGCCTTCCCTGGCTGCCTGCTGGCGAGTGACAAGGAACCATGATCAGTTGCGCTAACATGTCTCCCTTGTGGATAGTTTGGGGCAGGTGTGTCCAGAGCTGGACCTGGAGAATGCCTGAAAAGTTCGAGTCAATGACTCCTGGAATTATAAAAATTCCGCGTGCTCCAGCTACACTACGGGGCAAAACTAAGCCTATGAAGCCTCTGGGCAGGGGTCCCATGTACTGGGTGTCGACTAGATAGACTGTGCCTGGCAGATCGCATGTAACATCCGCCTGGCAAGTCAACTCCAGCCCTGTGCTGCCCTTGGGGCTGGCCTGCGCCCTCGCAGTGCCTGGAATGTGCCTGGAATCTAGTCTAAATCTGGGGAGTTCTGGATCTGGGTGAAGGAAGCCTCTGTTTGGACCGGGGCCAGAGACGTGCCCGGATTCCGGTTTCCTGAACTCGGGCAATACCTGGCCCAATGGTAGCCTTTCTTGCACTTCGGGCAGGGGGTGTTCGGAGCCTTGGGACGGCCGGACTTTTGTCCGCCCCCCTTGGATCGGCACTCCCTAGCGAAGTGACCGACCTTGCCACAAGTGTGACATGCCCCTTTGTTCTTGCCATTAGGTCTTCTTCCTCCCCGCACCGCTGCCGCTAGCAGACCCATCTTGTAGGAGTCTGTGCCAACGTCGGAGCATGCTCGGATCATGTCCGTTAAGGTCAAGTCAGGGCGATTGCCCAGGGACTGCAAGACTTTACGGCAGTCCAAGTTGGCGTTGTCCTTGGCTAACTTAATCATGAGCTCTTGTTGGGCCTGCTCATTGTCAATCTGCCTGCTAATTGCTTCCTCCAGGCGATTGATGAAGTCCATGTAGGGCTCTTGGGCTCCTTGCTTAATAGCGGTGTAGTTCTTGGCCGTTTTGCCAGACGCTGGGACCTTGAAGTATGCCCTATAGGCAGCTTCGGCTGACATCTCTAGGGTGGCGAGAGGCAAGTTGATTTGAGCGTTGATGGGCTCAAAGGCACATGAACCATACAACTGGTCAGGGATTACCGCGCCTCCCATCCTGGCAGCCCGAGCTTGTGCCTCTAGGCGGAACTCGCTGTCCCAAATCATGTACTGGCTGGGGGTAAGCATCATCCTCATGACGGCTTTCCAATCATGAGGAATCCACATGGTGGTTTCGCACACTTGCTGAAGCGTGCCCCTCGTAAAACGACTTTGGAGCCCTGTCTCTGAAATTGCTTTCCGTAAAGCCATGAGAAGCTTGTACGGGACTGGGGAGTGTACTACCTGCTGTGCGCCCGTGAGCGCGTCCATCTCCAAGCGGATGGGGCAAATCTGTCTGAGTTCAGCTAGTTGTTCAACTGACAATTCCCCCTTCTTAAGTTCTATCTCAGCTGTGCGCTGAAGGGCACTCTTCACGACTAGGGAACCTGGGGCTGTCAGAGAAGCGCCAGCGCCTCTCATTCCTTGCGTTCCCTCGGTGACGTCTGCAGCTGTCACCGCGGGGACGCTCCCTACGCTACTCTGCCGATAGCTAATTGACGGATAGAGTGCCGTGGGCGCAGTCGGCTCGACTGGCTTGCCTGATGGCTCAACTAACGGGGGTTCTTTGGCCTCTACCCGGACTGGCTCGATCTGCTCTAAGAGTCTCCTACACTTCCTCCATGTGCGGACTATCCCTCCTGGAGCTTTCGGGGTTTGCTGAATGCAGTCTCCTATCTGATCCCAGAGCTTCAGGGTTAACGTACCTACTTCTGGGTAAAGTAGGCAGTGTTCCCTGAGGTACGCCAAAAGTCTCGCTAGTTCCCTGCTGTGAAAACGTAACTTAAAAACCCTGGCCAGGATTCTGAACTCCTCTTCCCGAGTTCTTTGGCTAGCAGACGGACTTGGTCTATGAGAACAGGTCCCCATATTACCTGCGATTGGGTCTCCGGAAGAATCCTCCTCGGGACGAGTCGACGCGTCTTTGCAGGCAACAGGTTCGGGTGTCGGGTTCTGGGGTAGACCTCGGAGCGTGGACCTCCTGCCACGGGCCCTTCTATCGGCCTCTGCAATGTCAGGGGCTCACAGCTGCCCTGAGCGGAACGCGTTTCCCTCTATGGCAAACCTCTCGAAAGCGGGGAGGAAGCGGTAGGAATGTCTCTCGGGAATGCCTCGCGGCGGGCCGTTCTCTGTCCGGCTGGCTGCCGACCAGAGCGCCGCGCTATCCTCCGGGCTGGCGGGTCGCGGTTCAAGCGGGGAACCGGACTGCGGGGATCGCTACTCACGAGTAGACCTCTCCGGGGTCCCTTACTCACGAGTAAATCACGTCGGGGTCACCAGCTGTAGCGATGTCTGGCCGCTAGGGCGGCGTTGGATCCCGGAGGAGACTGATCAATGACAACACGAGGCAACAGGAGCGAGATCAGATCAGTAGTTTATTGGGAAAATACATACACCTTATATAGATCAGAAGGCAGGTAGAAAAAACCATCACCCGAAAGTCAATCACATCACCTTGTTTACCTAGGTTAATTGGGAAACCTCTCAAAGGGGAAGTTAATTATTTCGGACAAACACGGGACGAGGAAGACCATTGTTTTGGGGCTTAGCCAGGGGCAAACATCTGCACTGTTTGCACCAGGGATTTTCCTCGGCCAGGAGATGAGTGTTTACCTAATCAGTCACTGGAGTTAGTGATTAGCCTACCTTGCAGAATCGTCGGTCAGGTCATGTAATTGGGTGAATCAAACCCTATATTTTATTCACCCCCCTTAATTTGTCTGCCCGCAGAGCCCGCGGCTCAAGGAGCGTCCTCCCGAAGCAGCCTCTGCAAGGGCCGTTTCCATGCCCGATGGGCATGGGGAAACCATAGCAGCTGAATTTTAGAGCATGCCCAGATAAGCTCTTTTGAACTCTCAAGGATCATTCAAGACTCCACGTGTCTTATTTAGTGAGACTCCTGAAGAGCTGGTCCCAATAAGCATCAGACAATATTGGGCTAGATGGACTGATGATCAGGTTAGAGTGGTTTTCCATGTTTAAAATGTTGCTTGTTAAAACTCTAGTGTTGCCAGATGATTTGGGCTTCAGTTCAAGCTATCTAAAAAACACATCTCCCTTTATGAGACTGCATGAATCTTAAGATCTTCAGAAAAGGCCTTGTTAGTATTTTCAGTGTCTAGCTGTCTAACGGGGAGTTCTTAAATGTGATTACATGTGCTTTGTTGCTTTTAAATAAACTTTTAGTATTTCATGCATCGTTTTAATATGATATTCTAAACATTTTTTAACATTGTAATAATTGTTTTTAGCTTTAGAAACGGACAATTTTGACAGCCCATAAGGACACCAGTCCTGATCACAGACTAATTCTATGAGTACCTGTTGGAAAAGAGTGCAGTGTACTTCCAAAAAAAAAACTTTTAAGATTAATCTGATGGTTTAAATTTCCTAATGAAGGATCTAATTCAGGGATACTCAAGGTTTTCACATCACAGGCCGGTCTACTCACCCTCAGACAGCTGAGCAGGCTGGACGCTATGGCGGCAGGTGCGTTTGTGCATGCACGGTGTGTCCGTGTCTGCTTCTGGGGCTGCCGCCATGGGCTGGATGGAATGGTGTCAGGGGCCGAGGCTGGCCTGGGGGCCATAGGTTGTGAATCCCTGATCTAATTTGTACTCTGGAGGGTTAAATTTAGGGCAGATTTTAAAAAGCACTTAAAAGAATGTGACATCTGAAACCACATTTAACATCTGGTTTCACTCCCAATTATAAGTCCGATGAAGAAAGGAAGATTCCACACTTTCCGCCAATAAAAGGTCATCCAAAACCAACAAACTGTCACTATATTGTTTTATTTGGTGGAACTGTCAGCACAGCCACAGTGAAATGAAATTATACACTTATACATAGTAAATCTCCTCTAAAACAGAACCATTGTTGAATCGCAGCGGTAGTACAAAGCACATACACTGTGCTCTATGCTTCATACTGTTTTTCATACAGACATCTCAATTTGTAGGGTTTTTTCCCTTCATTGAAAACATTACTTTAATAATACATAAGCAGACCTGTCCGCCTCTGCCACATTTGCCTGCTTTTTATGTTAAACTTGCTCTGCTGGTTTCTGAACAAATGAACTTATATGAGTCAGTTTTCCACATGGCCATGACCTAAATGTAAATATATTGGTACTTCATTTTTCAATGTACTTTTTTTTAAAAACCAAAACATGTTTTTGGAAAATTTGCTGTCGTGTACTGAAGCCTGAAGTCTTTAAAGAATTTGATGAATGCTTGGAGAAGTTACTTTTTATGCTCTAAGACCCAGAATCCCCCAACTAACAGACATATAAAACTCTCTTCTGTATAGGTCAATGTACCTTTTTCAAGAAATACGAGCTAAACTTTGCTTCCAGCTACTGCTATATCATACCTGCTACAAGATCAATATAATCAAGTCACAATCCTATGTACTCACAATGACAAGACAAAACAAAATCTGAGGAAACAAGTGAGGTTCTTAGTCCTGGTGGCCCTTACTGTGTTTGGACACTGCCACTGTCAACTATTCAAAGTGATGAGTACACCAGTGGGCTTTAAAAGCTGTGAAAGAAAAACAACTGCAAGTAACACAATGAGCAGTGGAGAGATCAATGCTCAGAATCTCACTTTGAAATAAAAAAAATGAAGATATCAGGTAAAGATCACTGCTAAAAGACATAGTAACAGAATGCCTGACAAACAAATTAAGGTGAGCTGGCTATGTTGCATGCACAAGTGATAATAGATGGAGTGCCAGAATAATGAATTGGTATCCGAAAGATGGCAAAATACCTAGGGGAAGACCACCTCACAGATGGAAAGATTTTCTCAAGAAAAATGTTGGACCAACATGGAGAAGAACTGCCAGGGACAAATCGTTATGGACAGAAGTTGTGTGGAAATGTTGTGATGGAGACATCTACTTATATAAGGATTTCTCGTTGAATAACGACTCCGAAGTACAACAGTGATTCTTCCACATTAACTGACATATCTTCATATCTACAATACAAATTGCAGAGGAGGAAAAGAAGAAAATACCCACAATGTCAGAAAGATCCTAACAGGCTCCTGCCTTGTTGCAAATTTTCCTACTCTGTGACAAAGATTTTCTCCTCCAATATAAAACAGGAGACATTTACAGTCACAAATTCTACTGCTCTGTCTCTAGAGAAAGAGGCCTGGATCCCTTGGCAGTCTTCTAAAATAAGCAGAAGCCAATAAGGAACCGGCGAGAGCTGCTCAGAGAAGGAGAGTCTGTTGTTACAATCCCATTAACACATCTCACAATCCAGCCAATGGACATAGTGGTCTAATGATTGTTTGCATTCCTGAAAGACTTTGAGTCAATGAGGCACAATTTTCTTTTGACAGAAGAGTTGAATTATATGAAGAATTCACCATAAAATATTAAGAAACAGGTCTATGTCACGGCATAGAGGTGGCTACTCTATTAGGGCTAGTTAAGGACCACCTCACCTCAGATGTAGGTTACCTCCAACCAAGCCAGCTCTTGCTGGCCTTACCAAGAGGTGGTGAGTTAGGGGATCACCTGGTTTCATTTTCTGCTCTTTATATGCATGAACCCTTGCTCCTCTGCTTCTTTGCTCATCTATGCACAGATTGAGACAGGCGTGCATCGGTATGAACACCCATATTTACCACTGGCTGTGCCCACCTGTATTGTATCTTCTGCTTTACCAACCACAGTGGGCACAAACTACTGCAACCCTGCCCTGTGAGGCATGCTCTAATTTTTGTCCCTAGACTTCCTATGTTGACTGAACAATCTGCACTGAAGAAGCCAAATGTGAAACAGCTGGTCATGCATTGTCTTCTTCTGTACTGTATAACTGATACCCTGCAGTTATCAGCACACTTTGTGGTGGTGGTGGTGAAATTCTTCTTTCCCCTCATTTGAAGATAAGTGTAAAGGAATTCCTACTTACCCTCCAAACTTTTCCATAGTTGGCTTGTCCTGTTTTACAAATGTTTTTGATGGCCACTGCAAATGCCTCCTCCCATGATTAAAGGCCAGTTGTTCAAATGTATGATGAAATTACACACACACAGCCTCTGCTTTGTTGTGTGTGTGGTTTGGTTCGGTTTCAGCTGGAATAGCACGCTCATTAGGAAAACTTGACATCTAGCACTTCATTTCAATTTTGATTTGAGGCATCACATGTTCTCTTTCCAACATTTCCTATTAATCTAAGTGTGTCGAGCTACCCATGTGTCAACTTCCAGCATTCTGTAGGTTGCAGGAAGAAACTGACAATTTTGCTGATAGGCAAGGTTTAAGTGGGCTTACATTAGTAGATAGCTTTTCATGTTGCAAGAACTGTGGTGTCTGAGCTTGCACTGAATTTTTTTTATCAAACAGAATGATCTGCTTGGGCACAGTCATTGTGTAACACCAGTACTTTGTTAGCTGACAATTATTATGCACTGTTTGAGTGTTTATTTTATTTCCTTATGACACTTATTCCCTGCTGTTCCTTTACTCAGTTTGAGGCAGTGTAAACAGCTGTTTTACTTTCCATTTTATCCTCAAACAACTCTCTGAGGGAGTTCAGGCTTAGAAAGTATGACTGGAGATTGCACAGGTAGAAAAAAAACAAATAAGGGCCATGCCTTCCAACTCTTTGTGCATCACTTTGTCTCCTACACCACACTGGAAATATCGTTAAATATTTTATTTATTTCCAAAGTAAAATCTTTGGTCCCTTTCTCCCTAGAAGATGCCAAACAGCCTTAGAACAGTTGGCTATCTCCTTTGCTTAAAATGAAATATGTCAACAGATAACAATAAACTGCCCTTCTTTTATTGAGTTAGTGATGTTGAAAGTGAAATGATATAGCTGGCAAACAACATGTAGCAATATCACAGTACTATAATATTTCCAACATTCTTTAGATATAGTCTGCAGGTAGCAAAGTGACATTTTAAAGGTACAACTGCAAGAAAAATGAAATATTACTTTAGTGTTCCTGAAATAACGAACAGCAGCCAACAATACGGGCCAAACACATAACTTTATTACAGGGTTAAGAACACAACTTTAACTGAGCCACAGCGACTTATATACAGGTGCGGAATGATACATTTTGGCAGGACTTAACAGGATTGATTGAGGGAACTCAGGAGAGAGTGGGGTGATCTAGGACTTGATATTCCTTGTGCTTCTCAGAGTAAAAATGGTGCGAACCCCAAACTCGTGATACTTTAAAACTGAGTAGAACACAAAATGGTGGAACAATTTCATTCAATACACAACACTCTAGGATCACACAAAACCTTGAAGCTATTGCGGAGGGACACAGGATCTTTTTGGCTGCACTGGCGCCTGGTCAGTAGACTGTGCCCTAGGGCTATCTGAGGAATGTAATGGTTGTTCCTCAACGGATGGTCTGCTAGGACTAATAGCATGTCGGGAGCAATTGCCATTTCTGAATTAGACCTAGGGAGGGGAGAAACCAACTCAAAGTCCTGTTTTGAAAATGAAGCAGCAGGGAAACGCTCAAACTTAAACCCATAACTCGAAGGGGGAAAACCAAATTGAAAGTCCCTCCGTTGACCATGAGTGGGGGGCGACTCAACACAGACTTCCCCATTTCGGGTGAGAGTAGGGGTGGACTCAAACACTGGAGAATGGGGGGGGGGCATGGGAGAAATCATAATCCCATTTTTCACACGGATGAGTAGGGGAACACTAGAAAAACTTCCTCCAATCCTGTAACTCAAGAGAAGAATTATCGGACGTCTGAGAGCCCTTTGAAAGAAGCAAAGATGCTCGCTTTGAATAAGATGGGGCTGAGCCCTCTTCATCTGCCCCTTGGAATAAGTGGGTGGGAAAGGACCCTAGCGTAGAATCATGGCAAGCCTCATTGGCTCTGGGCACCCCAAACTCAAAAAATTCCTCCTGTTCTGCCAGTGATTGGTCTGTTACTCTATGCCTGATTTGGTCAGTGTGTTGCCGCCAAAGAAGGCCGTTTCCCACTTTTACCCGATAGGAGACTGGTCCTGTTTGCTCTACTACAGTACCTGGAACCCAAGCCGGCCCTCTTGCAACGTAATTCCAGCAATGCACAGGTTCCCCTACCACAAAACCCTTTTCCTGCCCAATTCCTATATTAACCCCCCTATCCTCCACCCTGGAAGGATCCAACCTATCCATCAAGGTGGTTGGCTTTCTGTGCATGAGAATGTCAGCTGGAGACAGACCTGAGGCTAGAGGGGTAACCTGATAGGTTAAAAGGAATTGACAGATCTGCAGCTCAATGTCTCCCGGCCTCATACGACGTAAAGCTTCCTTAGTCATGCGGACCTGTCATTCAACCTGACCATTGGTGGCAGGGTGAAACGGACCAGAAGTAAAGTAACATGTTGGATGGTGTTTCTCTCAAGAAATGCCTGAAATTCAACAGATGTAAAATTAGTGGTGTTGTCAGAAACAAGCACATCTGGCAGGCCGAAACAACTGAAAAGCCTGCATAGCTGCTTAATAGTCACAGCTGCTGTGGTACTAGGGATAGGGATTACCTCCAACCACTTCGAGAACGAATCAACCACTAGAAAAAATAAGGTGCCTCGAAATGGACCAGCGAAATCCACATGGATTCATGACCATGGTCCGCGAGCCGTGTCCCATTCCCAGGAGGGAAGTTGGGACTCCTCAGGGCAAGAACTCTGGCAGCTATTGCAAGTGCCTACTAACCGCTCTATGTCTAAATCCACTTGCGGCCACCAGAAATAGCTCCATGCTAAGCTTTGGAGCACACGATTCCTGAATGGCTGATGTGCAGATGTTTGAGGACCTTTGGCCGCAACACAGCAGGAATTACTACCTGCTGACCCCATAATAAACAGCCTCTCTTGAGTGACAGCTCAAACCGCTTCCTATAGAATGCTCTGAATTCCTCTGAAGGGGGAGCCGTGGGCCAGCCCTTCTGGACCCAAGTAACCACTTGGGACAACAGCTTATCCTTAGTCTGCCTTAGCGATGTCTGAGGAAACTATGGGGGGTGAATCGAGAGATTCTATCATCAGCACCTGATGATCCTCCTCTATCTTGCAGTCTGGTTCCCCAAGGTCAGGCAATGTGGACCTTGAGAGAGCATCGGCATGGCCTATGTCCGTCCCTGGGCGATGAATTAACTTAAACTGATAAGCGTTCAGAAATATATCCCATCTCAGCATTCGGGGAGAAAGTATTTGCGGAGTTGGCTTTTAAGTAATAAAAATTCCTAACAGAGGCTTATGGTTTGTCACAATTGTAAAGTCTCTCCTATACAGAAAACTGTGAAACTTTTTCATCCCTGCAACTATGGCCAGAGCCTCACGGTCAGTCTGTGCATAGTTTCGCTTGGCTTTGTAAAGGGACCTTGAATAAAAAGCAATTGGGGCCTCCGCTCCATTATCCAATGTATGGCAAAGAACAGCCCCCACCCCTACCGGTGATGCATCACAAATTAATACCACAGGTTTTCGGGGATCAAAATAGGTGAGGACTGCCTCAGAGGACAACAGTTCTTTTAACTATTTGAAAGCCTTTTCTTGGCCCTGCCTCCACCTCCAAATCTCTTCTTTCTTAAGAAGGCGATGAATCGGCTCGGCTACAGATGCCTTCCTGGGCAGGAAGGAGTGATAAAAGTTTAGGAAGGACTGTAACTCAGACTTAGAAGATGGCTGGGCGGCATTACGAACAGTGGAGACCTTAGAATCTGAGGGTTTGACCCCCTCGGGAGTTATTTTGAATCCCAGAAACTCAACTTCCCTGGCAAAGAATACACATTTGTCTTTACATAACCAGAGCCCTGCCTGTTCAAACCTCTGCAAAACCCAGTCCAACCTTTCAGCAAGTTCGAATTCATCTCCCGCAGTAATTAAAACATCATTGAAATAGAGTAGGACCCCAGGGAGACCCTTAAGTAGACACTCCATGAGCAATTGGAATATACCGGGGGCTGCATTGACCCTGAACTGCAAACGTGTGACTTTAAAAGCCCCTCTATGAGTGACTATCATTTGCATAACTGCAGCAGCAGGTGTGACCATTAGCTGCTGATATGCTTGGGCTAAATCTAATTTAGCAAAACACTTCTCCCCGTGTAAGGTTGCCAGCAGGTGGCTGACGACAGGGACCGGATATGCATTGGGCCGAATGACTTTGTTGATTGTGCACTTGTAGTCTGCACAGATCCTAACCTCCCCATTTGACTTAATAGATGTCACAATAGGTGTTTCCCATTTGGCAGAATCAACAGGAACCAAAATGCCTTGACCCACAAGCTTATCAAATTCTGCCTCAATCTTGTCCTTAAGAGTAAAGGGAACATGGCGAGGCGTAAGGCAGATAGGCCATACATCTGGGTCAAGTTCAAAGGAGACCGGGGCCCCCACATAAGTTCCAAGTCCTTTTTTGAAAACCTCTGGGTACGCGTTGCAAATGCCAGCACCGGGTCAGAACTCACAGCATTTATTCCGGGCAGTCTTATTCCCAGCAGTTCGAACCACTGGACCCCCAACAAACAGTTAGTTCCTTGTTTCACCACCACAAGGGACAATTTGGTGCAAATGTTCTTGAAACGTACAGAGAAATCCCCTACCCCCAGAATGGGTATGTGGCACCCTTGAACGTCTCGGAGGGACACCTTCAATGGCTGCAACTTAGGCCGTGAGGCGGGGGGAATTTTTAGGAAGTCTTTTTAGGGCAAAATGGAATAAGACGTACCCGAGTCCACCTCCATACGCATTGGAACTCCCTGCAGCTGCAACTCTGTGAAGAAACATCCAGTCACATTGGACACACTGCTGTATGGATCCCTGATGAGATCTTGGAGATGTCCACTCTCGGTTACCGTGGCCGCTCATCTGATGCTGGGGCTTGCCTGCTCTTCTGGCAGCACACTTCTGCAATGTGCCCTCACTTGCCGCAATGGTGGCAGTCCGCGTTCCAGAATGGGTACTTTAGCCAGTCGTGCCTGCTCCTGCAGGTGTGCCTTTCCTTCCTCCTTCGGACTTTCCTGACCCCTCCATCCTCATCACTGGACCCGGACATGGACAAGGATGGTGGCGACGCTGACGAGGAGGATGACAATGACAAATAGCGGTGGGCCTGTACAGCAGACTCCGGAGCCCCGGAGGAGACAGTCTGCTGCTTTAAGGCTTTTACCCCCAACCTGGCCGCCTCGGACGCCAACGCCTCCTTCAACACATACTTGAAGGTCAGTGTGTCGTGGTCATCAGCCTGCATTGAGCCTCTTCATCCTGAAGTCCGGCTAGCAGGCAGTCACAGAGGGCATCCTTGATGTTCAGCCACTGGCAAGGGGCCACTGTGAGTCGAAAGGTGGTGGCATAGTCGGCCACATACTCTCCAAGGCGTTGGTCATGGTGGTGAAATGCGTCCTGGGCAGGGAAAATCAAGACCCTTGGTTGGAAATGGTTTCGAAGGGCCATCGGGATATCGGTGAGGGGAACGTATTCGATATTCCTCGGCAACACCAGATGAATGGCCAACTCGAGGGTAGCCAGACCACATCTTGCAAGGAAACACGATCTCTTCAGAATTTCCTCTACGATACTGTCAGCCACCATTTCTCTGGCGCTGTAATGTCAAAAGGGCCGCCGGAATTCTTGTCGGACGCCATCCCATCCTCGTCGCCAATTTAGTGTTCCTGAAATAACAAGCAGCAGCCAGCAATATGGGTCAAACACATAAGTTTATTACAGGGTTAAGAACACAACTTTAACTGCACCACAACGACTTATATACAGGTGCGGAATGATACATTTTGGCGGGACTTAACAGGATTGGTTGAGGAAACTCAGGAGAGAGTGGGGTGATCTAGGACTTGATATTCCTCGTGCTTCTCGGAGTAAAAATGGTGCGAACCCCAAACTCGCGATACTTTAAAACTGAGTAGAACACAAAACGGTGGAACAATTTCACTCAATACACAACAATTACTCTTCCAGAAAGGACAAATTCATGCTATTTCTAATAGCAGAATGTGTTTTATCAACTCAGGCCTAAGGTGAGTTCTATTAAACTTTGCCCTCAACTCCTAGGATTTTTTATCTAAATCAATCACTATCTCAGCTGTTTTGGATAGATTATGGGAGAATTATTCAAAACATAACCAACACAAGAATACACATGGAAATTAAAGACATAATGGACCTCAACAATCAGTCAAGTGAAACAAACTGTGTGATGTACAGACTATGACACAGTTGTTCAGTATTTTCCAAGATTTTGCTGGAATCCAGTTTTACTGCTTTGTTGTTTTTTTAAAGAGAGAACTGAGATAACATATATCTGTGTCTAAAATTATTCAACCAAAACTCTGTCCTGGCTTTACAAGCAGCTGCTACACATAAACCTGAACTAGTCAATTAATCCTATACGGTTCCACACTCACACTTTCAATGCATCAACAAGCCTTCTGAACAAGGCTTATTAACTATGTGTGCATACATTTGTCCACACGTACTATATGTAGACAGATCAGGTCAGTGACTACAAATTGCAGAGTAAATAGGCCAAAGGATTTTGGAGAGTATTTTTCACCCCTAATTTTTCTAACTGGTTAAATGTTTGTAATATGCAGATAAATTCTTATCTGAACAAGGCAGAGAAAGTTTGAGCTCAAGACAATGCCCAGGGTAAAATTAATCATGTTTTATTACATGATTGGTCATTGGAAGATAAACACAGGCTTAATTTGTAAGTCTGTTTGGTGAGGCACAAATATTTGAGGAAATCCCATTATAGAGGTGAAATTTGTCCTAATTTATTTATTTATTGTTAAATTTCTATACAGCCCACTCAGCCAAAGCCAACTCCGGGTGGTTCACACAGTGGGTAAAAACAGATAAAAACAAATAAAAACAGATAAAAACCAGCAATAAGAACCCACCCCTAAAAAGAAAGGGGTGCAGGAACTGAAGAAACCATGGGGCAGACATCCTCCCCTATATTAACCACCCAACGGAAGCCACCCTTCCACCTGCACCCCAAACTTGGCCCGCCAGCCAGGTTTTTAGTTCTTTTCTAAAGGGCAACAACTCCGTCTGGAGACGCAGTTCCACAGGCAGGAGGTTCCAAAGGGCCGGTGCGGACACAGAGAAGGTTCTTCTCCTTGTGCCAGAGAGGCGAGCCCCCCTGGCCGATGGCACTATTAGAGAGCCCCTCCGGTCCACTCTGGTTGGACGGACAGACGTCCTTAGGGCGATGCAGTCTCTAACCTGGCCCACTACCATATAGGGCTTTAAAGGTCAAAACCAGCACCTTGAATTGCCCCGGGAGGCAAACGGGTAACCAGTGCAGCTCCCGAAGCAGTGGTGAAGCATGGGCATAACGTCCACACCCCATCACCACCCAGGCTGCCACATTCTGGACCAGCTGCAGCCTCTGAATTGTCATCAAGGGCAGCCCCATGTAGAGCACATTACAATAATCTAGTCTGGAGGTCACCAGAGCGTGAGTCACCATGAGCAAAGAGTCATAGCAAGGGATTATGCATTCCCCTTTGTTGAGTCCGGCGCTTAAGAAGTAAGTCAAACACAAGTGATTTATTATTCAGCTCATAATACCGGACTGGGGAACATGCACAAGGTGGCCTACTTATATACAGTGAGAATGGCAGTTACACAGGTTGATACATTTCGGCGGGCTTCCGGAGAAGCAGGAAGATTTGCACTGACAAATCAGCTATTTTGACAATGGTTTGAAAATGGCGCCTTTGCAAAAGGCATGTTATTCTGCCGTAGACCTTACAGCGCCAATAGCAGTTTTAAAGAATAATGCTTGGACACAACACCCTTGAAGTCCAGTTTGCCTCACTGTCACAGAATGGAAGTCTGAGACTGGGGGAGTAGCAAAACTATGCCAGCCAAGAAAAATGTTTGATGGGGATGTTGACACCATGAGGTCTCAAGCATATCAAATAGCTGCTCAGCTACTACTAAAATTAAAGGAAAATGAGAGCATACATAATGTATAAGCAGGAACAAAAGTTTTTCTCTACACACACACACACACACACAAATTGCTGATGGTGTACTTGCTGTTACTGAATTCCTTGAAACTTTTGTTACATTGTGAGTGACTACTTTCTGAAAAACCTTCAACAAAGTATAAGAGGATTATTATTTGCATGTGCCAACTTTGCAAAACACCTTGGTAATTCATGGAGAGTGTGATTGGTATCATTAAGAAGCTGGTTTAGGATTTAATTGAGGAAATTGTGATTTAGAATGAAAGGAGGGCTGGAATTAGAACGAACAATCCTATATAATCTGATAGAAATTTATCTGAACTACCTACACTTTTTAAGATTAAGAGATTAGGTTGCAAGCAACAGTGGGATTTGTTATGTGATGTTTACTAGGGCATAGTCACTGTACTCACCATTTTAAGGCCTGTTGATTTAAATGGGAGAGTCAAACACAATATTTGAATGGCTCTTTCTTAGCCACAATTCAGGTATATCTTTGCAAGGAGAAAAAATAATAAGTAAAGGATTGCTGATTAAAACAGAAAAGTTTGTCTCATTAGGTATGCATTCTCACTGTTGCTTATAAACTGAGATGGGTAGCCTTAATCAGGTAAGCAAGTCAGGAAAAGTTGTCTTACTTAACATTGACATTAAAGACTATTTTTACAAGGACACAAGAAAGAATTCTGATAAATATCTTCCTGTACTTTTTGAAACTGACTGACACCTGTAATTTAATTGTACTATGACATACACAAAATTACCTTTGCATGCCTCATATCCACTTTAATATACACATGATTTCCCACAGTCACTAATTACTCCTGTTTCAGCTAGAAGGTTGGAAAAGAATTTATCTTTGCAGTCTGAAATGTAAATATCATAAAGGAGGTATAAAGTTTCTAATCTACATGAAGCATTCTTGAATAGGTGCATTTGCAGACATTAGCTCGTGGTTGGCTCATGGACCAAGGTGGTTGGGAGGAGTCCCATCCCAAAATTCCAGGAAAGGCATCTTTCATCCTAGTTACAAGCCATCAAGTTGTCAATACCATACAAAACTAAACAAAAATGGATACTTCCTTGCTGGTGGTTTCAAGCAACTGCAGCTGCCTTTAATCATCATTCATCTCCAATTTTTTTCCAAGTAGTTCTTCTCCACTCTTTAAAGTAAATTCCATTTTTATTAACTCCTAATAACATCAAGCGAGACAATTCAGGACCAAGTACTCCAAACCAACTCCTTCAGCAAATGGCTTTAGTTGCTTGAAACTGGAAATCAATGAACTAGATAATGTTAATTCCCTTTGAAGTATAGAAATCAGCCCACACTAATTACTTTTGACAGGTACAGGTAGTCTGCATCTATCAGCGACAGCATATCTTGAATATGAATTACACAGTTATTTGCCCTTGGGGCCTCCCTATTCTTAGATTACACAGATTGTGAACTGGCACCTGGGCTCTGATTACTTCCTTTGAACTTGACACTGATTCCACTCTAATAATTTAATACTTACCTGAACACCAACTGCATCTTGAGTCTGAATGAGGTTAAATGCAATTTTGCCAGAAAGTAAGTGTCCTCTAAAAATTCTTCTAGTCCTACAAAGTTGTTGACACCTCATCATGTTCTGACAAATATAAGGATAATATTCCATCAGCACTTGAATTGTGTGCAAAGTTCAGGATATTACAAAGAAGCACCACAAAAGCAGTTTGTAATCTCTATCTTCAATTTTTATTTTGCTGGGACAATAGCTGCACTTAGATATAGCATTAAATCAAAATGTAGTATTACGTGCATAAGTCTATCCTCAGTTGTATGTTCACGAGAAAATAATTAGAAGCCTTCAGTTCTGTTATCAAATAACCATGTTTTGTTTCATTATATGCAAACCAAAATAAATTGTGTTTATTTTATTCTTAAACATGGTTTGAGGAAATAAACCAGTTTCAAAACTGTATTTCTGATCCTAGCTTGTTTCTTCATTAAACCATAGCCAACATTAACTGCAGTTACAGGCTCACGCACAAATCCAAATCCTGTTGCTTAGCATAGTAAATCATAATACTATAAGATCACTAAATAAATGGGAATTCAACTGCTTAGTAAGTTCTAGTGATTCAAATGGAACTACTTTAACTGAGACCTGTTATGTTAACACAAGTTACACTTAGAATCGGGCTATTTTGATTGATAGAGCTTAAAGAGCAGGGGTTCACAACCTATGGCCCATGGCACCAAATAATCTGGCCCCCGACCTCACCCCAACACCACTGCCACCACCGCCGGAATAGACTGTGGACTTATTTACAGTTGCATAAACACATTTACAACAGCCACAGATGCGTTTTACGGCACCAGCTCAGCCCGTTTAGCTTTCTGAGGGGGCGTGGTCTGGCCCATGGCTGAAAAACATTGAGAATCCCGGTTATAGAGTAATAGATTTACCAAACTGCCACTGATTCAATGAGACTCCTTTGCTTTACTATTCTAAGCAACAGGATTTTGTCCATAAGTAGCAAAACATCATCAATATTGATTTTAGGACAAATACAATATACCATTTCAATTTTTACAATTTCAAACAAAATACCAAAAATTCAGATAAGCAATGTACACAGAAACCAAGGTAAAGGGCTCATTGCTTCGTGGGGTGCTGGTGTAAATTGTCCCAGTTGCCCTCCACCCTCTCCTCAGCATTGTCTGTGAAAATAGTCCTAATTCATTTATCTCTTATTTGCTACTCTGCTTTTAGTACACACCTGTTCCACTCCTAGGATCTAGAATGGTGTTGTTTGCTTCCAAAGGGTAATTATTCATTAAGACCAACAGTGCTCACACATCTGCTTTCCTCAGCCATACTGTGCCATAATTTGCACAACCCAATACTCAAAAAGCCACATTCGGTGTAGCTGCGGTGTACTATAACACAGCTGAACTTCCACAGACTATCTTTAATACTTTTGTTTTGTAGTGTCCCCTATTTTTGGTAGCTAACTCCTCAGCTTGATACTCTGCTAGGTACTCTGGCCTAAAAATCTGCATTTTGGGTAGTTGCTCATCTTTACCTCACCACGAGTGAGTAAAATCTTCCACTCTTTTATTTGTGCTCATGTTGGGGGTGAGTGACAAGAACCCAAGTCTTTTCAAAACAGCAAACCATGCTGCTTGGGAGATTCTGAGAGTTATAGTCCAAAAACTCCTCGGTAAGTTTCTATTCAACACAGGACTGAGGCACCAAGACGCTTGAGATTTCTAGAGTCCAAGCATCCTCAATGATAAGAAATGCAGCTGAACAACTACATACGAAGAAATTCTCTGTCCCTAATCTAACATAAAGTCTGAATCCATTCAGTTAGGTTTAATATTAGCTTGGGGGAAAAACAATTAATCTCACAAATGCAACATCAAAAGGATTAGGTAGTTGTAAAAAATATAGTAAACTAGCAAAATTAGAAAATTGTATTTGTTTGTGTTAGTTAACTAGGAAATGTCCTCTTGTGGCTTATCCTATTCTTCAAGAACACCTTTGAAAAAT